>CM068833.1:5295526-6495526 GCA_028554795.2 Sinohyriopsis cumingii
TAATTGCCTATGAAATCTTGCCACTGTTATGGTAACAAAGGAAACCATGCATCTGCAACTGAAGGTACCTAGATACAAAGCATGTCGTAAGAAACTTTCATATCAAATTTGATCAAAATTGACTCAGTTATTCTAAAGAAATTGAAAATGTGATATCCACCTGGTTGGTAAACAACATAGTTGCTAGGGAAACCACATGAGACACAATTTTTATGAAGCATGTTGTAAACTACCTTCTACTATGTTTGACTGAACTCAAATCAGTCCCATGGTAAGATGCCATCTTGTCAAATGACTCAAATCAGTCCCATGGTGAGATGCCATCTTGTCAAATGACTCAAATCAGTCCCATGGTAAGATGCCATCTTGTCAAATGACTCAAATCAGTCCCATGGTAAGATGCCATCTTGTCAAATGTCTCAAATCAGTCCCATGGTAAGATGCCATCTTGTCAAATGACTCAAATCAGTCCCATGGTAAGATGCCATCTTGTCTGTGACACTTGAAAACTTAAAGCAGCCTTAAACACAAATCAAAACCGATCCTGAGAATTCAGAGCTTCAGAATCCTGCTAATTGTGATTTATCTAGTACTTATAACATAGATATAATGATTGATGTACCTTCATAAGACCTATAATAAGTTGACAGCAACATAGGTACATGACTGCTGTACCTCCATATGACCTATAATAAGTTGATAGTAATATAGATACATAACTGCTGTACCTTCATAAGACCTATAATAAGTTGATAGTAATATAGATACATAACTGCTGTACCTTCATAAGACCTATAATAAGTTGATGGCAACACAGATACATGAATTCTGTACTGACACATGACATATAATAAGTTGATGGCAACATAGATACATGACTGTTGTACCTTCATATTACCTAAAATAAGTTGATAACAACATAGATACATGACTGCTGTACCTCCATATGACATATAAAAGTTGACAGCAACATATATACATAACTGCCCTACCTCCATATGACCTATAAGTTGATAGCAGCATAGATACATGACTGCTGTACCTTCATATGAGCTATAATAAGTTGATAGTAATACAGATATTTGACTGCTGTACCTATAATAAGTTGACAGTAATATTGATGCATGATTGCAGTACCTTCATATGACCTATAATAAGTTGATAGTAATATTGATGCATGACTGCAGTACCTTCATATGACCTATAATAAGTTGATAGTAATATAAATACATGACTGCAGTACCTTCACATGACCTATAATAAGTTGACAGTAATACTGATACATGACTGCAGTACCTTCATATGACCTATAATAAAATGATGGGCAATATGGTTCAGCCTTCGACTCTTGAACACGGACAGGTGACCAAAATCATGCTGCAGCCATCCCAGCTGTGCCTGAAGAAAATATTGGAAAAGAGAATTGGTAATAAAATCAGAAACAAGAGTTCCATGGGATTTAATGTTTAACCTGGAATACGTGTCATGATGTTCCCCATCCACCATCTTAATTTTAATAAATTGAACAAAAAACTTTATAACTGAATATTAAAACTGATTCAACGTATCATAGATGGTACTTGCACCAATGCATCAGCTGATACAGGTGTTACTTCCACCGAACTACCAGCTGACAGAGGTGTTACTTCCACCAACACACCAGATGACACAGGTGTTACTTCCACCAACACACCAGCTGACACAGGTGTTACTTCCACCAACACACCAGCTGACACAGGTGTTACTTCCACTAAACAATCAGCTGATACAGGTGTTACTTCCACCAACACACCAGCTGAAACAGGTGTTACTTCCACCAAACTATCAGCTGACACAGGTGTTACTTCCACCAACACACCAGTTGACACAGGTGTTACTTCCACCATGCATCAGCTGAAAAGTGATTGTCACATCTACATCATGCCACTGATGGCAAGACAAGAACTGTCAGGAGGGATATCAGATTCAAGATTCTTTGGACAGACAAGTTGTTAAAGAATTATAAATCAAGGTTTTTGAAGCTATTGTTTACCTGTGAAATGATCTTTGATGCATACTTTTAGTAATTAGTTTTGCACACAAAATGTTTCTTATTACAAATTTGTTGCTTTACGCGAGGAACATAATTATACCAAAGTGCTTCATATCAGACACCATGTTATACTGTGCTGCTTTCTATCATGAACCAAGCTATACCAAGGTACTTAATATCAGAGACCAATATATACTGGTGTGTGTTGGGTGTGTGTGTGCACGCATGCATGCATGAGTGATTTGAATTTTCAACGTTGCTATAACAGTCATATTTTTCAGTCATAATGTAGCTTTATCAGTCAAATGTTTCAGTTATATCTCTGCAATGTCTGCTATGTGACACTTTATAGTCAGGGAACGTCCTGGGCTTCGCCAATGTCGCAAATTGCGATTTTTTTTCCTTATTGGCGACAAAAATATCCCATCTGGCGATTTTTTTGGCGACATACTTTTTGGTTATTTAATTTGTACATACAATCATGGATTTGGACTGGATAAATTAAAAGGCAGAACGAAAGGAAGCCACAAACTTGACTAAGCAATGCATTGGTATCAATCTGTTACACAAACAATCCTTTGTTCTTATTGACAACCCCATCTTTACAGTGCATTGTTACATCATAATCTGCTTATGCTGACATCTGGGCTGAATACTGTATGCTGCGATACAGTCAATCATGCTACCGCACTATACCTACAACTGACCGACTTCTGAAGACGCGAATAGAACAGATACAATTAACTGAATGGCTAATCCTTCTGTTTTTTTTATACATATACCAATACAATAGTTTTGCTGAACCTTCATAGAAAACTGATAAGCTTTGAAGTACCGACAACTGTGTATAAATACAAAGCAAATGGAAACAATCTAAATCACAATTACATGTCGCCAGTGCAGCATTTTACTCATTGATCTTTTCCTTTTGCCATCAGTCCTGTGTTACGGCTGCAGAGACTTAAACTCCGCAACAAGAAATAGCAAAAAAAAAAAAAAACTGTTTTGCATAATTAATAATAATTAGTTATTTCTCAAAATACATGAGTGAAAGAATCCCTAAGTTGGGTGTGAATTTATGCTTATATATATGGTCCAATATTGCCAGGTGTTGACTCGTGTAAGTTTCATTCGTGGGAATGGAGATCCTATTTTTCTTGTCGAGAAAATTTATACAGCATTCAGTGATCATTCTTGGGATTTAGGAAGCAATTCGCTACAAGCTTTGTGAAGCTAGCCATAAAGGGGGAGGGGCTGCTGAGAGACTACTGGTGTCTCCTGTCAGCACTGTACACTGTGAACGTGGATTCAGTAAGATGAACTTCATAAAAACTGACATCAGAAATAAGCTCTGCATCTCATCTCTCGAGAATTTAATGAGAATCAGCATGTACAGATGTGAAAAATTAGACTTTGAAACTGCATTCAACAAGTGGGCAGCCCTAAAATCACGACGGATCTTCATGTAACACTTTGTAACATTTTGTTAATGCTTCTTGTAATTAAAGTATTAACTAATCCATCTTTTGTAATTTTCATTGCCTGTTACATTAATAGACTAAAATAACACTTGGAAAAATGTACACTACTTCTTTTGGCAAAACTTTTTGAAAATCGGCGACAAAATATTGAGGTTGGCGATTTTTTTGGCGACAGATTTTTAAAAGCCAGGACCATCCCTGATAGTGATATTGAGCACTGGGGCATCATGATGCAGACATGTAGCATCATGTCCCATCCAGTCACATTATTCTGACAAAAAGCCAACCAGCCCTAACACTAACCCTTTAATGCTGAGTACCAACTGAGGCAGCTGCTAGTACCATTTTTACAAGTCTATGATATGACTCAGCCAGGGTTCAAACCCGCGACCTAAATGATCCGAGACAGATGCTCTAACCACTAGGCCATCGGAGCAGTCCTGAGGTGTTCATATCAGTGACCAAGTTATAATGAAGAGCTTTAAATTGAGCTTTATAATGAAGAGCTTTATATTGAGACATGGTTCTTAACTAAGATGCTTTATATCATGGATCATGTTAAATGATGTGTTTTTATTAGGGACATTGTTATATGAGGTGCTTTATATCATGGACCATGTAAACAGTGCATTTTCTATTGGAGGTTACGTTATCCTGAGGTACTTATATCAGGGAACATGTTATGTTGCAGTATTTTATATCAGGTACTGTCCTCAACTAAGGTGCATTACATTAGGTATTGTCATAAATGAGGATTTTTTAATATGGGGGACTATGTTAACTCAGGTGCATTACATTGGGAACTGTCATACATGAGTTTTGTTATATTGGGGACTATGTTAACTGAGGTGCATTACATTAGGAACTGTCATAAATGAGTTTTTTTTGGGGGGACTATGTTAACTGAGGTGGATTATATTGGGGACAATTTTATACTGAGGTGCTTTACAACAGGAACCATGTTATACTGAGGTGCTTTATATCAGGGACTGTGTTATACTGAGGTGCTTTATATCAGGAACCATGTTATACTGAGGTGCTTTATATCAGGGACTGTTTTATACTGAGGTGTATCATAGGTAGTTTTCACATACCTAATAGCCAAATGCATATTCATTTACATGTTTACCAACTTTTGAAATGTTTACAAGCAATAAACTAAACAATGTGTGTACATATTACAATCTTAGATCTACTAACCGTGTTTCTCCTTATTTAACAAAAGTGAGAAAGACTGTGGCTATGGCCAAATATAAAGACAAATGACTAAATTTCACCGATTGATGATGTCAATCAATGTGTGTGACTGGATTACTACTAGTCCCACAACAAGAGCTCATGCTACTGAAACATCGATGGATGATGTCGATGAATGTGTGTGACTGAATTACTATTAGTCCCACAACAATAGCTCATGCTACTGGACCCAAAACAACAGCTCATGCTACTGGATTACTATTGGTCCCACAACAATAGCTCATGCTACTGAAGTACTATTAGTCCCACAACAATGGCTCATGCTACTGAAACATCGATGACATACTGCATATGATTTATTAATATCACCATCTTCCTTCTATTGAATTTATCCCCCTATGACTCACTGTCAGCCAAAATTTATCCCACTATGACTCCCTGTCAGCCAAAATTTATCCCACTATGACTGTCAGCCAAAATTTATCCCACTATAACTCACTTTCAGTCAAAACTTATCCCACTATGACTCACTGTCAGCCATTACTAAACCACACTTTTGACTGGTTACAGTGACCTTCCATGACACCAGATATTTTGAGTAACCAAAGCTAGTTCCACAAATGGTATTACTAATGGACAGTTTGGGTTAAAATACAGATACAAACTGTGAATGGTAGTATATCGATATGTCATTGCAACACTATAGCAATACTGTGATTTGCCCATTGTATGTAATGCATATTGGTACATTTACAACATTAGACCCTTCCTTCAGAATTCTATATTTCCAACACAAAATGATTAATTTCTAGTTATCATTATTTTTGACAGGACATTAAGAGCTAACATCCTCTGACAACATGCAGCTTCATGTAGAAGAGCTTACTTCCTCTCACGATATATAACTTCTTGTAGAAGAGCTTACTTCCTCTGACGATATATAACTTCTTGTAGAAGAGCTTACTTCCTCTGACGATATATAACTTCTTGTAGAAGAGCTAACTTGATGAAGAGCCAACTTCTTCTGACAATATTCTAACTGAACTGGAAATGTAACTACCAGTTCTCATTTATTCCTGCAATATATTCAGAAATCTCATAATGCTAATAGGATTTTATTGGTTTTCTCATCACTCGTATCTCGCTCTCTCTCTCTCTCTCTCTCTGTCTCACACTCTCAGGTCTAATTACCTGAGCAGTGGTGAGGATCAATGCTGTAATAAGATATGGGATCCAACCTACACCAAAATGGGATAAAATCTGGTAGGCAGCAATTTCCATCAACACAATACTGACAAAGTTAGCAATATAAAATAAATGATTGGCATCCAGAAGTTTGTTGTCTTCAACATATTTCCTCAACTGCCGAAAGTCTGCTTGTAGCTCTGTCTGTAAATGGAAACACACAGCAGAATGAATGAATGAATTACTCAGTGAAGTTAAACATATTTTAAAAGCATACAAGAGGGTACACCATACATACAAAACCACATTCATGTTTGTTCTGAGCTGAGGAAAAAAAATTCACTTGATATGGCTTATAATGATGTTCTGACATGGTTGTGTCCTGATAATACAGTAAAATATATAAATAATTTAATAATTTAATTTAATGAATTCACATAATAATTGCTTGACAAGAGCAATGAACTAAAGTAAAGTGGAATAAATTAGATAATAATGATAAAATAAACTTTGACAAATTTGCACAGGATCCATGACAAATATGATGGGATCCATTACACTGAATAAATAACTATATCCTTGTTCAACGATGAAAGTGAATGTGATAATGCAAACAATCTTCACCTTGACATTCAACTTGTATTAGCAGGAAGCTATCTCTCTAGGGTGTTGTTATCTGCATAACACTCTAGAAAAGGTTAGATCCTATAATATCACACACCCATCACCCATAATAGACAGAAACAGGATGCACTTTAAACTTACTACGTGTTGATCTTTAACCAGTCCCACTTCTAAAGGCTTCATGTATTTTGACACAAATACTTTATCATTGTGCATTGCTGTCCAAACATCCTGCAATAATAATAATAATAATAATAATAATATTGGTAACAGTAATGAGGATGATAATGATGACTAAAAAATGTTAAAACTTAACAAAATGTCTGATTTTCTTACACATTTCTTCATTCCAAAGTTAAAAAAAGAAAGAATGAGAGAAAATAAGCTGTATTTTATGTTTATTATACTGGCATGAAGTTGTATACATCAAAGAGAAAGATACAATATAATATGACACCAAATATTCTATGTGCATACATTTTAGATATGTTCAAAGTATGAACATCAAAATAACAATTATAATTATGATATTAATAATAATATTTATAATAACATTATTTATAATAATAATAATAATAATAATAATAATAATAATATTTATAATAATAATATTCAGATTAATAATAATAATATTTATAAAAATAATAATAATAATAATATTCAGAATAATAATAATATTTAGAATAATAATAATAATAATAATAATATTTAAAATAATAATACTATTGATAATAATAATAATAATATTTATAAAAATAACAATAATAATAATAATAATATTTAAAATAATAATAATATTGATAATAATAATAATATTTATAAAAATAATAATAATAATATTCAGAATAATAATAATATTTAGAATAATAATAATAATAATAATAATAACAATAATAATAATATTGATAATAATAATAATATTTATAAAAATAACAATAATAATAATAATAACAAAAAATCATGATGACATTCTTTACTGGAGAACTGCTGTATATACACATTGATATATTATCATGTATGTGCAACAATATCATCACTGTCTTTCCTGCACACTGACATTTAACAATACATATAAACCAACATATAAAATCACAGGACTCCACTAATCTGATTTCAGGTGGCTATTGATCTTGCATAAAAACCCAGCCGTCACTAAACAGTTGTCGCAGTGAATAATTCCTGCCAGCGATTATCACACAGTTAAATGAGTCAGCATTCAATTTGATTGTGTTAATTGGGTTAATTATCTATCAACATTATGCACAATAAATGCTTGTAGTGCAAATGGACAGGCAATAAACCAGTCATACACTCATTAGGTAAATTTGTATGATTACTGTCAAAGCAGTCATCTAGTCTGCTGTCATGATTACAAGTGATGATCTAATTAATGATGATAACAAAAAGTGTAGAGCATCAGGGAAGCACTAACCAATCGGAAAAGGTCATGTTTACAAACTCGACAAATAAAGCTGGACATTATTCAGTGAGTTTCATAAATTTAACATTAAATCATTACCCATTTGAGACTGACGTAACAAACTTCCGTGGAGTAAATTAGCCATATTGAAGCAGATGAGACCATTTTCTCCAAATCCTTTTCGTGAGTTGATTAAAAAAATAGTGACCAAAAATGTTATTTGGAAACAAAAAATTCCAGAAGGCATGGTTAAAAGTTTTCCCATGATCATGGCCAATCAATAAAGAAAATACTGCATAATAATTTCATGGGCTTAGTTTGGACCAATCAAAATCACATAAAGTGATATTTTGATATGTGGTAAAATAAAAGAAAATAAAACTGCACATACAATAAGGAAAACTATACCTATTATGTGATAACCCATAAAATTATACCAGAACCATTATTTAATATTTACATTAATAAACATTCATTTCACTGTACAATGACAAATGCAAGGTGTGCATCTGCCAACAAAATGGAAGAAATTTGATGATATTTTGTAGCAGTGGAGAAGTCTGTAACCTTAAGTAACTGAGACAGAAAGCCTGAAGTATAGCCAACAAAATGCAAACATTTTGGGACTATAGTTGGGTACTATATTCCAGTGGTATGGTAACCTACCAGGATTATAGCTGGGGACTATATTCCAAGGGTATGGTAACCTACCGGGACTTTAGCTGGGGACTATATTCCAAAAGTATGGTAACCTACTGGGACTTGCAACAGTTTCTTATCATTGTACCTCCAAATCCCTCTATAAACTTACTGACAGTTTTAATTATATTTGTTCTGTGATCCAGTCCCCCTAGATTATTAGGGACTGACAGGTTGGAGGTGCCGGTTGGCAGAGCCTGTGATTATTTACCCAAAAATTTCCATTACTCAAATAATCTGAAGAAAATAACATTTTTGCTCTATTTATAGGAACAACCTAAAAATGTTACATCCAGTATATTCCAGCCTACCATCCTGAAGAATTTACTGTTTATTCCTTCAGTCCCAGCTGATAAAATCAGAAAAATGGATAATATCTGTGGGCTTGGTAAAGTTTCCAATCCCCCTGGTCAGGCAACTGTATTAAAATATCATTCCTTTCATAGCCAATGATTGTTAAAATGCAACTAATATTAACAGAAAATACTGTGGCCTAGTGGCTAGAGTGTCTGCCTCGGAAGCAGGAGGTCATGGGTTCGAACCCCGGCTGAGTCATACCAAAGACTTACAAAAATGGTACTAACAGGTGCCTCACTAGGCGTTCAGCATTAAGAGATTAGTGTTAGGACTGGTCAGCCTGGTGTCAGGATAATGTGACTGGGTGGGACATCATGCTTTATGTCTGCAGCATGATGCCCCAGTGCCAGACATCACTATAAACTGCCACGCTGCAGACGTTGTAGCAATATGACTGAAAAATTGTTAAAGCTACGTTAAAAATCCTAATCACACACACACACCAACAGTTACCGAATAAGATGAACCACATCAAAATGTTGTGAGGAAATCAACTTACCCATAACGTACGCAACATAGTGTCTTGTTAGTATGGAAAGTCCATTAAGCATGAAAGAGGCAGAGAATGCCAGTGTGAGCGACACTTTGGTCACAATGAGGTTAGAAATTATAAATCAATGAATGAATCCACTAAGTTCTGTGCACTTTTTATCACATTAAAGATTTCCGTTATTGAAATCGATGGGGGTGGGTACAAACAAACGGGAAGGTATAGTCAGACTTATAAATGTAACTGAGCATGCGCTGGGTGAGCACGTTATAATACTATATCAGAATGGTTACAAAATATCCCAGTTACAACATTCCCGGTTACAAAACATCCCGGTTACAAAACCACATGCACCTGTGCATTATAACTCTAGTCCCATCAGTTAAAATAAGGGCTTGTATCGTTGCTTACAATTTACCTATAAATCATACATGTACTATATAATAATACATATTTGATTTATAGGTAAACTGTAAACAAGCCCCTGTGCCGAGTAACATTAGTGATATACCGTTGCATCTTGGCCGGCATAAGAGGCTATAATTCGTCCTCCCCCCGGGTGTTTCTTCAACCAGTGACTGACGTTATAAACCTTTCCATTAATTGACAACCAGTAATCCCCCTGCTTGTTGTGTTTTGATATCTCTTCCTGTGTAAAATACTGAAAATCTTTATGTCCATTAACTTCACTAAGGACGCCGTTTCCTTCTTTCCCCATCTTGCTTTTCTATACAAATCACTCCTCTTCCTTTATGAAGAGCACAAATGCACTCTTTTCGAATCCAATGTCAAGGTCAGTTTTCTGTTTTTGTTGTAGCGTTGCTCTGACGATAACGCGCCACTGGTAAGAAAGCACACACTGCACCACTGCCGCATAGAAAACACTGGAACTATTAGTTTAAAGAAATCAAAGTACCTGTTTGAAAGCGGCATACATGTAATTCCCTTTTAAGTGTACTATATATATGCATTAGTCTTGACTAAGACTCGGATTTTGTTATAAATAAATAGTGTTTTGATAGTTCTACAACAGACATTGTGTAAGCCACGACAAAATAAGGGGGGAGGGATGCAAATATATTATCTTTCACAAACAGATCTAAAATAATTTCAAAAAAATAACACCGACTCTGGTTGTGGCGATAATGGATATTACCACTTCACTAGCGATCCTGTTCAGGATTGTGGAAACACAGCCGATGCCAAGTATCTGACAAACCATATATCGCGTAGATTTTACGTTTTTGTTTTCTTTCTATTGTCGGATAAATAAAGGTTCTTTCCAAAGATAAAGCTATAATTAACACAGATAGTCTTTTGCTCGTAGTTGAAGCCAAACAAGGTCTTTAAATGTTAAGTGTGTAGATGATGTTTTAATGTGAGGTTAGCACAGCTCAGTGGTTTTCTTACGAATTGAAATCGTAGTTCACGGTATTTTTGGAGAGGTGGGGCGTAAACATTTTTTTTCTTTATTTACAGTTAATAATTTTTAAGTATTTCAGGAGAAAAACATACTTGGGTAGATCATATAATAAGCTAGAAATACAAAATATACATTCCAAATAATTTGAGAGTCCCAATGCATTGCATATACGAAATGCCATAAATAATGTGATAACATATAAATCACAAATGTATCAGGCACTTTAAAAATTCCAAATGTGACGAAGTATTTTTTAATTATTATTAGCAAATAAATGTATAAGCTTCGAAAATTGGAGGAGGGTGTTGTTGCTTTTGTTGCTGTTGTTTTATTTCTTTTGTTTTACAAGAAATATGTTCCTATGGAATACAATCTATATTAGAACACACATACTTGTAAAGAAATACATATGATCGTGCTAAACAAATGCTAAACCTTAATTGCAACGGTGTGCATGGTTTATACTAGCCTGAATCTATACCATTATTTCTTATAATATTTCTGTTTTATACTTTTTATGCATTTATAAATTAATAATTATTCAATTTCCTCCTATGTGTCTATTAGGTTGCAAGATATTATGCATTGTTGTGTTAACAATTACTCGCATATTTGTTATCACAAGTCTTCATAATTGTTTGCAAGAGAAAGAAATTTGTAACTCCACACATATGATCCTCAAATGGTCAATAACATGCTGCTTAGGATCTTTTTCGACTTCGAATGCATGCAAGAATTGTCGATTTTTGGAAGGAAAAAAACCAAAATGTTTCAAATGAATGCGATTTGAGAACTATTTATAATTTTCATTAATATTCTCAGATTGTGTTCATAGTAAAACTCTTTTAATATTTTGATTTTAAGGCACAATAGTGCAGCAATGTATGTAATTGTATGCATTGTAAGTAGTTAATGGGAATACTTTAGCGACAATGGAAAATACACTACAGCCCCCCCCCCCTTGGAAACGTTAAGCGACAAGACTTTTCAGATCACCCTGGGAACGTTTAGCGACAAGAGGAATTTAACATGGGGAATATTGGGACTGTATAGCGACAATGAAAAGTTGGGTTGTTGTATGGGGATTATAGGAATGGAACAGATGAGGTGACGTAACGGTACTGGATATTGGTAACAATGTTGCAAGGGGCTGACCTCAATCGGACCAAACGCGGAGAAAAAAAACCTAAAACGCTTGGCGGGACAGGACTGGCGGGACATAGACATATACAACACATACAACATACATGCATAGATTGATGAACATCAATCTATCATACATAAACTATACAATCGACTAATAAAAAATTTAGGCAAGAGAGCAACTCTTTTCGAGGCATTGGAATGGCGCTGGAAAAAGCCTTTGTTTTTTTTTTTAATGTTTTTTTTGTTAACACCAGTCCGTTAACATAGACGGCATCGCATAGGTCTTCTTCCCTTCCTCACGCTTCTTCTGACTTCTGGACGGTCGATGAGGACTTTCTTCAGATAACCTTGTCTTTCCACACAGATTCTTCTTTTCCAAACGCTCTTATCGGTGATCCGGATGATTGTCCATGATCTGACATACACCGATAAGTCCGTACGGAACAGCATCGGCGATACTAGGGTAGATGATTCGACGTTAGTCCACATCTTGTGACGAGAGCAGGTGAAGGAACCAAGTGAACCGCTGTTATTTATACTGGAAGAACGGATCGAAACGGATTGAGTTTTTTCACCAATCCCAATATGCGTTACAAAATTCAGTCACAGTACGGAGTCTGTCTTCCAATCCGAAGAGAGCTGCCAGTGAGGTCACATTCCCTATATAGATGCACTAGCGTCTGTGCGCAGTAAATCAATGCGACAGAGTTTTCAAACATGACGTAAACTAAGAGGACGATGAATTGGGGTGCACCGGCCGTGGAGACGACCGGCTACCAAAGTTAATACGGGTCGACTTCCAGAAGAGACCGATTTCAATTGGGATTTAGTGGATTTTCTCTCTTCTGTGCAAGAATTTGTTATAGTATCAGCACATTCGCCACCTTCAGTTTTACCACGCGTCGAGGATTTTAAACAGAGACAGAAAGAAGAATTGGAGAAATTTTTACAGAAACAGAAAGAAGCAGAACATGCTTTTCTCCTTCAAAAGGAACAGCGAGAAGAAGAGGCAAGAAGTAGGAAACGACAGGAAGAAGAAGAAGCAGACAAGAAACAAGGTCTAGGAGAGAAGGAGGACAGTGAAAGTCAAACGGTGACGGTACTCTTAGACATTTTGGCAGAGTTAAGGAGTTTGAAATAAATGTATCAGACTTCTTTAATACGACCAAAGAGGAAAAGACCTACCGGAGCCAAACATAACAACCCTGTTACTACACCTGAGATACCCACCCTATAGTGATTTCTACCAAATCATCGACAAAAACAAGTCTAGAAGTAGGCCTTGGCCGTGGCAAAGGCTTAATGCGGTTAAAGCTGATTACGACCCGTTCCTGAGTTTGTTGTTTTTTAAAAAAATAAACATCCAACGGTCCTTTTCAGGGCCATCCACCTCTCTCTAAAAGAGATAGTATTCATTTTACCAAAATCAATTAAAACTCAAAATCCCCTTCGTTATGACTACCTCAGCAGGACACCATGGGAACTTTGCTATAACTACTACTACTACTACAGCTACCATGGAAAGTGATGCTGTGCGTGTCAAACCTGACGGATGCGAAAGCGATGACACTCGCTACAGAACACCTTGTTATCCACGTGAAACCATTCAGCTACCCTACGGATGTCACCCAACCCTATGTAAACTCCTGCGGATTTCATCGTACCGTCATCGAAATGAGCCTGTAAAAGATGAATATTCGTTCCCAGTGTGTTTGCCTGAATATTGCAACTTTGAAAGCTGATTCCAAACGTTCCTAGGAAAATGGCCTTAATATCTGGGAGAGCCTACTCCAAAGAATTAACCAGAGCTGGATGTATCTACTTGGGCGAAGGGATAAAGTCAAGTGCTTCAGTAGAGGTGTTCACTTCAAGAGTGGGAGAAGAAAGATTCGGCTTACCTGGAACATAATCGATGGTCTCCGCAATGTCACTATCTACCTTTAGTGGGACCCTAGTCATTGAACTGACATACCACGTCGTTTAAGAAACCAGTTTGGCTAGGATTCAAACATAGGACAACATCTAGACAAGTATTTAAACCCCATTTAAAAAATAATATTTAAGGATTACCAAACGAATTGCAGTAGAATATCTACAAGGAAGTTTGGCATTGACTTGGCAGATCGAAGTCTCTGTTGGTAACTGCGAACATTTGTGTCGAGAAATTCACAAGAGGAAATTGACATAAGTCAACAAACTCGACATTACCTACCTTTAGTGGGACAATCTCTGTAAACTCTAGATGGATACTTTACAAGATAACATTCATGTTTTGCCTGTGGAGTTGAGAAAACGCATTTACCGAGAGTTGGTCAAATACAAGTCCAACGCAAAGAACAATTGCATCCGTTACGTCACCAATGTTGGAACCACTGGTACCTGAATGCTATAAAAGAACTGATTCTTTTGAAAGCTTTGTATTGGTCAGACATTGATGAATCGCGTGAGATTCATAAAATTTTGGATGCCACTTATTCTACTTACGGACGAGTTAGAGGATTACCAAAATATTTTACACCATCAAATCTTGGTTCAAGAGGAAACTTCCGTACGACGTGTAGTGTGTGAGTTAGTGGTTTAACAATTTTGGTACGGTACTAAAGCAAAACTGATGCTGTTCAAAAAGTACACCAAAGAGGGTATAGAAACGGACTACCATGCCACGACTTTTATCACTCGTGATACAACAAATTCCGTGGAAGGAAATCAATGACAGTATTCTGACGGTGGAGGATTATCAACACTTATTACATGAACTGTGTCCATTGAATTTGGATCGTCGTGTTGTGTGTGTCTTAAGTGACTTACTTTCTGGGATTTCGTTTACCAGCCCATTCCTTGTGGGCTCTGTACGATTTGTACAGTGAGGTACCGCAAAAAAATGAAAGTGGTACTTTAAATGTCCACGAAAGACTCATTCTGTTAAAAGCCTTGCTCTTTCATGTCGATGCGTCTCTATATCTACGGGAAAAAGGGATTTGTCAACTTTAAGGTACTGAAGATGTGTACGACGATGTGTGTATAGATGTACGTGACTGGAAAAGTTGGGGTTTCGAGGCCTGGACAAAAGAAGTGGCTTACATTGCCCGAGATTGTGGTATGCATTCAAAGGAAAAAGTGAACCTTAAAGTGTCCAGTGAAAAAAAAGTAACTTTTAAGCCTGTGTTAGTGACAGCGTCAGAAGAAGAACCCGTCACCGAGGAAAACCACTCCCTTCAGGACATGACTGTCATGGACATTCCCAAAAACCATTCCGGAAGGACACCTGTGTAATTGTACCCAAAGTAGAGACTCTAAAAACATTACACACTGTCCCTAGGACACCTTGATCACCAAACATGTTGTACAGAGAATTGTTTATGCTCTACTTTGATCGTTTTGATGTCTATTTTATGGCTGTACTTAACCCTTTGGCTTTTGTTTAGTTTTGTCTTTCGTGTTATTCCATTTTTTTAGAAATCAATAAACGTGTCCTGAAAAAATATAACAACTCTTGTCTTGTTTGTCTTTGTTTCAGAAGTAACATTCCCTACACTATGGCTATCACTGCTGTCTGTGCTCCATCTTCTTCCACTTTCAAAGTCATCAAAGAAAACTTAGATTGTGCTAGTTGGGAGGCCTTGTATCTTTGCCGTCCCTTTAACATGTTAATTGCCAGAGCCAGCGTTTCAGGCAAAACCGAATTTGTTAAACGTTTGATCGAACATAAATATCATTTGATCGATCGTCCACCTTAACGGATCATGTGGTGTTGCAAAGAGTGGCAATCGGCTTACAGTCTCTTGCGAGAAAGTCAAGGCAACTCCATCGTGTTTGTGGAAGGCATTCCTGGCGAAGACGACGGGACTGTGTCTGACCCCAGTCAAGCCCATCTGGTCATATTTGGCGACATGTTAGGAGAAGACGAAGAAGAAATTAAACTGTGGTTGACGCGCAAAGGGCATCACCGTAATGCCAGTGTCATTTACATCACTCAAAATTTGTTGCAACAAAGTAAAGTCTATCGCACCATCAGTCTCAATGCTCATTACGTGGTCTTGTCTACAAGTCCTAGAGATAAATCGCAAGTGCAAGTCTTAGCCAAATAGTTAGGAACGCTGTGGCTGACTCACGCGTACGACGATGCCACTCCAACCCCACACAACTATTTATTCGTGGATTTAAAACCCACAACCCTCAATTATTTGCGATTTCGTACCCATCTGTTTCACCACTGGTGCCAAGACGGAGGGCCTGTCGTGTACAGGTCTCCGTCGTCGACTTAACAACAACAACAAAAAATCTATAAAATCCTCTGTCACTTTAGGTCTGTCTCTCACATTGTCAATATGACGTCCCTTCAGTTTCATCTCCCCGTCAAATTGATCCATGGCTTGTACGGCATCAGTCCCGAAAAAATCCACAAATACGTGCTAGTGTCTTAGAAGCCAGTCTCAAAGAAGTCTTACGATGGTTTACGGTGACAGCACGTCAATTACTGCAAGACATCATTCACATCCATCATCAAACCAAGTGCTCTGAGAGAAACATCGACACTCAAAGCAGAATGCAAATCATTTTGAAACCTGGAGGTAGCGACTCTCTAGGAAGTATCATCATTCTCTCCCTCTTAAAATGGGATCCCAATGCCCCCAAAGTTCTCCCCAAGAAAAAAGTCTCTCCCAAACAAGCATAACGGACTTAAAAGAAAAACAGTAGTGATGTCAAGACCATGTCACAGCCCCTGAAAAAGAAAAGCCACCAGAAAACAGCTTCTACCCACAAAAGAGGCACTCTTCGGCCAGGACGCAATCTTACATTCACAAACCACGATCTGCAGCGTCTCCAGTAGTATCAGGTTCATCCATTTCTCCGTTTCTGGTGATGCCAGCCAAGCCCAATTAGAAAGAGTTCTTCCTCATTTGATGAAACAAAGGAAACCCGCGTCTCCAAACACTTCTCCAGGGTTACTTACTCCGCCTCTTTAGCTGCTGTTGTTGTTGTTGTGGGGTTTTAACGCCATTTGTTAGCACACGATAGGTTATACATGGCGGCCAGTATTAATGGTGGAAGAAGAATCCGGAAAACCCCGGAAAAAACCACCGACCCACGAGAAGCTACTGGCAAGCTTTCTCTCATGCCTACATTGACTGACTCTTAGACTCGAACCGCCGCAGTCTTTAGCTGCAGTAGCAGCTGCTGCAGTTGCAGCTGTTTACCAAGTAATGTCAAGACAGATCGGGCATGTTACAGAGTTTACTAGATTTTCCAAGCAAGAACTGTCCCGATTTAGTCCGATGCGAACCCCTCCACGACGTGTGATGCGTGTCATGAAGTTGATACGACGTAAAGACAATCAATGGCGACTCATTCCAGTTTTAAAAAGACCTGCGGTAAAGGATGGGTATCATTGTCTTTGTGCACCTGCACGCTCAAAAATGTCCCCTCAAAGAAGTGCACACCATCACCATCGTCGTTCTTCTGTCCAAAAAGGAAAAGGAATAAAAGGACAGTCTCGTCATCTGAAAAAACACTTAGCCAAGCACATCTACCCCTGAAAATACGGAGTCGTCCAAAAAAAGGAGGAGGAACCAAAAGGGATAAAAATAATTTCAAACCTTCTCAGACAAATAAGAAAAAAGGACGCATGCCAAGCGATGGACGTCAGTGTATTTTTTGCTCCTGAACCAAAAGATGTCCCCTCAAAAAAAATGCACACCACTCTCTTACTAAAAAAGGAAAGAAAAGAAAAGGATCTCCTCCTCGTTTAGCCAGACATTGGGACATGTTGTCTGTCTTGTTCAAAGCACTTTCACCCATGCGAAAACAACTCATTCAAACAGTCTCCAAAGATGTCATCGATACAGTGAGCGAATATTGTCTGAATGTATTGACAGGCACGATACCTTTGTCTCCACATAAGAAACAATGCTTAGCCAAACATCGACACGTTCTCTTCGCCAAATGATCCAAACGAAAATACCCATCAATCAAAAGGAAAAGATGATGGTGCAACGCGGAGGATTTATTTTAGGACCTTTTGTCAACGGAATAGCAGGAACCGTGCTGGGAGGACTCCTGGGAGGTGTTTTACCCATGGGTCCAAGATAGCAAGTTCCAGAAGATAAAATGAACCTTTGGACTCAAAAGATCTTATACGTGACCTTTGGAATCGAATGGAAGGACGAAAACTGGCTTTAGTGCCTTACAAACGATGGATGGAATACCATCGTTGGCAGGAACAACGGACCCCGCATTTGTCTCCCAATCCTCATTTGACCGAGATGTTCCAGCTAAAACACGAATTGAAATCTTTGATGGATCGCACCGATTTGTACGAAAGAGAAAAATAGCAAAGGTACGGTCAACTATTGCAACGACTGCAACTCTTTCACTAGAAAGCTGTAGACGAAACAGCTCTGCCAACTCTTAAAAATGTTAAGGACCTGATGAAAAGTACATCACCACCACCATCTACACCCACAGCTGTCTAGACACGAATCCCTGCTGAAGAAGAAGAAGTAGAAGTGTTTCAAACACCGTCCCATTCCTATTAAGATTGCAGCTTCCTTGTTGACCCCTTCTCCCAGTCCCCAACTAGAAGAACGTAAAGCCTGGGTTAAAAAGATGATGTCCACTCCTCCTTCGACAGAAGTCAAAAATAAAGAAAGAAAACTAGAAGTCAAAAATGAAAAGAAGACCAAACCCATCTTATTACCACCACCGCCACCACCACCACTACCCTTTACTTCTACTCCCGTGGCACATCGGAAATATAAAGCCGTTTCCAAACCATCATTTCGTTCCATCCAAAGTAGCATCAGCGAAGAGTGGGTGACTTATTAAAAATTGGAGAAGTTGTTAGCCAAGATTTACTACGATCCAGCCCATCCTTCGGGATACGGAGGAATTCTGAAATTGTACTGTGCTGCCAAAACCCGTCTGAAAAGTCCCAATTTACCTCAAGGGCAACGATGGTTACAAGAACAAGCCACGTACACTTTACACAAGCCCATTCGGCGAAAATTTTCCAGAAGTCGCAACCGAGCGGAGGGCATCGATCATCAATGGCAAGCCGATTTAGCCGATTTCTCTCATTTGGCGACCTACAATCGTGGCTACAAATATTTGTTTTGCGTCATCGACGTCTTTTCCAAATTTGCCTGGGTCGTGCCATTGACTTCCAAATCGAGCAGTGAGTTAGTGCTAGCCCTCAAACTAGTGTTGAAACAAAATATTCGTCACCCTCTTCGATGGCAAACCGACAAAGGCACCACAAAGAATTAAAGAAACGTGACATTATTTTTTTCACCACCGTGAATCCCGAAACCAAAGCCAGCATGGTGGAGCGTTTTCAACGCACATTGAAAGAACGCATGTGGAAATATTTTACGCATGAACACACTCTCAAGTACATGGACGTCTTGCAACACTTGGTTCAAGCGTACAACCAATCTTACCATCAAAGTATCGGACGTGCCCCCCCCCCCCAAGAGTTGACAAAGGTTACATACCTAACTGGACCACCGAATTGTTTCGTGTCACTGGACGAGTGCGTGGCCGTCATCTTGCCGTCCATAAATTGTAAGACATGAACGGGGAAGTGTTAAAATGAACGTTTTACTTGCCCGAGTTACAACGCGTGACCAAAATTGTACTACGCTGTTGCTAATATGGGAAGAAGATGGCAGAAATGACTGGAGAGGCGCCAATTGAAGTCATTGGAGAAATGCGCCCCCAAGAAGACCGACACAAAGAAGACAAAATGAGGCACCACAGAGGGAACACAAATTACACCTGCGAACTACAACTAATTTACAACAAGTGATTCCCAGTATCGGCACTACAATGGCTCCCACCCACGGAATGACATTAACAGTTATTGAATCACCTCCAACTATCCAACTAGATACAGGAATATCAGTTGAGATCTCAACCAGAAATTGAAAAGAGGCTCATGAGAGGGACATAGAGGTAAATACAAGTCATCGACTAAGTGGTGCGGAGTCAATGGAAATAGAGGGCACCTCAAAAGGGGAAATAACTAATTTAGCAATACCAGTACCGCAGGAAATTAATGATTCAAACAACCTAAGAAGATCGGTAGCAACAGCAGTAACATTCACAACCCTGGATCATTTTCTCTTCTTTCTTTTTTTCTTCCTTTTCTTCTTCAATCTCAGCTGCTTCTGTTATGGCCTCAACCTAAAGACCATCAAGCCTATGTCATCAACACAGATGACAGTCATCTCCCATGAACCCACTGGGTAGCCGTCTACTTTCCCCACGATGCCTGTGTGGATTATTTTGATTCGTATTGATTACCACCGTTGGATGGCGACATCATGGACTTTATGAGAAGAAATTCCCAGACGGCTCGCTTCAATAATGTTACATTACAAGGCACAGATTATATGGTGTATGGACAATATTGTGTGTATTGTCTTCATCGACGCAGTCTTGGATATCCCGTAGAACATTTAGTGACTTTTGTTGATCCCGACTCTTCAGGAAACGATGAAAAAGGTAGATCGATGGTTTTGTGACCGTTATGGGTATCTCTTGTCCTTAGCTAGTAAACGTAGTGTAGATGAAAAGCCAAATGAAGTCTAATTTGACTTCACAACCTTGTACAAAAAGAAAACGCGTTCTTTGATATTGTATGATGATGGTATGTGTTGGTTGTTTGTTGGTTTAATAAAAAAATGTATCTTTTGACAAAGGTCAGGATATTTTTTAAAGTTATCATTACACATGCTCTTTGACTTCTTTCTATCCCTCACCAAGAGATGAGCTATAGCGTTCCGACGCTTAGAAATCCTTGGGATTTTTCCTATCGCGTCCGCGCTTGAGCCCTATAAAGCGTGGTGGTATCCAGTCTGACTATCATCGTTGAGCATCAACAGTCGCCGACTAACACAGCAGTGAGAAGTACGAGAAGCATTAAGAAGTCAGAGATGGAAGGATTATTTCCACAACATGTTTTGAATGGGATAATGGAGTTAAACCTCTAAATCGCCACAGGATAAAACCGTGTTCTCAAGCAAAGCGTACTACCCTGTTGTCGAGTATAGGAAGAAGATATCAGGAGTAACTGGAGAGGTTCCAATAGAAGAACTTCAAAAATACACCCCTAAAAAGACCGACCTAAAGAAGACCAAATGAGGCACCGCAGTGAGAGCAAAATTTACACTTGCGAACTACAATTACTCTACAACAAGTGACTCCCAGTGTCGGCACTACAATGACTCCCACCCACGGAATGACCTTAACAACTATTAAATCATCTCCATCTATCCAACTAGATATAGGAAGAATAGTCGAGATCTCAACTAGAAATGAAAAAGAGGCTTAAGAGAGGGGCATAGAGGTGAATACATGTCATAGACTCAGCAGAACAGAGTCGATCGCAAAAGAGGACACCCAAAATTGGAAAATAATTCCTTACACAATACCAGTACAGGAGGAAATTAATATTTCAACCAACATAAAAAGATCGGTAACAGCAGAATTGCCATTCATAACCTAGGAGGTAAACATTAGTTCATCAACCCCAGTAGTATCAGCATCGATACCTTCTGCTGCAGCACTACCTAAATCACCAAGTGGGATAATTGCAGAAGGTAAAACTACCAACCCTGGAAAACTCACAACAACAACAACAACTAAAATGAGTGTGCATATATAAGAAAACATCCTACCACACTCTCAACAGATGTAACTACAATCAAGTCGTTAGGTACTGGTGCCAGACCAAAACCTGAAAAAACACCAGACAAAAATAAACAATATATGCCAGCTATGAAAAAGACACCAAAAAAGACACTAAACCCAAAACAAGACGGGGCCAAACCAAGACAGATCAAGTCACAACTCAGCAAACGGTCGTGATCAATTTGTTGTGTGGGGTCTTGCATGTATACTACAAAATGCCAACGCAGCTACATACTTTGCTGATGCACCCCGAAAATATTAGAGGCCCCCCCCAAAAAAAAAAATCTACTACGATGAATCACTAGGAAAGAAATTTATGAAAAAATATGAAGATGCAAAGGAAGCCATCGTAGACATTAGAACTCAGGGGAACCGTTTTATGACTGTCCAATACCAATCCTTGCGATGCTGATAAATGAGATTCTGATATTCCACGGAGTGCAATCAAATCCAATTCCAAAACACAACCAGTGGAAACTCTTAGTCCTGGGAGACCTATGCGGTACTGAGGGATACGCAGGACATATAAGGGAAAGCTTCAGCCCTCCACAAAACATCCAGTCATTCCTGTATCCATTCTTCGAGGGGTAACCTCAGCCCTTCTCAGGGCTACCAAATATTGCCATTTAAAAAGAGATTTCAATTTGGCTTGAAATCTCGATTTGATTACAATACTGATATCGTAATACGATCCTTTTACCACCGTTCTAAATCAAAATATATGTATATTCATTCGTAAATGTTGTGCTATATGTTTTGTATATTTTTCCCTGACAGAGCTTGCTAAGTCCGAATTGACGGGAAACCGTGTTTAGTTTGATTCGTTCTGTCTCTCTCTCTCATCAGTTCCGCAACGCATCGAGCTAAACAAACTCTTCGTCATGGAAAGAAAGAACTGTATCGACAGAACAAAGACTAATCACAGTAGTCAAGAGGTATTCTTGCCTTTGCCGCCTACGTGTTTGCATATCAGAGAAATATACAAAGGATAAAGCATAGAAGAATATAAGAAGAACAAATTATGAAAGGTCTAAAAACGGGCAGACTACATATATATTTTGTGTTGCCACCAGACCATAAAATGTATAACAAAAATAAAAGAAAGGATACATACATACATACATACATACATATATATATATATATATATATATATATATATATATATATATATATATATATATATATGTGTGTGTGTGTGTGTGTGTGTGTGTGTGTGTGTGTGTGTGTGTATACAGATGCCAACTGATAAAGAACAGCATATCTTCTCTCAACCTCAAAAGCATTGTATTCGGAACATATCGGCACTGAGACTATGTACAATTTGCACAGGTGATAATCATTCGAAAGGGCATGAGGAGTTGTCTGATGTTATGATGAACCGAGGCAACGACAAAGACATCTTCGCTAGTCAAGGTTCCGATATGTTAACCCTATCTACACCTTGGCGGATCGTGTAGATATTTGAGTGCTTTTTTCCTAGCTACATCTATTGGATTTAATGAGTTGCCTCTCGTAGTATGTAATGTTAGCTAACCAACAGTGTGTAACAGCGGTGCATTGTACATTGGCTGAAGACTGTGGATGCAGTTGACTTCAAAAGGATAAGTTTAACATCGAACATATGACTAACAAATATGCGTTCGAAAGGTTTTACAATAATGTTCTTTTTGCTACAACTTCTATGATTATTCAGTTGTAACAGTTGTTTTTATCACATGACATGCCTATGTCAAATAAATAATGTCATTTGAACAAACGTGACAGGTAGCAAATGCATGATAATCCCACCACATTTGCAAATTTATTTCATAATAATGGATTGCTGGTTTAATATAAATAAAGCATTAAAGTACAACAAAAGAATGACTTTGCTGTGTGCATGTAATACTTTACAAGTCAGAAGTATCCTTTAACTATCATTCTCTACCTGTATGTTGACTATGTGACTACAGTTTTAAATAAATGTTTCTCGTGTTCATTTTGAATTCAGTCGTAAAAATAGCTGAAGATCCACTGGTCAGAAAAAAAAAGGGAAAAAAATATCTCTTAACAAATAATTATCTACTTTAATAAGTAATTAATCATTTTAATTTGATAACAGGGATCAATAAAAGCCATTTATGTTCACATACATCTTTGCTAGCCAACGTTCCAGTATGTTATCCCATGCTTCACCTTGGCTGATCGAACAGATATTTTAGTGCTTTGTCCCAGACACATCTGTTGGATTTCACAAGTTGCCTCCCTTAGTATGTAATGCCAACGAACCAGTAGAGTGTAACAGCGGTGTGTTGTAGATCGGCCGAAAATGGTGGAGACAATAGACTTCAAAAGGATACTTTGTACGTTTAACATCGAAAGTATGACTACCTACCAGAGATAATCCATCACATGTGTATTTTAGTGAAAGTTATTTGTACAAACACCGACCGGTACTGGAAAATAGCTTATTTGTGAGTCCATTCAAGTTGTGTGCTCCCCTTGTCTCGATCATGTTGGAACAGTGTTCAAATTTGAGCAACTTAATTTTGATTGGGCACAGTGACTTGTCACCGCATCCAATAAAATTCACAGACCTGAAGCACATAAATATCTGTTCGATCCGCCAATGTGTAGATAAGGTTAACATATTAGAACTTTGGCTAATGAAGATGCGACAAAAAAGAAATAATCAATAAACAATGGCAAGTCCTGAAATTGTGTGACGCACTCAAGAAAATCTTCCCGGACAAACCATTAGTAGCCTACCGCAGAAAGAGGAACCTCAGAGACATTCTAGTCAGAGCTGGCACAGCTGGACTCTGTGGTGACAAAAACATGTCAACATATGCTAGAGAACAAAAATCGCGTTCTCTAGCACAGCGAATAGCGAGAAAATGAACATACATGGATACAAGACATGCAAAACCGAGAATGAAATTTATTTCATCACGTGTAAGATATGCTACCATCAGTATGTTGGAGAAACTGAACAACTACACAGAAGGAGAACAGTAGCAGAATATTTCACACTCCCAATTATACTAAATGCAATTGTCCAGAACCGCAACTGGAGTTTAAAAACCAAGAAAGGAAAGGAATTTTACTGGATACGCAAGCTAAAATGTACTGAAACCAACCAGTTTAAATTAAGAAGATTCGTAACGGGTAGCCATGCTCAAATAAAATAAAACAAAATCATTCCTATAGTTTTCAATTAAATAACTTAGTTAATTATTCATCAGTTGTGTATAATTGCAATCTTTTGCAATTTTTCTTGGTTCTATTGTTGTTGTTGTTGTTATTATTATTATTATTATTATTATTAGTGTGGTTATTGTTTATAAAGAAACAATAGATTAGATTACCCGCGATATTATCTACTATTACATCTACATCAATTTATATTACAAAATAGATGTCTCTCCTCTCTTTGCTGGTTGTGGTTATTATTTGCTATCATATATATATATATATATATATATATATATATATATATATATATATATATATATATATATATATATATATATATATATATATATATATATATATATGTGTGTGTGTATGTATATCTATATATATATATATATATATATATATATATATATATATATATATATATATATATATATATATATATATATATATATATATATATTCCTACTTGTATTTTTATTTTGTTAATCGTACCTAATATATTCTTGTCCTTCTTCTTCTTCTTCTTATTATTATTATTATTATTATTATTATTATTATTATTATTATCATTATTATTATTATTATTATTGCATACTTTCACTTGCACATATCATATGTACAGACTCTTCCGATTTGAACCTGTCTTGTGAATGTAATCCTTCATTCTATTGTAAATTAGTGAGCACATATGTTACTTTTATACTCAGGTCAAGCCAGGGTTGAAGAGGTATTGATTCTAAGCTTAGTCACCTATATAGCTAGCTATCGAAAAAAAAAATATGTATCGTGATCTTTTTCATTCCGGATTCAGCGTTAGTTTTAAGACACAGTATTGCGATGACGTGTAGCCTGGTTCCCGACACAGATGTAGATACTACAAATAATATGCAAAAGAATGTCTAGGCACCAGTCTAGAGTCAGTGTTTCCTTTCACGCATGGGCAGTAAGACATAGCAACGGACCAAAATACGTCGGTTCTGTACTTTGTAAAGCAGACTGAATATTGTCGAAGTTCTTGCATAAAGAGTAAGTGCAACATAACATATTGATCACAAATAGCTATTGGTATGAGTTGTTACTCTTGACTGGAAAGCTTAAAATGTTCACGACTAATTAATTTAATATAATTTTTTCTCGAGTCGATTTTTAAGCGTTAATACGGCTCATTCAATGCTCGAAAATGTGTATCCTGACAGTGGTTAATAAATAGGTTTATATCGGCATTTCCCTCCAGCGCTTTCTTTTTTTTTTTTGTGATAAACACAACATCTCTGAATAGAATGACTGTACCATCTGTTTACAAATTTATTGGAAACGCTATGCTTGGTTGGACCACACTTTTTTTTCAACTCTAGGAGGAAATCATTAGTGATAAATTGCATCCCTCTTTGAACTGCAATGGGTGTTCTAGATGGATCACATGTTTTCTGACGTGTTCTTTTTCTCAACAGATAAACTGAGCAGTCAAAGATTACTTTTGGCAGTGGTTAACATTTTCTTGCCAGACTCAGTGGAAATTATTGATACTCCCATAATGATAATATATCACAGGCTTATTCCGGTTGTTATGAATGCGATTGCTGTCATGATATTGAAAATACTTATTTATTAAAAATTTTGTTCAATTTGTTTCCAAAAGACTACAGTTGTTAAATTACTATGGAGAACCTAAGTTAGTCTTAGTCAGGTATCTCTTTTATATGTCCAACCAAGAGTGTAATCATAAATCTATGCACATATTTCAGCTAGATTTTGTCAAGCATCAGGGTAACCAAGATTTTAACATTTCCTTTACCCTTTCAGTTTTTTTTCAATTTATCTTCATGGGTAAAGAACTGTTCTCCCAGATAAGGCAATAGTAGGATTATGCCATTGGGCTTTATATTTTATCCTCAATAGTTTAATTTTTCCCCCAAGTAATGGGTCAGATCACCATTCACATTAATGTACCTGAAAGTAATGGGCAAGGTTCCCATGCACAATGTCCTGGGAGTAATGGGTCAGTCCCAATTTACATAGGCATTTATGATCCAGTTTCACATTCACAATATTCCTTGAAGATATCTTTGGAAACAGTTTTCTGTAATAAAATAATAATTTTTCATAGCCTTGCCGAACGAACAAGATGGGTCAAGCTTTGCAACGAGCTGCCCAGTGGACCTCTGCCAAAGGTGGCTCTGGTGGAAAACTGGAATTTACCAAACTGAATGAAGAACTACTGAACACCATAATCCAGTGGATTGAAGGCTTTGGTGCCAAATATCCTGTGGAGGCAAAACTAAATTTCAAGACTCCTTTAACATGGCCATCATCACTGAGGGCAGATATGTTCTCAGGAGCTGGATATACAGAGAAGTAATCAAAATATTTTTAACATTATTATATTAATTATTAATTAATTTAATATTATTTAGTCTGTCCTGTTTTGTTCCATGTTTAATTTTGATAATTGCAATAACATAAATGAGAGAATGTCAGATTTTTCCTGTCATGTTTCATTACAATGAGATTCCAATACACGGACTTCTTCACTGTTCTTCATTGTTTATATACATATTGGGCAATTGTTAGTATATGGATTAATTGAATTATAAATGAATCTTGGATCAGTGTATGGACAGATGATTAATTGAATCCAGATATTTCATTATCTCTTTAATAAACTTATTTGAATCTTAATGCAGCGAAACATGATGGAACAAATGATATATTCTCTCTTTGATTTTATTGTAATGAAACATGGTAGAAAAAATTTGACATTATTTCATTGATCTTATTGCAATAAAACACATTAGAAAAAAATCATCTGACATTCTCTTGTTGATCTAATTCTAATGAAATATGACAGAAAATATTCTGACATTCTCTCATTGAGCTTATGATAATGAAACATCATAGGAGGAATCTGACATTCTCTCATTGATGTTATTGCAATGAAACATGATAGGACAGATCTGACATTCTCTCATTGATGTTATTGCAATGAAACACGATGGAAAAAATTTGACATTCTCTTGTTGATCACATTGTAATGAAACATGATCAAAAAAATCTGACATTCTCTCATTGATATTATTGCAATGAAACATAGCAGAAAACGTCTGACAGTCTTCTCTGCAGTGAAACACAATGGAAAAAAATCTGACATTCTCTCATTTGTTATTGCAATGAAACATGACGGAACAAATCTGACCTTCTCTCATTGATCTTCAGAGGAGAAGAGGTTGTATCAGAGGCTCAAAATGACAAGGGAGATCACCCACTTCTGGTACTGAAGAAATCGGGAGCACAGGAGCACATGATCAGCATCATGACCCTGGAGTATGCTGAGGCAGTCCTTAGAATGGCCAGTGAGAAGAAGCTTTCAGAAGTCAGAAGCTGTCTAGAAGGTACTTAAGACATAAAATGATGTGTTATTAAATTCTCTTTATGATATGGAATAATTGGAAAAGTTCAGCATTCAGCAAAATTTATTTCTTTTTGATAAAAGCGCTATCATTTTCTTTTTTTTAAAAACTTACAATTATTCCATTAAAATTGCTTCTTATTTTTCTATTTCTGTTGTTTGGTTGGTCTGGTGCCTTATGGTAAAGCAACACAAGTACGTTATTTAGCACCAAGGTAATGGGATTACAGTGGTTACCCAAAGACACACCATAGGTAACTGACCCAGGCTGGTCCCGATGGTAGAATTTTTTTATTTCTGTGTAAATGCTCAAAAATATATTTTACTTTCATTCATTTTCAGAATTTAAACAAAACATGCAATAATCAATGATGGCCAGATATTAAAAAATGGTTTTAGAATGTATTTTGATCTCTCAGCTATGTGTGACCATCTGCCAGTCAGTGATACCATAACAGAGACAGCTGAGCAGTTCAGTTTCCAATTTACTTGTACATCCTTACAAATGCTTGTACAACTGCCTACATAAATAAATTATATATTAATTCATAATTAAATAAATGATCTTTTTATATGAATATGTAATTGTACATCTCCATAAAATTGAAGCTTTCATCCAAACACATTCTTGTCAAGTCTATCAACTAACACATAAAACATAAGTTTTTTATGCACATTCAGTTATATATTTATGATGATGTACCCTGATAGAAAATATTAGACTTTTTGAGAGAATGCAGTTTATATGCCAGTTTTTGACCCAGTCTTTTTGAAGGAGTTTATATTTTCTACCTTAAACTGTTATTTTATGTACCTTTTTACAGAATTCTTTCTTTCTCCATTTTATGTTTATTGAATGATTTATTTTCCTAAATGTTTTTTTGTAAAAAAAAATGCTTTGTATCTTTAGAACTTTAATTTAGTCATTATTGTTTATTGTATGGCATGAAAGCTAATTACATAGTTTCTAAGTAATGGCTTTTTATAAAAGATAAAAGTAATATAACTAGCTGTAACTATTAAATTAAACAATATTCTGGGTGTTTTGATCTTGATTAGATCTCTAATATTATAACTGAATGCAAAACAATTCTTGTTTTGATGGATTTATATAATGGCAGATTTGTTTTTTTTCCACTTGGACAGCTAACAGAGATCCAGTAGTAAACATGTTGGGTGAGAGATTTGCCACAGTTGAAGGTGATGACAACTCAATTTTCAGGTAAAATAGATAATAGATTTGCAGTACTGTTCGAGTGGTATTATGTTTGTTTTTTCAAAAATAATTTAAGTGGATGTTCTCAAAAGTTTCAAAGAAATCATCTTGCTTTTAGAATAGAAACTATGCAAAAGACGAACCAACAAGAGGTAATTAGAATATTTTAATATGTTGACAGTTCATCTAAGTCATTATTCTGCTTTATTGAACATTTCTAAAGACTATAAAATTTTCTCTCTCTCTCTCTCTCTCTCTCTCTCTCTCTCTCTCTCTCTCTCTCTCTCCCTGTCAGTGGCATCATTAGGGTTAGTGTCACCCAGTGCTGTAACTCACGGTGT
This sequence comes from Sinohyriopsis cumingii, assembly GCA_028554795.2. Classification (NCBI taxonomy): domain Eukaryota; kingdom Metazoa; phylum Mollusca; class Bivalvia; order Unionida; family Unionidae; genus Sinohyriopsis; species Sinohyriopsis cumingii. The sequence goes on from CM068833.1 coordinate 5,325,420, forward strand.
CACCCCTATGGACCTCCTTCCTGCAAAAAAATTCAAATTTTTTATAGACAGTCATTTTGGTGTCTTCCCCTCTGATGGTGTCACCCGGTGTGGTCTGCCCCCCCCCCCAGTGATGCCACTGCTTCACTGCTTTCTCTCTCACTCATAGGTCCAGAGGCATCATCATATGACACAAGCAAAAATCCCCAGTGCTCGTATTTTCATGAATTTGTGCCAATATCTAGCTACAATAATCCAGAGAAAGAGAGAGAGGGGCGACCATTTGGACATTTTTATATTTAATTACTAATAATCAAGTTTTAGGACATTATAATAGGTTTAAGAATCAACAATAACAGAGCATTAAAATACACTACAGTATGTATGCCTCGTAAGCTCATAACAGACAAATTTAACATGTAGGCCTAGTGTCAATTGGCAATTACAACTATGTATCATTGATATTATGAACACTGTAGATAGATCCAAAGGAAAGTATAAACATACCATTACAGTGAACCAGATTACTGTAGTTTACTTGGTACAATTTCAGTTTTAATGTTTTTGTCCAGCGCCATATGTTTTTCTCTCTCACTCGCGAGGGGAGATGGGAATGGAAAGAAAAGGATTCCGATGAAATTGTTTATCATTTTAATTTCATTTAGAAAACAGGGACTATTAATACATTTTATGGTTATTTTCATATATCATTTATGATTAATTAATGAGTAGAAATTCATCATTGATCTTTAAGCCTGCAGTTGAAAGAATGTTATATTCATATTAGTGCGCCATCAGCAGATCACAATTTGATATACCAATAGTATTGATATCTCGATTTGCTTTATACCAACAGTTTGACTGCCATGTTATTTTTAATGTATGTGGGATATGTATAAGAAACACTTATAAATGACTCTTACTTTTGAAAAATGCTTAACACTTTTTTAGGTCTAAAGAATTTGTTTTATTATTATTCAGTCTTCATCACATTTTTATTTAGTCTTCTGATTCAGATTTCATCTTTTTTATGGTCTTATTCAGTCTTCATATTCTATTGTCTTATTCAGTCTTCATATTCTATTGTCTTATTCAGTCTTCATATTTTATTGTCTTATTCAGTCTTAATCATTTTTCATTCGGTCTAGTCTTAATATTTAGTCTTCATCATTTTTTATTCAGTCTTGTTATTCAGTCTTTTGGCATTTTTTATTCAGACTTCTTATTCAGTCTTTAGCATTTTTTATTCAATCGTCACCATTTTTTCAGTTCTTTTATTAAATCTTTGGCATTTGTATGCATCAGGGTCTTGGATTACCTACCTAACAAGCATACAATATGCATCAAGGTCTTTGAGTGTTTACCTCACTAGTATACAATATACATCAAGGCCATGGATTACTAACCTCACAAGTATACAATATACATCAAGGTCTTGGATTACTAACCTCACTAGTGTACAACATACAATAAGGTCTTGGATTACTAACCTCACTAGTGTACAATATACATCAAGGCTTTGGATTACTAACCTCACTAGTGTACAATATACATCAAGGCCTTGGATTACTAACCTCACTAGTGTACAATATACATCAAGGTCTTGGATTACTAACCTCACTAGTGTACGATATGCATCAAGGTCTTGGATTACTAACCTCACTAGTGTACAATATGCATCAAGGTCTTGGATTACTAATCTCACAAGTGTACAATATACATCAAGGTCTTGGGTTAATAACCTCACAAATTTACATCAAGGCCTTGAATTACTAACCTCACTAGTGTACAATATACATCAAGGTCATGGATTACTAACCTCACAAGTGTACAATATGCATTAAGGTCTTGGATTACTAATCTCACAAGTGTACAATATACATCAAGGTCTTGGGTTAATAACCTCACAAATTTACATCGGGGCCTTGAATTACTAACCTCACTAGTGTACAATATACATCAAGGTCTTGAATTACTAACCTCACTAGTGTACAATATAAAACAAGGTCTTGGATTACTAACCTCACAAGTGTACAATATACATCAAGGTCTTGGATTACTAACCTCACAAGTGTACAATATGCATCAAGGTCTTGGATTACTAACCTCACTAGTGTACAATATACATCAAGGCTTTGGATTACTAACCTCACTAGTGTACAATATACATCAAGGCCTTGGATTACTAACCTCACTAGTGTACAATATACATCAAGGTCTTGGATTACTAACCTCACTAGTGTACGATATGCATCAAGGTCTTGGATTACTAACCTCACTAGTGTACAATATACATAAAGGTCTTGGATTACTAACCTCACTAGTGTATAATATACTTCAAGGTCTTGGATTACTAACCTCACTAGTGTACAATATACATCAAGGTCTTGGATTACTAACCTCACAAGTGTACAATATACATCAAGGTCTTGGATTACTAACCTCACTAGTGTACAATATGCATCAAGGTCTTGGATTACTAACCTCACTAGTGTACAATATGCATCAAGGTCTTGGATTACTAATCTCACAAGTGTACAATATACATCAAGGTCTTGGGTTAATAACCTCACAAATTTACATCAAGGCCTTGAAATACTAACCTCACTAGTGTACAATATACATCATGGTCATGGATTACTAACCTCACAAGTGTACAATATGCATTAAGGTCTTGGATTACTAATCTCACAAGTGTACAATATACATCAAGGTCTTGGGTTAATAACCTCACAAATTTACATCAAGGCCTTGAATTACTAACCTCACTAGTGTACAATATACATCAAGGTCTTGAATTACTAACCTCACTAGTGTACAATATAAAACAAGGTCTTGGATTACTAACCTCACAAGTGTATAATATACATCAAGGTCTTGGATTACTAACCTCACTAGTGTACAATATGCATTAAGGTCTTGGATTACTAACCTCACTAGTGTACAATATACATCAAGGCCTTGGATTACTAACCTCACTAGTGTACAATATGCATCAAGGTCTTGGATTACTAACCTCACAAGTGTACAATATACATCAAGGTCTTGGATTACTAACCTCACAAGTGTACAATATGCATCAAGGTCTTGGATTACTAACCTCACTAGTGTACAATATGCATCAAGGTCTTGGATTACTAACCTCACAAGTGTACAATATACATCAAGGTCTTGGATTACTAACCTCACAAGTTTACAATATACATCAAGGACTTGGGTTACTAACCTCACAAGTGCACAATATACATCAAAGTCTTGGAGTGTTTACCTCACTAGTGTACAATATGCATCAAGGTCTTGGATTACTAACCTCACAAGTGTACAATATACATCAGGGTCTTGGGTTACTAACCTCACAAATATACATCAAGGCCTTGGATTACTAACCTCACTAGTGTACAATATACATCAAGGTCTTGGAGTACTTACCTAACAAGCATACAGTATATCAAGGTCTTGAAGTACTTACCTCACAAGTGGATAATATGCATCAAGGTTTTAGAGTACTTACCTCACAAGTGTATAATATGCATCAAGGTTTTTGAGTACTTGCCTCACAAGTGTATAAGATGCATCAAGGTTTTAGAGTACCTACCTCACAAGTGTACAATATGCAATGAATACATGAACCTTTATGCTTATGTATCAACAGATTCATTGAAGAAATCACCAAAGAGATTGAGACCCTTGCTAAACAGAGTGTTAGTGCTGAGAGTGAGGGGAACACAGAGAAACAAGCCGAGATTGAGATGAAGAAAACTCAGCTCAAACTTCGGCTGCAGCTTCTGAGACTGGACCAACAGCTGCTCAATCAGAGTATCATAAGCATAACAAAGTGAGTATCCAGACTAACACGAAGAGTACATTATAAGCATAAGAAATGTTAGTATCATGATCACCACAAAGGGTATTTTATAAGCCTCACTAAGTGAGTATCAGGATTACCACCAAGGGTACATTTATAAGCTTGGCTAATTGAGTACCATGATCATGAGTATCAAGGGCACTAGAATCTTCATTCCACTAAGTGAGCATTATAAGCATCATTGAGTATCATGAACATTGTTATGACCCTCACTGAGAATCATGAGCATTTGTAAGTGGGCACTAAAAGTATGACTAAGTGTATCATGAGCCATGTTAGCATCAGTCAGTAGTATGGTGGCATTGCTTAGCGAGTAGCATGAGCACCATTAGCTAATTATTAGAAGCATCACTAAGTGAGCATTATAAGCATCACTGAGTATCATGATAATTAAGAACATCATTGAGTATCATGATAATTAAGAACATCATTGAGTATCATGCACATCAATACTTTAGTATGATGAGCATAACTCAGTATCATATCATCACAAAACTAGCATCATGAACATCTCTGAGTGTCATGAGTATCACAAAGTTGTAGAAGCATCATTGAGCATCTTGAACATAACAGAGCATCCGGAGCATAAACGTTTATCATGGGTGACACTGCAACATTTACCAACATTTATAAACATCTACCTGGTGTACAAAAGCCAAAATGATTAACTGAACTAACTCAAAAGTCAACTTTCCTCATGCGGTGAAAATTAGTCTTACTGCTGACTGTATGATTGCTGTAAATTCTCAACTTGCAGTTGTTTCATTTGCTGAGTATTTCTTATATTAGGACAGGAATCAGTTTGTTAGAGATTCCTTTGTTGAATATATCTGACACAGAGTTCAGGTTGTTAGACATTCCTTTGTTGAATATATCTTACACAGAGTTCAGGCTGTTAGACATTCCTTTGTTGAATATATCTAACACAGAGTTCAGGCTGTTAGACATTCCTTTGTTGAATATATCTAACACAGAGATCAGGCTGTTAGACATTCCTTTGTTGAATATATCTGACATCTGACACAGAGTTCAGGTTGTTAGACAGTCCTTTGTTGAATATATCTTACAAAAAGTTCAGGCTGTTAGAGATTCCTTTGTTGAATATATCTGACACAGAGTTCACGTTGTTAGACATTCCTTTGTTGAATATATCTGACACAGAGTACAGGCTGTTAGACATTCCTTTGTTGAATATATATAACACAGAGTTCAGGCTGTTAGACATTCCTTTGTTGAATATATCTGACAGAGTTAAGGCTGTTAGACATTCCTTTGTTGAATATATCTGACACAGAGTTCAGGTTTTTAGACATTCCTTTGTTGAATATATCTGACAGTTCAGGCTGTTAGAGATTCGTTTGTTGAATATATCTAACACAGAGTTCAGGTTGTTAGACATTCCTTTGTTGAATATATCTTACACAGAGTTCAGGCTGTTAGAGATTCCTTTGTTGAATATATCTGACACAGAGTTCAGATTGTTAGACATTCCTTTGTTGAATATATCAGACACAGAGTTCAGGTTGTTAGACATTCCTTCGTTGAATATATCTGACACAGAATTCAGGTTGTTAGACATTCCTTTGTTGAATATATCTGACAGAGTTCAGGTTGTTAGAGATTCCTTTGTTAAATATATCTAACACAGAGTTCAGGCTGTTAGAAATTCCTTTGTTGAATATATCTGACACAGAGTTCATGTTGTTAGACATTCCTTTGTTGAATATATCTAACGCACATTTCCATGTTGTTATATATATATATATATATATATATATATATATATATATATATATATATATATATATATATATATATATATATGTGTGTGTGATTTTAACATTGCCTACATGAAAACTCCAGACCTGCCAACTATTACGATTTTGCTGTTAATCTTACGAAAATTACTCTTGAAATATGGATTTACGGCATACTAGTAAAAACTACGAAAAAATGATCATTGCCAAAAAATCCAGATAATTTGTTTATCTATGTTTTATTTGGATCCAGTTTTATCTTAGAATGAGTGAAATTAATCATTGAACCAACTTTATAGCAGCATCCCAGATGCTTTAAAATGCAACTATTTGCTCATGCAAAGCGTCGACATGATCAAACTGTTGATGATAGAATTTTTAAAAATGGCATCCAGAAAGCGATGCATGTTTAAGATGAAGGGGAAAATAAGCTTCTAAAAAAGTGTTAATATTCAGTACAGAAGAATAAAAAGGAGTATTCAGATTCTTGTGAATAACAGCTGGAAAGGACACAATTACGTTTATTGGACATCACATGTCAATTTGAGTATGTCTCGTGGCGGGAGATATGATTACCATTGTCATGTAAAATGGAAAAGAATTTCCAAGAATTATGTCAGATCGAGAGACAGCAACAAGCCGTTGAGCTGCATGGGGTTTGGAACTAGAGTTTGTGCAACTGTACTAGTGTAAATAAAGTATACGGGTACTTTACAAACTTTTCAGTTGAACAAATGTTTATCTTCAATGCATCAAACTTATAATTATGTTTCACTGCTTTACAATAGCAGTTATTGATATTTTGTTACACCTTACTGAAAACTGGTCAATCTTACGGAAAAAAATGAATTGCCTTACTGAGACAGACTCGTCAGGGTTAGTAGGTCTGGTTAAACTCCACCATTAACATGGACAAGTGACTTTGAAGCTTACAACTATACTCAATTAATTAACACCCAAACTTGAGTAACAGATACAAGTGCTCCTATCATTGATGATGTCTATACTAATAAACCTGAAAACATAAGTGAAATTAATGTGGCAGTGTATACACTGAATGACCACTACCCAGTCTATATAACTAGACATGTTCCAGAATCATCTAAAACTGGTCACACATTGAAATACAATACAGGGACTTTAAACAGTTTGATGAGGAAATATTCTTAAATGATTTAGTTTGTAAACCCTTCCAATCAGTCTGCAATATAGCTGATATCAACACTGCCTTAGACAAATGGTATCAGATGTTCAATGCAACCTTAGACAAGCATGCCCCAATTAAAACAAAAAGCGTTAAGCACCAAATTATACCCAAGTGGATTACCCCTGAGATCGATGAGACTAGGCACCTAAGATATAATTTCTACAAGAAAAAAGACATGAAAAGCTATAGAAAGTGGAGGAATAAAACTAAGCACCTGATAGATTAGGCAAAAGAGAACTACTATAAACAGGCTATTGATGAAAGTAAGAGTACCAAGACATAGTGGAAGCATCTAAAAGAGCTGAACCCACCCAAGAACAGTTGTTTTCCCCATGACTTAAACAAAATGAGGATATAGCAACATCTGTACAAGACATTGTGGAAATGTTCAAAAAAATTTTCATAAGCATCTCCTGTAACAATATTCAGAAGCAGACAGACATCCCAGTTGAACTTAATGCTCATCTGTCATTTATAAGAGCTAAAATTCCTGACAATAATTATTTTTCAATAGCTAATGTTAGTGAAGCTGATGTTTTTGATGTGCTAATTAATGTGATTATTAATAAATCCTCTCAGTTGGATGGTATTGGTCCATGAATTCTTAAAATTGCTGCACCAGTAATAACAAAGTCATTAGTGCATATCATAAACTTAAGTGGTAATTTTTCAGAAACACTGAAATGTGCAAAGATTATGCCTATCTTTAAGAAAGGAGAAAAGAAGGATCCTGGGAATTACACACCAATATCAATTCCACCTGTATTGTCAAAATTATTTGAAAACCCTGTAATCATTTAGGTCTAGACATTTTTGAAACACTCTCTATTTCATAAAGCGCAGTCAGGATTTAGAACGTACCACTCATGCTAAACAGAATTTACCAAATTAATTGATCATTAGGTGAATGAAATGGATAACAGACATATGACTAGGATTGTTTTCCTTGACTTCAAGAAAGCCTTTGATCTTGTTGATCATGAAATTCTGCTGCAAAAGTTGAACTGTTACAGGTTCGACAATCCTTCTTTAAACTGGTTTAGATCATACCTAAACCAAAGATCTCAACAAGTATTATTTGCAATATTAGCTCTCAGATTTGCACTATTCATTCAGGGGTCCCTCAAGGCTCAGTTTTAGGCTCTGTCCTCTTCCTTATCAATATCAATGATCTACCATTAAATAATGAATCCATAAAAAACAGATTTATTTGCAGATGATGCAACCTTGTATACATCTAGGTTTGACACTGAAGTTATGCAAATGAGATTAAACTCAGACCTTATCAGAGTCCAAAACTGGGCACAACAAAATAGGATGGTAATTAACCCTTTCAACACTTCAGATTGGTAAAGTGGTCCAGGAACAATAACTTCTGCTCAACACTCTAGAGCAGTATTGTGGTCTCACATACCTGTCTCGTTTTGGCAAAATAAATTCTCTGATTGTTTAATGTCTGGGTTTCCCCTATAGTAAATATTTATATCGTACATTGATTCATTTGCATACTATTTGGATACATATAGACTTTAAGGTAGGTTCTTTACAAGAAAGGGGTTTTCTGATCTTTTAATGGAAATCTTCAAAGTCGCCTAAGTACATCCAAAATGGTGGACTCATCTGATGATGCGTTGGAATTATCTGGGGACTAAATAATTGAAAATATCAGCAATTTTAATCTTGTAAAGATAATAAGAGAGGGAATATATACAACAAGAATGGTGTGATATTGTTGGCAATAATGATGACAATGAGGAATTTGAAGGTTTTGAACTCGCCGATGTGTATGAGACACCTGAATTTTGTCAGTGGACAAAATCTCCATCGGAACGTAATATTCACACATATTTTGAATGTGTAGGTCCAACACGAGTATTTGATGGATCAGGAACACTTCTTGAATATTTTCATCTATTTTATAGCAACTGTGTTTTCAGAAATGGCAAGATTTACAAATACCAGCACAAGCCTGAAGAGAGAGACTGACCCAAATCAACACAAAGGTGTTTGGAATGATGTCACATTATCAGACAAAAGTCATTTTATGGCCTGTTTAATTTGATGGAAGTTATGAAATTCGACAGATGAATTGTATTGGTATAAAAATGAGAAATTCTGGCTTCATTGATCAAATTAATCTGGTTCACAGTCAAAACATACGTTTTATTTCATACTTATTTCCACTGAAATGAACATAAAACCTTGTATACTTCAGTTTTTAAATACCTGTAGAAATATTGTTAACACACCTTTGGATTTGCTTGAATTTTGAGATAACTTCGTATTTTTTCAAGCCATGATTTGTAAGAACACCACATTGGATCAAAAACAGACCGCATATTACTTTTTAAACACTGTCACAAGAATTGAAAATATGTTGCCTACATTTATTAAGATCTTGAAAGTTACTTAGTGTTGAATGGTAGCCTTTCCCTTGTAGTTACTTAGTGGTGAGAGGGTTAATGAATGTAAAACAAAATTAATTATTTTGGGGACATCACAAAAGCTACACAAGTCAGGGAACCCAGAACTATATCTTGCAATAAATAATCATCCGTTAGAAAATGTCAAACATGAAAAGCTTGTAGGTGTGTCCACAGATAATAATTTATTATGGAATGACCATATTGATAAGCTTTGTAAAACAGTGTCATCCAAAATTGCATACTCAGCAGAATCAAGGAATATTTACGTATGGAAACTCGTAATCTATACTACAAGTCATATATTCTTCCAACAATGGATTATTGTTCAAATGTATGGGGAAAATATGCTAAATCTGAGCTTGACAGGATTTATAAACTTCAGAAATGAGCAGCACACATAATTTTAGGTGCGTCAATTATTCATCCCTCAAAAGCATTGTTTATAGAACTCAAATGATTCACAATATATGACAGGATAGATTTTCACAAGGAATTTCTTTTATATAAATGTCTACATAGAACTGCACCAGAGTATCTTCAGGACTTATTCAGGCCTTTTTCAACACAATGCCAGTTGAGATCAATATCACATGGAAACCTTCTAGCACCAAAACCAAGAACAAAGCAATTTAAAAAGAGCTTCCAATACTCAGGTCCAGTTCTATGGAACAAGCTTCCACTACATATAAAATCTGCTGAAAATATTAGAGTATTTAAGAAGAGACATCATGAGCTTGTATGTGTTTCTAACAGATAATGAAATTTAGTATTTTAATACTAAACATGTTAAAATAAACAGTAATTATTGCTATCTTCATGTAATATGCATTGTTCTGCTCTCTTTGAGAGGGCCTCAAGGGATAATAGTCCATGGCTAATGAGTCATCCTCTAGAAATAAAGCATTATTATTATTATTATTATATATATATATATATATATATATATATATATATATATATATATATATATATATATATATACATATACACACACGTGTATGTGTGTGTGTGTATAAATGCATTAAACTGACAATGAACAATTCAAAACTGGTATCTAACTAGTTTTGCACTGTTCGTTGTCAGTTTATTGCATTTATCTTAATCAATCCCTGACACACATGATCCCTTGCTGGATTCAGTGCACTTGAAAGGACTGTTATTTGCCATATGATTTGTATTCTTTATATATATATATATATATATATATATATATATATATATATATATATATATATATATATATATATATATATATATATATAAACAAGACAAACAAATATTTCTTTTTCTTGCCTCTGTTTTGTATTTGCCTTTGAAAAAGACTCAGAGTCAAAAGCGCTTAGGCTAACTAGATACTAGTTTTGCACTGTTTGTTGTCAGTTTATTATATATATATATATATATATATATATATATATATATATATATATATATATACTGTTTAACATTTTCAGAGATATGAGGTTGACCCCAGTATCAGTGGATGGAGAAGTGTCTATTCTAAAAGATCTATCAGGGGAAGATGACGACAAATGTGTCTTGGACAGTATTGAATATTTGGGTAAGATACAACAGAATGTATGATTCTGTAATATTTGTATGTTAATTTTCATTGTTTTGCAATTTTCTGATCATTCTAGTTAAATTACCTGAATTATGATGATGTTATAATTGTATGATTTGTGCTTGAAGATCATACATGTTTTGAGCTTGAATCTGAGCTTCAGTTTTACAATCAGCCAATCAAACAAGGTGTTACAACAGTAAGGACTGTTGTGATTGCAATAAGCCAATCAAAAATGTGTTATAAAAATAAAGACTCTTTTGATTGGCTGACCTCTGACTCATTAAAAATCATGCTTAAATTTAATCATATACTATTTGAATGCATTTCATTTAGGAAATGATCAATTGACTGTTATTGAATTATATTAATGCATTCTCTGTAACGTGTCAGAATCATGAGATATTCTGTAATGTGTCAGAATCATGATATTCTGTAATGTGTCAGAATCATGAGATATTCTGTAATGTGTCAGAATCATGATATTCTGTAATGTGTCAGAATCATGAGATATTCTGTAATGTGTCAGAATCATGAGATATTCTGTAATATGTCAGAATCATAAGATATTCTGTTAGTTCATGGGCCTGTTTACCCATATTCTCATTCATCAACATATCATGGACATTTCAGTTGCCTCTACAATGTTCATGCTTCAGTATACAACAAATATTTTGATTTGATTTGTAGGGGATGGTTATATTTTCAAGAATGGATGCAGGGCTCAGCCATGGCGGCAGCTCCATGGTGACATCTGCTACCTTGTCGTCAAGCCTCGTGATGGTGACACTATGTATATCACAGCCAACAAAAGTGGATATTACCTAAACAGTGTATGTACAGGCCCTATTTTGCTTTCGTTTTAATAAGCTATGTGTTCTATAGGCTTTCCATTTTTTTCTTTCTGTTTTATAGGCTATGAGTTGTATAGGCTTTCCATTGTATCGGCTTTCCATTGTATATGCTATATGTTGTATAGGCTTCCTTTTGTATATGTTTATGTTTTTGTATAGACTTTCCACTGTATAAGTTATTTGTTGTATAGGCTTTCTGTTGTATAGGCATTCCATTGTGTAGGCTTTATGTTGTATAGGCATTACATTGTATAGGCTTTGTGTTGTATAGGCATTCCATTGTATAGGCTTTCTGTTGTATAGGCATTCCATTGTATAGGCTTTGTGTTGTATAGGCATTCCATTGTATAGGCTTTTGTTGTATAGGCTATGTGTCATTAATAGGTTTAATTGACAGGTGGGTATCTTTAATGCATTTTTACCTCCCAAGGAAATCACTGTCTTCTGTCATATACATTGTTATCACCCATTACAAATATACAACAGCAAGAATTAAAAAGAAAAACATACATTAATTCGTAGAAGCCAGCAGGTCATTAAAAGTATACTACTAAAGAACAAGTCATATAGGATATGTAGACAAGTTGTACCACTTATTTCACCTGTAGATGTAATTGATTAGAATTTTATTAAAGATACCTTTAAATGGTGATTATTCAGGTTAATTTGCTGGTGTGTTGATGAATGGTCATTGCTTAATTTTTACAGTACCGCTGTATGATGCACATTCATGAAATATTAGACATTTTAAATAAGGTGAACCAAGCAGTGCATTCAAGTGTAAATTGCATGCTGTGATGTCAGAATGGAAGTGCCATGTATTGAGAAAAAAACACAGTAATGATCGGACCCAATGTCCTCTTTTCTTGACCCAGTTTGTTCCCCAGCTGCTGTTGTGAAGATCAGCCATTTTTGTTTGGGAGTGTTGTCATGACAGCTGATGTGCAGATCACTCAGCAGTCAGGAATGAAACAATTTTATTAAAAACTGTTTGGAAAAACATTTCATAATTTGTTTAAGATATGTTGAAATAAACTTTAACCTACTGACAGTTACAATCTGTAGAAAAAATTATCCATGCAAGGCAAATCTTTCCTTTTAAAAAATCAGATGGGGCTGGGGTGGGATGGATGGAGGGTATTCAACAGTGTTTTCTTCCAAAATGTACAATTTAATAAGCCTGTAATTAAATAAATTCCCAGTTCTTATTAAGGAGATATGTGAACATTGTGCAGATTTGACAGGCGCTAAACTAAACCAGGAACTATCATGTTAAATAGCTCCTACTGATCATATTAAATGCTTCATTTCTAGATCCACCACATAAATCAAGGGCTTACTAATTCATTTCTAGATCTGCCACATAAATCAAGGGCTTAATGATTCATTTCTAGATCCACCACATAAATCAAGGACTTACTGATTCATTTCTAGATCTGCCACATAAATAAAGGGCTTACTGATTCATTTCTAGATTTGCCGCATAAATCAAGGGCTTACTGATTCATTTCTAGATCTGCCACATAAATCAAGGGCTTACTAATTCATTTCTAGATCCGCCACATAAATCAAGGGCTTACTAATTCATTTCTAGATCCGCCACATAAATCAAGGGCTTACTGATTCATTTCTAGATCCGCCACATAAATCAAGGGCTTACTGATTAATTTCTAGATCCACCACATAAATCAAGGGCTTACTGATTCATTTCTAGATCCGCCACATAAATCAAGGGCTTACTAATTCATTTCTAGATCTGCCACATAAATCAAGGGCTTGCTAATTTATTTCTAGATCTGCCACATAAATCAAGTTCTTACTAGTAATTCCTTGGTTATACACTAGAATCAAGCACTTACTAAGTGATTTCTAGATCAGCCAGAATCAAACATTTATTTCATGATTTCTAGATCAGTCACCAGATGAAGCAGATACTAATTAAGTTCTAGATTAGTCAGCAGAATGAGGCAGATACTAATTAATTTCTAGATCAGTCACCAGAATGAGGCAGATACTAATTGAGTTCTAGATCAGTCACCAGAAAGAAGCAGATACTGAGTTTCAGATCAGTCACCAGAATGAGGCAGATACTAACTGAGTTCTGGATCAGTCACCAGAATGAAACAGATTCTGATGGAGTTCTAGATCAGTCACCAGAATGAAGTAGATTCTAATTGAGTTCTAGATCAGTCACCAGAATGAAACAGATTCTAAATAATTGAGCTTTGGATCAGTTACAAAAAGCAATAATTTACCAAGTGATTTATAGATCCACCACTAAAATCAGTTACTTGCTAGTAATTCCTAGATCAACCACCAAAATCAAGCACTTACCAAGTAATGTTTTGCATATCAGCATTGATTGATTGTCTAGCTTTTTAAAGGGACTACTTTGAGCCACATTCAGAACAGGATGTAAAATTACAGAAATCTTGTTTTTGATGGTAATGTCTCATCTACTACAAGCAGTTCTAATTCATAGGATGTGATAATAAATGAAGCTGTGGTCAAATCTGTCCAGCATTTTCTAGAAGAGTTGTCAACTAGTTAATATGTAATTATTACCTACCTTAAATAAATAACTCACTTGACACAAAATGTATGTGATCATTAAAAAGATCATTACACATTTGACATAAAGTAATAATAATGATAATGAGGACTTTGTATATTATCTAATCTTTAGAAGCTCTAAGTGTTACGACATTAAACAACACTTATAACATAAAAAGAACCCATATATAATGATATTATTACAAAAAGACAAACACCGTGAATAAATAAGCAAATATCTGGACTGACGATTCTAAAATCAACAAACATCTGGGCAGGCATGTCTGAAATCAAGCTATCTAGACAGACAATTTTGAAATCAGAATATATCTCAATAAACAAATCTGAAATCAACAGATATCTGGACAGACAAGTCTGAAATCAACAAATATCTGGACAGACAAGTCTGAAAACATATCTGGGCAGACAAGTCTGAAATCAATAGATATCTTTATAAACAAGTCAGAAATCAACAAATATCTGGACAGACAAGTCTGAAATCAATAGATATCTTTACAGACAAGTCTGCAATCAACAGATATCTAGACAGACAAGTCTGAAATCAACAAATATCTGGACAAACAATTGCAACATCAAAAACACATGTAAAGATGATTCTGAAATCAACCAATGCCTGAACAGATGATTCTAAAATTTGTAACAGGTGAGATTTTAGTGTCCACCATAATACGGATTTCAAATTAGTGAGCGGTAAGAAGGATCTTAGAATTTATTTAAAGAAAATGAAATATTGTGATTCATAGTTTATCATAATCTTTTATGGGATAGTTTGTGTGTTTTCTACATTGATAGTTTCATAGTTTGAAAAAAGAAGTCCACTTCATTTTGTCTGTGTAACACAGTGACATATGCAAGGAGTCAAGAACAATATTGTTTGGATGACACATATCCATTATAGCAAAGCATTATATCATTTTCCGGTATGCTAAAATTCAAGATTTGCTAAATTTTAATCACTCTATAGTATTGTCACTGACAGTAATTAGCAAAATGTGATGTCTTTGTTTCAAAATTTATAGGGTCTGGATCCTGTGAAAGCTGGAGAGTTGAACTACACTCAAGTTGGAGATTCTTACAAGGATCTTGTCACACTACTAAAAGACAAAAGTCCACGATTTGGTGAGCTCATTGACAAACAGGTAAGATTTATAATAGGCAGGAAAATAAATTAGATTATGTGTGCACTTATTTCAGATAAATTTTATTAAATAACATTAGATCGTGTTATTTAAGTTGTGTAATAACAATACAAGAAATACTAATCTGCAAGTTGGAGATCAAAACAAGGTTGGTGCTTAACACATTAACCCCTGGAGGTTTTTGTCGTTTTCACCTGAAATTCAAGTAGGAAACACATTTTGAAAGCTATTTCTGAATACATCCTAAGACATAAACTTCCAGGTGATTTTCCAAGAACCTAATGCCTAGTTGTGTTAGAAACATTGTTTTTCATTGGCTATTTGGCTCGCACATAAGCAGAAGGGTAAAAGTTTGATTTTTTTTTTTTTTGCTTAATGGACACATTATTTTCATATCAAGACCACTCTTTATCCAAATGTCCATCTTATGCTACTTTTTGCAGAGGTTCCTCTGTCTGTTTGCAGTTCATACTGGGCTGCCTTAGATCTGAGACCAAAAAGTCTAAAATCTGGACACAAATTTGGATTTCAACCACATGCGAATTTTGGGTGGAAAAGAATTGGGTCCAAAAATTAGTTTTTTCCTTCTGTATTTTGTATTGCAACTAGAACGTCCAGATTATTTGGTATCATTGTAGAGCTACATCTGTCTACCTTTCTATAAAACCACCCACTTTAGTGTATCATGCATGACCTTGTCGCATGTGTTAATGTGTTAATTAGGTTTTCGCAGTATGCATTTATGATGACTACACTGAAACTGACTTTAAAGATAGAACCAAAATCTGAATTCCACATGACAAAAGTTAATTGGTATTTATTTATTAAAACATTGCCACTGATAGTCATTAGTGACCTTTTCATTGATCAAAATTTTGTCCAGTATTGTCATTTATGGTGTACTTAGAATGTTGTTTGAAAATTTATTTGACTTCTTATTAAAAGTTGACAATTTCATGATGTTAATTCAAATTTCCAGGCACTACCTACCATTTTTGATAATAAAATGAGTGTTATATCAAGGTTTCATTGACAAAGTTTGATCACGATTTTCTTCAGGTAATAGGGGCATATCTTGTTTTTGTTGTAAACAAAAAGTGATTCATGCTTGATCCACGTATTAAGCATGTTTGCAAGTTTTCCAGGAGCGAAATGGCGAGGGAGCAGTGTATTTAATCCACTTTCAGAATTTATAATGTATTAAGTTTACCATATAAATGATGAAAGACAGCGTGGCATTTGTGTTTAGATAGCAAACATATCTGGCATTTCAAAATGCATGTAAATAAATTAAGAGCTGTTAGGAATACATGATCAAACAGGCTCCCAATTTTTTATGTTGCATTTCAAAGTTATTTGATGCATATGCTGTTACCCTTGTCTGTATAATGCCTCATTGTTTTGCGTTCAGATCTGGCATATTCTTGAGGCATCAAAGTTCCATAAACACACTTTTCCTTTTTTCCACAGGAGTTTGCCCTGAAAATACGCGACCGTGATCATGATCGTGTAGTTGATCATGGAGGAGACACACGCACCTACACAGAGGAAGATGACTTAACACATCGCACGGATACGAAACGTCAGGAGAAAAAAGATAAGGATCAGAAAGAAGACAAACAAAAGCAAAATGCAACCAAGAAGAAGAAACTCTCACCATCTCTGAAGTGGAAAGCTTTAGGAATGGAAGAATACAATGAAGAGTATCTGTTGCTTTATTTATTTCTTTGTTGATTTTGCAGCAAGTTCAGTCAGCTTCTCTTTGTTTTAGATATAGCATGGTACCTCTATAGACCCTGTGTCCAAAATTCTAAAAATTAGACAATCAAAAATGATAAATATTTTCGAATTTGTGACATCTATTAACTTACAAAATGGATGCAAATACTACTTTACTTAAGTTAATCCATCAGATGTTTAACAGTAATGGTTGAAAGACATAGCTTTGTATTATATCCTTAATTTCTTTTTAAAATCTTATTATTTGACAAAATTATATGTACAAATACCACAAAACAAAGAAATATATTTAATTTAGATAAACTAATATTATTAGCGTATGCTTGATGTATCTGATTTCTCCCCACCCCTACCACCCTATCCATTCAACATATTTTTAATCATACTTGATTCTTGCTAAAACTAAGGTCAGTAGTTATGCTCCCGAACTATGGTGTTCTAATAAGAGATAGCTGTATATTTTAGCGTAATAAAAAAGTACAGAAGCAGGATAGAATATAATCCCCTAGACATAATGTGGTCCCCAGGATAGAATATGGTCCCCTGGACATAATGTGGTCCCCAGGACAGAATATGGTCCCCAAAATAATATGTGTAGAAACAACATTTATAAAACTAAAAACAAAATCCTCAGAATGACTTTGTGTTATCTGTGATTCATTATACCTTCATAACAAGTGTATGAAATGCTTCTTTGAGTAAATGTGTTTGCACTCACTGTAAATTTGTTCCATCCATGTGTGTATTGCATCAGCCATGTTTTTGGTATTGGTGAATAATGCAAATGGAACATTCTCCTTACACTTTTAATAAAAATGAAATTTATAGAATTTTGCAGTTTCTCTTAAAGAAACATATGTGTCAGTTTTTGCTGGTGATGCCATTGTTGCCATGGATATCTCAGAATGTAATTTTGATGAATCAGATTATTTGATGATTTTAAGATAAAACGCCTTTAATAAAGCCTCATCCTGGTCCTTTGTTTTATTAATTAACATTCCTTTGTAATATTAATTAACAGTCCTTTGTATTATTCATTAACAGTCCTTTGTATTATTAATTTAGTCCTTTGTATTATTCATTTACAGTCCTTTGTATTATTAACAGTCCTTTGTATTATTAATTAACCATCCTTTGTATTATTAATTAAGTCGTTTGTATTATTAATTAACAGTCCTTTGTATTATTAATTTACAGTCCTTTGTATTATTAATTTAGTCCTTTGTATTATTCATTTACAGTCCTTTGTATTATTAATTTAGTCCTTTGTATTATTCATTTACAGTCCTTTGTATTATTAATTAACAGTCCTTTGTATTATTAATTAACAATCCTTTGTATTATTAATTAACAGTCCTTTGTAGTATTAATTTACAGTCCTTTGTATTATTCATTAACAGTCCTTTGTTTTATTCATTAGCAGTCCTTTGTATTATTCATTAACAGTCCTTTGTATTATTCATTAACAGTCCTTTGTAGTATTAATTTACAGTCCTTTGTATTATTCATTAACAGTCCTTTGTTTTCTTAATTAACAGTCCTTTGTATTATTAATTAACAGTCCTATTATTCATTATTAATATAAGTAATGCCATTTAATATAATCACAGTGTACACATGAAGTTGTCAAGGTCAGATTGTGTGTGTGTGTGTGTGTGTGTGAAGGGATGAGTTTTGAAAAAAAGATTCTTGGGTTTAAAAAATTATCACTGTATTTTTAATAATTCAGTGAGAAAAAAGACAAAGAAAAGAGAATATTGAAGAAGAAAAGAACACCTACCCAATTAAAGAGCAAGACACCAATGGGTGCCGAAGACTCATTTAGTGAAAGTTCCACTGAGAGTGAGGAGGAAGAAGAATCCGTTGAGAGGAGGAGTGAGACAAATGCAGATCTCCCATCAGAATACTGGCAGATACAGAAGCTGGTCAAATATTTGAAGGTAGGAAAAAAATTAGTTGACATGTACCCAGTGGCCAGATTACCAAACCAAATTATCCACATAAAATATCTTGTCACAAAAAAAACATGTTGGTTTTACAGAAAATGTTTCTCAAATGTTGGATATAAGATATAGACATTATATCATTGTAAATTTTGAAATGGTATGTAAACTATCTTGGAGTTCCCCAAGGTCAGATGACTTTAAAGTTTTCCAGAGGATTGCTGAGAGTGCCAATGGAATTCGTGTATGTATTGTTTCAGGGGTATTTCCAGTATTATTTTATTCTGAGGTTCATTATTTAGAAGTGGTTTTCAGTGAAAAGTGTTATATTTTGACTGGAAAGAGAAGGGTTCAGCTGGGGTGGGGTGGGGTGACAGTTCAGCTGAATTACCCAAACCTTGTTTGTATCAATTCAGGGGTATTTCACGTCTTTTTTCTCTGAGGTTCATTTTCTAGCCATGGTTGCCTGTGAGAAATATGTGACTGGAAAGAGAAGGGTTCGGCTGGGGGGTGGGGGCAGTTCAACTTAATCCCCCAAATCTTCTAAATCTGCCCTTTGGTTGAAAGATTCAGCTTGGCAGCTGTTGGATCCCAGCCCCTTCATTTCATTATGCTGTAGTTTGAATATACATAAAAATTCACATTTGACTTAGATATTTTCACATTTTTATATTTTTTACTTTTTGATTTTTCACTTTGACATTGTCATGGAAATAAACTTAGACATGTAACCAAGCTAAATGCCCATGTGTGTTTTAAATAATTTATACACCCATCACATATGAGTGAAGTATTTTTTGTCATCAGATCATAGTGGTTGACAATTTAATTCATATTATGTCACAATTAATTCATATTATGTCACAATTTAATTCATATTATGTCTGCAAAAGAAAAGAAAAAACATTTCTGTTCTTAAATTGTATCAGTACATGTTTCTATATAATTACGGTTATTTTGTTGGTGGGGGGAGAGTGCATTCATCAGTTTTTTTTAAAGTTTTAAATATTATAGTATGCATATTCAGAGATTTTAAAAATATACTTTTTGGGTTAGGGTGGGGCTGGTGATGGCTTTTATTCATGCTATGGAATACGCTAAGGATATGAAGACTATAATGATAGATTACCTCTCCTTCTATTGGTGGTTATTTATGGCACAGATGTTGATAGATTTCTTGATGTCCCATTGGTGGTTATTTATGGCAGATATTGATAGATTTCTTGATGTCCCATTGGTGACTATTTATGGCACACATAATGATAGGTTACTTTTCATCCCATTGATGGCTATTTATTGAGATATAGAAGCTCACATATTGCCAACCACAGTGTAATATACAAATGATACTCAGACTACATCACAATCTGTGTACAGCTCTCCCTTGTTATATCCAACCGCACCGGTGGCCAAAATGATTAGAATGTCTGTCTCAGATACAGGAGGTTGTGAGTTCTAACCCTGGCAGAGTCATCCCAAAGACTTATAAAAAATAGTATTAGCAGCTGCCTTGCTTGGTGCTCAGCATTAAGAGGTTAGTGTTAGGACTGGTCGGCCTGGTGTCTGGATAATGTGACTCGGTGGAACATCATGCTACATGTCTGCAGCATGATGCCCCAGTGCTAGACATTAGTATAAACTGCCACACTTCAGACATCATAGTGATATGACTCAGATTGTTAAAGCTACATTAAAAATTAAAGAAAACACACAAACATAAAACAAACTTCTTATACCCTGCTTCACTGTAATGCAGTTCCATATATAAATACAATACTGATGTGGTCCCCATTACCAGACGTAAACCATTGTATTTGAATTGGTTCATTGAATGTATGAGATTGAAAGAAAACAGCATCAAGCTTAGTCTTATGTCTTTTTTTCCTTTTGAAACAATATTATTTTGGAAGAAAATTATCATTCCTGCCATACTGCTGTTAGGTTCATATGTGGTTCTAGTTACAGTGCAGTTTGGGTTATAATGCAGTTCTCACTATACCATGGTTCAGTTTACAGTGCTGTTCTCACGTGACCATTTGTTCAGTATATAATGTTGTTCTCACTTTACTGTGGTTCAATTTATAATGCTGTTATCACTATACCATAGTTCAGTTTACAGTGCTGTTCTCACTTGACCATTTTTTCAGTCTATAATGTTGTTCTCACTTTACCATGGTTCTATTTATAATGCTGTTCTCACTTTACCATGGTTCTATTTATAATGCTGTTCTCACTATACCATGGTTCAGTACATAATGCAATACTGAACTCAGATTCTGTATGGTAACAAGAGAGCTGAACAAGGACAAAGAAACCAGACATTTTACAAATTATATTAAACATTTAAAGAACAAATGTTGGTATTATTGTAACATGTATTGTTTTTTATACTGTCAAATTTTACATATACCATTGATTGGGTGACGAAAAAAATTCCTTCAAATTTTGTGTGCAAGATCTACATAAGGTTTGTGTATTTTTACATGGTTGGGCTGGATTATTTTTCTTCAAATGTGTTTGTGCCATCATCTGTACTTATTAATGGGAATTTCACATGTTCCTTCAACTTATTTTGGGGAGGTTAAAAATCTCCTTTTGTGGGAAATTGGTAGAGAATATATACATTCAATACAGGATAATGTAACAATAATTATAATGTATGGTTTTTCTTCCACAAAGATTGCATGAGTATTATTACATGATAATGTCATAATAGTGGGCATTGCATGGTTTTTCTTCTGCAAACATTTGCCTGATCATTAAAAAAAACCTGAAAATCTTTGCACAAAGAAAATCATAACCATGTTTTTTATGACGATACAGATATTTCTGAGAAGGTCCTGAAAATTTCCATTAATAATTTTTATCTCTAATTATTTGTACAACCAAGAAAATTAATAAAAACACTAAGTAAAAGTAGAATCAGTAAAATAGATCAGAATTTATTGATATTACTGCTGTTGATTTGAAATCAAACATAATTACGCTTTTTTTTACTTTAAAGGGAGGCAATCAGACAGCTACTATCATTGCCTTATGTTCAATGCGAGATTTTAACCTGGCCCAGGAAACTTGTCAGCTGGCCATCAGGGATGTTGGGGGACTAGAAGTGCTCATAAATCTGCTAGATACAGAAGAAATAAAGTGCAAGGTAATGTGAGAGACAGACAGACGGACAGATAGTTAGACAAACGGACAGTTAGACAAATAAACAAATGAATAATCCACAAAGACAGGCAGATAAAAACTTACAAGATCAGTTTTTGGTTTTATAGGTTACAAATTAAAGTTACTTTTTATTTTTAGATTGGTTCCCTGAAAATCTTAAAAGAGATTTCCCGTAATACACAAATCCGCCGTGCCATTGCTGATCTTGGAGGTCTTCAAACTATGGTCAAGATTCTGCGTGACCTTGACAAGGATCTCAAGTGTTTGGCTGCTGAGACTATTGCAAATGTTGCAAAGTTCCGAAGAGCCAGGCGCACAGTTCGTCAACATGGAGGAATCAAGAAATTGGTAATAATCTTCATCTTCCAATTCAAAAAGAGAAAAAAATTAATTTTAAATTCTACTTTTATGTGACTATTATAGGAATGTTGATAAATCTTGTTTTACAAAGTCAGTATATTTGAAATTTAAACTTAGGCTTGAAAGAGGAATTGTGTTTATTGTTGTGCCAACAAATTACATAATGTTTTGTCAGTTTTGTCATGCCAGGTGTAAATATGACATTTATGGTCAACTCACCAAAGTTTGAACTTAAGGTTCTCATTCAGTATGAATGTGTGTCTCATTCAGTATGAATGTGTGTGTGATTAAGATATTTAACGTAGCCTTAACAATTTTCCAGTCATATCGCTACAATGTCTGCAGTGTGTCAGTTTAAAGTGATGTCTAGCACTGAGGCATCATGCTGCAGACCTGGCATGATGTCCCACCCAGACATATTATCCTGACACCAGGCCGACCAGTCCTAAAACTAACCTCTTAATGCTGAGCACCTAATGAGGCAGCTGTTAGTACCATTTTTTTTTAAGTCTTTGGTATGACTTGGCCAAGGTTCAAACCCAAGACCTCCTGCATCTGGGGTGGACGCTCTAACCACTAGGCTACTGGAATGATCCTTAGTCGGTCTAATGTAGATTATATAAATGAGGGACCACTTATCTTTACTTGCATCTTTGAAGAAAAAACAGGTTGATATTTATCAGTAGCAATCGGTAAATTTGCCAGGAAAATTCTAAGTGTATTGCCTGTGCTATATATCAGTAAAAAGAATTGATTTTGAGGCATGTTAATGACTTTTGAACCAAAGTATCTAGTGAAGCGACAGCAGCATACAGAAGCAAGATAAGAATAGAAAATGCTTTGGCATATGAATAGAGACTATTTTATGACCCCATTATGAAGTTGTGTTGAAAATTAGCTAAATTTTCACACTGGATTATCAGTTTCTGCTATCAGTAAAAAGAATTGCCCCATTATGAAGTTGTGTTGAAAATTAGCTAAATTTTCACACTGGATTATCAGTTTCTGCTAGCCCATGAGTTAATCTGTCCACATTTCCTCATAATGTATTGCCAAAACCAATTAAGACCAAGAGTATTGGGTTCAAATCTGACAGTGGAAATGCCTGTTAACCAATTCCAATAACCTGATAACAGAAATCATAATCGATTATTTAGTGACTTTTAATGAAACCAATGCTCAGTCAAATCTATTAATTGGAACAGAGCCAGTGACAGGCACTAACAGCCTGAATAAAATTAAACATCGAATTCACACTGTTTTTATAATTTTTTGAACCTCGAATAGAAAAGGATTAGTATTTTATGCCAATTTTTTAATTTGCCTTTTCTTACAAAGGTTGGCTTACTGGACTGTCCCAATGTCCAGGGTACGCTGACTCCAGACATGGAGAAAGATGTTGAAGTGGCTCGTTGTGGTGCTCTGGCCCTCTGGAGCTGCAGCAAAAGTAAAAAGAATAAAGAAGCCATGAGGAAGGCAGGTGCTATTCCATTGCTAGCGAAGTTGCTGAAGTCCACACATGAGAACATGTTAATTCCTGTGGTGGGAACTCTTCAAGAGTGTGCTTCAGAGGTACAGTACTAAATGTGTATTGATAAAAATCCCATGACTTTATTGAATGTGTATTGATAAAAATCCCATGACTTTAGTGAATGTGTATTGATAAAAATCCCATGACTTTAGTGTATGTGTATTGATAAAAATCCCGTGACTTTATTGAATGTTTATTGATAAAAATCCCATGACTTTAGTGTATGTGTATTGATAAAAATCCCATGGCTTTAGTGTATGTGTATTGATAAAATCCCATGACTTCAGTGAATGTGTATTGATAAAAATTCTATGACTTTAGTGTATGTGTATTGATAAAAATCCCATGACTTTAGTGAATGTGTATTGATAAAAATCCCATGACTTTAGTGTATGTGTATTGATAAAAATCCCATGACTTTATTGAAT
Source organism: Sinohyriopsis cumingii (assembly GCA_028554795.2). Classification (NCBI taxonomy): domain Eukaryota; kingdom Metazoa; phylum Mollusca; class Bivalvia; order Unionida; family Unionidae; genus Sinohyriopsis; species Sinohyriopsis cumingii. Next base: position 5,349,955 of record CM068833.1, read on the forward strand.
GTTTATTGATAAAAATCCCATGACTTTAGTGTATGTGTATTGATAAAAATCCCATGACTTTAGTGCATGTGTATTGATACAAATCCCATGACTTTATGGAATGTTTATTGATAAAAATCCCATGACTTTAGTGTATGTGTATTGATAAAAATCCCATGACTTTAGGGAATGTTTATTGATAAAAATTCTATGACTTTAGTGTATGTGTATTGATAAAAATCCCATGACTTTAGTGTATGTGTATGGATAAAAATCCCATGACCTTATGGAATGTTTATTGATAAAAATTCTATGACTTTAGTGTATGTGTATTGATAAAAATCCCATGACTTAATGGAATGTTTATTGATAAAAATTCTATGACTTTAGTGTATGTGTATTGATAAAAATCCCATGACTTTAGTGTATGTGTATTGATAAAAATCTCATGACTTTACTATATGTGTATTGATAAAAATCCCATGACTTTTATTGAAAGCACAAGTTCATATTTTGCTTCAGTTTTGCATGTAATATTTGCAGAATGTTAGATATTTTATATTACTGTTGTTTTATAGATTTTCCTGGCTATTGGTTTTTATTTTGTGGATTGGTTATGAGTATTCCAATGTCGTCACAGAAGGATAATTTGTAATTAGCCTTTCTGTTTGTGCTTTGCAGCAACCATAAAATACATAAAATGTAATTGGTACCCCAAATGTGGAAATGAATTTATTTCTTATCCCACTATCTTTACACCAGTTCTTCCTAAGAAGTTAACATGATTGCACAAAAGCCAGTCAGTGTAGACAAATAACATTGTCCAGTAATTTTTGCAAGCATATTTAGATGACTTGATTAAACTTCCAGGCCATCACAACAGTTTTTAATTTGTTTCAATTTAATTTTGAAGTATTTTTAAACTTTTTTGTAGAGAACCATGTTATCACTACATGAGGTAGACTTTGATGCTGTTATGACAATTTTTATGTTTTATGTTTTTAACGCATTTTGAACATTTTGGACTGTTTTATTTATAAAATGAAAACAGTGTTACGTAACGAAACAAGAACCACCTGAACTGGACAAGTAATTGGTATTGTATACGGAAATGACTAGATTAGACTGTGAGGCTATTACGGCAGTTTTTAAATCTTTTACACATCTTGGAAATCTCTAGGCATTCTGGTACACAGTGTGGGCTAACATGTTTTACAAGCAAAAATTTAGTCTTAATCTAATTTTAACTTTAAAAGTTTTGTTCAGATGATAATTGTAAGGAGATGATGATAATGATGATGAGATGATAGTAATAATGATAAAATAATGGTGCAATGATGATGAATGAGATAATCATTATTATTATTATTGATTTTATGTATCGATAGTTGATTTTAAAGAATTCCCTTGAGAATATTCTTCCACAGTTGGACTTATTAATATTTAATAAAAATCAGCATAAGCAAAGTATATTTGTTATCGTAAATACAGTTGCTTTAAAAACAAAGCAGATTTATATAATACCACTCACAGGACATCAGAGAATAGTCCTATTACTATGTGGGCACAGTAAAGAGATTTAAGGAATGCAGAGTGGTTGTTAGGAGAGATTGTACTGTATATAAATTACTGATATTTTACCATGAAGATCTCATTCTTAGTATAACATTTTCCATCTCTTTTGTACATTTGTGTTTTATAGACTGATCATTGACATCTTAATATTCTTGGATTTACAAACCTGATGTTGTCTATAGTACAAGTCACACATCTTGCTTTTTATTTGTGAACTGCAGTTGATAATCAGTGCCTGAAATGCTTTGTTTTTGCAGCCCAGCTATCGTCTAGCAATCAGGACAGAGGGAATGATTGAAGACCTGGTGAAGAATTTGAACAGTTCAAATCAAGAGCTTCAGATGCATTGTGCTTCAGCCATTTTCAAGGTACATCATGAATTATGATTCTTACATACTTGCTTTTATATCTTTTCATTCATAGAAAATAAAATGGTATAAACTCCTGCATAATTGGATTACAAGTTGTTTTTCTACTTAAAAGTTTAATTTTTTTCCAGAATTGCTCATTTAAACCTTAATTTTAATATCAGTGTGTATTTTCTTTCTAAATGCTCCTTTGAAATGTTAAATATCACCAAAAAGTATCATATTTTGTTTTTCACTTCATTATTATTAGTGTGCTGAGGAAAGGGAGACTAGAGATTTAGTTCGTCAGTATGGTGGCCTTGACCCATTGGTTGCATTACTTGCAAACAACAGTAACAAGGAGCTCCTGGCTGCAGCTACTGGTGCCATCTGGAAGTGTTCAATTAGTGCGGAAAACGTGAAAAGATTTCAGGAATTGAAGGCGATAGACCTACTTGTAGCATTGCTCAATGATCAACCAGAAGAGGTGAGTTGTCTCCCTTAGTCTGCAAAACTTGAACAGTACAACATGACATTCATATGGTGTAAACACAACAATTTCTTCAAATAAAATTTTCTCATTTCTTTTCGTTTCTTCAGTATTTTTTACACTGATTGTTTTTTAGGATTTGGTTTTGAACGGATGCATTGTGATCTCTGATATGTGAAGAGCTTAAGAAATAACTTTAAGAACAATAAAAATTGTATTTTTATACATTTTATATAAATAAAACAAAGTTTATAAAGACTGGACCCACAATTATAATTTGTCATGATTATTTATCTGTGTTAAAATTTCTGTTCTACAGGTACTTGTAAATGTGGTTGGTGCTTTAGGAGAACTTGCAAAAGATCCCCCCAATAGAGCACAGATCAGGAAAGCTGGTGGTATCTCTCCGCTGGTTAACTTGCTAACGGGGACAAATCAGGCACTGCTAGTCAATGTCACGAAAGCTGTTGGTCAGTGTGCTGAAGAACAAGATAATATGGCGTAAGTTATTGCTGGTCCAGTTGGATCAATTAAACCGTAATTTTGGTTTATCACATATGTGTCCTGACAGCACGTAAAGTATTATTTGATAATAGCTACATTCTTTTCTCTCATTTTTATGTCCTATAACATTAGAGAAGTTAAATTTTATATTTGGCCAATTCTATTTATCATTCCATTGATTCAGACCAATTCCCGTCTATAAGCCTAAATTTAACAAGAATCATGTTAGTTACTTTTAACTTGGGTTTTGTGAATGGAAGTTGTTGATTGCCACTCAGAATCAGTTTGTTATTATTGTCAAAAAGAAGCTAGTTATTTTCATAAGAGAGCTATTGTATCAATTGTTTTGTAATTTTGCAATAACTTATTTTTGTAAACTTGCCTCATTAGTCAGTATATGAATTAAAGGAAATAAAATTGAAAATCACTTTCGTTTTGGATAACAAAATTTTCTGGCATTAAGGGTTGTGAGAGATGTGAATTTCAGTTCTTTGTTAGTTGGTTTTAACAACATTTTTAACACATTATTGGCTATATCATGCCAAAGAAATGAAAGCTGAATGCATTTCCCAATTACTGTACACACAGACAGTCAGCTTGATTTGGCATTAATTTCAATACTGAAACATCTAAAGAACAGTTTTACAAATAAATGTTCAGTCTGTTAACTTTATATTCAAAGATTATAAAGAACTTTGGCTTGAAAACATGATTATAGTAAGGGAAATACAAAACCAGGTAAACATTTTGATTTTATTTTATATTTGGTTCACTCTTTTCTTCACTTTTATGATAATAATGTGTGTTTGCAATACAATTGATTTTATTCCCTTAGTTATGAAATATTCCCAGGGAGAACACTAGAACATGCAGAAACTAATTTAATGAAAGATAGATTGAATTCATTCAACAGCTTTGATATACTTCATTTGTTATTGGCATAACCAAACAGCAAAATAGTTTGGTGAAATTAATTTGAAGGTAATTTTAATGTCTTAATATCTTTGCCATATTTAACATCATTGCTGACATTTCAAGGTGTTATAAAATTATAATTTGCAACATGATAAAGTATTTCTTTTACCTTAATAACCCAATTGTCATGTAATAAATTCATGTAATAAATGATTTTTCTCTTCAGTATAATAGACAAGTTAGATGGAGTTAGACTTCTGTGGTCACTGTTAAAGAACCACAATCCAGAAGTACAGGCCAGTGCAGCCTGGGCCATCTGCCCCTGCATCGAAAATGCTAAGGTATAATTACCTTTCCTTCCTTGAATTAAGCATTACATGAAATAACTTATAAAGCATTATATTAAAGAATTTACTTGAACATTAGATGGAACAAATTACTGTGCATAACATAAAACAATTTGTTGAGGATTACATAAAACAACTTACTGAGCATTACATGCAACCACTTACTTAGCATTACATAGAGCAACTTTCTGAGTACTATATAAAACTACTTTGTGAACATTTTTTTAAAAAAAACTCACTGAGCATTACTTGAAACAGCTTACTGAAAATTAATTACAATTACTGAACATAATTTAAAACAACTCACTGAGCATTACATACAACATACTGAGTATTATATAAACAACTCACTGAGCATTACATACAACATACTGAGTATTATATAAACAACTCACTGACCATTACATACAACATACTGAGTATTATATAAACAACTCACTGAGCATTACATACAACATACTGAGTATTATATAAACAACTCACTGAGCATTACATACAACATACTGATTATTATATAAACAACTCACTGAGCATTACATACAACATACTGAGTATTATATAAACAACTCACTGAGCATTACATACAACATACTGATTATTATATAAACAACTCACTGAGCATTACATACAACATACTGAGTATTATATAAACAACTCACTGACCATTACATACAACATACTGAGTATTATATAAACAACTCACTGAGCATTACATACAACATACTGAGTATTATATAAACAACTCACTGAGCATTACATACAACATACTGATTATTATATAAACAACTTACTGACCATTACATAGAACAGTTTAGTATTACATACAACTTAATGAGCAATACATACAACTTAATGAGTGTTAATACAAAAACTTACTATGTATTACATACAACAGTGTAATGAGCATTACATACAGTAAACTACTGAGCATTACATACAGCCTTTTGAACATTACATGAAACAACTTACTGAACATTACATAAAACAACTAAAATACTGAATATTACATATAACAACTAAAACACAGCATTACAAGAAACAACTTACATAGCATTTCATAAATCAGCTTGTTGAAAATTACATAAAACAACCTGCCAAACATTATATACAGTTTACTTCATTGCATAGAACAACCTACCAAACATTACACACAGTTGACTTCATTGCATAGAACAACCTACCAAACATTACACACAGTTGACTTCATTGCATAGAACAACCTACCAAACATTACACACAGTTGACTTCATTGCATAGAACAACCTACCAAACATTATATACAGTTTACTTCATTGCATAGAACAACCTACCAAACATTACACACAGTTGACTTCATTGCATAGAACAACCTACCAAACATTACATACAGTTTATTTCATTGCATAGAACAACCTACCAAACATTACACACAGTTGACTTCATTGCATAGAACAACCTACCAAACATTACATACAGTTTACTTCATTACATAGAACAACTTGCTGAGCACAAATCTTGAATCAAAACCCAAATCCCATAACTATGACAGGGAGCCACATGGCTCAGTGGTTATGATTCATCAGATGAGCAGCAGGCATAAAATTTGAATATAACCCAGAGCAGTTATGGTCACCTCATATACATGTAGTTTGTCTCTGGCAAAGTCAGTTTACTCCCATTGCATTGGCTTTAAGTAGTCTTTTATGTGCTGAATGTTGTTAAGGAGCAATCAAATTAATCAATTACCTGATTTTTGACAGACTTCAGCCTTAGTCAGTATAAGATTATCTAACAGCTATTAGGATTCTCTTTATTATGTCTGGTGGGGCCCGGAGTGGCTGAGTGGTCTAAAGCGCTCTCCATTACGAATCACTGCCATCTCACCTCTGTCTGCGTAGGATTGTTTCTCTTTCCTGCTGGATTTTAATGACATAGATGCACCAACATATCATCTCTAGCTTTGGGATGATTACCTTGAGTTGAATCTCAGCTCAGAATATTTAAAGGTTATTGATTACCTTGAGTTGAATCTCAGCTTGGAATATTTAAAGGTTATTGATTGCCTTGAGTTGAATCTCAGCTCAGAATATTTAAAGGTTATTGATTACCTTGAGTTGAATCTCAGCTCAGAATATTTAAAGGTTATTGATTGCCTTGAGTTGAATCTCAGCTTGGAATATTTAAAGGTTATTGATTACCTTGAGTTGAATCTCAGCTCAGAATATTTAAAGGCTATTGATTACCTTGAGTTGAATCTCAGCTCGGAATATTTAAAGGTAATTGATTACCATGAGTTGAATCTCAGCTTGGAATATTTAAAGGTTACCTTCAAAGATTTATACAGGAACGTCTCAATCGTCATTTGATTTTATTTGATTCTGTGTTTTACAACACAGCCACACATGTAGGCTATTTAGTGCCAAGGTCATTGGAGGAAAGTGCCCTGCCCATGAATGCACCACAGTTGCTGACCAGGGCTAACCCAATGGTAGGATTTGAACTTTTCTTTGGTCACCAATCCAGCATGGTAAACAATGAACCACCATGGTTCTGGCCTCCATCAGTCCCTTCTTATGCCATGCAGATTATTTAGGAACCCTAAATTTATCATCACTCACTCAAAACATTAAATATTCCATGATTTCATTTGTTTTGTCTTGATGATGCAAGGATTGTAAAGATTAGTGAAAACTTTGTGCAAAAATAAATCTAACTTTACCATCCTTCACAGCTCAAATACAAAAATGGTATCCAATTCTAAAAACTTCTTTGCAAAATGTTGGTTAGAAATTATCTTAGATATAATTCTCTATGCCAAAACATTAATTGTGGCTCTATGATTTCATTTTTTCCAAAAGTTAATTGTTTATATACTGCTTAATTTTTTACATTCACCCAAAATAGAAATTGCATTACATCTTCTGACATCCATGTCAATGAAATATCAGAGACATATATTACACAATATTTTAATGAAACATCAGAGACATATTATCCAGTAATTTAATGAAATATTAGAGACACATTACACAGTATTTTAATGAAACATCAGAGACACATATTACACAATATTTTAATGAAATATCAGAGAGGCATATTACACAATATTTTAATAAAATATCAGAGATGCATATTACACAATATTTTAATGAAATATCAGAGATGCATAGTACACAATATTTTAATGAAATATCAGAGAAGCATATTACACAATATTTTAATGAAATATTGGAGAGGCATGTTACACAATATTTTAATAAAATATTAGAGATGCATACTACACAATATTTTAATGAAATATAAGAGACATATTACACAATATTTTAATGAAATATTGGAGAGGCATATTACACAATATTTTAATAAAATATCAGAGATGCATAATACACAATATTTTAATGAAACATCAGAGACACATATTACACAATATTTTAATGAAATATTGGAGAGGCATATTACACAATATTTTAATGAAATATCAGAGATGCATAGTACACAATATTTTAATGAAATATCAGAGATGCATACTACACAATATTTTAATGAAATATCAGAGACACATATTACACAATATTTTAATGAAATATTGGAGAGGCATATTACACAATATTTTAATAAAATAGAGATGCATACTACACAATATTTTAATGAAATATCAGAAACACATATTACACAGTATTTTAATGAAACATCAGAGACACATATTACACAGTATTTTAATGAAATATCAGAGATGCATAGTACACAATATTTTAATGAAATATCAGAGATGCATATTACACAATATTTAATGAAATATTGGAGAGGCATATTACACAGTATTTTAATGAAATATCAGAGATGCATCTTACACAATGTTTCTATGGAATATTTTAGACACATATTACACAATATTTTAATGAAATATAGGAGACACATATTACACAATATTTTAATGAAATGTAGGAGACAAATATTAAAAAATATTTTTCCTTTCTTTCTTCAGGATGCAGGAGAAATGGTTAGGTCCTTTGTAGGAGGCTTAGAACTTATTGTTAGCTTGCTTAAGTCAGAAAATAAAGAAGTTCTAGCCAGTGTGTGTGCAGCCATTGCCAACATAGCAAAAGATGAAGAAAATCTAGCCGTTATAACAGATCATGGTGTGGTACCTATGTTAGCCAGATTAACGAATACAGTAAGTAATCTTGTAACTTGTAGCAAAAGAAAGCTGTGTATTTTTTACATTGAGGCCACCATCTGTTAGTGGTATTCACAACTCAGTATAAAATTCAGATTTTAATTATCCATTTTTACTCATCAGCTTGACATTATGTAGGCATGATTATACTGATTTGCCAAAAGATATATATATATATATATATATATATATATATATATATATATATATATATATATATATATATATATGCAATAAACTGACACCACACAGTGCAAAACTAGTATCTAACTAGCCTAAGCACTTTTGACTCTCACTGAGTCTTTTTCAAAGGCAAATACAAAACATAGACGAGACAAACAAATAAAACACAAAAACCGTTGTGTTCGTAAATTTACATGGCTGTTTCTACAGGAATTAAACCTTGAAATGTATTATGTTTGAACTAGTTTATTTCAACTTGTTGCAGATGCTGGAAAATATTTTTATTGACCTAGAAATTGATGAGCCATAATGACATCTGTTGTTTTATGTAAATTTATATAAGGACAGATTACGTCCCAGATATTCCATTGTTATAGTAGTAATTATAGGCTGTTAAGCAAATTTAGAGAATTATTCAAAAGAAAATGTGCCGGCTGCAAAAGATAATTTTATTTCTGCATGGCAGTCATTTTCTAGTCTTCTTGGTTTAAACCACTTGGTTTCAAAGGACTGTTATTCGCCATATGATTTGTATTCTTTATATATATATATATATATATATATATATATATATATATATATATATATATATATATATATATATATATATATATATATATATTTGAGATTCTTTGCCTGACAATCAATAAAGGTGCTGCAAAAAATTAAGCTTAAGTCAGAGGTGACTAGGTCAGATTTATTCATTGTTATTTTGGTCGGACAATCAATAGTGATGTTGCCAACTAAACTTGTTTGGTTATATTTTCCCAGTTGTTCAGACGTTCTATAGCCACAATATGCTAATACAAAATAAGTATGCAAGTTTTTCTTCTGGAATTAAAATATTATTGATTGCCCAGAAGTAATGTATACATTACCTCAGCCCCTCAAATCATGCCTTATGTATCGGGTATCAGCAGATTCTGCCTTTAGAACAAAATATATGAAGTCTAGCCTGAAAGAAAGGGAAGAAAGAACAACAGCATATAACTTTCTTAATCATCCTCAGAAACTTTTTTGGGACCAGACAAAATAAAAATTCTCCATCTAACTTTACTGGAAATGCTGTTAATGAGATGTTATATATTATCAAGTCTGTTTTCAGTTAATAATTAATATCTTAAAAAACATTGGAGTGGAATAAAGTACTGCTGTTTGGTGAAGTTCTGAAAGAAGAAAACTTAGTTGTTATAATTAATTAGTTTATGAGGAAACCAGTAAATAATGGAAGAAAAATACTAACTCAAAGCAGCAGTAAGTCCAGAATTTACAATTATACTTTTCTGATACATTTAATGGTTAGGTAATGATTCCTTTTTGTCACAGTTTTCTGTATCCCCTTTAATCTTTTATATATATTAAACTTCACAAATATATGGCTGACATTAATTTTCAGGAAAAAATATCAGCCAAGAGCCATTAGAATTTCAGAATGAGAGAGAGAGAGAGAGAGAGAGGGAGGGAGATTAAACGGGTGAAATATATCCAGTACGTATTACCTGCAAACTCCTTTTTACCTTGGGGAGCTCAATATACAAAAGGGAAATCAAATATAGTAGTCACCAGTTGTCTAGCCTCCCCAACCACAGTTAAGATCATGCAGTTTATTGGAAGTTCATTCTGCAAAAGGGAAATCAAATACAATAGTCACCAGTTGTCTACCCTCCCCAACCACAGTTGTCTACCCTCCCCAACCATAGTTCAGATCATGCAGTTTGGTGGCGCTATACAGTTTCGCATTTTGCATAGGGTTAGGAATTTAAAGAAAAAGAATGTCCCCGGATTTCCTCACTGGTTATACTGGCTATTTAAAAAAGACCTTGTATATCTTAGGTATAATGCAAAGAACCTTTAATTCCCTTTATTTTGGTGTATGATTGATGGGTGTACTATGGGTTATAGAGTATACAGCTTGGCCTTACTTCAAATGTGCACCTTTCAAAAAAGTGCTAGCTCTACTTGGTCATTTTCACTTCCTGAACTTCAGAGGTCAGTTGTATAAAAAAGAGCCGATAACTTTTTTTACATTTTATATATTTGGTAATTCATTCATTGCACTTTCAGAAACTGGTATTGTCTAGTCTGGCAAAATTCATTTTCCCTATTTTAATAGCTGCTATGTATAGTGTACTTTAGACTAATTCAGACTGATTTTTTAACACAAGGGAGCAGTCATTTTAGTTAGCAGTGTGCTTAAATCGTGTAAAATTTCCAAAAGTACAATATCCAAAAGAAATATCATCCACATTACATTAATGTAGCATAGAGATATGCAAACATTCTCTCCACTGTGCATGTTTTAAATGCGAACTACTTCACCTTACATACGTCACTCTCTCAAAAGTACGTATTATCTGGTGAGCGCCACCATAAAGAAGACGTAGGTATTATTTTTTTATGATTTAATTATGTTTATATGGCTGAAACATTTAAGTCGCAAGCATCAAAACAATCCTTATGAATTATTCTCCTGCATTTTTCCCCACAGAACAGTATTTATGAGTGTCAGAGTCTCTAACAAGTCCAGCCTCCCCCCCACCATGATAAAAGTGAGCTATTTTAAGAATGCACATTACATTTTGTAAACATAGCAACCAATGTTATGCTGAATGACAGGAACATGAAACTAGCCAGAATTATTTCTGAGATATCAACAATGAATTTTACAATTAGAAAAGGGAGGTAACTCATCAGCTTCATAAAGGTCAAAGGTCAAAGTGTAAAATATTTGCCTATTGTTTAATATGGAAGAAGCGAATTCACTTTCTCTTCATTTATTTTTTTATTTCATTGCAAATAAATGAAAAGAAACATTTTCAACATATATTTCTGTCACTTATTGCAACAGTTTTAAATTTAAGTTGACTCTATTCCTATATTCTAAGTCTTCTATTTTCCCCATAATTAAGGTCACTACTCACACAAACATACCTCATGGCAAATTATGTAAGCAAGAGAAAAATGATCATAATTAGCTTATTTTCATGCTTAAATGCAATATGAATGTACCATTTTATTCAGAACATCATACATAATTATATGAAAATAAAAAAAATAATTGCAAACATTTTTTTTATTTTCTTTAAGGTGGCGCTATACAGTTTCGCATTTTGCATAGGGTTAGGAATTTAAAGAAAAAGAATGTCCCCGGATTTCCTCACTGGTTATACTGGCTATTTAAAAAAGACCTTGTATATCTTAGGTATAATGCAAAGAACCTTTAATTCCCTTTATTTTGGTGTATGATTGATGGGTGTACTATGAGTTATAGAGTATACAGCTTGGCCTTACTTCAAATGTGCACCTTTCAAAAAAGTGCTAGCTCTACTTGGTCATTTTCACTTCCTGAACTTCAGAGGTCAGTTGTATAAAAAAGAGCCGATAACTTTTTTTACATTTTATATATTTGGTAATTCATTCATCGCACTTTCAGAAGCTGGTATTGTCTAGTCTGGCAAAATTCATTTTCCCTATTTTAATAGCTGCTATGTATAGTGTACTTTAGACTAATTCAGACTGATTTTTTAACACAAGGGAGCAGTCATTTTAGTTAGCAGTGTGCTTAAATCGTGTAAAATTTCCAAAAGTACAATATCCAAAAGAAATATCATCCACATTACATTAATGTAGCATAGAGATATGCAAACATTCTCTCCACTGTGCATGTTTTAAATGCGAACTACTTCACCTTACATACGTCACTCTCTCAAAAGTACATATTATCTGGTGAGCGCCACCTTTATTGGAAGTTCAGTCTGCAAAAGGGAAATCAAATACAGTAGTCACCAGTTGTCTACCCTTCCCAACCAAAGTTGTCTACCCTCCCCAACCATAGTTCAGATCCTGCAGCTTATTGGAAGTTCAGTCTGCAAAAGGGAAATTAAATGTTTTAATCACAGGTTACTTCATTGGTATTTACAAACATACCGAAGGAAATTAGAAGACACTTAAAATTTGTGGTTGGTTTGGTCAGTTGGTCACTGTAAACAGTTGGTCACTGGATTAGGTTTTACTGCATGTAGTGAAATCTTTCTATACATTACATGCAAGGGATGATACAAATTAGTCCTTTATACACAGGGGTAATTTATATAGAGGTATAAAATGATCATAGAATTAAGAAAAGGGATTTTTACATATTTTCTTTTTTGAACAGGTGGGTTTTGTATGCAAGGGTGTGCTAAGAGAGGCATCATTTTATCAAAAACTGTATCGTATTAGATATAGTGAGGACATAATTGTGTTACAGTGTCTTAATATTAGGTTCATTGAAGACTTAATTATTTGACAGTGTCTTATTATTAGGTACAGTGATATAATTATGTTTCAGTGTTTTATTACTGTATTGTCAGAAATTTTCACACAATTCATATTCATCATTTTCTCAACTGTAGTTGTACAAATTATTATACGTAAAAAAATTATAATTTTTTAGGTCCCAGAAATTTACAAATTTGTAAAAGAATACTGTTCTCTGTGATAAGAATTAGGTGACAAAAAGTAATCATACTTTTTATGGACTTATTATTTATGAAAATTGGCATCTTTAAGAAATGAGAGTATGAAAAATTAGTGTTATTAAAAGTTAGAGTATGTAAAAAATTTGAGAAAATGAAAATTTAGTATATAAAAACATTATAGTATTTGTAAACTTAAAAGTGTATGAAAAAGATAATTTTATTTTATGCTAAGCAGTGAATTACTTGATTTTCTAATTAAAATAATATTGATATCTCACTGTAGTGAATTTTTTTTATTTTTTCACTACAGGAACTACTTTTTGTGTCAGAACATACTTACCTCCCTTTGATTTTGCACCTTAGCAAATTAATAATTAATAATTAATTATTAGCAGATTAATAATCCCTGTCTGTTGTCTTTGAAATGAGTAGTTTGTTATTCTGGAAATATCAGTTAATTTTTATCAATCTGATGTGGAACTAATTTTGTGCGCAGGTACACATAGCACAGCAGAACATGTACGGTAAACAGCTGACATTACCATAAGAAATCTGCTAATTCACTGTGTCAAACTTTAGGTAACATACGTGAGGATAAAATAAAAAAAATATTTGCTTGAAACGAGTGAATAATGGTTACATTTCGTCTCCTGGGTGAAAAACTCTAGTATTTTCATCCACTCGATGAAATATATCCGTTATTCCCTCGTTTCAAGCAAATATCCTCTGTATAGTGTATGAAAATTTTGAGCATTTAAAAACTTAGAGTATGTGAAACTTTAAAGTTTACGAAAACTTAGAGTGAATGAAACATTAGAGTATTTGAAAAATTAGTGGGTAATGTATGAACCTAACAGGCAATGTGACATGCATATATATATATATATATATATATATATATATATATATATATATATATATATATATATATTGCTTAATGTGACTCCATTTTGCCACCATTCATTGCTCCAAAGACATTGTTGCATGACACAGGCAAAGACCTGCCACACTTGTTTTTTAAATATATATTTGCTGGCATCTTTCTTTAGCCAAAACTGGATTGATTGAGAGATTGAGTATGTGGTAAAACATACTGACAGACCAACAACAGAGACACAGAGACAGATGTGTGGTGGCAGGGAGACTTAACATACAGGCATTTATTAATTGCCCATCCCTGTGTTTTTTTTATTGCTAAATTAGTCTACTCCATTACCAACCTACACAGTAATAGAGGAAGGTTGAGGGAGGGTAGCCTTTGGACATTTTAATATTAAATAGTCTCTTTTTATACCCATATTAATAAGTTTTGTAAAACAAGAAGAAGAAAAAAATAAAGCATTAAATAGATTAGTTTGTGTCTACCTCCTTACCAATAAAGAATTAAAAAGATTACAGTATGTGTCTAGCTCCTAACCAATAAAGCATTAAATAGATTACAGTATGTGTCTACCTCCTAACCAATAAAGCATTAAAAAGATTACAGTATGTGTCTACCTCTTAACCAATAAAGCATTGAAAAGATTACAGTATGTGTCTACCTCCTAACCAATAAAACATTGAATAGATTACAGTATGTGTCTACCTCCTAACCAATAAAGCATTGAAAAGATTACAGTATGTGTCTACCTCTTAACCAATAAAGCATTGAAAAGATTACAGTATGTGTCTACCTCTTAACCAATAAAGCATTAAATAGATTACAGTATGTGTCTACCTCCTAACCAATAAATATACTGAACAAGTCTTGACAGGCTAGCACAGCTTTCTATTATGGATACTTTGAACACTATTAAAATCCTATGGAACATGTACATTAGCTTGGCCTGGGGGATGTTAAACACAAATGCCACAAGGTTCTGGCCAGATGAGTCAGTTTCATTGTTTGTTATTGACTATTTAACCTCAGGCAGGAAAGGACATCATACATGATTTTTTTAATTTATTTTTTTACAGTATTTGTTCTGTGATAAGACCAGGTCATCAGCCTAATAAATTTGTCAAAAATATGGGGATGGGCTAATAATCATGGGAAAAAGGTATCTTTTACAGTAAACATATATGGTACCATATATACTTGCATATAAGCTGGATCCATCTACAAACTGCATAGACCCACATCTGCCATTTGCATAATGTGCCATTATATTTGGATCAATGTAATGTGTTAGGAATAATCAGTAAAATAAACAACATAGACCTTAATCTGCTTTCCCATTTTGAAGTGGCAGATTGTAGTTTATGTTGTTTGTCTGGACCTGACTTGTAAACAGGTATAGATGGTAATGAAAATTGGTGTGGGCTTATCATGGGATACAGATGGTATTATACAGAGATCTGCATACACTTAAGTCTTGATAAACTTACTGTCATTGAATATAGAGGAACATAATGCAAGGACCATTTTTTCTCACCTGTTAATAGGTGATGTTTTTAAGCAAGGGTACAGTTAGATGAGATTGGTTTCATTTGAAAGAATAGTTAGATGAGATTGGTTTCATTTGAAAGAATAGTTAGATGAGATTGGTTTCATTTGAAAGAATAGTTAGATGAGATTGGTTTCATTTGAAAGAATAGTTAGATGAGATTGGTTTCATTTGAAAGAATAGTTTGATGGGAACAGTTAGATGAGATTAGTTTTATTTGAAAGAATAGTTAGATGAGATTGGTTTCATTTGAAAGAATAGTTAGATGAGATTGGTTTCATTTGAAAGAATAGTTAGATGAGATTGGTTTCATTTGAAAGAATAGTTAGATGAGATTGGTTTCATTTGAAAGAATAGTTAGATGAGAATAGTTAGATGAGATTAGTTTTATTTGAAAGAATAGTTAGATGAGATTGGTTTCATTTGAAAGAATAGTTAGATGAGATTGGTTTCATTTGAAAGAATAGTTAGATGAGATTGGTTTCATTTGAAAAAAATAGTAGCTGAGATTGGTTTATATGAGATTGGTTTCATTTGAAAGAATAGTTAGATGAGATTGGTTTCATTTGAAAGAATAGTTAGATGAGATTGGTTTCATTTGACAAAAATAGTTAGCTGAGATTGGTTTATATGAGATTGGTTTCATTTGAAAGAATAGTTAGATGAGATTGGTTTCATTTGAAAGAATAGTTAGATGAGATTAATTTCATTTGAAAGAATAGTTGAACTCCAATAAAAATTATTTTTGGAATAGATTTTTCATTTACTGCAGTAAAAATTGCCTCAGCAGTTCTTCAATAGGTGCTTATAAGGTGGGGAAATCATAAAATTTATAGTTTTTGTTAAACAGGCACTTAAGTTAAGAAGAACGTGATGCATGTATCTATAATGGCCTTGACTCCATTATACTCAAGGGCTTTTTTAGTGTTTCTGATTCAAGGATGGACCAAAAATTTAAATAACAGTAGTTTTGGTGATAAATATGAGAGCTTGTCTGTACTTCAAAATACACATCATATTGATACATCACCATGTTTCCTGACTGAAATGCCAGTACACAAAAAGCTCTGAAGGTTCAAAATTAGCCTAAAACAGGCTGCTGTTGCTTGTCATGTCCTACTTTTAAAGCTACATGTACATTGAATGAAGTGAATGAGAACATATAGTTTAAATTTTATCTGTAAAATGAAGTTATATGTATCAATTTGTATGCCTATGAGAAAAAAAACACATTATACCCTCATTACCTGGGCCCAAACCTTGCCCGTTTAAAGTACATGCCTCCTTCCTCAAATAGATAGCCATTTCAAAGCTGTTGAACGCCATGTACATTCTTTATTATTTTGTATAATGTAAGGAAGTTTTAGTGTGGTTTCACCTCATGTTACGAGGCATGTCCCAATTATGAAGTGGTGTTATAAAGTTAATAAACTTCCTTGTTTTCTTCCTTTATTTGTATAGCCAACCCAACTGTGGGTAAAATGTAGACAGGAAGAAAAACCGAAAATAACAACTGTTTAGCCATTATTGATGACAGAATGAAACTGACACACAGATTGAAACCAAACATAAAGTAACATATCTTTTGCAAGATAAAATAGAAAAATGTAATAGTTCCGTAGGTTTTGTTTAGAAAAGTCCCATGAATACATTTAAAAGTATCTGATTGCTTGTTGGTAGGTTAGAACGTGCTTTGGTACTGTACACTCACTCAGTTATTATTTTAAGGAAACTTGTAAAAGCATTTTTTCCCCTTCATTTCTCATTCTTATATTATTATTATTTAAAAAAACATAGCATTTCTATATTGAAGAGAGAGAGAGAGAGAGAGAGAGAGAGAGAGAATCGGTATTTTAAGACAAGTTCTGACGAAAAGAAGAGATGTACTGCTTGTAGATTTTGTGGTATATATTGAGTACTATGAATACACTTTGATTTAAGAAATTCATAAAAGAAGATGATTTAAGAATGGATATGGCACTAAATAAACTAAATTGGATATGGCACTAAATAAGCTAAATGGATATGGCACCAAATAAACTAAATTGGATATGGCACTAAATAAACTAAATGGATATGGCACTAAATAAACTAAATTGGATATGGCACTAAATGAACTAAATGGATATGGCACTAAATAAACTAAATGGATATGGCACTAAATAAATTAAATTGGATATGGCACTAAATGAACTAAATGGATATGGCACTAAATAATCTAAATGGATATGGCACTAAATAAACTAAATGGATATGGCACTAAATTAAATAGGGATGGCACTAAATGAACTAAATGGATATGGCACTAAATAAACTAAATGGATATGGCACTAAACAAACTAAATTGGATATGGCACTAAATAAACTAAATGGATATGGCACTAAACAAACTAAATTGGATATGGCACTAAATGATCTAAATGGATATGGCACTAAATAATCTAATTGGATATGGCACTAAATAAACTAAATGGATATGGCACTAAATAAACTAAATGGATATGGCACTAAATGAACTAAATGGATATGGCACTAAATAAACTAAATGGATATGGCACTAAACAAACTAAATTGGATATGGCACTAAATGATCTAAATGGATATGGCACTAAATAATCTAATTGGATATGGCACTAAATAAACTAAATGGATATGGCACTAAATAATCTAATTGGATATGGCACTAAATAAACTAAATGGATATGGCACTAAATAAACTAAATGGATATGGCACTAAATAAACTAAATGGATATGGCACTAAATAAACGAAATGGATATGACACTAAATAAGCTAAATTGAATATGGCACTAAATAAACTAAACGGATATGGCACTAAATAAACTAAATGGATATGACACTAAATAAACTAAATTGAATATGGCACTAAATAAACTAAACGGATATGGCACTAAATGAACTAAATGGATATGGCACTAAACAAACTAAATGGATATGACACTAAATAAACTAAATTGAATATGGCACTAAATAAACTAAACGGATATGGCACTAAATAAGCTAAATTGAATATGGTACTAATGAACTAAATGGATATGGCACTAAATAAACTAAATTGAATATGGCACTAAATGAACTAAATAGCTATGGCAATAAATAAACTAAATGGATATGGCACTAAATAAACTAAATTGGCTTCAGATCTTCAGCCTTCCTGCAGATACAGAAAATAAATGAATTCCTTATGAAATGACATAAATGCAGGTGTCAAATGAATACTACTTTTTAGTGATTAGCTGTCCATAGCAACCATCACCTTTCAGGTCCCTGTGATTTTTTTCCGTATTTTTTTCTGTATAAATTGCAGCCACCACATCTTCAGACAGCAAGCAAATGCTAATTTTGGTTTCCCTAGAGCACCCACACCCACTAGTTTACAGATTATGACTTAGAAATAGACCATTTCAATAAATATAGTAATACCAAAAAGGACAATTGGAACTACCTTGGTTATTTCTGCAGAACAAAATTTCTGCTTTGGATGTATGTCAGTGCAGTATTATAAATATATTTTTGCCAGAATTTATCAGCGAAAAAGAAACCAGACTATCAGGACCACCTTGACTATTTCTGCATCTGGATTGACTTTGATACAGACTGAGATGTTATGAATGAACAAAAATAGTTCAGTCAGTTGAAACTTCTTAGTCAATCTCTGTTTCACAAACAGCCAAAGTAGTCCAAATGGAAAACTATCACATACAGTCAAGGAATTTATGATTGACCTAACAGTCGCAATGCAAAAAGGAACCATAAATCACTAGAAATGGGACCAAATTTTGGAACATGTACAGTAACATATATTTACAGTTGAATTATCATATGGTACCATATTGACTAATTTAACTTCCCAAATGAGATTGAATGGGTCAGCGTAATTATTTGGCCCATCATTATCAAAGAAACACTGGCAAGTTTTAAAAAAGATTTTCATAAAAATTGAGAGACTTCTAAGTAATAAATTACTTCATTTTTAGATCAAATGGCTGTGTGTGTGTGTGTGTGTGTGTGTGTGTGTTTTTACATGGCTTTAACAATTTGGCTGTAAAGTCAGGTATGCATTTTTGTATGTGACCCAACATTCAGCCATCACCTGTCCAGCAGCAATTTCATCATAACACTCTGGTATCCATATATCTCATCTGATCTCAATTAAACTTGGAAAATGGGCAAAATGGGCCATGGGCTACTATCATCAAAGTCTTAGAAAATGGGCAAAATGGGCCATGGGCTACTATCATCAAAGTCTTAGAAAATGGGCAATGGGCTACTATCATCAAAGTCTTAGAAAATGGGCAAAATGGACAATGGGCTACTATCATCAAAGTCTTAGAAAATGGGCCATGGGCTACTATCATCAAAGTCTTTGAAAATGGGCAAAATGGGCCATGGGCTACTATCATCAAAGTCTTAGAAAATGGGCAATGGGCTACTATCATCAAAGTCTTAGAAAATGGGCAAAATGGACAATGGGCTACTATCATCAAAGTCTTAGAAAATGGGCCATGGGCTACTATCATCAAAGTCTTAGAAAATGGGCAATGGGCTACTATCATCAAAGTCTTAGAAAATGGGCCATGGGCTACTATCATCAAAGTCTTAGAAAATGGGCAAAATGGGCCATGGGCTACTATCATCAAAGTCTTAGAAAATGGGCCATGGGCTACTATCATCAAAGTCTTAGAAAATGGGCCATGGGTTACTATCATCAAAGTCTTGGAAAATGGGCAAAATGGGCCATGGGTTACTATCATCAAAGTCTTAGAAAATGGGCAAAATGGGCCATGGGTTACTATCATCAAAGTCTTAGAAAATGGGCAAAATGGGCCATGGGTTACTATCATCAAAGTCTTGGCAGTGTTTCATAATAACTGAGATTTATGAGATGATCTGGCAGCTGACTGGCTGATTTTGCTTCCACTCTTCAGGCAATATTTCTGATTCAGTTTTGATCAAACTTGGAATGCATGCTAATACATCATTAAGATCTCCAGACTAGTTCATACTAATGAGGAGTCCATACCTCTGATTCATTTTGTTACCACTATGAAAGCAGTATTTTTGATCCCATATTGATCAAACTTTAAATATATCATACATCATCAAGTCTTCTAATGAGCCAGATGCAAGCTTAATAATGAGACGATCTTACATCTGGTTGATTTAGCTTATTACAACTATGGAAGCCATACCTCTGATTCCATTTTGTTCAAACTCGGAATATATGTTTTTGCTGTACAATTTTTGTACTTTACACTTTTTATAACTTAGGTATTGTTTGAAGAACTTGTTGTTCCCTTTATTTTGGTGTATGGTTGATGAGTGTAATTTGGGTTATAGAGTATTCAGCATGGCCTTACTTCAAATGTGCATCTCTCAAAAGACTTCTAGCTCCACTTGGTCTTTTTCACTTCCTGGACTTGAGACATAAATTGGATGAAGAAAAAAAACCCATTTGCTAATAAATTTTTTTGTTTTATTTTATATTATTAATTTATATTTTATAATAAATTAATGTAATTTGGACTAGTTCAGGTTTATTTCTAATGAGCAAATATTGGACCAGCCATTTTGATCATCTGTCTTCTTTAGACAGCATGTTGTTTCCAGAGTGTGACATATAACAAAATTTTAGTCACAGTACATGAAAGTAGCATAGAGGTATGCCAATGTTTTCTCTTTTGTGCTTGTTACAAGTGCAGACATCTTCACCTTGTACCTGTCTCTCTTTTGAAAGTACTTCATAACTGTGGAGTGGCACCATCAGGGTATTTGACAGTTTGATAATGAGTGAAATCCACACATATCAACAAGATGATCTGATTGGCTGAGCTTATCACCACTCTGAAAGCCATATTTTTTATTTGTTTTTTATTAATCATCAAATATCATGAATATATGCTTATATTATCAGGATCTCACATGAGTCTGAAAAAGCATGGTATCTA
Source organism: Sinohyriopsis cumingii (assembly GCA_028554795.2). Lineage (NCBI taxonomy): Eukaryota > Metazoa > Mollusca > Bivalvia > Unionida > Unionidae > Sinohyriopsis > Sinohyriopsis cumingii. The sequence goes on from CM068833.1 coordinate 5,371,305, forward strand.
CACATTAATGAGATAACTTGCATGTAATTGGTGAAGTTTGTTGCCATTCTTGAGACTATTTCTAATTCTGTTTTGATCAAACTTGGTAATTAGGCTTAAATCACAAAGATCTTAAATGAGTACAATTATGAACAAGTTCCTGGCATACCCATGAAGTGATTTTGCGTCATCAAACTTGTATAATAGGCTTATATCATCAAGATATATGTGTTTATTCAGATGAAATCTATGAATATTCATGAGGTAATCTTGCACGTAATTGGCTGGGCTTCTTACTACACAAGACACTAATACTTTCCAGATGTTTTTTTAATATGAGTATGAGCATATTTTTGACCTTGAATTTAATAGGCTGAGGGTTGGTATTATTTACCACTCTAGAGACTTTATTTTTTATAGGATTGGAATCAAACTTGGCAAATAGGTCTGTTTCATCAATTCCTTCAATGAGTATGATTATGAGTGAAATTCACACATATTAATGATGTTACCTTTCATCTGACTGGCTGAGCTTGTCAGCCCTCAGGCAATAATATTTCTGATAAGGTTGTGATCAAACTTGATAAATAGTCTAGTATTATAACGATGTTGGAAGAGTTGATTATAATAATCAAGATTTTCAAATATTAACAGAATAAAGTGTTAATTTTGCATTTGATTGGTTGAGTTTGCTACAGATCTGTAGACCAAATTTCAATCACATTTTGGTCCACCTTGGTAAATAAATTTGTCATTGTTGTAAACAAGTTCTATTTTTAAATGAGATATGTGCTTATTAATGAGCTACCTTGCCTCTAATTTGCTGAGCTTGTTATCTCTCTAGATCTATATTTCTGATCAAATTTCAATAAAAGTTGGTAAATGGGTTTAGATCATCTCTAATCTTGGATGTCTTCAATTATATCTTTATTTTTAAAAGAAAAATGTAATCATGATAGAGTAAAAAATTGGTCGGACGAATCTTACAATATTACTTGAAAGTTGGGTCATGATTTCCATAGGTTGAATTCTTGCAACACAGCACCTCATAAACATTAGCTTAGTGAATGGTCAGCTGTTAAGATGATTGTAAGCCAGAAGAGTGAGGTGTCAGGCTCAATTTGGCCTCTTGGTTTGCTCATAAATTAAATCTGATTGTAATTACCGTGATAACAGCTATGAAGGTTCTGACTCATATATACAGGCATGGCCAAAAATATTTGTATAGGCACTGTAAAACTACATAATACTGCTATTGATACATGGTAATTGTTCAAGGTTTTATACATATATATATATATAAATATATACATACATACTTAGAAGTTATATAGTTAAACTCAAACAAGTGCGAGATCCACAAGTGGCCTTAGTCATATTGTAAATATTTAACATTTTAACAGAAGATCTGTTTCGTTTGGTTTAGGAATTTTAGGAAAATTTATCGTCACAGTTTGACGGAATAACCTAATTGATGACTATCATTAAACTAATCATTTATATAATAGTGAAAATGTAGTACTCAATTGCAACACTGTTCATGGGAGCCTTGGAAGATACCACTCTGTAGTAAGACCACCTTATTATTCTGAAGTTCATGATACAGTACTCACTCATTTTAATTCTGTCCTTGGGAGTTACAGAGTATACAGCTTTATAGTGAGACCACCTTATTATTATGAAGTCATGATACAATACTCACTCATTTTAATTCTGTCCTTGGGAGTTACAGAGTATACAGCTTTATAGTGAGACCACCTTATTATTATGAAGTCATGATACAATACTCACTCATTTTAATTCTGTCCTTGGGAGTTACAGAGTATACAGCTTTATAGTGAGACCACCTTATTATTATGAAGTCATGATACAATACTCACTCATTTTAATTCTGTCCTTGGGAGTTACAGAGTATACAGCTTTATAGTGAGACCATCTTATAATTACAAAGCACATGATACAATACTCACTCATTATTATTATGTTTATGAGGAATAAAGTTTACTGTCTTATAGTGAGACTGTCTTATATTGAAGTATGTGATACAGTACTGCCTTGTTATAATCCTGTCACTAAGAGCCATAGAGCATGTTGCCTTATAGTGAGACTGACTTATATTTAAGTATGTGATACAGTACTCCCTTGTTATAATCCTGTCACTAAGAGCCATAGAGTATGTTGCCTTATAGTGAGACTGTCTTATAATGATGTTCGTGATACAGTATTCCCTCCTCATAATGATGTCAGTAGATGATATGAAATATACCATCTTATGCAGGTGGGATAAAGACGTTACTTCTTTAGGTGCATTTTCCTAATGGGGTAGCATATATAATTGCCAATACGGTGGACTCAGGTGCATACTGTATAGACCCATATCTGCAGTGACATAAAGCACTGGCAGATTTTGGTGTGTATAGTTAAGAGTAATCAGTAAACAAGCAACATAGAACCTGATCTTTTGGCAAATTATGTAATGGAGGATAATGGGACCTGTCATGTACTCCAGTATATATGATAATGAGTTCAACTTGCATTGATATATGTATATATAGTCATTAGCGATGGACTATAAATGTTCAAGAAAACTTAATTTTCATTCCTGCTTCCTCATGGTACAGAATGGAGGTATAGGTCATTATAGTGGATGGCTTAGTCACTTACTTATTTAGTTTGTGTTACAGTCATGTCAAGAGTTGATTGCATGCAGATATAATAGTATAGTACTGTGAAGTATAGTAAAAATCTAATGTATAGTATAGTAACAGCATAATGTTTAGTGTAGTAACAATAAAATTTGTAGTTTAGTAAAAGTATAATATGCAGTATAGAAGATACCCTGTGTACATATTAACTGCTTCACTGATATAGGATGCCGCAAAAATGTTACACATGTGCTTCACTGATACAAGATGAAAGATGAATCTGATATGAGGCGTGTTTTTCTATAGTTAAAAAATATCATTCATTATGAATTTGACTAAATGACTGAACAAGGTAAAGTACATGCACTGCATCTATTTATTTTATCAGGATGTGTTCATTCACTGACGAGATCTTAATCTTAAATTTCTGGTCCTTAAATAATTACTTAACAATTACTGCATTAAAATCTTTCAAAACAGTTTCCCCATCTTAATTATTTTAAGTTACCTGCCCTTCCCCATTTACCTTGCCTTCAAATGAAACAGACAATGCAGTGTAATATACATTGAGAATTAAAATGCAAGATAATACAATATGTGTCTATTTTAATATATCTCACCATATTGAAATGTTTCTGTCATATGTGTCTGTGTGTGTGTGTGTCTGTTTTGTATTTTTAACGTAGCTTTAATAAGTTTTTCTAGTCATATTGCTAGAATGTATGCAGTTTGATAGTTTACAGTGATATCTAGCAATGGTTGTATCATGCTCCAGAGACATGTAGCATCATGTCCCATACAGTTATATTATACTGACACCAGACCAGCCAGTCCTCACACTAACTTCTACATGCTGAGCACCAAGCAAGGCAGCTGCTAGTACCATTTTTCTAAATCTTTGGTATGACTCAGCTGGGGTTCAAACCTGTGACTCCCACATCTGAGGTAGATGCTATAACCACTAGGCCACCAGGGCGGTCTGTGTTAGTCATTAATCACAGCAATTGCTGTCAATATTAGGTTTACCTTATATGGCAGTTTTGCTAAATCAGATTAAAATTACCATCTCCAGCCATGACAATGGAGTTTTGGCAGACACCTGTACTATGTTCTGTTGATCTTTCAACTCACCCATCATATTTATGAAAGTAAAAAGAAACATCGTTTGGAACATAACATTTCTAATGACAACTCTCGCCAACATGGATTGCAACACCTTTTTTTATTTTTTACTCAAATTAAGCCAGGAATTTCAAAGCTCATCAGAACATGAACCTTTTGAAGTTTGTCAGATCCATTTTAATGAGATTGAATTTTATTTATTTCTACAAGCTCATCAGATAGACAGACAGACAGACAGACAGACAGATAGATAGATAGATAGATAGATAGGTAAGTAGGTAGGTAGGTAGATAGAGACAGACAGACAAACAGACAGATAGATAGGTAGAGAGAGACAGACAAACAGACAGAGACAGAGAGAGGGGGATGGATGGATAGACAGAGAGATAGATTAAGTAGAGTTATCTATCATGTTAAAATTAATTTTTCCAGGTAGTTCAGTACATGCTCTAACTTGGGACTTAACATTGATTCAAATATAGAAGCTAAAATGCATTACAGAATGAATTCATTGACAGTTTTATTGGTTTTGGTGAAACAGATGTTTGTGTTGCTAGACTACAAGAGATTTTATTGATTGAATGAAAACCTTTTATACTTATTGAACAAGATGTTTATTATCTGAATTCCTGGTCATCTGTAAAACTTGTTTAAAATGCAACTCGAGTCAGCATTACATATGCTTGTGATGATTACAGATAAAAAAATCAGATGAAGGTCTCTAAATGGAACCAAGACTGCTTGCTGACATTTCCTCTTTGGTTTCTTACAACAAATGATAAATATTCCCATTAAATCTTGTAATGTAAGTATGATAATATTCCCATTAAATCTTGTAATGTGAGTATGGTAATATAGTATATTCCCATTAAATCTTGTAATGTGAGTATGATAATATTCCCATTAAATCTTGTAATGTGAGCATGGTAATACAGTATATTCCCATTAAATTTTGTAATGTGAGTATGATAATATTCCCATTAAATCTTGTAATGTGAGTATGATATTATTCCCATTAAATATTCTAATGTGAGTATGGTAATATAGTATATTCCCATTAAATTTTGTAATGTGAGTATGATAATATTCCCATTAAATCTTGTAATGTGAGTATGATAATATTCCCATTAAATCTTGTAATGTGAGCATGGTAATACAGTATATTCCCATTAAATTTTGTAATGTGAGTATGATATTATTCCCATTAAATCTTGTAATGTGAGCATGGCAATACAGTATATTCCCATTAAATTTTGTAATGTGAGCATGATAATATTCCCATTAAATTTTGTAATGTGAGTATGATATTATTCCCATTAAATCTTGTAATGTGAGTATGATAATATTCCCATTAAATCTTGTAATGTGAGTATGATATTATTCCCATTAAATCTTGTAATGTGAACATGGTAATACAGTATATTCCCATTAAATTTTGTAATGTGAGTATGATATTATTCCCATTAAATCTTGTAATGTGAGTATGATAATATTCCCATTAAATCTTGTAATGTGAGCATGGTAATACAGTATATTCCCATTAAATTTTGTAATGTGAGTATGATAATATTCCCATTAAATCTTGTAATGTGAGTATGATAATATTCCCATTAAATCTTGTAATGTGAGTATGATAATAAAGAATTATTATTTTCTTTATCAGTGCTACAATAATGATTTCACTTCAATTTAATTTTTGGCTAATGAGAGCCAATTCTATTGCGATTATTTTGTGTTTTCTAATTGATTGATTGACTGATTGATTGATTGATTGATTGATTGATTGGATTTATGTCACATGCATGTGCAACGGTGTGGACATTTAACACTTACAATGCAGATAACTTTATGGTTTCCAGAAATAACATTACAAAGAGGAGACAATGTGATATTAGTGTGATACTCCAAAGACATTCCACACACACAGTTACACATTCACACACATATATATACTCACATACATACACATATGCTCACACACACACATTCACACACACACACACACACACACACACACACACACACACATATATATATATATATATATATATATATATATATATATATATATATATATATATATATATATATATATATATATATATATATATCAACCCCACACATAAAGCCAGTCTGCTTTTGGATGAAATATGAACATGTTCCAGCATGTACATATGCATCCCAAAACTGGTTCACCTGTTCCTTTAGCATGTTTAGCAAAACAAAAGATCTATGAATGAAGTTTAACTACTTTTAAAGATTACCATAATGTCTGTCATTGTTGATACCCAATAATTTTGTGTATGCAATTAATTACAAATGTGTTATTATTTCTTGGTCATTAATTATCTCTTGAGAGAACTTGTTTATTCTTAAGTAATACACCAGCATCTGATGAAATTTACCATATTTACTCTCATACAAGTCACACGAACCCAATTAGTCTGCTGGGTCTGGTCAGTAGAACAAGCAGCGTAAACCCTGATCTGCCAGTGCATAATCTGATGGCAGATCAGAGTGTATATTGTTTGCAGTTACATATGACTTTATAGGTGAATATATACGGGACAAGAAATATTTTTTATCTATTAATTTTTCTACACCCACGAAATTCGTTAAAAATTTTCAACAAATTAGAGCCAATACAGTATAATGTGTTGCGTGATTTGATCTCTAATTGCGCATTTGAAGTGATGAAACTAATATCCTATAGAATTACCAGAGAGAATTTTTACAAGTGGGTGGATGTGCAGGCTGCAAATTATACACAATAATTCCTAATCAGAAATGGTCCTTTGCACTTCTTGGAAAGTAATTATTGGATTACTTTCATGTTTCAAGAATTTTTAAAAAATCTAAAAGGGTGTCGTATCAGCATGCTTGTCTGCCATACAGTTAATCTTAAAATGCATACCCCAATTAGCAGGAAATCTCTGTATATACTTGTGCATTCGTTAGATCTAACTGCAAGCAACATAGTCCCTGATATGACAGCACATATTTCTTACAAGCAGATCATTGTCTGTGTTGTTTGTTCTATCGATTAGTTCCGGAGACAAACCACTTTAGACACAGTATTACTGATGAATGATGCAGTGGCAGATCCGGGTTTATGCTGTTGGCAGCCACTTTTACATGAAAATAATTATGGTGAGACAGATATGACTAGTTCAGACTGGTTCATTTCTATATTTTTATAGTTGAATTCAAATTGGATGCATCATCAGAGGAAAAACATAATTAATTTATGCATATCCGCATAAATAGTCAGTGGTTGATCAATTCACAGATGTCGACTGTCAGTGAAGCATATGTTAAACTTGTATTACAGTGCTTCAGTAATTATTTGCAAGTCAGCATTAATTCTGTTAAGGCAATTGAAATTCAAAATTTTCTGCACCAATACAGAAAAATATTAAGCAAAAATTCCAAAACTTGAAGAGGAAATTTAGTCAGTTAATTATTTTGCCTTGAACTCAGCTGGGAGCAGGCCTAACATAAATGCATATTTCAAACTAAAGACTGACTTTACTCAGAACATAGGATTTCAAAGAAAGCTTTGAAAATATGCAGATGTAATGAGGGCAGGATCATATATCATTGTCAAATAATAATAATAATAATAATAATAATAATAATAATAATAATATAAATATAAAACATAATAACATTACAAAAATACCTGGCTCCTGTTTTTCAATTTTCCCCCTGATCCTGGAATTTTACATTATTTTGCTTATAGTATTTTTTACTGCATTTTTTTATATTTTCATCAGATGTACTACACATACTTAGAAAGCTGAAATATACAGTACTCTTTGACTGTAAGGGGACATCTTTTTATAATAGCATTCCTTTTTATAAGGCAGGTATGATCTTGGGACTGATGTATCGGTGAAATTATCTGCATGATGTACTTCATGAGAAGGCAGTCCGACTATAAGGTGGTGTACACTGCAGATACCATGGGCACTTTTATAACAAAAGAGTACTGTAACTCTAGATTTAAGAAGAGTACTGTAAATCTAGTTTGAACTAAAGTACCTTAGCTTTAATTCGAACAAGAGAGTATTGTAACTCTGCTTGGAACAAGAGTACTGTAAATCTAGTTTTCACAAGAATACTGTAAATCTAGTTTTAACAAGAGTACTGTAAACCTGGTTTTAACAAAGGTGCTATAAATTTAATTTTAACAAGAGTACTGCAAATCAAGTTTTAACAAAGTACATAAGCTCTAGTTTGAAAAAGAGAGTACTATAACTGATTTGAACAAGAGAATGCCTTGGCTTTAAGCTTAACAAGAGAGTACTGTAGCTCTAGTGTTTACTAGAGAGTACTGTAGCTCTATTTTTCATTAGAGAGTACTGTAAATATGTTTAGCAAAAGATTACTGTAACTCTAGTTATAGCAAAATAGTACTGTAACTTTGGTTTTAAAAAAAGAATAACATTACTTTCATGAGAGTACTCATCTCTAGTTTTAAAAAGAGAGTACTGTAACTTTTGTTTTAATATTGTGTGTCTGAAAATCATTTTATTGTTTACAAAATTAGTTATGGAGTTTCTCAGGCTTGAGTAAATTTTAGAATTTCCCTCACTGATAAAATAGCAATATTTTCAGGTGAATTTAGTATATTATATGTGTACATGTATTTTAATCTTTGATTTTGTCAACTAAATAGCAATATTTTCAGGTGAATTTAGTATATTATATGTGTAGATGTATTTTAATCTTTGATGTCAGCTAAATGCTGAGTGAGAAATTCATGTTTTCAACCAAGCGATAAAAGAAGTATTAACAAACTTGAGGAAGAACATTTAATAAATTTAGTGAAGTTTGTCTGTTACAGAAAAGGATGGATTAATTGTCTTATATCTGGTACTGAATAAATCCTGTGGTCACTCATTTTAAATCCTCTCAGTATACTAACTATTGTGCTCAGTATACTAACTATTGTGCTCAGTACACTAACTATTGTGCTCAGTATACTAACTATTGTGCTCAGTATATTAACTATAATAATCAGTATATTAACTATAACAATCAGGATATTAACTTTATTGCTTAGGATATTAACCAGATTATTCAGTATATTCACAATTCTACTCAGTACATTAACTATAATACTATGGATACTAACCATGTTACTTAATATATTAACTATTGCACTCAGGATATTAACTACAATGCACAGGATATTAACTATAGTACTAAGGATGTTAACTATATTACCCCAGAATAAAAACCATCTTACTCCATATATTAACTGTAGAACTCATGATATTAATCACTCAGTATATTAAGTATATTATTCAGGATATTAACCATAGTACTCAGGATATTAACTATAGTACTTAGTATATTAACTATCATACAAAGACAGTGCTCAGTATATTAACCATAGTACTCAGGATATTATCTATAGTATGCAGGATATTAACTATCATATACAGACAGTACTCAGTATATTAAATATAGCACTTAGTGTAGTAAGTATCATACACAGACAGTACTCAATATATTAACCATAGTACTCAGGATATTAACTATAGCATGCAGGATATTAACTATCATATACAGACAGTACTCAGTATATTAACTATAGCACTCAGTATATTAGCTATCACACACAGACAGTACACAGGATGATATTAATGGTACTCAGGGCTAACAATTCAGAATAATAGAAGTTGATTGTGTTGGACATCTATGTTGTAAGAGTTTGTTGTAGTATTCTGCACATATTTGATCAAATAACATTAAATGGCTTTTTATGGTATTCTTCACATAATATATCAGCACACAAAACTTCGCAAATATGACTTTCCCAAAGGCTGAGTACATATCTAACATGCTATAAAAGATTTTAAAAAATACATTAGTGTAACTTGTATTTAATTTGGCTGATGAATTAGAGACCACAAATAACCATGGCATTTATAAGTTATACCATGGCTTATTATAAGTTATGCCATGGCATATATGTTGTACCATTGCATATTATAAATTATACCATGGCATATATAAGTTATACCATTGCATAATATAAATTATACCTCATCATATATAATTTATACTATGGCATATAATAAGTTATACCATGACATATAAGGTTTGCCATGATATATATATATATATATATATATATATATATATATATATATATATATATATACCAGTTTGTACTTGGGTACAAGCCAGATCCAGCTAAAAACTACATAAATCCAAACTGGTCATCCCATAAATCCAAACCGGTCATCACACAATGTGCTGGACAGTCTGGGTGTAAGTTGTTTGTCCAGAGTAATCAGTTACAGTCCCTCCTTTTAAAATCCTAATTAATGACTCCTACATGTGACTGTATTTCAGAATGCATTACATTTTTTTTAAAAAGGAATTAGAACTTCATTAACACAAATAGGTGGGTTAATTTTATAAACCAATAAACTGCTGTTGAAAACAGAATATTCATTAAAATCTCTCAAGCCTGAGCATAAGCTGGAAAATCTCGAAACTGAATCACATTTTCTGGCCTCTTAATTTTTTTCTTCCTTAATGTCAATATTTCATTTAATTCAGTTAATTAATTCCAATTTCATTGCAGTTCTTTCTCATTATAAAATGGTTGCTGGGGTCCGTTATTGCCAACCTGATGTTGTATACCATTCTGCGGTATAGTGAGAGTGATGAAAAATTTGATGAATGAATGTACATGTATCTTGGGGGAAGGGCATAAACAATAATGCCTGCCAATTGTGCAGTTATAATTTTAGTTAATAATAATAATAATAATGATACAAGTAATAATCAAAGTAACAATAATAATAATAATAATAATAATAATAATAATACAAATAATAATCAAAGTAACAATAATAATAATAATGATAATAATAATAATAATAGTAATAATAATGGTATTGATAATAATAATGATGATGATGATCATATAAAAATTTAATAATAATGATAATAATAATAATGATAATAATAATAATAATACAAATAATAATCAAAGTAACAATAATAATAATAATGATAATAATAATAATAATAGTAATAATAATGGTATTGATAATAATAATGATGATGATGATCATATAAAAATTTAATAATAATAATAATAATAATAATAATAATAATAACAATAATAGTTATAATAATAATAGTAATAATACTAATAATAATACAAATAATAATGAAAGTAGCAATACTAATAATAATACTGATAATAATGATAGTAATAATAATACTATTATTGATAATAATAATAATAATAATAATAATAATAATAATAATAATTCTTGTAATAATAATAATAGTAATAATAATAACAGTAGTAATAAAAATATTATTATTAATAATAATAATAATAACTATGGTGAGTAGTTAGCTAACTTCATTATTAATAGAAAGTTATCCAACTTGAGGCCTTCTGTTTTCTGTATACACAGTACATGTACATTGTGATAAAATTTGGCTTTTAAGTCCATAGTAATTATGCCTAAAGACATCTGCCATATTGTGTTGAAAATTTACATGTGAGAAAAATTAATCTATAGGCAGATAAAGCAGGAGGTGTTGATATTACTTAGAAGGGTTACTGGACCGCTTTAAGAATTCAGCCATTTGAGACATTACCTATGAAAAGAAGAAACAGGAGCCTACCTTATGTTGCTAGGAATAGTTTTCCACACCAATGAACTAGTGTGTTGAAAGTTCTTTACAGTTACCTGTTCAGTTTTGATATAATATAGTTTATACTTTTTACAGACCTAAACTCTTGAGTACCATTAGCATATTTTGATGAGAGCTATTGCTTTGGTACATAGAAATGGCTTTCTATTGGTATGGTACATAGAATGGCTTTCTGTTGGTTTGGTGCATAGAATGGCTTTTTCGAACACTTTATTCATAAATTTGGCCTTTCTATAAAGAATATGTTCTCATGTATTGCTAAACAGATATAGAATTCATTGCATCTTAAAAGACTGCTTTGATTTCCTAGTGGTTAAAGTGTCCACCTCAGATGAGGGAAGTCGCGGGCTCGAACCCCAGCCAAATCATACCAGAGACTTGTAAAAATGTTACTAGCAGCTGCCTCACTAGGTGCTCAGCATTAAGAGGTTAGTGTTAGGACATGGTCAGACTGGTGTCAGGATAATGTGACTGGGTGGGACATCATGCTACATGTCTGTGGCATGATGCCCCAGTGCTTGACATCACTATAAACTGTCACACTGCAGACATCATAGCGATGTGACTGAAAAAGTGTTAAAGCTATCTTAAAATTCCAAAACACACGCACACACACATACATCCTAAAAGTTGCATATAAATGGACATACTGGTAGAATTAAATCACATGTCCCCTTTTGGAGTCAGAAAAGTTTTTTCTAATGTTTGAATTCAAGGTGTTATCTATAACTCAACAGTCTCATTAGAAGGAGGTATACTCTGTATCTCCCATTTGTACTGTCATAATATGTAGAGTGATACTCTTGTTAAATGAGGTGCAGTGAGTCAGTAGCTGGCCTGCCTGACTCAGGGTTTTGGGTTTGAATCCTGACAAGATCAGCACAGATTGGCTAGTAGCTAAAGCATCAAATAAGAAACCAGAACCTAAGTGTTTCCAAGTCCAACTTTTTACAGTTTCTTTTATTTTTTAATTCCCAAAAAGAGTTCCTGTTTTTTTTTTAAAACTGTACACCTATTGTCTTGGTTCTGAATAATCCTTTAATGTACAACAACAAATTGATAGTTTTATTTTTCTCCAGTACTTACCATTTTTGATAACAGGGGAAAATTGATACCAGACTGTCATCTCCAGTACAGGTGAGACAAGTTTAAGGACTCCTTTGTATTAGTTTCACCAATATATGATGGACTGATGGACTGTTTGCATAAGTTTACCATTATATGGTGGACTAATGGGCTGCTCTGCACAAGTTCTCCATTAAATGATGGACTGCTTTGCATTAGTTTCACAATTAAATGATGGACTGATGGACTGCTTTGCATTAGTTTCACAGTTAAATGATGGAGTTTTTTACACTAGTTTCACATTTAAATGATGGACTGCTGGACTGCTTTGCATTAGTTTCACAGTTAAATGATTGACTGCTGGACTGCTTTGCACTAGTTTCACAATTAAATGATGGACTGTTTTCCTTAAATTCACCATTATATGATGGACTGTTGGATATTACAAGAATTTTTGTATTGTGAATTATTATGATACAGGACAATTTATTGCATTTCTGTTTTGTAATACACTGGGAAGATCTGTAATTAGTTGAAAATAAATGAAATAGTGAACAAGAGATCAAAGATAACTATAATTTCTTTTAAGTCTCTTGTTTATGTCAGATGAGTGATTCTGCCCATATATTTTTGTATCAGCGTGAAAGTTTCAATTTGATGCATACAGGTCATTTTAAGTTGTTGCATTGAAACAAACATAATATAGTATGCAGTTCAGCCATTTTCTTGCTGGATATATCTTTCCTAAATCTTTTGCAGGGGTTTGATTGCTTATAACAACAGATGATAAGAGAGAGAGACAAATATTTTAAATGAAACAGAAGTTGAATTTTATTTATATATTATTTATAGAAATACTGCAAAAACTGGTTCATTTGCAGTATTATTTTTGTTCTATAGTACCTGGCAAGATCCATACCCCAGTATACCATTATGCCAGTAAAGCCAAATATTTGTACAATCTTCCATTGCCACACGTTAAATATGTAACCATAGAAACTTGCTTAGAAGTCAGGTCCATCTGGAAAGAACATAAACCCTGATCTGCAATCACATAATGCACTGGCAGATCAGGAACTATGTTATTTATTCTAATGATTACACCTAACCAACGCTATAGACTCAGATCTTCCGGTGCATTATGCAGTGGCAGATCTGGGTCTGTGCAGTTTATTGTTGGATCCAACTTACACCCAAGCACATATATATATATATATATATATATATATATATATATATTCAGTATACATGTCCTCAGCCACTTGTTTCTATATTTAGTTAATCCTAATTAAAAATCAATACAGATTTGTTTTGAGTCACTGCTGTTCATTCCATATCAGATGCATTCAATTATTCATCAGGCTGCAACACACATTTCAAAAATTGTCGTATATGCCTGCATAAAAACTGTACAGCACTTTAACCGTGGGAGTCGATCTTTACCTGCTTGTATTAAATGTTCTGACCAATTAGGGACGATGCTGTTTGGGTGAGATCATAATTAAAATAATATGCTGTTCAACAATTCTTTGCTGTAATTCATTTGAAGGAAATGATAAAATGTACAGCGTTATGTATAGAGTAATTTTGTATTGGGGTACATTATACATGTATGTAGTATTACTGTTACCTGATTTAATGGCATCCTTGACCATATGAAAAGGACTCCATCATACTGAGATCCCCTTATATTGAGGGAACATAGTATTGTATTGTGAGCTGTGGCAATAGATACGGTAATAGGTTCACAAGTTATAAGTCATTTTTATTTTGTGTCAGCTGCGAAGATTTGCACTGTAGGAAGTATTGATTAGTGTTGGGAATCTCGGAAACTGGAAGATTGATGATTATTTTATCAAATGATCAACCATCAATGTCAGTCAATTTCTGATTTTCCTACATTTGTTATGGACAGTCATTTTCATGTACTTGGAAATGTTGACTTGTTTCCTGTAAAACATATGGTTTACTTGAATATTTGTAGTTTGCTATGTTATTGGTACTTGGGTTGTAGTAAACAACAGGAATCCATTTTTAATTAAATGGTTTTGATTACATAGAGTGTAATTAATATTAATAATAATAATAATAATAAAGTAACATAACTGATAATAAAAATGATAATGATCGTTTTAAAAAATGGCTTAAAACAAATAAATGCTGTTTCCTTTGTCTTATAAATGCAGTAAGTCTTGATTAATTCAGTTTTCTATTTATATATCTTTGTAGCACTTATATCATGATGCACATTTTCAATTCTAAAATTTCACAACATGGGTAAATATGGCTGATCCAAAAGTAGAATTCGAACCAGCAACATTTTGATCAAGAGTCCTGCACTCAAACCAGCTAAATTATGTACTAGAACCTACTATACTGCATCTATAAGAGAACCTTAAGGGACCAATCAAAATTAGTGATAACATCATTTTTTAAGAATGTATGTATGAGGAATACCCCTGTAAAGCAATGAATTTGATGTATGAAGGATGCCCCTGTCCAGTGATGGGATGCTACTGTCCATTGATAGTTTTGATGTATGAGGAATACCCCTGTCAAGTGATGAATTTGATGTATGAAAGATGCCACTGTCCAATAATGGGTTTAATGTATAAGGATTGTCACTGTTCAGTGACAGGTTTGATGTTTGAGAGATGCCACTGTGTAGTGATTAATTTGATTTATGAAGGATGCCCCTGTCCAATGATGGGTTTAATATATGAGGGATGCCACTGTCCAGTGATGAATTTGATGCACAAAGGATGCCCCTGTCCAGAGATGGGTTTAATGTATGAGGGATGCCACTGTCCAATGATAGTTTTGATGTATGAGGAATACTCCTGTCCAGTGATGAATTTGATGTATGAAAGATGCCACTGTCCAGTGAGGGGTTTAATGTATGAGAGATACCACTGTCCAGTGATGAATTTGATGTATGAGTGATGCCACTGTCGAGTGATGAATTTGCTGTATGAGTGATGCCACTGTCCAGTGATGAATTTGATGTATGAGTGATGCCGCTGTTCAGTGATGAATTTGATGTATGAAAGATGCCACTGTCCAGTGAGGGGTTTAATGTATGAGGGATACCACTGTCCAGTGATGAATTTGATGTATGAGTGATGCCACTGTCCAGTGTTGGTTTTTAATGTATGAGGAATGCCACTGACAAATGATGAGTTCGATGTCAACATTTTTAACAACTGGAAAAATAGTTTATGGTCAATCAATCATATTATACAGTTTATAAATTTATAAGTCATCCCCTATTGGGAATCAAACCCAGGTCCACCAGTTCATGACACCCATTGCCTTGCCAGCATACAATAACCCACGTAACCTTTGTCCAAAGTGTGCATCCCCAAAATAGATTTGCCCCCAAAATAGATTTGAACTTAGATGTGATATGAATGATGCATTCAGAAGGAGACCCATAATAATAATCAGTCCTCTAAAATACACATGGATTACTATGACAGAAACTTAGGTATATATTTTCACACAGGCTATTGAATTGCAATTCCAATACAACTGTAATAGCTGTCTAGCTTGTATAATTTCTTTCGACACACACACACACACACACACACACACACACACACATATATATATATATATATATATATATATATATATATATATATATATATACACTCTCTTATTATTATTATTATAACCTTTTCCCTATTGATCATATACTTATAATGAAGTACAGTAATACATAAAATGTTGCTACCACTTTATGATAGGGTCCGTCAGGATGGTATATATATATATATATATATATATATATATATATATATATATATATATATATATATATATATATATATCTTTACTTTGTGCGTACATAAATTTACATAAAATAACAGATGACACTTTGGCTCATCGATTTCTAGGTCAATATAAAATATCTTTCAGCATCTGCAACAGGTCATAGTCATGTAAAGTTTTACAAAGACAATGGTTTGTCTGTTTTATTTGTTTGTCTTGTCTATGTTTTGTATTTGCCTTTGAAAAAGACTCATTAAGAGCTGAAAGTGCTTAGGCTAGCTAGATACTAGTTTCACACTGTTCGAAGTCAGTTTATTACATTTATCTTAATCAATCCCTGACAAACATGATCCAATGCTGGATCTAGTGCAATTGAAAGGACTGTTATTCGCCATATGATCTGCATTCTTTATATATATATATATATATATATATATATATATATATATATATATATATATATATATATATCCCTCCCAATTAGGCTTTTCATTATAACATGGGTTAACACTGAGACATGTTTATACTGTTACACTCAAGGACACTAATCGGCTTGTATGTTGTCTGATGGTAGATATGGCTTAACATTTGTTTATCACTGTGAAGTATGTTTATACTGTTACAATCAAGGACACTGATCAGCTTGTATGTTGTCTGATGGTAGATATGGGATGACACTGTTTGAAGGAGATACTTACACAAGGATGATATGTCTACATGTTACGTGATTAGTAAATTTGGGTTGATGCTGTTTTTCAGTGGGAGACATGTTTATACTTTTACACTCAAGGACGATATGCCTGCATGTTATGTGAGAGCAGATTTGTGTTGATACTGTTTTTTCAACTGGATACATGTACATACTAGTATACTAAAGCAATATCTGAAATGTCAATGCAGACCTTGGCCTATTTTGTCAAATAAATGCAAACAGCATATCAAAAAATTGTCTCACACCATGAAAGGCAAGGTATTTACTGAATTATTCAGCAGAATTAATGCACTTAAATAATAAAAAAGTTATGAAATGAGATCCTTTGAAGTCTAGCCAATGTGGCTGTATTACAATATATGACACCTCTGTAAAGAATGAAAACTGCAATCATGAAAATATATAGAGCATGTATATTTTACAATGGTAGATCCTGTTTGTTACACAGACATTTAAGTAAAGTTTTGAAATCATAAAGTGACAATGTGAGGCAATGGCGCTATTTCTAATCTATTTTCCACAGAACCGATATGAACAATTTGCATAAAAGTCAGTAGCCATGGTTTGGCACAAGATTATGAATTTATTGACAAGGATTTAATTGCTTTTAAATTCCAGAGGGACAGATTTTATCTTATGTCAACACTGGGGTGTAAATTTAATTATGTGTACTAATGATTTACGGCTTTCTTTATTCTTGAGTCTTTGAGCAGAGGTTTAAACTCATTATGTAGATATGGTAAATTTTAGTTCCTAACAAATTCCTTTTCCTTTTCCGCACCTTTAAAAATGTCTTAAATAATATTAGACTCATCATTAATACCGTATCATATCTAATTAACATTTTTTTCTTTATAATATGTTTGTCTCGATCATGTCTTCCCCAGCTTTTTACATTTCCATCTGTACATCTGTCTGTTTATTTGTGAGACTGTGTATAACATTTTCTTTGCTACCGTGTAACTAATTATAATACCTTTTGAGATAAATTGACAAACTTTGTACACCTAGCTAGCTACACATCATTGTGGTAAGTTGTTTTGCATATAAATACATATGACAGATAATATATATATATATATATATATATATATATATATATATATATATATATATATATGACAAGGTTTAGGATTTGCTAAAAGCTTTATTAAGCTGTTAGGGTAAATATTATATGTACAGTTTTGAGATAAACCCACCCATATGAGATTGATCATATACTCCTTTGAGATAAACCCCATATATATGACAGTAAATATGTACTCCCGAGACAAATGATTCTGTATTAGTAAGCATACTCATTTGAAATAAACCTTTCTGTACGAGTTTTATCATATATTCCTCTATAGTACAAGTCACATGGGTCATGTATGCACATTTACCCAATTTTAATTAATTATAAATTGTTCTTTTAAAATTTAACACTAATTGTCTTTAACCAAAGTCTATTGAATCCTGATTATTTGATGCTCTGCATCTTAACTGTCACCAAGAAACTTCCAGACAAAAATTATCTATCACTATGAATTTTTACAGTGTTGGGTATGTACTAAACTTGGGCCAAAATAAGAGCACATTGAATGGAATCGTCACAGTCGAGGGTAGTAAAAATTTGTTTATCAATATGTGTCGCTTTCATTGTGACAACACAGCACACGACATTCAATCTGGATTATACTGGATCACATCTTTAGGTTCATTTCTTCCAAAAATGACGATGTACTTTAACATTGATTTTGCCGTAAGAACCTCTCGGGGCATCTAAATAATGACCTTCCAAAGGAATATGGATGTATCTGAATCTAAATGTAGTGAATACTTGCCACTTAAAGGTATGTAGAATCAAATTCTAAAAAATGGCACCCATGCCTGAAATAGTTAAATGCCTGCATGACCCGTGTGACTTGTACACTAAGATAGAAGAGAAAAGTACTAAGATGATGCAAAACTTCCTTAAAGCTTATAAAAATAAACGACATGGGTGAAAATAGTATCCTTAAAAAGGGTCTGATGAAAGTTGGCACTTATTTAAAATAGTCGAACTAGAGAACAATAGTTACACCACTTGTTATGGTGTATTGGTTGAATCTGGTTTGTTTAGCCATATCATGTATTTAAGCCAAATGAGGCCCAGAAAATATAACTAAAATTTGGCGTGGGGGGATATGTAATGTATGAAAACATGTGGATGAAAACTTAAATTGTATGAAAATGTAAAATGCATGATAATTTACAGGCTTTTCATTACTAGAAAAAACAATATTGATTGTGTTCTTATCTCTCATTTAGAAAAAGAAGAAATAAAAGTTCATGGAACACTTTTTCCCCTTGTGACAATAAAATTTGTATAAATCAAAACTTAACCAGAAATATAGATGAACAAAGGGTAACACTATAAACCCAAACCATTAATGATTGTAGCATAATAGTTTGTTTAATTTAGTCTTATCTTGGATTTCTTTTTTTTCTTCTTCAGACTGATGACAAGTTACGGCGCCATCTAGCTGAAGCCATTGCACGATGTTGTAACTGGGGAAATAATCGAGTCGCCTTTGGACGAGAGAAGGCAGTAGCACCACTAGTTCGCTATCTGAGGTCAAGTGATGAAATGGTTCACAGATCTACTGCCAGGGCTTTGTTCCAGCTGTCCAAAGATCCAGAAAACTGTATTACCATGCATGAAGCTGGTGCTGTGCAGGTAAATGGCTACATCATGCAATGTATTGTATTTTGATATTGTTTTGATACTTTAGTAAAGGTGGACATATTTAATTGGAATACATTAAAATGATGATAGCGAATTAATGCTATGTTGTTTTGATATTTTAGTAATGGTGGACATATTTAATTGGAATACATTAAAATAATGATACAGAATGAATACTATATTATTTTGATATTTTAAAATATTGAAAAGGAATGATTACTTACAAAAGTGTCATTGACATATTGAGTAGTTACAAAAGTGTCATGGACATATTGAGTACTAGTACTTTTGCCACTGTAAAAACTTGACCTGCATCACAACATAAAAAACATTGTTCCTACATGGTCAAGACACACACATTTTAGATGGACTCGTGAAGGAGCAATTTTCCATTGCCAGTCTGTGTTTGTACAAATACCTTTTACTCAAATAAACATGTAATGGCTTATCTCTGGTACATGGTCATACTTTTAATGATCAACTTACGAAGTATCCTTTTGAAGTCAATTCCCTCCACCATTAGCAGCTGATGTACAATGCACCACTGTTACACACTGTTGGTTTGTTGGTATTACATCCTAATGGAGACAACTCATGAAATCCAGTAGATGTCACTAGGACAAAGCACTAAAATATCTGTTCGATCCGCCAAACTGTAGATAGGGTTAACATATTGGAACCTTGGCTAGTGAAGATGGCCTTCAGTGGTTTGTGTCTTTATATCCTTTGTTTATTGTTTAACTCGTTAACCCTTGGCGCTGCTCTTATGTGACAGGAGGTAGTAGCCTACTGCCGAGATCTGTAGTGTATGATACACTAAAATGGGTGGTATTATAGAAAGTAAACAGATGTAGCTCTACAATGATACCAAATAAACTGGATGTTTTAGTTGCACTACAAAATACTGAGGGAAAAACCTAATTTTTGGGACCGTTTTTTTTTTTTCCACCCAAAATTTGCCCATGGTCGGAATCCAATTTTATGTCCGGATTTTAGACTTTTTGGCCTCAGATCTAAGGCAGACTGGTCTGAACTGCACACAGACAGGTGAACCTTTGCAAAAAGTAGGATAAGGTGGGCATTTGTAATAAAGAGTGGTCTCAATACGAAAATGATGGGTCTGTTAAGCAAAAAAACAAAAAACTTTTACCATTCTGCTCATGCACGAGCAAAATAACCAAGGAAAATGATGTTTCTAGCACAACTAGGCATTAGGCTAATGGAAAATCTGTTGGAAGTCGATGTATTAGGTTGGATTCAGAAATAGCTTTCAAAATGTGTTTCCTACTCGAATTTCATTAGAAAATGACAAAAACCTCCAGGGGTTAATAAGTTACAAGGATTTTGGAAATTTCTTACAAGACCTTGATGCTACAAGCTCGTTAGTAGACTACTTCCTCCTGCTACGTAAAAGCAGCACCAGGGGTTAATGAGTTAAAGGCCATGGAGACTGCATTATAAATGGGAGAAATTTAACATCGGATCAGTCTGTTCTTAGGTACTATCAAGAGTCACTTCTGACTGAAATCAGATTGACTAGTTGGACTAGGTTACTATCTGATACAGTGCTTGATATCTGCTTGCTTTCTATCACTTATTTATCTGTTTACTAATTAGTCCACAACTTCGGTTTCATCATACCTTTTCTGATACAGGTAGATAGGAAAGCTCCACCTATTTTACCAACAATAGCTTATGTGTCACATAATTGGTCCCTGTCCTTTCTGGCCCAATTAACCAACTAGTTTTAAAACTAGGTCTTTAATAAGTATGTATACTTAAAAGTTCTTGCTACAGATCATTACATGTGTGATATTTGACTATATACACTGTATTTAGCAAAACGTTTAAAGGTAGTTGGGGGGGGGTAAATATAGATTAATCTATCTTCATATTTGTATGTGCCACAAATGCAATTAATTTAATTTTTTATTTTTTAATATAATTTTTTTTTTTGTTGCAGCCTTTGATGAAGATGGTTGGTTCTGTGGATGAAGATTTACAAGAAGCAGCAGCTGGGTGCATTGGAAACATCAGAAGATTAGCACTGGCCAATGAAAAAGCAAAATATTCTTAGCTGCAACATAATTGGAAAAGTTAACAACCAATTAAAAGTCAAGAATTACATGTATTGTGATTGGATGTTCGGACATCAAGCTAGAGGAAATTACATTTTCTTGTTCCAGGAACTGTTCACAGAACTATTTGAATATTTGAACCAAAAACCAACCAACATGATATTTCAATAATAATGTTTTTGTTTTGGAAATTTATTGATCAAAGAAGTTTCCATACGTTTGCTACTTGCAAAAAAAAAACAGTTATTATTATGTTTAATCTTACTATTGTTTCTCTTTTAAATGATATTGAAATAATTGTTGCGCTCTTTTCTGGTTAAATATTAAAAATACTGCATTTTAATCTATTATTTTAAATATAATAGAGAACAATGCTATTCTGAACTTGCATTTAAAAACAAGAAATAAAAGCACATAGTGCGAAGGTAATGAAGTTCCTCAATTCTTAGCTAATATTGTTCACAGTAAAAGATACTCAAATTTGATACACATTAACATGAATAGTTTACTTGTTGCATTTGATTGAGCTTTTTTTTTTAAATCCTTGCTGAAGCTGTTTTTTATTATATTGACTAAATGATTACCTTTGGCTAAAAAAGCTGCTTCAGTAAATATTGCCATAAAACATTACCTGCTAATCTATTCACTTTTTCGTTTTATGTTCAGATATACAATATGCTATATATACTTGCTTATAACTCATGTCCTGCTGCAAACTGCACAAACCCAGATGTCACATAATACATTGGCAGATCTGAGTCTATGCAGTTAGGAGTAGAACAGTTATTAGGGTCGACGTTGTATGCATTTGGACATGACTTATAAGTGAGTACATATGGCATAGCCATGATAGAAATTTATTTTAGCTTAAAATATAGTGAGAAGTTGGTTTCATTTTTCCAGTTAAGTGTTTAAAAATGTTAACGTATATGTGTCTGTATCCTGAGACTTATATTTGCTGTTATAGGTCTTTTAGAGGTATCATGTATGTTGACCATTACAGTCATACAAAAATATTAATTAGCATTCCAAAAATGATGTCAGGTAAATGGATAGAGTGAAATAGTTTTTAAAAAATATTCTCTCAAAAATTATAGTAACATCAAATATTGATCTTTGTTATTAAAAATGTGCTTTTTAATTATGCAACTTTCCAGAATATATACACTGATATGTCATTAAGTGCATTTTCTGTAATTAAAAAAAATTCAAAAAAACTTAATGTGTCTCCATTGTATTTTTTCCATCACAAATACAAGTAATGCCAATAGAATATTAAATTGATTAATCCACAAAAATATCAGGTTGATGAAAT
Organism: Sinohyriopsis cumingii; assembly: GCA_028554795.2. Taxonomy (NCBI): domain Eukaryota; kingdom Metazoa; phylum Mollusca; class Bivalvia; order Unionida; family Unionidae; genus Sinohyriopsis; species Sinohyriopsis cumingii. The sequence goes on from CM068833.1 coordinate 5,394,400, forward strand.
CGGTTTTGATCGTGGTTATTTAGTCTGTCAGAAAAGCCTATAGTACAAGTCACATGGGTCATGTATGTGCATTTTCTCATTTTAAATTAAATATAAATTGTTCTTGAAAACCTTCAAACTAATTTTCTTTAACCAATGTCTAATGAGTCCTGGTTATTGAATGCTCTGCACCTTAACTGTCACTAAGAATCTTCCAGACAAAAATTATATATATATATTTATTGCTATGGACTTTTACAATGGTGGCCATGTACTAAATTTGGGTCAATATGAGAGCGCATTGAGTGGAATCATCACAACTGAAGGTTGTATGAATTTGTTTATCAATATGCATAGCTTTCATTATGACATCACAGTACGTGACATTCAATCTGGATTGTATTTGATCACACGTTTAGGTTCATTTCATCCAAAAACGTCTACGTACTTTAATGTTGATTTTGCTGATTGGACCTCTCGGGGCATCTAACAAATGACCTTCCAAAGGAATATGGATGTATATGAATCAAAATGATGTGAATACTTGCCGCTTAAAGGTATGTAGAATAAAATTCTAACAAATGACATCCATTACTGAAATAGCCAGTGTTGAATGCCTACATGACCCATGTAACTTGTACTACAGATGTGTTCACAATACACTGGAAAATATGACAATTTAAGTGAGAGCTTCCTTGATGACCTTTCATACAAATGACCTCTTGAATTAAAATGATCCACCCCAGGGCCAGCATTTGGCTGATTGGACCAATAAGGCCCAAACAGACCCCACACTCAAATGGGCCTCATGTGCTAGTAATTTTTAAAAATATATCTAAGGAGAGAAAGTAATTTTAAAATAATGGAAGAAAATTTTAAGTTCAATTTTATATAAAACTTGTTTGAATTTTTTTTCTCCAAATGCCATGCTTACAGGGTGGCCCCGCATGTAAATCCAGGGGGCCCTGCCAAAATGATCCAAATTGAGCCCCAATTTTGCTAAAGCTGCTATTGTTCAATCCCCTTATTTGCATAGCTGTTTTTTTTTTTGAAAGCAGCATTTTTACTCCTCACAAATAATCATGGATATTGATCGGATGCATTTCAGTAAGTTGTGACAGTTTCATGAAAATTGAATGAAAGATTTGGAATTGTACATGTTATGCCCAGTGTATCTGTGGCCCAGTTTGTTGTACAAAAATGCTCCCTGTAAATATGCAATTAGGTCAACATTGACACCTTCATAATAATCAGAGTGGGCTGTAGTTCATTGGAATATATTTTATGAACTAGTTGATTGGTATTAATCATGTAGAGCAGAGAAGTCCATTTTTATTTTGTTCCCTATTAAAGACAGTATTTATCACCAAGTAACATGGAACATACATACAAAGAAAATGGGTGGGGGTCCAGCGATTGTAATTGGAAACATATAAATAAAAGAATAGAAAAACCAGCCCCCCCCCCATCTCTTGCATCCATGCAAAAGTAAAATTGTCTTCAAATGTATTGTTAATGAGCAGCCCATTTAATTTTGGTCAGATTTCATTTAATGTTAAATACAGAAATCATGCTCTACTAACTCAAATTTGAGCATGAATGTCAACAACAGATTATGCTTTATCTAACTCAGATTTGAGCATGAATGTCAATGGCAGATTATGCTTTATCTAACTCAGATTTGAGCATGAATGTCAATAACAGATTATGTTTCATCTAACTCAAATTTGAGCATGAATGTCAATAACATTATGTTTCATGTAACTCAAATTTGAGCACGAATGTCAATAACAGATTATGCTTTATCTAACTCAGATTTGAGCATGAATGTCAATAACAGATTATGCTTTATCTAACTCAGATTTGAGCATGAATGTCAATAACAGATGTTTCATCTAACTCAAATTTGAGCATGAATGTCAATAACAGATTATGTTTCATGTAACTCAAATTTGAGCACGAATGTCAATAACAGATTATGCTTAATCTAACTCACATTTGAGCATGAATGTCAGTGGCAGATTATGGTTTATCTAACTCAAATTTGAGCATGAATGTCAATAACAGATTATGTTTAAATGCTAACTCAAATTTGAGCATGAATGTCAATAACAGATTATGCTTAAATGCTAACTCAAATTTGAGCATGAATGTCAATAACAGATGCTTAAGTGTTAACTCAAATTTGAGCACGAATGTCAATAACAGATGCTTAAATGCTAACTCAAATTTGAGCATGAGTATAAATGATGAAGATGTTACATTGCTAACTAAAATTTGAGCATGAATTTAAATGGCTTATTATTCTCAAACTTGAATTTGAACATGAATGGTAAAGACAGAAATTATGCACTGTTAATTCAGATTTGACCATGATTGTAAATGACTAAGTTTACACTTTACTGAGATCTGACCAACACTGCAAATGACTGAGTTTACACCTTACTGAGATCTGACCAAGATTGTAAATGACTAAGTTTACACTTTACTGAGATCTGACCAACATTGTAAATGACTGAGTTTAAACTTTACTAAGATCTCACCAAGATTGTAAATAACAAAGTTTACACTTTACTGAGATCCGACCAACATTGTAAATGACTAAGTTTACACTTTACTGAGATCTGACCAACATTGTAAATGGCTAAGTTTACACTTTACCGAGATCTCACCAAGATTGTAAATAACAAAGTTTACACCTTACTGAGATCTCACCAACATTGTAAATAACAAAGTTTACACTTTACTGAGAACTGACCAACATTGTAAATGACTAAGTTTACACTTTCCTGAGACCTGACCAACATTGTAAATGACAAAGTTTACACATTACTGAGATCTGACCATGATTGTAAATGACTAAGTTTACATTTTACTGAGATCTCACCATGATTGTAAATGACAAAGTTTACACTTTACTGAGATCTGACCAACATTGTAAATGACTAAGTTTACACTTTACCGAGATCTCACCAAGATTGTAAATAACAAAGTTTACACCTTACTGAGATCTCACCAACATTGTAAATAACAAAGTTTACACTTTACTGAGACCTGACCAACATTGTAAATGACAAAGTTTACACATTACTGAGATCTGACCATGATTGTAAATGACTAAGTTTACATTTTACTGAGATCTCACCATGATTGTAAATGACAAAGTTTACACTTTACTGAGATCTGACCAACATTGTAAATGGCAAAGTTTGCACTTTACTGAGATCTCACCATGATTGTAAATAACAAAGTTTACACTTTACTGAGATCCGACCAAGACTGTAAATGACTAAATTTGCAGTCTGCAAACTGAGATTAGACCGTGAATGCAAATGACAAAGTACTGTACTAAATAAAATTATAATACAGTACTCCTGCACCACAATGAACATATCTATTGTCCATTCAAACCATTCCTTATAAGGATGCAGTCAGTACATCCATAAGGAAATACCTGTATTTTCCTTCTGTCTGATGTCCAATACAGATGTTTGTTATGTCAAGGAATTTGTAACAATGAGATTGATTATGGTGAGGATTTAGCATAAATTATCATAATTACTCAAAATGAAGTATAATTACATTATTATTTCATTTTAACTCATTTCATTGTCATTTGGTCCTAACGTAATTGTGTCACAAAAATGAACAACATTCTTCAAAAATCCATTCTTATTAAATGGCAGAAAATATACGACCATAATGTGAAAAAGAGATATTATCAATGGAGAAACAGTTCATATGCATACCAACCAAAATGGTCAATTTCCTAAGTGTCCCATTTCTATGATCTTAACCTTTGACCTTTAAATCCCCAAATAATTCACAAGATTGCAAAATTAATATTGATTGTTCCAGTCACCATGTCAAATAAGTCCGTATAATGCTAATGTTACTGCTCAGATATTCATGGACGCATCAAATATAAAATTACACTGGCGTATGGTAATTACTCAGAGATGAGGTAATACAGCCAAACTCATCTTGAAAAACTACTGCATGTAGGATCATATCTCAACAGACAATATAAGCAGTGCAGATATTTATTGATTCTTTATTACAATCACCTTTTATAAGACCACCTGTCTTGAGAGACCATGATTTATTTTATAGAAGCAATGAACTTGAAAGATGTGTTCTAATATAGTGTATTTTCTTAACTTCGCATGAGTAAGTATGCAAATAAATGAAGCAAGTCCAATTTTGAAATGTAGTCAGTACATTGTAAAATGAGCACAAATCAACAAAGTATGATGTCGGTCTTCATCCCACCATAGACAAAAATTAGTGTTTGAGCCTTGGTTGAAGCAATTTGACTGTCCAATATTATCCTGTGCCAAAACAATTACTGCCTGATACTGACATGAATGTATGTATTACATAACTTACAAGTGCCAAGTCATCACAACTGTGGCAAAGTTCCTTACAGTATATCATACATGATTGATACACCGATTGTGACATGGAGCTGATCAGAAAGCTCATCATAAACATTGGAATTTTAATTTTTAGTAAAAATAAAATTAAAAGTATCTTGCCTCTCTCCTGAATGAAAAATTAGAGATTAGCCCTAATCCACACATTTTATAATATTAGAAACTGAATATAAATTCATATAAACAGATTTTATAATATTAGAAACTGAATATAAATTCATATAAACACATTTTATAATATTAGAAACTGAATATAAATTCATATAAACACATTTTATAATATTAGAAACTGAATATAAATTCATATAAACACATTTTATAATATTAGAAACTGAATATAAATTCATATAAACACTATAAGAAATTAAAGAAGAATGATTCTGATGATGGGGGCCCTGAGTGGCCGAGTGGTCTAAAGCGCTCTCTGTTATGGATCACTGCCATCTCACCTCTGTCTGCGTAGGTACGAGTCTCAGATTCGGCCAATGTGGATATGTGAGAAAGCTTGCCAGTAGCTTCTTGAGGGTCGGTGGTTCTTTCCGGGGATTTCCTGGGTTCTTCCTCCACCAATAATACTGGCCGCCATGTATAGCCTATCGTGTGCTGAAAAATATTGTTAAACCCTACAACAACAACAAAGATTCTGATGATTTCCTGCATATACTCATTCAGTGAAGTCCAACTTTAAACCTCACAGACCCAAATTTACCATTGTTGAATGTGCCAGCAGATGTGAGTACATGTATATGCAGTAACTGAGTTAGAAGTAATCAGTAAAAGAACTAACATAGACAATGATCATTTGGTACATTATGGTGGCGCTCACCAGATAATATGTACTTTTGAGAAAGTGACGTATGTAAGGTGAAGTAGTTCGCATTTAAAACATGCACAGTGGAGAGAATGTTTGCATACCTCTATGCTACACTAATGTAATGTGGATGATATTTCTTTTGGATATTGTACTTTTGGAAATTTTACGTGATTTAAGCACACTGCTAACTAAAATGACTGCTCCCTTGTGTTAAAAAATCAGTCTGAATTAGTCTAAAGTACACTATACATAGCAGCTATTAAAATAGGGAAAATGATTTTTGCCAGACTAGACAATACCAGCTTCTGAAAGTGCAATGAATGAATTGCCAAATATATCAAATGTAAAAAAAGTTATCGGCTCTTTTTTATACAATTTACCTCTGAAGTTCAGGAAGTGAAAATGACCAAGTAGAGCTAGCACTTTTTTGAAAGGTGCACATTTGAAGTAAGGCCAAGCTGTATACTCTATAACCCATAGTACACCCATCAATCATGCACCAAAATAAAGGGAATTAAAGGTTCTTTGCATTATACCTAAGATATACAAGGTCTTTTTTAAATAGCCAGTATAACCAGTGAGGAAAGCCGGGGACATTCTTTTTCTTTAAAATCCTAACCCTATGCAAAATGCGAAACTGTATAGCGCCACCTATATGATGGGAAATCAGGGTCTATGCTGTTTGCAGGCACATTATGCAATGGGAAATCAGGGTCTATGCTGCTTGCAGGCACACTATGGGATGGGAAATCAGGGTCTATGCTGTTTGCAGGCACATTATGGGATGGTAAATCAGGGTCTATGCTATTTGCAGGCACATTATGGGATGGGAAATTAGGGTCTATGCTGTTTGCAGGCACATTATGGGATGGGAAACTAAGGTCTATGCTGTTTGCAGGCACATTATGGGATGGGAAATCAGGGTCTATGCTGTTTGCAGGCACATTATGGGATGGGAAATCAGGGTCTATGCTGTTTGCAGGCACATTATGGGATGGGAAATCAGGGTCTATGCTGTTTGCAGGCACATTATGGGATGGGAAACTAAGGTCTATGCTGTTTGCAGGCACATTATGCAATGGGAAATCAGGGTCTATGCTGTTTGCAGGCACATTATGGGATGGGAAACTAAGGTCTATGCTGTTTGCAGGCACATTATGGGATGGGAAATCAGGGTCTATGCTGTTTGCAGGCACATTATGGGATGGGAAACTAAGGTCTATGCTGTTTGCAGGCACATTATGGGATGGGAAAGCAGGGTCTATGCTGTTTGCAGTCACATTATGGGATGGGAAATAAGGGTCTATGCTGTTTACAGGCACATTATACGATGGGAAATCAGGGTCTATGCTGTTTGCAGGCACATTATGGGATGGGAAATCAGGGTCTATGCTGTTTGCAGGCACATTATGGGATGGGAAATCAGGGTCTATGCTGTTTGCAGGCACATTATGGGATGGGAAATCAGCGTCTATGCTGTTTGCAGGCACATTATGGGATGGGAAATCAGGGTATATGCTGTTTGCAGGCACATTATGGGATGGGAAACTAAGGTCTATGCTGTTTGCAGGCACATTATGGGATGGGAAATCAGGGTATATGCTGTTTGCAGGCACATTATGGGATGGGAAATCAGGGTCTATGCTGTTTGCAGGCACATTATGGGATGGGAAATCAGGGTCTATGCTGTATTAAGTTGGACTAGACTCATAAGTGAGTATATGCAATAGTATTAAGAGAAAGTTTTTCAAAGAGAAAAATTCATAATTCATTTATTAATAATCTGATACTGGCTTTTATGGAGAAATTGGAACCCATGTTATGCAAATGGCTCACACTTCATCTCATGAATTTTACCAACCTAATAAAAACGCCTTTTGGGGTCAGTAATAAACTAAAATACTAATAGCATATAGCCATGATCCATCTGTAAACAGCAAGTTCTGATTTTAACTTGAACAAACCAATATATCAGAGGTGTGATGCAGTTGCATACTTGCCAGTATTCTGTAGAGACAAATAGGAAGGAAGACTGAGATGTAAATTCTGGTCTTAACTTGAACAAGCAAATATGCCAGAAGTGTGATGCAGTTGTATACTTGTCAACTGTTATTTATATTTATATATATATATATATATATATATATATATATATATATATATATATATATATATATATATATATATATATATATGTGTGTGTGTGTGTGCGTGTGTGTGTGTGTGTGTTTGTGCTTGAACTTTCTCCAATATTGAGAGTAAAGCTTTGGCCTACCTGATTTTTGTCATTTAATTATTTTCATTTGAAATGAGAATTCACATATGTTTCAAATTATTGAATTTTCATTAAATCTTTTAGTGTTTCAGTTACAGTACTGGAAACAGATATGAGAGGTTTGTAAGGTCCATACTCCTTAGTTCTGAGACTTTGGAATTTACAATGGAGACATGGAGAACGCAGTTGAAAACATGCCCCCCTAACAATTACAACAAGAATTTACTCATATATATATATATATATATATATATATATATATAGTGGAATATACTGCGCAGTGTCTTATCATCATCGATTTACAGCATATGAAAATAATAGCCCCAAGCATAAAGTCTAAGTAGGTATATAATAGATATACCTTGATGAAATTTTGGAAGGACATGGAAATTAGCAACTGTTAATACAGTATTTCTCATTTGCAAATTGGAATATGGCCATTTTAATCTCTCTCTTTTCTGATATTATCACCTTAATAAATTCTATCTGAGAGAGAGGTTAATTGAATTTTTACCAAATAGAAATGTGTTCACAGAACACAAATGCCCTGCTATTCCATTCTATAACCCTGCAGTCAAATCTACATGAGAAAATGATCCTGAACATGAAACATAACCCAAGTCATTCAAATCTACATGAGAAAATTATCCTAAACATGAAACATAACCCAAGTCATTCAAATCTACATGAGAAAATCATCCTAAACATGAAACATAACCCAAGTCATTCAAATCTACATGAGAAAATGATCCTAAACATGAAACATAACCCAAGTCATTCAAATCTACATGAGAAAATGATCCTAAACATGAAACATAACCCAAGTCATTCAAATCTACATGAGAAAATGATCCTAAACATGAAACATAACCCAAGTCATTCAAATCTATATGAGAAAATGATCCTGAACATGAAACATAACCCAAGTCATTCAAATCTACATGAGAAAATCATCCTAAACATGAAACATAACCCAAGTCATTCAAATCTACATGAGAAAATGATCCTAAACATGAAACATAACCCAAGTCATTCAAATCTACATGAGAAAATCATCCTAAACATGAAACATAACCCAAGTCATTCAAATCTACATGAGAAAATGATCCTAAACATGAAACATAACCCAAGTCATTCAAATCTACATGAGAAAATGATCCTAAACATGAAACATAACCCAAGTCATTCAAATCTACATGAGAAAATGATCCTAAACATGAAACATAACCCAAGTCATTCAAATGTGAAATGAAGATCATAATGACCTCATTTTGACAAAATGGTATTGTGCTCATCCCAATGAATCTACATTCCATTAGTTAATGTCATCGTGGCCAACATGATGTATTGCACCAAAAACATTTTGAAGCATAAAATCTATGTCCCAGTGACCTACTTTCAGACAAATGTACTCATCCAGACCTGTCGATACATCATCTTGCAGGACCCAGGGCCTAATAAATGCATAAGATCTGACCAAACTGTTTAATTAACCAGATGATAACTGAAATGTGAAATGTAAGTCACAGTGACCTAGCTTTAATAGAATGGTTTTGTACATACCAAGTTGCATAATTCTGGGCTGGACTATGCCAAAATGATTGACCTAAATTCAAAACATTTGATCACAGTGACCTAGTTTTGGCACATTTGTGTTGTACTCAAAGATGCATCGGCATGCCAAGTTTTAACAACTTTGTTGCTGAAAATGCTAATGTGAAACTTTAAACCACCAAATGAACTATGTTAGTGAAGCATTCAAGTCACATTGACCTAATTTTAGTATCATCATGTTGTACCCATTAAGATTCATCTACCTATTAAGTTGCATGCCTCTGAGGGGCCCTGAGTGGCTGAGTGGTCTAAAGCGCTCTATGTTTTGGATCACTGCCATCTCACCTCTGTCTGTGTGGGTTCGAGTCTCAGATTTGGCTAATGTGGGTATGTGAGAAAGCTTGCCAGTAGCTTCTTGTGGGTTGGTGGTTATTCCCATGTTTTTCCTCCACCATTAATACTGTCTGCCATGTATAGCCTATCGTGTGCTGAAAAATGGCGTTAAACCCTACAACAACAAAAGTATGACTCTGAGGATAACAATGCAAAACTTACCTAAACACAACAATTAGACCAATGTGTAACAGAATGACATACAAATGGACAGACAGATTGACAGACAGAATGACAGCAAAGGCTACTCTATATGCTACTTCAACAGTTGTAATGAGTCTTTAAAAGTAATACACACAGTCTGTTTTGTCAGTGTTGGATAGTACTGTCTTCTAGTTTAGTAGGATTGAAAAAGTAATAAGGCAGAAGTGGGTCAGCCCATAAAAAGGTCATTCAATTACTTGACCATGATACTGTTGACATCTACACTGCAAAGGTGTTCCATTACTGGCATAGATACTTGCTCATATACAGGTAACATATGTACATGACTTTTCAACTAAAGTCACAGGTGAAAGACCTGTAATGAACTACAGTAATACTTCTAATAGAGTCTGCAATTGATGCAGGTATGTAAGGCTTATGTATTAATGTAGGATAAACTACTACATGATAGCTTTACAATAAAATCAATGTTTAGATACAACCCTCTCCAACAGAAAAATATGGTCTCTTGTACCAGGTGGTTCCAAAATCACAATAATTAACAAAACCAATTTGCTCATGAACAATCAAGTCTCAATGGTCAAATGGTCTCTGAAAACTGGTCTTTCAAGAAATAATTAGATGGATTACCCTCTCCATTACTAATGATGGTGCAAAGAAATATAGATCTCAGCTGCCTGTCTAGAAAGTTATTTTTTTAAAATTTATTGGGCTTAAGTTTAGATCAAATGGTGTCCCAGGAATAAAAATCTAACTGGTCATACATTTCCATTTTCTTCTGAATTTCACTTTTCACATAATTTTGAGTGAATTCTGTCATCAAGTTTTACTTGGATGATCTCCAGAATAATTGTGTAAGAATGTGTTAAGGCAAAGTTGACATTTTTGTCGACTATGGCAGTACGTAGTTAACCCTTTAATAAATTTTAAATAAAATTTTTTAATAACCACTTTCATTGAAATTAAACTATAATGAAGAACAGTTCCTGATGACCAAAATAAAGTTCCATGATGTATAATCTAAAATTTTTATGATGATGATGAAGCTCTAGGGGTGTGAACTGACCTCTTTACAGATACAGTCCAGAAACATACACCACTGAAAATTACATTAATGCATCAAGTATGAAATCAAACCTAAATGGTTTACAACTGTAGTCTTAAATACAATGGAAACATGAGACCAATCCAAGGCACAGTATAATAAGTATGGAGAAATGAAATATTAAGTATGATTAAACAAACAAAAAGAAACTTATTATCATTCTATTGAAATCAATAAGAACAATTCAATATTCTATATGAATTTTTTTTATTATCATTGGGGGAACACACTATAATGAGACCAATAAAATTTACCCACATCTGGTGAATAACACTATTGTCGCTGATGACATTGATACTGCAAATGTTTTCACCAAGTTTTTCAACAACGTGACCACAAAATGAAAGAGACTAGTGACATAAAAGAAATTTTGATGAATTGAAAATGTTCTGCACCAGCAAAATTCCTAGTGAGGCATGCTTCTCTATCAATGCAGTACATAAAAGCTAGTGAGATCTGTTTCTCTATCCGGGAAGTATTTTTAAAAAACAGTGAGGTAATGTTTCTCGATCCCAGCAGTGTAAAAAACGTCTCACTGGACTTGATAATAATAAAACTTGATCAGATTGGTCCTTACAAATGTGTGCCTCAGCTATTTCGGAAAGTATAACATTCATAATCAATATAATATATTGCATCTTCAGAATATAGAAAACTGCAGATAACTAACAACCAATTTAAATACTGATTGAAAACCTTGCCTTACTTAACCACTCACTCACTGTTACACACTTATCAAACGGGCATTTGACATAATCATTCAAATGAGACTGTCCTGGTCTTACATACTCAGTAAATAAATGGCTTTAAACACTTGCTCAGGGTAGAATAATAGGATCAGAGTGTACTTAATAAACTGACTTCAGAAAAGCTTTTGAAATCAAGAAATATCATTAAGCCAATCAGAAAATGACAAACTTAGTGTTAAAAATATTCCCAGTTAAAAATCGAACACATATGAGAAAAGCTATATTAATGTACAAGATATCCAATAACAGTGTTCAGACCTGTCTATTTATAGTCACCATTCCAGTATCATGGCTATGCGGTAATACTCCCCACCTCTGATCCATGTCTGCCAAACAAAATAAAATTCCCAAAGCAAAGAAAGGAATTATTCCCCAAAAAACTTTTCCAACATTCTGAAACTTTGCCTGGAATAGTATCCCAGTTAAGATTAGAAAGAACTACTCTGTTTCCTTCTTCCAAACCTAATATCTCCAGTGGCTTCAGAGATCTAGTTAAAATGAAAATGAAAACAACTGTATTTGTATTCATGATTACCTCAATATAGTGTACTACCAACTGTATATTGAGGGAGGTATGCATGAATGAGTGTCCCTGTAAAGGAAAGGAAAGAGTTTGAATATATATTGTTGTACATCCATGCTGCATATGCATATGTGTGTTTATAGGTGTATGTCTGTTGTATATAAGTATTCCTTTGTATGAGAGCCCCAAGGTGGATTAGTTCTTCAGCTAACTGTGTTACCCTGTTTAAATACAGGTGTTGTGCTGAGGATTTGATTCATGATTTCATCTAGCATTAACTCTTCATAACATGTATGGGACCAATACACCCATATATTTACAATGTCTACAAGTGTTGTTTTGTCCCTTACCATTTCATCTATTCATTGTAATGTGCATTGGGCTGTTGTGCTATCCCAAACCACTACACCTGTCTATTCAATATGTGCCTGGGACTGTTGTCCTGTCCCAAACCACTACACCCGTCTATTCAATATGTGCGTGGGACTGTTGTCCTGTCCTAAACCACTACACCCGTCTATTCAATATGTGCCTGGGACTGTTGTCCTGTCCCAAACCACTACACCCGTCTATTCAATATGTGCCTGGGACTGTTGTCCTGTCCCTAACCACTACACCCGTCTATTCAATATGTGCGTGGGACTGTTGTCCTGTCCTAAACCACTACACCCGTCTATTCAATATGTGCCTGGGACTGTTGTCCTGTCCCAAACCACTACACCCGTCTATTCAATATGTGCTTGGGACTGTTGTCCTGTCCCTAACCACTACACCCGTCTATTCAATATGTGCCTGGGACTGTTGTCCTGTCCCAAACCACTACACCCGTCTATTCAATGTGTGCTAGCATACACATGCCTGTTCTTAACAGGGCATGTTGAATTCCCCTTGCCTTTATTCAAACATTTATCCCATGTAAGAAATATTCTGAACTTAAGTACCATTTAGAAATACATCAAATTTATATTACCATTAGGAATGTATTTGGTTATATTTGTATTACCCTTTAAGAATGCATTTGGTTATATTTGTATTACCCTTTAAGAATGCATTTGGTAACATCTGTATTATTCTTTAAGAATGCATTTGGTTAAATTTGTATTTGCCTTTAAGAATGCATTTGGTAACATTTGTATTACCCTTTAAGAATGCATTTGGTAACATCTGTATTACCCTTTAAGAATGCATTTGGTAACATCTGTATTATCCTTTAAGAATGCATTTGGTAACATCTGTTTTATCCTTTAAGAATGCATTTGGTTAAATTTGTATTACCCTTTAAGAATGCATTTGGTAACATCTGTATTACCCTTTAAAAATATATTTGGTTACATTTTTATCACCAGTTAGGAATGCATTTGGTTACTTTTGGTAACATCTGTATTACCTTTAAGAATATATTTGGTTGCATTTTTATCACCAGTTAGGAATGCATTTGGTTACTTTTGGTAACATCTGTGTTACCCTTTAAGAATATATTTGGTTGCATTTTTATCACCAGTTAGGAATGCATTTGGTTACTTTTGTATTACAATGAGGAATGTTTGTTTTTGTTCTTGTGAGTTTAACTCCATTTTTCAGCACATGACATGCTATACATGGTGGCCAGTATATCTGGTGGAAGAGCACCTGGGAAAACCCTGGGAAGAAACCAAGACCCCAGGAAACTAAAGGTAAGCTTTCACACATAACTGTTGACTGAACCCGACTTGAACCCATGCAGACAGAAGTGAAATATGTAAGTAATCTGTAAAAGTGAATGCCTCAGCCCACTAGGTCAACTGGTGCCTCATTAGGACTGCATTTGGCTGCATTTGTAGTACCATTTCAGACTGCATTAGGTTACAACCGTATTTCCATTCTGAAATGCATCTGTAGTACCAATGATGAATGCATTTGGTGACATTTGTGTTACCAATGATGAATGCATTTGGTGACATTTGTGTTACCATGGTTATGGTCAAGGATACACCCTCTCACCTTTGTAGCCATGGTTATGGTCATTGATCTATCCTCTCACCATTCTAGCCATGGTCATGGTCAATGAAGTACCCTCTCATCATGTTAGCCATGGTTATGATCAAGGATCTACCCTCTCATCATGGTAGCCATGGTTATGATCTAGGATCTACCCTATTACCTTTGTAGCCATGCTTATGATCAACGATCTACCCTCTCACCTTTGTAGCCATGGTTATGTCAATGATCTAACCTATCACCTTTGTAGCCATGGCTATGATCAATGACCTAGCCTCTCATCGTGATAGCCATGGTTATGACCAAGGATCTACCCTCTCACCTTTGTATCCATGGTTATGATGAAGGATCTACACTCTCATCATGGTAGCCATGCTTATGATCAATGATCTACCTTCTCACCTTTGTAGCCACGGTTATGGTCAAGGATCTACCCTCTCACCTTTGTAGCCATGGATATGGTCAATAATCTACCCTCTCACCTTTGTAGCCATAGTTATGATCAAGGATCTACCCTCTCATCATGGTAGCCATGGTTATGATCAAGTATCTACACTCCCACCTTTGTAGCCATGGTTCTGATCTAGAATCTACCCTCTCACCTTTGTAGCCATGGTTATGTCAATGATCTACCCTCTTACTTATGTAGCCATGGCTGTGATCAATGATCTACCATCTTATCATGATACCCATATCTACCATCTTACCTTTGTATCCATGGTTATGATCAAGGATCCACCATCTCACCTTCGTAGCCATGGTTATGATCTAGGATCTACCCTCTCATCATGGTGGCCATGCTTATGATCAAGGATCTAACTTCTCATCTTTGTAGCCATGGTTACGGATCTAACATCTCACCTTTGTAGCCATGGATATGGTCAAGGATCTACCCTTTCACCTTTGTAGCCATTGTTATGGTCAATGATATACCCTCTCACATTTGTAGCCATTTATATGATTAATGATTTACCCTCTCATTATAATAGGCATGGTTATGATCAGTGATCTACCATCTTACCTTTGTAGCCATGGTTATGAATAAGGATCTACCCTCTCACCTTTGCAGCCATGGTTATGATCAAGGATCTACTGTCCTACCTTTATAGCCATGGTTATGGTCAAAGATCTAGCCTCTCACCTTTTTAGCCATGGTTATGGTTAATGATCTACCCTCTCATCATGACAGCCATGGTTATGATCAAGGATCTACCATCTTACCTTTGTAACTATGGTTATGGTCAAGGATCTACCCTCTCACCATTCTAGCCATGGTTATGGTTAATGATCTACACTCTCACCTTTGTATCCATGGTTATGGTCAAGGATCTACCCTCTCATCATGGTAGTCATGGCTATGGTCAATGATCTACCCTCTCACTTTTGTAGCCATGGTTATTGTCAATGATCTACTCTCCCACATTTGTAGTCATGGTTATGGTCAAGGATCTACCCTCTCATTATGGTAGCCATGCTTATGATCTAGTATCTACCCTCTCACTTTTGTAGCCACGGTTATGATCAAGGTTCTACCCTCTCATCATGGTAACCATGGTTATGATCAAGGATCTACCCATCAAACTTTGTAGCCATGGTTATGATCTAGGATATAACTTCTCACCTTGTAGACATGGTTATGATCAAGGATCTACCCTCTCATCATGGTAGCCATGGTTATGGTAAAGGATCAATCCTCTCACCTTTGTAGTCACGGTTAGAATCCTCTCACCTTTGTACTCACGGTTATGATGAAGTATCTACCCTCTCACCTTTGTAGTCAATGTTAAGATCAAGGATATACCCTCTCACCTTCGTAGCAATGGTTATCATCAAGGATATACCTGCTGATCATGGTAACCATGGTTATGGTCAAGGATCAATCCTCTCACCTTTGTAGTCATGGTTACAATCAAGTATCTACCATCTCATCTTTGTTGCCATGGTTATGGTCAAGGCTACACCCTCTCACCTTGGTAGTCATGGTTATGGTCAATGATCTATACTCTCACCTTTGTAGCTATGGTCATGATCAAGGGATCTATCCTTTCACCTTTGTAGCCATGGTTATGATCAATGATCTACCCTCTCACCTTTGTAGCCATGGTTATGATCTAGGATCTACCCTCACCTTTGTAGCCATGGTTATGGTCAACGATATAACCTCTCACCTTTGTAGCCATGGTTATGATCTGGGATCTACAGTCTCATCTTTGTAGCCAATTTATTTTGACCAGATGGATTTTCTACTTTTGGCTTCGTGGTGAGGGGATTTCAGTAATCTAATAAATCATAAATAATTTATTTTGAACTACTGTTTAGATCTATGTACATGGATTCCAATGTTCAGTCCACCTCCCTAATTTTTTTACACAGCAGTCTTAACTAGTTTGGCAATTTGTCACTTTAGTCAAACAAGTTCTCTGATCCCCATCTCCCTTCCTCTCTATAACATATACCTATCTCTTGTATATCTTGGATATATCTATTATGTATCTATTATATATTGCTCCTTGTATATTTCTCTGTATTTCACTATCTCGTATCAATCTCTTTCCATCTATATATACTGTATCACCCACTTCCTTCTCATACAGAATATTGTCTATCCCTTATTAAATGAAGGACTGGCCACACTGACGATACCATAACCAAATGGTGCTGAACCAGCATTGAAGAATATGTCCCAGTTACCTCGATTTGTCATTGCCTTCCTGAACCCCACAACTCATTATCAACTGTCCCTGATGATGTTTTCCAAATTCTCCCTCTCCACTTGTTGCTAATTTGCATCCTGCTACAGGTAACTGTCATTCTGTTATTTCCTGCTGTCTTTAAGGATCTACCTTCTCACCATTGAAGCCAACCACTTTTATGACAGAGCTATAAGCCTCAGTGTGAATACATTTTCAAAATCATCAAGGAATGATGAACCCTAACCAGTAAAAAGATCAACATGGCAAAGCTTTTTTATGACTGTCAGCTTTGTGGCTTTAACCTCAAAACCTTAGGACATGTGTTTCTTCATTGGAATTGTTCCTTTGTGCAAGCATGAAATCGTGCCTTCATGACAATATAAATATTGGTATTACTCGGCTGGGGTTTCAATCTGCGGCCTCTCGCATCCATGTCAGACACTCTTACCAATAGGCCACCAGAGTGGTCAAAAGATGGGAAATGTGGCACTAAACCATGACTATCTTCAATCTAAATTTTACACAAGTCTGATATGAAACCATTTAGTGCTCTTAAATATTATGGGAAACCTTTTTTCCCCATCTTTGTCAAAATGATATTGAATTTTGCATTATTGTCCCCAAAATCACTGAACATCTTTATCCAAAGTGCAAACCACTCACAAAGTTTGGTCCGTCTTTGATGTATAACTAATGTTATTTTGTCTACACTGGACTTTTACTTTATCAGAAACCTGGACCTAGCGAATCCAAAACAGACTTCCTTACCAAAAGCCATCAGCAAAAGTAGGTCAAAGTTGATGGTGCAGAACAACAAGTATTTTGTGAAAATGGCAAGGTTAACAAGTACAAATTTAAACCTGGTGGGTTGCTGTTTTACTCACATATACAAGTAACCCACGCTTGTTTGGATGATGTGATATTCTGGTTGATGAGAATATTCTGTTTGGATGAGGTAATTCTTGTGGACTGTTGTTACATTAACCCATCTATTTTTGGTGGTATTCTGTGCATTTTTGATATTTCGGATTTTTAGCGGATTTTAAAATATTACTGTCATAACACAACAATGTCTGCAGTGTGGCAGTTTATAGTGACGTCTAGCACTGGGGCATCATGCCGCAGACATGTAGCACAATGTCACACCCAGTCACATTATCCTGAAACCAGTCATACCGAACACTAACCACTTAATGCTAAGTGCCTAGCAAGGCAGCTGTTAGATATTTTTAAGCCTTTGGTATGACTCAGCTGGGGTTCAAACTCATGACCACCTGCATCAGAGGTGGATGTTCTAACCACTTAGGCCAAGAAAGTGGTCGGTGGTAGTTGATTTATTCACCTAAACGCTTTACCAAAGTGACCTACTTTTGGTGGGTTGGTGTTTTACTGATCTAGATGCACCAAAACAAATTATATAATCTTGCAAACGACTTGGAAAATGCAAAACTTCAAAAAGCACTGATGTATAAAGTATGTTACAATGACCTATTTTTGATACAAGTGTAAGGATGGTTCTAAAGAGTCAAAAAAGTGTTCAAGATTAATTTTTTTACGTTTCTAATTTAATATTTTCCAATTTGAGCAGCTGATGCAAAAAAATTAGCAATTCCATAGAACTTGGCCCTCGTGTTTAAAATGTTATATAAAATCAGTGCAACTTAATGGTGCAAATCTCAACTTGTTTTATAAATTTGATATAAAATAACTAATTGTAATAGCCTGATTGCATGCAAAGGAGAACACAACAAATTCTTAAAGAATTTTTTTTATTATTAATAGCGAGACAAGTGATAAACTGCCAGAACTATGTAAACATTAACAAGTGATTACTGTAATACTTACAATAAAATTTACTTGTGAGCAGGTAACTTTTAACAGACAACAAAAATGAGCTAACCAAACGTTTCCAATTTACCCGCAAATTCTGAAACAATACACAAAGTTTCTCAGCTGAATCTTTAAATACGTTCAAAAGTCGAGTATTAAATTTGTGAACACTGATAACCTAATATTTCTTCAAAAATTCCATTAAAAGTCTTTTTTAAATATTTAACCAGAATGGAAAAAGTAATTGCTATGAAAGCTATATGAAAGTGTGTATATCTCAATACAGGGTCTAAAGAAAAATTGTACTAATACAGGTACTACAACTACAACTACTTGTTTTACTTCAAGGGTCTTTCACAAATACTGCATGGTCTCTGCTTATTGGAAAACAATTTAAAATTTATCCAAAATATTAGAACCTTTACAGTTCCAGCCAGGTCTCTAAATAGGTATCACAACATGGCCAATATGTTTTTAGTTAAGACAATGGATTTCTCTTCAGCAGCCTAAAAGTTAAAATGAAACATTTTTTATCAGACATTCCCCAATTTGCACTAAGATTCAAGTCCAACTGCAAACACTGATCCTGATCCTCTGTGCTGTGCTGTTGGATTCAACTAGCAAATGTATACAATATTTCAAGATTATGCAACATAATGGGTAATTTCTTTATTCTGGAAAAAGGAATTTTCTCTTGATCATTGAGTTTAATTTCAAGATTACATAACTGATTAGCATGCACTACTTTTTCATTTGTGATTCAAGAAAGCAAACTTCTCATGACTCTTCATCTTTTCCAGTCCTCCATTGCCACGATGCACATACATTTTCACATGTAAAATATTGCTACATTAAAATATGTATACACTCAGATTTCCATGATATACAAATTAAATATTTACGTCAAAATGTACAAATACACATTGAGGAAAAAACCTGAAACCTTGCTAGCTACATTTTCAGAATTTTTTTCTCTCATGATAATCCTAATCAATGAGAGAGAACTTTGTGTAGTGGCAATTGCTTTATCAAAGAGCATTCCAAAAATATTTAATATACTTGCAAAACCTTAAATATTTATAGCACACAATATTAAATACAATACAATTATTACAGACCTGATAACCATTAGAAGACCTTAGTAGGGAAGACATTTCCTGGTGCGATCAATTTTCAAGAAGTTTAACAAATCATTACTGCTGTTGATGTCGAAAATGTGTTATACGAGTTGAGAAATGTGGTTTAACTAAAAGGATCTTAATGGTTTCTAGTTTATTTTCACAAACTGCAGCTGCAAACCTCAAGAAATCAACAACTTCTTGCTAGGTCACTTAATTCGACATAATCTTTACATTTTGTAACATTCACATGGAGATGGCTTTCACATCGACAGTGGGCAATACTCGAATAATCAAAATCTCAACTCCAATAAATGCAATGGTCACCTTTCTGGATTGTCAAGCATCTTTTTGATACTTCTATGCCAACTGTTTGGACTTTTTCAACAGGTTGATTCAACCCTCTACATAAGTGTTTTCAACTGTTAGACATTGTTTTTGTTATAATGCAAAAGCCTGATCAAGTATTGATTTACTTAGATAGTTAAAAGCTTTCAAGGTTCCTCTTATCAAGTTAGTCTGGGTCCATGACCAAATCCACTGAAACTAACATGAAAACCTGGATCATGACTAAACCTGAATGAGTAAATATAATCGGACTGCAGCAGTTGTCCTTTCCAATTTTTGGCCATGTTCAGCAAGTCTGTAACTTTGGAAGTTGCTTAAGAACCTTACAGTAAAGCTGTATGGGTTCACAGGTCTGTAATTAAGATAATGAACAGCAAAATATTTCTTCAGAAATTCATATATGTGGGGAAAAGGAGAAAATGAATTACTCATCATAGAATGATTTAAGAAAATATATGTATTTTTACATACATTTATCTACAGATATTTTTCTCAAGAAATATATTTTTCTGTTCATGTTGAGAAGCTTTAAATTTTTTCAGCTTTTATTTGCTTAAACATCAAGAACAGAATTATCAAAGATGAAAAGTTGTTAATCACATAATTGTGCTTCCTTTTTATAAAAATAGAAATGAACCAAACAAAATAAATTTGTAACATCTTGCATCGATTTTTAAGTTAAAGTGACAGCATTAGCTGACAAAATGGAAAAATCAAATGTGAAAACAACTTGTATTAAAAAATAATGGTTTAATTATAACCATTACTTATGTGATCATGTTTTAAGAAATATTTTCTAGAGTTTTACTTACTGCCGTAACTGTACATAAGAGAATACCAACCATCTGCCACTCCAATGCAGTTAATATTCACTGAAATATACCCCAATACACAGTGATATTTCCAGGAATTACAGGTACAGTTAGCCTAACCTACACTTTGTTCTTGTGCAGTAGACAACTGATTTATGTCCCATGATTTATTCAATCCTTATAGCATATACAAAGGTAATCACCACTTCTGAATTGCAGAGTTATGCCTGGTGATAAAAGTAGAAACATGATGTTTCAAATAATACACTGAACTACACTCAACAGCACCTTCCACCACCAAGAGGGAAATTTGGTCATACTGTTATCAAGTTAGGTACTAGTTTATAATTTCTCATTGGACAAGTTTTTCCTGAATAATTACATATGCCTTTTATACATTTCTTGTTCTTAAAATCTCTGCATTTGATATGAAATGCATTATATTCTTACCATTTAACCAATCTTTGATCAATTCTAAACAATGGAAATGACACTGAAGAATATTTTCACAAACACAGTAAGGTAACTTGGAAAAGATAATTAGGGACTGCCTGTCCAGCCCAGTATACCCTGTTCAGAAATAATCGGGTCTCGAAGAAAGTGTATTGGCATTTCTGGACGCTACCAAATTATACAGATGAAACTAGCATCAATAAAACCAATCCCATGATAAACTTACAGTGTAAATTTATTTTCTCTTCCAAGAAAGATTACAAGCATAACTTGACTGCTTAACCAATTAAAAAAAATCCAAAAGAAGAAAAAAAAATCCAGCAAATCAAAATTTGTAAACTCCTCATATGCTTTACCTGGCCTAGAAGTTAATTTTATAACTGCAATATTCAAACATAAAAAGATTCCATGGACTTGATGAACAGAATTTATTCCTTATTTTTCAGCCTTTACACAACTTCATATTCCTTCTTGATGGCTCTTGCAAGGCAGCATGCACAAATGATTCCAACCACCTGTACAAAATAAATTTTTACAAATTAAGGAAAATGTTTTTAAAAAATTTGTTTAATGCATTAAGAAGATATTTAATAACCAGGCACAAGTATACCTTTTTGTTAATTTAAGGAATCTTTTGC
Source organism: Sinohyriopsis cumingii (assembly GCA_028554795.2). NCBI lineage: Eukaryota > Metazoa > Mollusca > Bivalvia > Unionida > Unionidae > Sinohyriopsis > Sinohyriopsis cumingii. The sequence continues at coordinate 5,416,262 of CM068833.1, forward strand.
CTGAAGCTGAAAGGCTAAGGGAATGCAGAGTTTGGGCAACTGTTATGGTAAATTCAGGTAGGCCGATTCGGGTTTATTTTATCACAACTTCTACCTATTTTTCCACAAAAGAAAATCTAATTTTTTAAAAAGGAAATCCAGTTTAACAAATTTTGATAATGTTTTAAAAGATACTACATATTTTATCATCATCTTTTATTTAGATATCTTCAGCAGAATTTTGAGATCTTTACCTTTGCTATCCTTCATGTACAGATTTTTTGGGGAAGGTTTATCTTCCTGAAATTTTTATGCAATTCTTCAGTTTTACGGTTTTTGAACCTTACCTCAAGTAGGTACCATGTAGTTAATAATTTTTGTTCAAGTGTCTTGAAACACTCCTACATACATAACAAGAGAGAACAATAAAATAGTACAAAAAAGAATCTAATAATAATGCTCTTCACAGCTTCATAGTGAAAAACCTTTCATAGTTACAAAAACTTGAAGCTACTAGGCTAGTAGGTTCATTAGACGAGGCTAGTAGGTTCATTAGACGAGTCTTACATGGGAAAAAATTTAAGCTGGACGACTAAATTTATCAGACAAGCCTTTCAAGAGCAAACAAATATCCCAACTAATACCTCCCACTAATGTACAGCTTATAATATTAATTACTGTTACAGATTTACAATGTTACACCAAAAACTTACCTGAACAAATGCAAATGCAATTCCAATCCCACCAACAATGACAATCCTGTCCTGCACCCATGTTGTAAACTTGCTGAGGCAGCCCTGAGGCAGAAAAAATTTAGTGAAAAAGCATGAAAATGGAAGCCTTCTAAAAGTATCCTCATTTTAAATTTGAAATTCATTATATTTCTATCAATAGTTTATAGGTACACTTCACATTGTAGTATACTTGATTGACTTTTCTGAACAACCTTTACACTCGATCTAGTATACATTCGTTTGAACATCATGATGTGGTTTCAATCTCAAACAATGCTGATTACTATTAAGCATATATCAACCCAACCAGCCCTGCTGAATACATAAGGAACCCAACACACATGTACAAATTTTAAAGATCAACTTTCTTGTATTTGTAATGGGTCTTTTGTTTCTGTCAAATGAAGCATTTTCAAGCATTTTTTGCCAGTACTTTTTGAGCCAACCTCTAGCTAACCAACAAAATTTGAACTTGATGTCTGGATTGAGCAAACCTTGGTTACACTAAACTAAGAGTTAAACAAAATGACTGGATATGTGGAATCAGTAATGTAACTGACGACTTCATTTCTGTAGTACTACCTCATAATTCTGTCCATAAGAGTCGTAAAGTATATGCCTTAAAGTGAGACTGCTTTAGAATGAAGCATAAAAGTACTCCATAATGCATCCATCAGTATGATTGCCTTACAATTATGTATGTGACACATTTAATTTTACTAAGATTTAATGAAATGATATCCATGACTATACTAACCTTACGACTAGAACCAAATTTTATCAGCAATAACTAGACAAAAGTCCAACCTCGTGTACAAACCATAACCTTTAGCTCATTCAGCTGAAATCCTGCTGGCATGATGAGATAGCACCCTACTTTTGAACTCTGTAGCATCAAGGTCATTTAAGATACACCAAAGTGGATGGTATTACAATAAAGCAGACAGATGTATCTCTACAATCATGGTTTCCACGCTTTTCTAAAGATAAATTTCCAGGGTTTTTTCCAGGATGAAATTTTTTCAAGGTTCACATATGACCATTACTTAATGGAATTAAAGAACATTTTAGATTATAAAACATGCATTTTTTAAATCAAAAGATTGTTCTCTTTCAAGACTCTCCAAAACATCTAAGCCAGAAAAGATGATCATGTACAAAACCACAAAATGTATCACACAAAACAAGTTTGATTATATTCCTATAAACTGGCATGTAAAGTCATTTTAATGTACAAAATAAACATTTGAACTTTAGTTTGCTGACCTGCATTATGTTGCTATGTGGGAACATAAATTAGTTTTGTTTCCTTTCAAACCTTTAAGTCTCAAGATAGGAATATATATTTGCATCTTATCGAAAGTAAACATTTCCTATTATAGTATATATAAAAAAAACAAACACAAAGAATTAGAATCTTGTCTTCTTGTTGCTGCTGTTGTGGGGTTTAATGCCATTTTGCAGCACACAATAGGCTATACATGGCGGCCAGTACTAATGGTGGAGGAAGAACCCGGGAAACCCCAGAAAGAACCACCGACCCACGAGAAGCTATCGGTGGGCTTTCTCACATACCAACATTGGCCGAATCCAAGACTCGAACCCATGCAGACAGGGGTGAGATGGCAGTGATCTGTAACGGAGAGCGTTTTAGACCACTCGGGGCCCCGAATCTTGTCTTGTAACGAAGAGTTAACCCCGAATTTATCTGGGCCAATAAAATCCCAAACAAGATTTTTCAAACAACCTAATCTCCTTAAGATGATCTGGTTAAAATCCATCATTAAAAAAAAAAACATTCAATAGAGTTGATTTAAATTTTGACGAAAGATCTTCAAAATTATATACTGTTGTATAAACAAGGACAGATTTTTCTGTAAAATCAACTTGTCGTCTTGTAATTCATTAAACCAGTCCCCAAACCTGCATTGATACAGGAACTCGAGTCATTTTTTAATATATAATACAAGGGACAACAATTACTCATTTCAGCTCTGAGATTCAATAATTATGGACTACAAATTTGGTTTAAAATGAATAGCAGTCCGTTTTCTAATCCATGTTTCTTTCGAATATTCCCACCCCATTTTTCAAATTTCAACATTTAATTTGGGGTGTGGGGACGTTGCAAATGCTTATCAAAAATTTGGAATTTGCCGTCACCATTCAATAGCGACACGATTGTCACTTACCAGCAGGCCTAGAAAATTTAAACTTATGTTATATCGACTTATAACTGCATGAAATCGATGGGAAAATGATTTATTTTCTCAGAAATAGCAAGTATTGTGATCGTTATGTCTTTAATCTGCTGATAGACTAGATGAAACTATGGCATTGATGAAACCTGACCTGGTACTCGCCATTTGCATTACCAGTCACTTCACAAATCTCAAACGATGACATTGGAAGTCCATTAGTCACGTGATATCAACAACAAACTCCATTTTAATGTTGTTGTTGAGAAATTCAATTATATTAAATGAAAGTCAGATACTTTTTGTAAAAGCCAGCAATCTGGCCAGTCTGATTTATCAAGCAGAGAGCACATGTCAATGTGGTAGTCACGTGATATAACTACAGAATTTGTTCTCAGAATATATAAATATAGAAAATTCTGTGTTCTTTCATTTTTGTATTTTTATTATAAACACAGAGCTGCCAACTCTCTCGACTCGCAATTAGTGAAAACTAGGATAAAAATTAGTGAATTTTAAAAGCAATTAGTGAACAATTATATCATGACACTAACTCCATCCACTTCAATGATCAGTACTGCATTATATGAAAATCCCTAAATAAAAATAAAACTTTCCTTACACTGATTACATGTACCTTATTTGCAGCCAAATTTACTGATATACACAAACTTCACGCTATATGTCATGATATGATGTTGTGGCAGTCTTGAACTTCCTCAATCAGGCCATGGTAAATTTGTTTTCAAAACAGTTCAGGTTTCTTGTCTGCTGGTTAATCTTGGTGACTAAAATTGTTGCAAATTTTCAGCACCTAAGGAGGCACTAAAGTTTGTCTTATTTTTCCTCACATTAGGAAATAATCTTTCACTGTCACTATTGTTGATCTTTAACTGAGAAAGACAGGTCATGTTCAACAAGAAATCTCACAAACAATGCTTCATCACTGGTTGCATGCAGGACTTGAGTAGGTGCTTTAAGTACTCTGAAACTGAAATCTGTTTGGGTGCTATAACAGTGCTTTTTCACATTGTTCTGCCACATGCTCACAAGGGATCGTATCGTTGCCTACAATTTATGTCATACATGTGCTATATAATATTACTATATGGTACATGTATGACAGGTAAGGTAAATCGTAAGCAACAATACCAGCCCCTGTGCACATTCCCAATTGTAAAATTCGCGGCACACTAATGTGCAAAAAGCATAATGTTCATCGATGTTTGATGGATGATTGCTAGGCCAAATTTTGGCCTACTCCAATCTATACTTCACTTTTTGTGGAACACAAATCTTTTTCCTTGGAGGTGAAAACATTTTAACTGCAGTGGACCTTAATTATGAAATGGTATTAATCCAGAAGATTAAACGTTGAACGGTGACTGATTAGTGGTGTCTTCGCATGCATAGAAAACTCAGAACTCGAGCAAATTATGACATAAGCTAACATTTCAATCTAGTAAATTCCAACACTCAAAAAAGCTGTCTTCGTGCAGTTTCCCAACCTCTGTATGATTTTAGCTACCAATGTGCTTCCTCACATGGTCCCTGCCACCATGCCCAATGATAAAATTTGTGGCCATGATGTATATCGGTATTTGATGGCTGAATGCACGGCCAATTTTTGGTATCTTCCAAACTAAACTTCACTTTTTGTGCAATACATTTCTTTTTCTTTGGTGGTGAAGATATTTTCAAGATGCGATGCAGAATGGTTAATTCAAATCAGTGTTGGTGGCACATGCTCGGAAAAATATTCCGGTTACACCCCGGTTTCTTTCAAAAGCATTTGTAAAACTACTCATATATATATATAGATTAAATTATGCTAAAATGCTTGCTACTGGTCTAATTATATGAATTGGCTCTAGTTCTAATATCACGACCAACAGAACTGGACCGTTTCGGCTATCACGACTAGCACTTAACAGGAAAATTTAAAATAACTGAGAATTGGGGAATTCATGATTTTTCGGCATGCGGCGTGATTCTGTGAATCGCTGTAGAAAGTCATGAAATTCAAGCCAAAATCGTGAGGGTTGGCGGCTGGGTGAACCAGTATATGACTTTCATTTAATTTTTTTTTTTCTTTTCAACATTTGAAAATGTGGGTTGTTAGATTTGTGTAGTACTGTACTCCTGCGACTAGCAATGCAAATCATGAGTACCAGGTCACATTTCATCAATGCCATAGTTTTATCTGGTCTTTCAGCAGATTAAAGATGTAACGATTTTAATACTCACAATTTCTGAGAAAATAAGTAATTTTCATATCCATTTCATGTATGTATCACTCGATCTCTCGATCTAACAATGTTTAAAGTTTGCTACGCCATCCAGTAAGCGGCTACGCTTTGCCACCACGATGTTTGCCTCTTGTGATGCTAGAGTGGTTTTCATACCTTCCACGTAAGGAAAAATACGGATATCGAGCAGACTTTGAAAATAAAAGTCTACTAGATGAATCTAATCCACTGAGTGTCTGGATTGACTCAGCATAGATGTTTATTGCAAGCAACCATATAATCCATACTGCACCCTCCGAATATTCTGGTTAGAACTTGATAAATTTAACTCACAATCAGTTTAGTTACGACTCAATTACGTGATTTGGATTGACTGAACATAGATGTTTATTGCAAGCACCCAAATCATTCATACTGCACCCTCCGAATATTCTGGTTAAAACTCGATAAATTTAACTCACGATCAGTTTAGTTACGACTCAATTACATGATTGTTTTGGACATCAAGTGGCGGGTTTTCCCCCGATTTTCGTCAATATTTACGAAATTCCAGGACTTTTCACGGTCGGAAATTTTTTATTTCTCCCGACTTTTCTGATAGCATGGGAACCCTGTACAATGATACCATTTAATCTGGACTTTCTACTTGCATTACAAAATGAAGAGGGGAAGCTGATCTTTTGAGACCCAATTTTGTTACAACAAAAATTCTGCCCACTGTCGAAATCGAATTTTGTGTCCAGTGTTTAGACTTTGTCCTGTGATCCAAGGCAGATTGGTCTGAAATGCACAGACAGGTGAAGCTTTGCAAAAACTAGGAGTTAGGGATTGGGAGTAAGAAGTGGCCAAGAGTTGAAAATGATAGGTCCAATAAGCAAAAAAAAAACAACTTTTGCCCTTCTGCACATGTGCGAGCCAAACAGCCAATGAAAAACATTTCTATCACAACCAGGAATCAGTCTAAGTAAAAAATTCTTAGAAGCAGATGTATTTGCATGTATTCAGAATTAACCTCCAAAATGCATTTCCTACCCCCATTTCAGGCAAAAAGTGTGTGATGTGATTTGGATTTTTTAACGTAGCTTTAACAATTTTTCAGTCATATCGCTACGATGTCTGCAATGTGGCAGTTTATAGTGATGTCTAGCACTGGGGCATCATGCCGCAGACATGTAGCATATGTCCCACCCAGTCACATTATCCTGACACTGGGCCGACCAGTCCTAACACTAACCTCTTAATGCTGAGCGCCAAGCGAGGCAGCTGTTAGTACTGTTTTTGTAAGTCTTTGGTATGACTCAGCTGGGGATCGAACCCACGACCTCCCGCATCCGAGCAGACACACTAACCACTAGGCCACCGGAGCGGTCAGGCAGGCAAAAAGACAGAAGTCAAATGAGTTAACACTACTTGTATTGTGTCACTCAAGGCAACACATTGATACCATTGGTAAACAAGCCTGCAGCTTATCCTTGTACTTTCCGCAGTTGGATCAAAGTGCAAACAACAAAGACCCAGATCTGCCATCACATAATGCAATGGCAAAACAGAGTTGATGTTATTTGCACTTGGACCAGATCTAAATGTGAGAATATACAATAATTCAGCCCCCATAACCCAAAATTCTGAAATTCTTTTCCACATCTGCAGAGCACTTCCTCCCACTTACATACCAAAAGTTCTAAATACCTTCATGTTTAATTTTGTGAACATGAATGGTGACATGATTTTACCCAGGCAGGCAAGTCTGCACAGAAAGATTCACATGGTCTTCAACTCTTTGAAAGTGTGGGGATAATAACTTCTCTATTATTGCTTTATTTGAATGTGCGATTATGTATCACTCTTGAATCAACTTGAACACCATGTGCCACTCTGGACAATGAATCCAATTCAGCCATGTTTTATCAGGATATATCAACAGAATTCTCACTGATGTACTTACCTCTGTATACACCTGAGTGGAATTGCGACGGTCACATCCACTGACCTTACAGCAACTATCTGGATCAGTACTATTGAGGGTATCATTTATCCAGTCTTTGTAGGAGTCAACACCACAGCATTTGAACTGAAATATGATTTTTTTAAATGCATACATTGCACAAAAATGTCTTCCTAATCTAAATGAACAAGCTGAAAAATTGAGACAAATAAAATAACTAAATATTTCACTTACGATTTTTGTAATCATTTTATCTTTAATCGCAATATTAACAAAATAATTTAATGTAAATTACAAGTTACATCTGTGAAGACATAAGCAGACCTTTATAATGTGGATCATAGAAAGTTTGAAAGTTTTTTAATTTTGCAAAACAGATCATGAGATCATTTTCTGCACATCAATTAAAGCATAATTATACAAAGTGCCTACTGTTGGAGATCAACCTGCAAACAAATTTGTCAAGACAGTTTATTCAATTTGCAAAAAAATCAATGATGCACAAATGTGTTTTGATTTGTTAGTAATCAAGAAAGGAATGAATATAATTGTGTGTGTGATTCAGATTTTTAACATCTTTAACAATTTTACAGTAATATTACTACGATGTCTACAGTGTGGCAGTTTATAGTGATGTCAAGCACTGAGGCATCATGCTGCAGATATTTATCATCGTGTCCCACCAAGTCACATTATCCTGACACAAGGCAAAGTCCTAACACTAACCTCTTAATGCTGAGCACCTAGCGAGGCAGCTGTTAGTGCTATTTTTTAAGTCTTTGGTATGAAGTACCATTTTTATAAGTCTTTGGTATGACTCTACTGGGGTTCAAACCAGCCACATCTTGCATCCAAGGTGGACACTCTAACCACATAGGCTACTGGAAATGTATATAATGAAGTCAAACAATGGTTCCAGGGAATACAGTATATTGCCCATCAATGACCCGGAGAGCTGTGGTGACTCAGCTAGTTTCATCTATTGCATGTCATTACCATCTTGTAGTCAATGTCATGGTCAGGTTTGCATCTTCGCTTATAGACATGATGTACGTTATCTCTATTTAAAGAAAAGTTTGACTAAATATTTATATTTGAACTTGTGTTACATTTTATTCATAATATTTTTTAGTATCCAGGATTTTGGAGACTTCTGGGCTCAGGCAGTTTATGACTGCCAACTCTAAACAATTTGCTTGCACATTATTCTTTTGATGCATGTCACCAATTTTAAGGCAAGTTGTTAATAACATATGCAACCAGTGAGATTTCCTTGACAGGTGTGTTCAGAAATAAAAGACTTGTCTCTAGCATTTAACCACCAAGAGTATTTTGTACCGAAGAGTAATCAATGTACTGAAATTTAACATCCACATGTGGTGTTTAAGATGTTTACACGATAATTACAGGAGAACAGTACATATTTAACTGCTTGACCAAAAAAAAACTAAAATGGATTAAAAAAGTGTTCTATCTCAAAAATCTGCTTGCCAAATATCCTGATGCTGATTTCAAGATGAAAACTCTAGGTAAATGAATAAAACAAGTGTACAAAAATCCATCTCTATCTGAAACGCTGCGAGTCTGCTACTTTTTTCTTGGGGGGGGGGGGAGAATTTTAAGTTTCTATATCTAAGGAAATTGTTTTTTCAAGGAAAAATAACCAGTTATGATGCTTCAAAATGTGCAAGAAAGCTCCAGCCATCATGGATTAATGAGACTAAAATACGACTCAGAAAATATTCTGATGTTCTGCAGCCACTGCAGAAAATATCCCAATGCTCCTAAAAGCAAAAAGGACAGTAAATCCATTTTCCAAGAGACTAACAATTAGAGGAAAGACCATATCAGATCCTATGATTTGATCAAAGTTCAATTGGACTGCACATGACACGTGCACAAAACAGCAAGAAAAATATTTTGCTTAAACGTCAAAAGTTGGATGGTTGAGCTGTTATTGGCAGTTTAATTTTTCAGTTTATATAAATATCTCTCTTTTACTCAAAAATCTAGCCATTTCCATACCATTTTCACCTATCCTTTATCTTTGCATACATCTATGAGCTGTTATTGGAAGTTTAATTTTTCAGTTTAAGGCCTTTTATATAAATCTCTTATCATTTCCACCTATCCTTTACCTCTGCATACATTTACACATCTGTATTTGCTTTTCTAAAGCTATGTCTGTATGCCAACTCTTTCTCATCCACATCTCTATCTACATATACAGTGGAACCCCGCTATAACGCGATGATCGGGGTCCATAAAATCGGATCACGTTAAAAGCGGGGTCGCATTAATGCGGGGTTTTACAATATTTAACTTTTTTTCCGAGAACATATACGTGTATACATGTACAATGATCAAAAGTCGGCTTATCATCAGATGAATATTAACTGGAATGCATTAATTAAGATATATTCAAAATAATCGATGGCTAATATATTTATAGGTTATTACTGTGCATTAAAAACATTTACTAATTTTTATTTGTTTGAACGATAATACAGATTGACCGATAATACCAGACTATCGCTATATCATGAAAAGTGTATCAACACCGTATGCTACCGTGCCGTCGTGGCATGCAGTTCATCCATAATGGATGTAATTTCATTGAAAATCGTACAGATTTAAAATATTCAATAATTTTGTAATAGTCTGAATTCGTCGTGTAAAATATAGGATGAACAAAATATTGAAACCATTTACTTGCCGTCTGATATCGTACGGTCATTGCATGCAGCTATTCCCGGGTCTACATACGGTGTCTGTACAAATTTCATACCGCTAAAATTTTATCATATGCGACAACTGCAAGAATAATTAACAATCAACGCATGATTTCAGCGTGCAAATAACTTTTATTTCAGATTTTGTGAACATCAAAAGAAACATGTGAAAACTGCTAAATTAATCGTTGCGCAAAGTGCAAAGTCAGTGTGGTTCCAAATTTAAATTTCATCATTTCTTGAAAAATATATCCAATGACGTTTGCTTCTTTGCCGCGAACTGTTGGGTTCTAGCAAAGTCAAGAATGTTTCTTAATTGAAGGACTTTGATGCTGTCAACATCTTGTTTCCAGCCACCTTAAACTTGCTTCTAAATGTACTACTGCTTCAGACACTTTTGGTGGGGGAGTTGGGGTGCCATCATCATCGTTATCATTATCGTCACTGGTTTCAGGTTCTGATTGTGCAGCTTCATTCTTCCTGCTGACATTTGTAACAATTTCTTCATCTGATATGTGTTCGTATATAGGGCAGATGTCATCTACTGAATACCAGTTAAGGATATCATGATGACTGTGCTCGTATTTTTTGAGTGCTTCTTCTGCTAAACGTACGTCGTCTTCAGTGAATCCTGTAAATTCAAGCTCATCGTCACTATCATTTTGTGTCGAGGGCGTAAAAGCTGGCCCAAGACCCTTTATCCAGCATCGTTCAATGCAGCGTGCAGTGATAGCATCCCAGGCTTTACCTCCAAGGTGACATACTTCTTTTAAGTTGAGTAATGCCAATGATGTGTCGACGGATGCGTTATTATCTGCTACCATTCCCTTTATCATTTCACGGCGATAATTTTGTTTAAATACGGAAATTATGCCTTGGTCAAGTGGCTGGATTTCGACGTAGTGTTTTTTGGGAGGTACGAAACTTTGATCTTGCCATCACTGTTGACAAGATTTTCCGCTGGGGGGTGGGCAGGGCAATTATCCAGCAGGAGGAGAGCTTTTTCCTCCAGCTTGAGTTTTCGTAAATGAGCCCGAACATCTGGAACAAATGTTTTGTGAAACCAGTCGTCAAATATGGAGCTATTCATCCAAGCATTCTTGCTGTTAGTGTACTGAAATGGAAGTGCCTTCATATTTACATGAGCTTTCGATTTTCCAATCATCAGAGGTCTGACTTTGTGGCTGCCAGACTTGTTAACACAAAATAAGAGAGTCACTCTGTCCTTCCTCTTCTTGAAACCTTCTCGTTTGTGACTGTCAGTCTTGGTTGCAAGGGTGCGATCGGGTAACATTTTATAACATAAACCAGTCTCATCGCAGTTGTAAACTTGGTCGGCTGTGTAGCAACCGTCCTCCAGCAACTTTTTAAGCCCAATTGGGTAGGAATTGGCAGCCTCTTTGTCAGCGGAGCGGATTTCCCCAGACACAAGAACTTGGCTGATAGCGTGCCTTTTCTTGAATCTGTCTAGCCAGCCATTACTCGCCTTAAATTTGGAATCATCTCCATTGATACGGCGATCAAATTTCTCTGCTTGGGCTTTCAGAATTGGGCCAGAAATTGGGCTTTCAGGATTGGGCCAGAAATTGGAACACCTTCTGAGCGAGCTTGTACAAACCATTGGTACAAAGCTGAATCTAGGACATTGTCATTAGCTAACTGAACCCTTTTACGCTGTAAACCAGTTTCCTCTTCAAGAATGTTGGGTAGACTACGGAGCTTTCCTTTATCTGTTTTCCACCCTCGCAAAGTGGACTCGCTGATTCCTAGATCTCTGGCAAGCTGAGTTTGTTGTTTGCCCTTCTTTAGTTGATCTAGGGCATACAGTTTCTCTTTAGCAGAAAACGACTTGCGTTTTTGAACTTGCTTTTCCATAACAGTAAAATATTTTTTTATATAAGCAAACAACGTACACAGATAAAGCTCGATAACTAAGTAATGAAGGCCTGCAATGGTTACGAATCACTTTTTATATAAAATAAAATTAAGCTGAACGGATGTACAATTTCATACCCTTTTAATTTACAGATAATAAAGTGGATATTATTTACTTTCAACTGTTTGTTGTTTGATCACACCGCCAAGCACAGCATACATGTTGGCGGCTTTCGTCCTTTGATGTTTATTAAATTGTGCGACTCTTGTATCAACCACAGCTTTGTCTGCTGCTTGGCTGTGATTGCAGTTAAATAAGAAGCCAATGTCTGCTATTGTTTGTGCAACGACTGTATACAGATTTCATGGAAGACAATCACAAAGACGATTTACTGGCTTTACTCATGGATCCGTAATAAGTAACACTTCCGATAATGTTTACTTCGGCTTAACAATTCAAAAACCTAATGAAACCAGTTTTCTCTTCTAGAGTAGAATACGGAGCTTCACCACAACCTGTTCAAATTGATAAATTTCAGAAGCCAAGCGTTGTACACACTATTTCTCGTACAGTGTACGTTATATATATCGTATTATTTTAGAATTCATACACGATCACTTCTCCAAAATCACTTAAAGAACCTGGATAAATTGTTAAGTTCCGATCGTTTATTATTAAAAGTCATACGCGAATTCTTCCACCAAATTATAATAAACGTTTTACACACTATTTCTCGTACGTTAAACAAATATTTTCACGGTCCGATAAAAATACACGTAAATGAATTTCAAATTTCAGGAACCATGCCACGATCATATTTTAAAAGTCACAACTAATCTCATGCCCAAAATGAAGTTAATTTCTTGTTTTGTTTTTTTTATTTTTCTCCAAATTTTTTTCTCCATGTGTGAATGAATATACGAAATTTCGGGAGCCATGCTACGACCACGTTATATCCGAATTCGCGTTATAGCGGGGTTCCACTGTATTTTTAAGTGGTGCTAACAAAGATAAAAACAAAATGGTTAAATACAGCACATTTCCTTAAAATCACATTTTGTTTAATTTTTTTTAATACTCAAGTTTGGTATACAGTGTGACCCCACTATAGCATGCAATGGTATTAATCCAAAGAATGAGGCATTGAATGGTTACCAATTAGTGGGGTCAGCATGTGCAAGAAAAAACATGAACTCGAGCAAATTACAATATATGCTAATATTTTAATATCTCAAATTCCAACACTTGAAAAAGCTGTCTTCATTTAATGTTTTTTTTAATTTTAAATTACAGTTGCTATGAACATGTATATGTGCTGTTTAAAAAAAATTCAATAGGGCCCTAGTTTTCTTCACAAGAATTTGTAAAACTTCTGTTCTAAATATATATTAAACACTTTTGAATGCTTGTTACAGGGCAAACTAACAACTGGATATAGTTCTAACACTGCGACTAACAGTACAGGACCATTATTGACTGCTGATATCGTAACTAGCACTTAAGTTATTTTATTCCCGACTTAAGCCGATTGAAAAATTGGGGAATTTGTGATTTTTGTGCATATGGCATGAATTCATGAATTGCTATAGTCATGAAATTCAAGCCAAAATCCTGAAATTTCATAATCATTTTCTTATAAATTAAAAAATCTTTTTTCTCCTTAGAAGTACACAAAATAGCATTTAAAGTGTTTATTCATGGATTGCACTGGGTCTCGCCAATGTCATAAATTGCTATTTGTTTCCTTACTGGCAAAGAAATATACCATCTGGCAATTTTGTTTGTAACAACATTGTTGGCTGTCTGAACTTGTATATACAATCTAGGGGCTTGGAGTGGAGAAATTCAAAGGATCCATGAAACGATGCCACAAACTTGTATATACAATCTAGGGGCTTGGAGTGGAGAAATTCAAAGGAACCATGAAACGATGCCACAAACTTGGATATACAATCTAGGGGCTTGGAGTGGAGAAATTCAAAGGAACCATGAAACGATGCCACAAACTTGGATATACAAGCTAGGGGCTTGGAGTGGAGAAATTCAAAGGAACCATGAAACGATGCCACAAACTTGGATATACAATCTATGGGCTTGGAGTGGAGAAATTCAAAGGAACCATGAAACGATGCCACAAACTTGGATATACAATCTAGGGGCTTGGAGTGGAGAAATTCAAAGGAACCATGAAAAGATGCCACAAACTTGGATATACAATATAGGGGCTTGGAGTGGAGAAATTCAAAGGAACCATGAAAAGATGCCACGAACTTGGATATAAAATGCACTGGAATGTATCTTTTGTTACATAAACAAATCCTTTATTCATTCTGATGAACCATCTTTACAGTGCACTACTGTATGATAATATCTGCTCATACTGCCATCTGGCTGAAGTAGTGCATGCTGTGATACACTCAAATAGTCATGCTACCGAACCAGTTGCAACAACTTCTGAAGGCAGAAACAGGAATGGCTACACAATCTACCAAACAACCACCAATTTTTTCTTTCTTTTCAAACGCATTCAGAAAAAAGTTTTGCTGAAACTTCAAAGAAAACTTACCTTTGAAGCACCAACCATTCTATATAAATACTAAGCAAATTAAAAAATAATTCAGTCTCAATCAATGATCTATAATTATTTAATGATGCCACCACAATAATAATGTGGCATTTGTTAGATACTCCAAATATGGCTTGCAGTTGTCACTTCTATAACACATGCATCCTTCATCAAAGCAAGTTGACTACAATCAGCCATAAAAACAAAGTACCTTTCATCAAAGTCAGCGCCAAACTTGAATAAAAGCAATGAATCTAATGGATTGTGCATTTTCCAAAGTGACTGGAACAGGTTGTTCCATGAAAGTTCCAATTTGCAGACAAAAGAAGTTTATGCATATGATCCCTACCAACCACAGCATAAAAACACAAATTTCCAATCTCTTGAAACCATAGATATCTAGCAATCACGTTAACAGACGGTGGGACATCTTGCAAATATCTTTGTTAAAACTTTTTAATCTGTTCACATTTTCATTTCCCTATGACTAACCTTATCCCCCAGGTAGCCTTGGAAAAATGATAGTCGTCTCCAGCTGAAAAAATTTCAAGGCCAATGTATGGACACGTACATGTAGCATGTAAACTATTATAGCCACGTGCTACTGGCAACTAAAGAATATCATACTGAATGTATAGTGGCATGTGTTTGTTGACAACAGGATATGTATCAAACAAGGACAACCCTTTTTTTGTGTTATTTCTTTTTTCTAATAGGATCTGGCTGGAACATGACTTTTATAATGTGATTATTACTCATTTTCATGTTTTATTCATATACGTATAAAGTACTAAACGTATTATGGATTGTCCTAATATACAGTATTTTTCAGAATAGTTTTGTCTTCATTTGATCAAAACGTATTTTTGCACACCCTTTTATTGTCCACCCCACCCCAGCCATTTTTTTTGTACAAGCATCATTTTGGTATGTAACATGGTCGGGTTTTATGGACTCCAACCACTGTTATAGCAGGGTCATGCTATACTATGTTTAGGGCAAGCTCAGTTTTCCCAAGGCCAAGTCCAATTCTCCAGTCAGCTTGCCCTGGGCAAGGTGACTTGTAAAATTTGTAATTTTATTCAAAGCTTCTTTGCTGTTTCATGTCTTCTCTACCTGGACACAATTTTGAGGTCATGCAGGCAACAGACTTCTTTTCAATTCTGACTGGTGGTTATTGTTTACCTAGAGTGGAATGGATTAGTATCAACCTTACAATCAGAATATTCCATTCCATAAAAAAGGGGACACAACAAGGGTCATACCAAAAGTCAAATTCTTTCTGCAAAGTAACTTCATTCAAAATTTGAGCACTATTTGATTAAACTTTTATGATCCTGTGAACCAGTCAAATTGGCCTTATTTTACACACCAAATTTAAGAAATAATCAAAACATGAACAGGCCTTCAGGTTGTTTTTTTTGCACTACAGACAAGTTACATCGAAAGTCAATTTCTTCTATTTTTATCATAACAAAAAATTGTTTTATAACATTAACTTTTAGATACACCTCAATGCTGAATGAATAATTGCCTTAGATTTTAAATATAATCCATCGACATTGTGAAGTGGCAAATTTTATGTTGATCTAACATGAATACATTAGCTGAGACCAGACAACCATTAATTAGATTTATGGAGACAAGCGCGTATCATATCGCCATACTACAGTGTACGGTAATGTCCTTTAGAGGGAGAATTCTGTTCCTAATTAAACATTTGTTTATACAGCAGCCAGGCGGACAATTTAGGACAAGGAAAACTTCATTTTCATGGTAAAGTTGTCACAATTGAGAGAACACAGAAACTCTGTTACTCGAACTACCAGGGTCAAGTTGACCCTGACTTTGGCGCCTCTGGAAAAAGGCAGCAGAGATATTTGATTCTGATTGGTACGCTAAATGAGAGGGCGTGTTCCAACACAAAATTTCATAGGTTTTAATATCGCCCGCATCGAATTTTAATCAGTCTAAGCTTTTCCTACAAGAGGACACCCAACGGTTACGACTCCGGGAATTTGCAAGAAATTTCCGTAAAACTGTTGTCCAAAAAGGGGACGATTGTCGAAAGGAACCGACGAACTAATCTACCGATTAGAGGGAGAAAACGTTGACAGCAAAGGTAGTGTGACAATTCCATGTAATTTCTTGATGCCATATATAATGCTTTGCTGAAGTTATTTATTTGTATCTGCATGAATCTTTTTTCTACATTCGTGTAATAATTTGCTTTATGAAGTATAACTGTGTTGAGTTTATGCATAGGAAGTTGTATATTAATCTTCTTTAGATAAGTTTGACGAATTGTTTGAATTTGTCGTCTTGTTTGCATAAGAATTATGTTCTAAGAATTTAATGCATTACATTAGTTAATATGATTACAAGAATCCGTGTGAATTCGCCGAATTTAGAAGATTTCACGTATGATTAAGAATAAGTGTGTATTGACGGAAATGATCTAGTAATTGATTGACGTAATGGATCCTATTTATTCGCTGTGTATGTGGTAATGTGTAAGGTCAAGGCGTAACGAATTAGCCATTTGACTAACTAGGGTCATTATAGGACATGTGGAGTCGATTGATAGCCTTAGCGTCTGTTTGGCACTGATAGTGAAATCTGATAACGAGGGAGAATAATGAAGAATTAACCGTTTCATAAATAACATGAAATTTAGGTTGTCTCTATTTATATTTATTTAAAAGGGAGAAAATAGCTCCAGAGACGTATGGAACGAATGAGTGATGTTATTCTGAGACCTATACGGAGAAGCATAGAGAAGAGTGCAGTGAGACATATAATCCTGTGACGCAACCCTGCGACGTATTAATTTCTGAAGAAGTATTTTGAGAGTGTCCTGAGACAGGTGGTAGAAAGTATCATCCCGAGATCCAAGGAAGCAAAAACAGACTGAGGACGAGCAGGTTATGAAATCATACAAGATGTTGACTTCGATTGTTCACTCGATCATATGATGAACTAATTCAATTTTAATCTATTTGCGTTTCTTTCTTTTTCGGTGAAAGTTAAATTTCTAAAAGCAGAGTACATTCCTGATGTAATGAATTCTCACAGTGTTTGTATGTAATTGATTAAATTGTTTGTTTACATGTACGGGGGCTCGTGTTGGTTTGTTCTATATACCTGCTCAGATCTCTATCTATCCCACCTATAAGTTTCACCCCTTATATTTATATTTACTCGAACCGGGCAATAACATCGAGGGCGGTCAACCCCTAGATAACGAAAACCAAATACGGAGGGACATTCACTCCCCCGTGTAACAGACATTTTGTTAATACTGAGTTTGAAGATAAACAGGGAAAATATCTCCCATCTTCCTTTGATGATGAGTCTAAACTTGACGCTTAAAGCCTTCCCCCCCCAATATAATTCAATTTAGATTCAGCTGCATGGGTGATGTATCTGTAATACTTGTCAACATAAATATCCACAATTATTTAGAATTCTATCTGAACAGGAAAGTCTGATATTCATTTCAGCTACACACACACACTAATGAGTACTTCTGTTTAACAGGCGAGGTCACATAATAAATCAGATTACTAAATTTAGAGTAATATTCCATGAAAGATGAAGTTGAAGATGTGCAACTTTCAAAAACTGCAACATAGCAATTTTAGACTGATGACAATTAGAGCAAAATGGAAAAGTGACAACCTACACTGCACGTCATGGGGATATAAGAAACAACAGCTACTAGAATTGTTTTTTATGGGTATTACCTCTTTCTGAAGATCATCCCAGATGTTGGGAGTCTTGGGATTTAGCCTTTGCTTGTCAAGACTAGAAAGCATCAGTTTTTCCACACTGCTGGTAACCTGAGGATATAAATAAATACATAGATAAGTACACCATACATGCCAATCCCTGGCAAGGAAAAAGTGTAATCCACATATAACACCATACAAATCCAATGAGCATGTGTACAAAATTTTTTACCCCTCTGGTCTTTCAGCTTCAAGTTTTCATATGCAGCACTTTTAGATTTAAAAGCAACAGACTCGTGTTGCATTTCAAAACACTTTGTACCAGCTGAGACCATGAATGTTTTGCACACCAGTAGAGCACTAAGTACTAGATTACTGAGACTGGATATGAATTCTGATGTATTTTTGTTAACAATACTGAACAACCTCTCAGCCAGCATTTGAATCTTAAAGAACCAATATTCCTTTCATAACCTGACAAAGAAGACAATTTTTTCCAGTTACTGGGTCATTTAGCTGGGAAATAAGATGAAGAAAAAAATCAACTATATCGCATGAAGTACATTGTAAGGTAGAATGCCACGCATTTTCCTAGATACTTCAGGCATTTTCCTAATTTACTGGCAGCCTTTCGTACAGCATGATGCATCAAATGACAGACAACTGTGATATACACCGATGAGGCATTTTTCAAAATACAGAATGCAACTCCTTTATGAGTTCCAGTCATTACTGATACAGCATCAGCTGAAAACCCCATACAGTTCTGCCAATTTGTTTTTTTCAAAGCATTATCATACAAATCAAAAATGTATTCTACAGTGGAATCTACTGTTAATTCTGGTAATGAAACAAGAGCACTCTGACTTTGCCCTTTCATTGTCAAAGTCTCTTATACAGACAGTACAACTTTGTGTCATTATGATCACTGCTCCCACCTGTGACAATATTAAACGATCCAATTTTCATGGCTTCTGCAATTTTAATTTGGAATCAGGAAACAGCTGTCTGAATAAAAGGACCAACATAGTCTTCTACTGCCAAGGGTTGTCCATGTTCTTTTAAGAACTTGCTAAATAACAAATCTGCATTTATAACATTTGTGTCCACAATAAAGTTTTGCCTTAAAAAGAAGTTACCTTAGTACTGGAGTTTGTATAATTCAAGATATTTTAGTTTCAAAGTGTTGCTCCAGATTCAATTTACCAATTTACCATCATGAATATTAAAATCCTTTCCACACAGCCTGCAATGGGCATGAATGTGCCCTAGAATGGAAAGCTGTGTTATGTAATTCATGTATTCATCTCTGAATCAGTTTTTCGTCTTTATTTAATCCATCTGTGAAATTGTTTGAAAATCATTTTTGCTCATGCACACCCATGAACTAGAACAAATCTGACTTAACTTTTAGCGCCAAATACCTACAAACTGGTTCTGTACCAAATATGAATTAGAACAAATCTGCGAGTAAAGATTAAAGATTAGAAAACCAGTCTGTTATCTCCTAAGCCATACACTGCTATAAATAGAATTTGAGGTCAAAAATTTGAAAGTAGAAACTAGCACGTTGTCTTGAAAATAAGACAGCAGCTATAAATAGAACATAATACTATTAGGAAAGTACATGCAAGTCTATGGAAAAGCGTACTCTTATGTCGTAGTTGCGTAGAAGCCATCGTTTCTAGAATACATTCTGATATCAATAAAAACGAAAAAACAAATTACTGATTTGTTTGGGAGGGGGATATATCGAAATCGGGTATTCCATATACATTTACGTGTAGTGTAAGGTGTAAATTAGTGGAAAAACGATTCTGCCAAAAGCATAATGGTTGGCCATGTATGCAACATCCATACAAGTATTAACAAGACACATAACTGGTACTAATGTCACACAAATTGCTTATCTAACTTACCTGACCAGTTCATGAAGCAGGCTTACGAGGTATTTGTAAAAACACATCCTATGTAATCTGTCACATAAGCATTCTCTCATGATTTTGCCTATTTTACTCTATATTGTCTCTCACTCATGTTCAAAAGTCTTCCTTGTCTTGACGATAATAAACTCAAAAGATAAAATACTAGAACTTCATGTGTGGTGAAAAAGATTAGTCCAGGGGTCGGCAACCTAAGGTATGCATGCCACATGGTGGCACGTCAAGAGGTTTTGTGTGGCACACAAAAAGCAGCCAAAAATCTTGATTATAACAGTGTTACTCTCTTACTGGTGGCACATGCTCTTTTATTTTCTAATTAACCCAGAAAAAAGTGTCACACTATGTGAAAATAGGTTGCCGACCCCTGGATTAGCCTTTCAAATGCAAGAACACTTCACGAACGTGTGGATTCCACATACTTTTTGAACTTGATGATACAAACCAACATTCAATTGTGACTAAAACCTGAATCAGAATGACTTCCAAAGCAATATTAAACTCAGCCAATAAAATGAGCGATCACCTATAAAAATACATGACTTTCCTCATCTAAGCAGTCCCAATCTTGACGATAGATCCACATATTAAGTTTGATCAAGATCAGATTAAGAATACGAGTTCCACAGTAGTAAATGATCAGCTAATCAGATAAAAGATTACATTAGTAATATTTGTCGATCTCATTCATTACCAAACCCATCCAAGATCTTGATAATATAAACCCACATTTCGTGTTTGATCAATATGGAATCAGAAATACTATTTTCAGATTTGTCAGAAGTTTCAACACATGGATCTTGCTCATTGTCAAACTTGTCAAATATCTTGATGATAAATCTGATCTCACACTGATCAGAAATCTGACACCCATAGTGGTAACATGCTCAGCTAATCAGAAAGAATCAGCTCATTAATATGCATAAATCTCTTGGATCTTGCTCATTATCAAACTCTATGGAGATCCTGATGATACTTGGATACAAAATCATCTCGTAAGCATGGATCTTTATAAAATTAATACACAATATTAATGATACAATATATCCATATATTCCAATTTTGATCAAAATCAGATCAGAAATATTGAGTAGTGACTAGCTGAAGACGAAATAAAAATTTTAAGACTAGGTATCATTTTGTTAATTAAATTAAAAATTCTAACCCCATATTCCTTCAAAAATTACCTTGTTTTATATTAATGTTCCTGTAATAAATTGACAAACAGTTTCACCCCCAGTTATGTCTGGTTCCTTTACTCCAGAAGAGAAACCTGACTCCATGGATTTAACATTTTACTTTTCATTAACATCTTAATTCACTCTTAATATAAACGTAGGAGCCCAATGTCAAAAAGAATTTAAAGGAAGTCAAGAGAAGATCATTTCTTCTTTATAACTGTTGAAGTGTTGAAACAATCATTATTCTGCAGTGATAAAAAGATTTTTAAATTAGCTGCTATGGTGAACATATTGGATGTCAGATTGGTGCCATTTTCATTTAGAACCTACTCAATGTCATAAAAAGTCTTCTAGTGAAATTCCATGCTGATATGACCATCCATTCTGAAAAGTATGATAAAATTTTCATAAAGACTATACTGAAAACCCCATCTCAATATGACCATCCATTCTGGCGAAGTGATAACAATTGTTAAGACGGCTACTGTGGCAGCTATACTGCATGCATAAGCAGCGCCATTTTCGTTTAGGACCAAAACATAAAAAAAACTTTCAGCTGCAAGCCCCATGTCAATATGACCTTCTGATCAGGATGAAAAGTGATATAAAAAAAATCAAGATTGCTGTTGTGGTGGTCAAATAGCTTGTCAAAAAATGTTGGAAACAACATGGTGGACATACATCAGCAACACTAGACGCCACCTCCATGAAATATAGTGACACATAAAATATTGGAAGCAATACCTGGCTTTTCAGCACAAATCCTGCGATTCCTCCAGCGATTTCCAGGATGAAGATGATGGCCAGCAAAGCAGCATACTGCAGAAAGAAAGCATCAATTCATCACTGGGATTTTTAATCAAGTAGCCCAAATTGGCAGAAAAAAGTGGAAGGTGTGGGGGAAAAAATGTCAAATTTTAAATTTTGTTTTTTTTCCCCATTAAAAACTAGGAATACTATCATTACTGTGAATTCCCTGACAATTACAAAAAAAAATTAACTCCATACAATTTATGTGCTAATTAAAATTATAATTTTAAGGTATAAATTATTCTGAACAAAATTAATAACCATATAGTCACATTGCTGCTCTCAGTAAATGCAGTGGTGGACAGGGTAAGTATGGTACACTAGGTTGCAAAATATTACTGCTTACCAATAAAGAATACTTCCATGGTAAGTTTTCAAAATTTTCTTCGACAAATAAATTCTGGTTGCTAATGTGGGGTTTATTTTTGTTCTTGTTCCTAAAACTATATCACCATTTCAAGCTCATGTACAAAAATCACCAGTGACCAGCTGTAAATGATGTAATGACATTTCTGTAAATTTCAGGCAAGTTCACAAACTATGGCAGACAGTATCTTGTCTGTGCATAGCATCAACCAAAATCGTTGATTAAAGCCCATAAATCTCCGCTATTGCTAAAGATGAACGCTAGCCATGACCAGAAATTTCCTTCGACCTTACTCTTGGGTTTTACATGAATGTGTGAATTGCATATCTTAAACAAAACCAACATGAGTACTCCAACCTATGCATCAGTTTGACTCTCGGAAATTTGGCTTCAAGTGACAAATACCAAATATTTTTCAATGGTGGTCTGAAAATGACTAAATATTCAAATTTAGAATCCTGAAATTTTCAACAAAGGAGTCGATGACCCTCAAGTTTTTAGTCATGATCCAAATTATAATAAGCATGCAACTATTGACTGGAGAAAGTATAGAGACTAATAATGTAACTTTAAATCTATTTTCCTTCTGCTCAAATAAAAAGTCTACATTGTCACTTTTTATCACCTATATATTGTTATACCTATATATTGTTTTAACTGTTTTATACGGATGGAAGATTTTGACATTAAATTCTGTCATATACCTTTCATAAAAATGGTGTAATTCAAGCTATAACACTTTAAGACAGGAATGTTGTGTGTGTGTGTGCGATTTGGACTTTTTAATGTAACTTTAAAAAAAATTAAATCGTATCACTATAATGTCTGCAGTGGGGCAGTTTATAGTGATGACTAGCACTGGGGCGTCATGCCACAGACACGTAGCACATGTCCCACCCAGTCACATTATCCTGACACCAGTCCGACCAGTCCTAACTCTAACCTCTTAATGCTAAGCGCCAAGCGAGGCAGCTGTTAGTACCATTTTTGTAAAGTATTTGGTAAGACTCGGCTGGGGATTGAACCCACGACCCTCAGCATCCAAGGTTAAGACAGAAATGACTGCACCAGTATAAATATATCATCTTCAGAATTCATCATTTCATAATTTAATGTTATCATCTCGAAATATTTTCTTTATTTTTCATGAATGTCATTTTCACATGCATGTCAAATTTAGGTCTTTCCTTGAAAGTTAGATGGGTTACAATGTCCTAAAATATATAAACTTTGTGGCATTTAAAAACTAAAAGCAAATTTAAACTGGTCAAAACAAAAATAAAATTAAAATGTGTAAATACCAAAGAAATTACAATGAAAAGAAAACTATTTATTCATAATCATTTATTTAAAAATCATAATTACCGATTTGTATGGATTTTAATTTGACAGGTCAAAGTGCTACTTACAATCATAACACAGGTGTGGTTCTCTCTAATTGCTCCACAGCATCCGAAGGCAGCGATCAAGAAAACAATCACGCCCACCGATATAAGCAGTGCTGCTGCAGAATCGAATGAGCCATCTATAAGCTGAAAGTACTTCTTCAGTTCTATTTGTACATATGCTCCGCATGCTATAAGAGCTATTCCTACTAACTGAAAAAGAAAAAGAAAACATTGCTGTCAGAGGAACTCTTTTCAAATTTAAGTCAACAGGTGGTGACCTTGGCAATTTGTGAGGCAATTTCAAATCCTACATGTACGTCACCAAGCTCTATAACTTTTATAGTATCAATTGTTATGAGAGATTGCCCATTCTGCCTACAAAAAAAGCAGTCTCTCAAGACAGGTGGTCTATCATAACAGGTCTGTACAAAAAGATCATTTTCCATTTTCTGAACAATTGAAAGAAATAACCACAATCAATGTACATATATTCTATTCTTTATTAATAGTTCTTGCTAAATTACTGTAAGCATTCATCTGAAAATAAAATTATATAGCAATAAAAATATAATCATTAAATATGAAATCACATTTATATTTGAAGATCACATGTACAGAAGATCACATGTACACTATTAGCACATGAAATCATTTCAGATTTACTCCTTTTCCTTTCTAACAATGTAAATTTGCTATACCAACATTTAATCTGCTACTTCACAAGTGATATGGTCTTTTTCACTTCTTTCAGTTAATTTAATTATTTTGTCCAGCATTAAAATTTGTCTAGTTGGAGGTTCTTCCATTATTATTAAGGTACAAGGTATTAACATTACTACTGCTCAGAAGGAAAACAGACAAAAGCTTGGTGATTGGGATGTAATCACTAACATTGGGGGGGGGGGGAGAAGAGAACAAACATCACAAACCTTTAACACTATTAATCAAATCAAGCAAACAATTCTCACTTGCTGGTTTCCTTATTCACCTCCAAGCGATATGAAATAAATATCAAGACACAACAACAAACAAGACCACTACCTTAATTTTGGCACTGCTATGGCAATTAGCAACATGTACATTAGCCTGGTCCACTAAGTATCACCTGTCACTATATACAATATACATACAGGTAGCCAGAACATCTTTTATGTTTGTTTATGATAAAAGCAATCTCAACTATTCAAAGGTTGCTGTTACAAATGATTATCAAAAGGTCAGTGGTGTCCATCTCTACTCACAATACGGTCATACATAGAGCTGGATACAGGGTCCTACTCATACAAATGGCCCATGATAAGGCTGTGAAGGAAGCTAAGTGCCGGAATCATCTCCATAGTCTCGTTTACAACAGAAAATATAAAACACTAGGCAATCATACAATTATTATTTTTATATTTTAGAATGGTGTAAGTGATCACTGTTACAGGGGATTAAAATTTAAATAAAAGTAGAGTTTATCCCCATTTTTGCAATGTGGTCATCCAAAGCAGTGTCAAAATGAATATTCTGACAAGATATCATGGTCGCTGGTTGCTCATTACAGTGTTTATATAGTAAAATCAATCCATGCATTACGATTTTGGTCAGAAACGACAAGTGGTCGCTCATAACAGGTTTACATAAGAATCTGAGGATTTTCCTACAATTATCTATATGGAGGCATCGAATCAATGGAATTGGAAAAAATTTATGTGTGCCACCTACAAATTTTGAATGTCTGAAATAAACGAAAAAAACTATTTTGATATTTTAAAGTCACTGGGTAATGTTGTGAAGTCAGTTGAACCCATCATAAAAGTTTGCATGCAATTATGTTTATTGTTCGAGTTCCCAAAAAAGAACCACAATGAGACCAATTTTTCATTTTTAGTAGTCCTCTATTTATTGTGCTTTATTTTTTTCTTACCTGCATTCATGCTCGAAATTGGGAATTTTTAGACAACTTTGAAAATACAGATTATCTGAACTGGAAATGGGGATGAAGTTTGCTCCCCACCCACTTCCCAAGTACATGAAAATCCCTGGAATTGGCAAAGTCATTTGTTATGGCTATCTGAACTGCATAGATCTGCATGGCAGAATTGTCAACAATTACCCACTGTCAAACTTATGCCATCTAATCTTCTCGTCACACTGGCCATCCTCAAATAAACGCCTTTTACCTTCATTTCTTCTGAGGGTAGTTGATATTAGTGAAGTTATAACAATAAATGAGCCCACATATATGAACGTCAAACAATTTAACTCTCAAAAGACATTTCCAGTATTTACAGGGTCAGAAAAACATGTTCAACGTGTTAGCCCAACAGCTCAGTTGCAATTTTTACTTGCCCATCATCTCTTTTATTCATTATAGAAGAGTTATATGAAAATTAACAGATAATAGACAACCCAAATGTAAAGACTAATTTCTGCTTGTCTGAAGCCAAACCAGGTTTAGCAAAGAATTTAAGCTATTGTCTGAGTGAGTGAGCACTGACACACGAGTCAATTTCATCACCAGGTGGCTTATAATCATAAGACAAGAGGGCATGAGGGGGGATGATCAGCTGCAGTTGCAGGGACTTTAAAGATTGCTTCTATTTGGGACTAGAATTCCTTCTGTTATTTTAAAACTTTCCGCATGTTACCTGTCCTTGCATCTGTCTCTTGAGCTGAAGACAACAGAGTCATCAAGGAAGTCAAACCAAAATGTCCATTTATGACGCATGTATGAGAATACCATTAGATCAGCCAGAGAATCCTGATTTACAGATTAATGGAAATTGTTTTGATCCTTGTTTGTAGCTGAAAAACTTCTTACATTTACATGAAATAATTATATCTGAAAACAAAACTCATGTTTGCTCTACATTTTTTTTGGGGGGGGTGTGATATGATTGTAAAAGGCAAGCCCTTATCAAATCACAAGCTTAAGAGTACAAGTGGGGACACCATGCTATTTCTACAGAGTAGTTGATAGTTTGAGTGGCTACTTTGCACAAATTTTACTATTCCCACCCAATTTTAGATATTTCGACGACATACATGCACGAATGTTAAAATATCTCAAATGGGGGGTGGGAAGGGTCGGAGGAAACTAGGTCCGCATCATACTGTATCAAAAGGTCTCTATAAATTTCGTTTCCTCCACATATTCACTTCAACGCAATTTTATGTAAAAACTGAAAAATAAACTGATAAATACGCTGTTCCACTATAAACTTGTCATGGGTTTCTACACTGAAGATTTCCAACGCATATCTGGAACCGCACCCTCGAGGTTCGTGGCCTTTTCTTACTGCGTTTGTGCTCAACTCATTATCTTGACAAGTTTTCATCTCTCACAACTTTCTTTTGTTGCTCTGTTTTTGCTATACTAATGAATCTAAAATTCTGTTCTCATGCTAAAATAGATACAGACTGTTTAATGAGACCTTTTGTACAACGTAACAACGCACTGTACATGCCACCTACATATAACGTTCAATCATGGGGCAAATATATTATCCAAATACTCACCACAAACAACAAATTAAAACTGAATATCAGAATCTTCACAAATTTCATTCCGCCTTCAACCATTCTGAAATGTTGTAATTTGCTGTCTTCCAGAGAGAAAAAATAGGCGAATTAACGATTCCTTTTCTTGAATTTCTTCTTGGCTAATTGTGCAGGTCCGATACACAACAAATTTCCGCGAATAGCCTTTTCACACCGTTATCCTTACACTGTGTCCTTTTTTGTGGCAAAATAAAACTAATAAACTTAATAGGTAACAATCCTTTCCCTAAATAGATTAAACACCCTTTACGAAACGTTCTTTTCTTTTCTAAGATCACCAACAGTATGGTCCTTTTTATAGAAAATGAATTTTATCTGTGAATCATTTCAACGTGCAGTTGTGTAAGTGGCGGATAAATATTCGAGCATGAGTCAAAAGGTAGTCACATGAATGGCAACGTCATCAGCATGTGACCCTGACCCGAATAATAGATCCATAGCGGTGTGATTAAAATGTTTTGAAATAAATAACATACGCCAGCAATATACATAAGTCGCGAGGCCTTTTAGGATCTGTGTATTAGTTTTAATTGATTTTGTGAGGTTTACCGCCTTGATTCAGCACATGATTGCGATACGTGGCTGCCAGTGTGTATTTTGTCGCAGGAATAGCCACTGACCCATGTGAAGCTGTTCAGCACTAAACTTTATTGCATATCCACTTTGGTCGACCTAGACTCGAACCGACGCTGACAGACAGAGGTGAGATGTGAGTTTGCTGTAAAGGCAAAGGCCAGTAGTCCCAGGGCCTGCCTTAGGTCGATTGGACCGATTAGGCCTAATTGGGCCCCGTGATCACAGGAGTCCCGCGTGTTGGTAATTTTTTTATTTAAAAATAGACATGTAGAGAGCACGTAATTTTAAAGCGATGGAAGAAAATTTTAATTTCAGTATCAAATAATACTTACTTAAAATTTATTTCCAAAGGAGTGCTCACACGGGGCCCCACCAAAATGATCAAAATCGGGCCCCGCGTTTGCAAAAGGCCGTTACTAATGTGTCACCTCACCTACGCGCATACGCAATGCAGATCGCTCCGGTGGCCTAGTGTTTACAGAGTCCGCCTCGAATGTGGGAGGTCATGGGTTTGATTCCCGGCCGAGTCATACCAAAGACTTACAAAAACGGTACTTACAGCTGCCTCGATTGGTTCTCAGCATTAAGAGGTTAGTGTTAGGACTAGTGTCAGGATAATGTGAATGGGTGGGACGTCATGCTACATGTCTGCGGCATGATGCCCCAGTGCTTGACATCACTATAAACTGTTACACCGCAGACATCGTAGCGATATGACTTGTGTTTTTTAAAGCTGCGTTAAAAATCCAAAGCACACACACACACACACACACAGGGGATTTAAAAAAACGTTACCAAACCACCGAACACCAACATTGCCTTAGCTTCTCGGTACGCAAAAGATCATAAGGTAGATTTTATTGAATGCTTGAGAGGAATAATAATAATAATAATAATAATAATAATAATAATAATAATAATCCACGTATTGCGCTCATTTCGAGACGGTTCAAAGACAGGCAGCAAGATCTGTATACAGTGAAGCAGCGTGTGTCACCAAACTCTTAAATGACATGCCCATTATAATCAGGGACGTCATTTCAACTTTTTTCAAGTGGGGGGGGGGACGAAACTTGATTCATGCAAATATCAACACGCTGGCTCAGGCTAAATAACAGATTAGTGAGATAGTAATAGCAGGGACATCATTTCAATGGGGGTGGGGGGAATCAAAACTTTACGATCTTGTTAATTTTCGTATTTAGGCTAAGCAATCTTACAGCACATGCAAATTCAATGACGTCCCTGATTATGATCATACTGACCTTTCTCAACAAATTTGTCATGGGGTTAGTGCCGGCTCTCACGAAATATATTTCTAAAACCATTATGACAAACACGCGAAATTAAAGCTTGAAACTTTTCCTAATTTTGAAACAATACACACTGAATAAAAATCACGTAAGAAATAACAGTAGATATTTTGTTGTTGAGCAATGTAGAACATAACAATTTAGAAATTCTTTCTTCGTCAAAACTGTGGACTGGAATCATCTTCGTGACAGTGACAGTGTTCCGTGTGTTTGTATAGCTTCAAAACAGCACTTGAACAATTCTGCTATTAGAGTATCTCTCTTCCGGTGCAGATTTTCAGCTGTAATTGGCCCAGGACGTTCAGATTCAGATTCATTTGATTCTTAACATAGAAATTGACAAAGAATATGAGAATGCATTTGTGGAATTTTTGGCATATTTTAGCAAAAATGGCGGACAAATAACCGGCGGGAATAACTTTAGAATTTGTATAGAAAACAGCATGGTTTTTTGGTAAACAATTTACCAAATTTGCGAACAAGATGTACATTAATAAAAGCCTTTTTGTAACCAAGCTGGTTTTTATACCACGAATTTAGGTCATGTGACTTAAAATCTGCTTAGCAGAAACCATGTTATAATTAGTTCTAGCCGATAGAGTGACTAGATTATATGACTGTAATTACAAATACTTAAAAGAAATCATTTAACCCACTGACACCAGTGGTGTAGTGCTAAATAAAGAAGTTAGAGCACGCTGTAAAATAGTGAGGGAACAAATGTTACTCAGACGGGGGGGGGGGGGGGGACAATGACGAGCGCAAAAACTTAGGGAACGCGCCAGAAACGTGAGGAACGCCGTTCCCAATGTAATACATCACAAGAACGAGCGACTTCTTTTCTGTCTAGTTTCCAATAATTCATAAAAAAAATTTCATAGTCCTACAGATTCATTTTAAGCTTTGAATTGCCACCTTTGACATGTAGTTCCAGAGTGAAGGCTATTCGCTCATTCGACCAGTACCCACTATGATTTGTGTGTGTGTGTGTGTGTGTGTGTGTGTGATTTGCATTTTCAACGTAGCTTTAATACGTTTTTGGTCATATCGCTACGATATCTGCATTGTGGTAGTTTATAGTGATGTCTAGCACTGGGATATTATGCCGCAGACATGTAGCATGTCCCACCCAGTCACACTAACCTGACACCAGGCTGACCATTCCTAACACTAACCTCTTAATGCTGAGCACCAAGCGGGGCTGCTGTAAGTACCATTTTTATAAGTCTTTGATATGACTCGGCCGTGGATTGAACCCACAACCTCCCGCATCCGAGTCGAGCGTTCTAACCACTAGGCCACCGGAGCGGTTTGCCACTATGGTGTGAAAGCATACATGGCAGGGCTCTCATGTACATTTATTCGGGTTGTTTCAAAATATCTTTAAAGCGTTGTGGACTTTATCATTGCTTAGTGAAGTTTCATAAAATGTTGCATGTTCTAGTGTCGACTGATACAATGTTGTTACCTGTTTATAACTACAATAACATAATATTGTTATTCCTATCAATTTTAATTGAGTAAAACGTGAGTGTGTGTGTGTGTGTGAAAAGTC
This sequence comes from Sinohyriopsis cumingii, assembly GCA_028554795.2. Lineage (NCBI taxonomy): Eukaryota > Metazoa > Mollusca > Bivalvia > Unionida > Unionidae > Sinohyriopsis > Sinohyriopsis cumingii. The sequence goes on from CM068833.1 coordinate 5,446,948, forward strand.
ACCAAAAATGTTTGATTTAAGTGAATGGTCCAAGTCTCTTGCTCACGATTATGGATCAAAAGGTCTGAGGTTTGGTTCTTTCGTTATAACTGTGCACGCTTGCGATCTGCCTGACTCGTCGATTTGTTGCATGCGTTGAGCTAAGGTTATTGTAACATTAACTCATTATCAGTGGAAGGAATTGATATTACTTCATCTGATCTAGAATGCGAAACTACGTTGTACCTTTATTATTTGGAGATAGTTTCACTTTTCCAGACTTGTATTACTTACGAAATTTCTAGCCTTTCGACATTGGACATCCATTGGGAATTAAATTCAACTGTGTAATTGAAGTGATTCAGTGAAATCCTGGCTGATTAGTCGTAAGAAATCGATCTAGTCACGGAATAGGTCAATACAATAATTTGGTGGTGCATTATAACGATTATATGCTTTTTAATTCATTGACGCGTACAGCGGTACCTAGAGTAGTTTTTTGTTGTTGTGACTAATAGTAATAGAGTAATAGATGCATCTCCATGTAGATCGTTTGCACCGAGAATTCCCGTATTTCATGATGTGCACGTGTACTTTACCAATTGATATTGCACGTGTTGTAGCACACATATGCTTTATGTGGATCCCGAGATCTTCTCTGGAAGTGTGAATAGTCATAGTGGCGAGTGCTATAGTACAAGTCACATAGCTCATGTACGCGGTCTAAGTCACTTTTGCAGCTACAGGTGTCATTTTGGAGAATTTGATTACACATACTTTTGAATGTCGTTTATTAACTTTATTTCAAACCTTGTCAATTGAAGATTATTGTAAAAATTCCAAGAAAAATTGTTAACGGCATATTCAATGATAACGTACTGCGACGTTTTTAAGCATGGTCAAGCAAGCGGGGTGATCTCGTTTCTCGCTGCGCGCTATGAGGTAAGAGGGAACGCGCCAGCAGTAGGGAAAAAGTTGTTTTATAAGCATAAACAGACGCAACAATGCCGTCATTTATAAACAAGGCACGGAAAAACACCGTCAGGAAAGAATTGGCACAAAAAGTCCAATATATGGGAGGCAGTTATGTAACTTCGTTTATATCTTCTGGATGGTATATATCTTTTATTTCAATTCGTACATAAATACTTTTTTTTCCCCCATACAAGTATGTGCTTTCATACACAATAAAGACTAGAACGACGGCTGTCAATTCAGATTTTAGTTAAATTTTACATCATGTTAAAAACCGCTCCGGTGGCCTAGTGATTAAAGCGTCCGCCTCGGATGCGGAAGGTCGTGGTTTCGATCCCCGGCCGAGTCATACCATAGACTTACAAAAATGGTACTAACAGCTGCCTCGCTTGGCGCTCAGTATTAAGAGGTTAGTATTAGGACTGGTCGGCCTAGTGTCAGGATAATGTGACTGGATGGGACATAATGCAACATATCTGCATGATGACCAGTGCTAGACATCACTATAAACTGCCACACTGTAGACATCGTAGCGATATGACTGAAAAATTATTAAAGCTACGTTAAAAAATCCTAATCTACACATCATGTTAAATTATAATTTTTAAGAAATGTCATATGCACATAAAAGGATTAAACTTACTGTATGTTTCTCCTGTATCCCATTCGTAGTTGAACACCCATACAGGAGATGATTGAAGATGCACGTGACTTCTTGTTCATGCGATTGTATACTTAATTTCCCCTGCACTAGCAATAGTTCAAATCAATATCGACTTTATTGACCCAGCTTAATGCCGAACTGATCGATAATTTTCGTATGGATTTTGTTATAATGACAATGTGTAGATCACTCAAAAATTCACGATTGAATAAACCTTGTTATAACTATATTACGATTAAAGTTTAAAAATAAAATTATTTTTGACACTTATACCATTTAACGCGCTTACATGACCCGTGTGACTTTTACTGTAGTTTGCATCATAGTATTACTAAGTTCTGTGTGTATGTGTGTATGTGTGTGCATTTTTAACGTAGTTTGAACAATTTTACAGTCATATCGCTACGACGTATGCAGTGTGACAGTTCATAGTGATGTCCAGTACTTGGGATTTATGACGTCCAGTACTGGTCGGCCTAGTGTCAGGATAATGTGATTGGGTGGAACATGATGCTACATGTCTGCGACATAATGCCTCAGTGATAGGCATCACTATAAACTGTCACACTGCAAACACCGTAGCGACATCACTGATTTTTTTATAAAAATAATTGCGTTAAAATTCCAAATCACACACACACACACACACACACACACACACACACATACACACACTATTTTTCCAGACTCGTAAGTGATACAAGCCAATAGTTTATAAAAATAATTTTTAATAATTTTAATGTCCAGTTTGGAAAAGTTGCAAAACTTAGTCTCTGAAGAATTAATCAAACCCCAACCCTAAATCTTTTGGTACTCACAAACATATATGAAATACATTGCAAATCTGCAAACTTGTTACATCTGTGAAACAAGCGGCTAAAATAAGTTGAAACCACGATAACTTGAGAGATAAATACAGTGGTCCATCTGTTAACGATTGCAATTTGACTTTAAAATGTCCAGGACATGTGCCGTTATTCATTCTTGGATGTTCAGGTAACGAGTCATCATCAAGACATTCTATAAACATAAAAGTACGATGAGAAATATATTTCCATTCAAGGATTTCATTGTTGATAATGGTCACGAGAAAAGGAAAAGAAGCAACATCACACATACATCAATATATGTGGACGTCTTTAGATTCCCGAGACAAACAATAGAACAATCAGCAGTATAATAAAGTTGTCCCCACATCTTTGTCAAAATTGTTATTTTGAATGTTTATCATCTCATATTGAATGTTAGGTATATGGTATTTAATGGGTTCTTTTCCTTACTATTTGTAGGGTTTGATAGAATTAATTATTGTATTTTGTCTGTCTGTCTGTCTGTCTCTCCCTATCTCTCTTCTCTGTGTAATACCTTTGTGGTATTATTAGTGGGTTTTCCCCATGTATATTCATGATTGACTCAGTGTGTCATGAAACGTTGGCGCGGGAAGTAATGTTCCATCTACAAAACTGTAGCATTGGTCACCTCGTTTTTATTCATCATCATAATGCCTACCAGGTGTGAATTGAGTTCGCGGGTTCGAATCCCGGTCGAGTCATACCAAAGCCAAAAAATGGTACTAACAGCTGCCTCGCGAGGCGCTCAGCAATAAGAGGTTAGTGTTAGGACTGGTCGGCCTGGTGTCAGGATAATGTGACTGGGTGGGATATCATGCTACATGTCTGCCGCATGATCCCCCGGTTCTAGACATCACTATAAACTGCCACCCTGCAGACATCGTAGCGATATGACTGACAAATTGTCGTTGTTTTAGGGTTTAACGCCATTTTTCAGCACAAGATAGACTATACATGTCGGTCAGTATAAATAGTGGAGGAAGACCCGGGAAAACCCCGTAAACAACCACCGACCCACGAGAAGCTAAATCCAAATCACACACACACACACACACACACACACACACCGGCTACCCACACCTAGCATTTCTCAGATCGCCGTCTATATTTATTATGGATATGTACCGTGTTTTATACTAGTATGAATATTAAACTTTTCTGGTCCTTTTACTTCGGTAGCGTTTTATCTGATATAGAGGGATTTGTCTAATGCCATCAACTCTACCAGGCCCGGAAGGTCAGCAATAAGCGACAAGAGAAGTTCTCATGTTGGATGTTATTGTGCCCTATGTGTGTGTCATTTAGTTTGCCATGAATAGTTTAAGAAAACTAATTATCTTTCCTTTCTGAAATATGGTATATAAAAGCCAGAACTATCCTATTAGCCCATAAACGAGTGACTTCAGTCATCAGGTGGAGTTTTGTTATAGAATCAGTGTGGCGTATGATTGTAATGGAATCATGTGCCCAGCTAAGAATAAAATATTTGTCGGACTTCTGTTTAAACAGCGAGTTAAAACTTGCGTTTCTTTTCAGTATTGTAAGCTCGTAACTATGAAGAGCTTTTTATTTCATTTTAATGCGCAAGTAGTATAACTATGATAATGACTAATTTGAATCGTTTTACGACCTGTTGCACTCGCGTTCGATTCGCATCGAAATTAACGTGTCCATTTTGTTCAGTTGTAGTGAATGACATGTATGAATGTACAAATAAGATTAAGTCAACGGACATTAGGGTAACAACTTAATTCTGTCTGAAGTTTGTGTTACAAGGCTTTTTTTCCCCGGTGCATTTAAGCTATCGTGGAGACGGACAAGCATTGATTGGCTAGGTAAGGTCATGTGATGGTAACAGGTGTCTATAAACACTTGTGCAGACAGCGCAGTGGCAGAAAGTTGCAAGAGCGGACAAAGTACGAACATCTAAGTAGAAAAGGAGCAAATTTCGAACCGTTTTAAAAATCAAGCTCTGAAGTATTATACAGAGAAGTAATTAAATATTAAATCTAGAAATAATGATGAGAGAGAGAGAGAGAGAGAAACAAAAACACATATACACTTAGACACCTTATCATTTTATTTTTAGCTATATTTTTAATAATCCTTCGGGTATTAAAAGACCTTATACAACTGTAGGAAATTAAACTGGAATCTGACCTAAATAATGCCAGTCCGCAAACAAACAATAAAAGGGGTGGTGGTCATAAACAAAAAATACATATATTATGATACCACATGAGGACAAAACAAAAATGAAATTATGAGACTATGACAAAAGTAACTACTTCAAAGATGATTATTATATCGGGAGAGATGGCAAAGAAACCAGCCCTCTTGATTATGCATCGTGAGGCACGAGAGTACGTTCCAAATTAATGTTAGCGATGTCGGTGGCTATATAAATCGCCATATCAACAGCGACTGATGAAAGTACAACCCAAGCTGGAGAATTAAAGGGATCAAAAGAATATGGAATTGTATGACTGAATAAAACAATGAGCGACTTCGTCCAAATTATTTCAAAATGTACAAGATACATGAGAGTGAGAGCGTTGGTTTTGTTAAAGATATAAATCGTGTTCTTTCTTAAATACCAGCTTGGCGGTTTCTTTCCACCTGTACGTGAATGCCCTATATTCTGTCCCGAAACCAGTATGGAGGAGGAATATTGAAACGGCAGTTCACTGCTGCGAAGAATCATTATGGAGATCTAAACTTGAAACGAGACCTGAACTTTTACATTATGCAAGTGTCCATACTAATCTTCAACCACTTACTGTCTGTAAGTTTGGTAAATGTTTTCCTAATAAATCTTGGACCTTCGCTAACATTGCCTATGTGTTCAATTTCAACAGAGAATGAATATAATTGTAAACTCTGAAAAAGATTGACAACAAACAGAGCTAAAAAATATGTTACTATACTGCGAAGCCCTAAACGATTAACGTAATTCTATATTTGAACAAATAATAGATGCAATAGGCATTCTAGACTCGCACTGGCTTTTTGGTCAGGACAATGACTCATTACTTCATATTCTTTTGGGCAAGAGTGTGGGCATCTTTGATTCTATGGATAATCAATCATGGCAGGCATTCATGTGTGGTGGCTGAAGGGATAGACTCAATGTACAGAAGAACAGATGAACTTGAAAACGATATCTGATATGATACTTTATTAATATATCAAGGAAATGGACCCATTTCATGTCTGTCATATAAATTATTTACAAGTGTTCTGAGTGAGAGACAATGTGATAATCCATTTAAATCGTTCCAGTCGAATGTAAATAATTCCGATTCCTTTTTTTCCTCTCTTAAACTCTTTTGCTTAGATATCTCGTTTGCAATGAGCTCTCTCACTCATGTGTTAAGATATTGTCTTTCCTTTACTGCATATATATATATATATATATATATATATATATATATATATATATATATATATATATATATATATATATATAAATACACAACCGACAAAAAATTTAGGCAAGAAAGCAAATCGTTTTGAGGCATCTGACCGGCCCCGAAAAAGGCCTTTTGGTTTATGTTAATATTATTCCGTTAACATAGTGGGCATCACATAGGTCTTCTTCTCTTCCTCAAACTTCTTCTGACTTCTGGACCGTAGATGAGGACTCTCTTCAAACAGCTACATAAATCCTTCTTTTCCAAATGCTCGTATCGGTGATCCGGATGATTGTCCATGATGATTTCACATACATGGGTAAGTCCGTGCGGAATAGCATCGACGATACAAGGGTAGATGGTTCTACTATGTTGACACCTCTTAGTCTAATCCCAACACATTTAATTGGTTAAGACTTAGAAGTGACACCCTGGTTTTCTAATGATGTTTTGTGCTTTGTGTATTCCTGTCCACCCATAAGGTGTTATAAGTTTGTTTGTCTCCAAGAAGAATAAAGATAAAAATTTAGTCAGGGTTAGTCTAAGTTTTGTTCATCATATGATAGAGTTTAAATTATCCCATTAAAGTTTGGTCGGTTGTATTCCCTTCCTATGCCTGGACTGGCATTGGGCCTGGTTTCTATCCTTCCTTACTTGGAACCTAGGTGAGTACTATCCACCCTGGGGACTATATAAGTCCCAGGGTAGTTTTCCTTCCCTTTCCCCTGCTGTTTTAATATTGAGTAGTGACTCTGACAGAGGCATTTTAGTCCAATGTGATGTGTGCTTATGTGTTCTGTTTATTGTGTCCCCTTTTTCGTGTATGGACGGCTCTATCGAGGTCAAATCTTTTATGGTTTGTTTTCTTATCTAATCCTGTCTGTGTATAATTTTGAATCGTATCCAAAAATATATGTGTGTTAAAATAATGAAGTGTCTATATGCGTAGCATCTTTGTACCATGAGTGTATGAGTTGCATTTTCTTATTTGTTATCTAGTTGTTCTATTTGCCATGGCATATTGTCCAAATATTTTTGTATTGTTGCTCCTTTAGTGCCTGTTTTGTGCTTTAAGCTTTTACTTGAAAGTGCCTTAGCACCTGATATAAGTGATTGAAGTTCTATGTGTTAGTCCTAAATCTCTCTCTAAAGAGATTAGAGTGCACATTTATGAGACATACTTATCAAGAGAGAGTTATTCTTTTGTTAGTTACAATTATGATTTAGTAAAGTTGTATAATTTTCTGGTGTATGTTTTGAGTCATTTCGTAGTTACTTTTGAAATACCTTAGCATCCCAAAACGGATCGAAAATCTCTATCACACGGACGTGATAGAAAACATGTAGGCAGTATGTTTAAGTCTTTAGTTCTGTTGTGGAAATACCTAAGCACTTTTTGAAAATCAACATCACGTGAACGTCATTAAAACATTATATTTTATTCCAATTTGTATCATTGTTTTTGTAATTGAATATTATCATATCTATATATGAGGTTATAAATTCTAGTAAGGATGTCGTTTTTTATATTATTTGGAAGTTGAGCTTCATTCAATGCTGTTATGCGCAGAGTTTGGATACTATTTGTTTCGGCAAACTGAAAGTTATACTTGGCTATAAATAAATTGAAAAGAAGTGTTGTTCTTTTAATCAAACTAATAATTTAAAAATCTTATATTATTTAGATCGAAGAAAAGGATTTGTTGGAATAGTTTCGGCAATTTGAAAGCTACACCACAAGTTATAATGCATTGTTTTGGGTTTAAGTATTGTAGTATTATAGCATCATAATGCTTATTAGGTCCCGAGCTTGATATGAAAAACGGATCGAAATTAGTATAGGCACGGACGTGATTGAAAACATCCTAATACTGGAAGTTTCAATATTGAGGTACCTTAGCACCTCCTATATGTTTGTGATTTCAAACATGATGAAAAACGTGTCCATTCAGTCACGCGCATTTTTCTTGTGCTTATTAAGAATTTTTGAGGAAAGGTTTTCTTTTATTGTGTTTCGGATTTCGTGTTGTACTTGTTGGATCCTTGAGATAAGTTCTAAAATACAGTTACAAGGCTCTTCCTGTGATCTCTCTTTAAAGTGCACATCTTATCAATGGCTTAATCACCTAAAGAGCCTTGCTTCTGTTTCTTCTTTATGATCAATTCCATTTTGGATAAATTAAATTTGGAATAGAGTACATTAGGAAAGTTCTATTACAGTAGAATGTTATTTGAAGTTAAGGTGGCAAAGGTGTTTACTTATGGGTTCTTTTTAGATAGCCTAAGCTTTCCCATGAGTATTGCTATGAAATTTTCAGTTATTGGGTTCTTTTTAGATAGCTCATATTTCAACGGCTTTTCAATATTCTAGTTGTGAATATACAGTTACGTTTTTTTTAGGTAGCTCATCTTTCGACAGCTTTCCCATATTCTGTTATTTTGTATATATTTATTTATTCATTTTCAGTAAGCCATATTTTACTTTTCCTGGTTTCGATTGATAAAATTATGAAGTTGGTTACTTCTTTATATAAATCTTTTTCATTAATTAAATTTGTGTATAGTAAGATGGAATCTTCAAAATAACCTATTTATGTATTATTTTTGTTTTATATTTTCTCTCTGTATTTCTACTTTTTTACAGAATAATATAATATGTCTTTTATTATCAAATTGTGTTTTTGCATATTGAACATGGTGGATTATTTCTGATTATTGTTCTCAAAAAGGCTTTTTCTCCAGTCCACCATGCATCATGAATATATTCAAATGTTTTGGCTTTATTATTTGGCCCTTTTAATGTTTTCGAAATTTTTCCAAACATCTTTCCATATTATGTGGGGTTTCTGTATTTTCATTTTATTTGGTGGTAATTCTATATCTCTCATAAGCTTGCAGATTTCCTCCTTATTCTTTTTTACCCATATTTCCTTATTATTTCTATATTCTTTTAATGTATTTGCTTGTCTATATGCATTAATTGTTGGGTTGATGATTTTGGTAAGTTTATTATTTTGGTATATATCTTGTCGGTGGGACATTAAGAAACCAAACCAATATAAATAAATGGCTTGCCAGTTATATCTTGGTTCATTAGTTAAATTATTAAATCTCTCTATATAGTTTGTTATTTATTTTATTTTTAGGTTAAGGACATTTAGTCCCCCTTGGTGTTTTCCTTGTTGGAGTGTATTTTTAGATAATTTTTGTATTCCATTGTTCCATATATAGAATTATACAGGTATGTTTCAGCAATATGTGATTTTTCTACTATATTGAAGTATCTGTTTTTCCAGGTGCCTTGTGCTTTATAATCCTATTTTTAATTTGTTCTAAATTTAGGTTTTTATTGTCTTGCCCTAAATATACTCCTAAAACGTTTGCATTTTGTCTAATTTTTTTTTTCTGGTGGAATTCCTGAATGATTATTTTTCCATTTTCCTATGAGTACAATTTCTTTTTTTGCACGATTTATTTTGGATCCTGAAGCAAGTCCAAAAAGGTCATATTGTTTTATTAGATATTGATAGGACTGATGTGTTGTAATAAAATTAGTGCAGTCATCTGCATTCTGGAATGTTTTGCATTCTTTTTTATATTGGATATGTTTATTCCTTTTATAGTTTCATCTTTTTTATTGCTAATTGAAGTACTTCAATACCAATTACATATAACAACAGAGACAGGGGACAGCCCTGTTTTACTGATCTGCTTATTGGGAAGGGCTTTGTTCTAGCCCCATTTGTTTGTACAGTAGATTCAGTGTTGTAGTATAGTGTTTGAACCCACTGTATTGAAACTGGTCCAAATCCATATTTTTGAAGTATGTGTATTATAAAATTGATTTCTATCCTGTCAAATACTTTCTCTTAATCAAAGATAATTAATGTACCTGACAGATCATTTGACTCCATGTATTCTATTATGGTTTTAATGGACAAAATATTATTTTGAATATTCCTACCTTTCTCTCCGCATGTTTGATTTGTATTAACAAGTTCTTTTAGAGGTGTTTTTAATCTATTTGCTAACATTTTCCTTAAAATTTTGTAATCAAGTTTTAATAAGGATATTGGGTGCCAGTTTTTCAAGTCTGTTATTTCACCCTTGTTTTTAAATATTAAGGTTACTGTCCCAGTTTTCATACTTTTGTCATTTTTTTCTTCTTAATTATGTTTTTATATAATGATTTATTTAGTAGTGCTGTTATTGAATCTTTGAAATTCTTATAAAATTCAGCTGTTAGGCCGTCAAGACCTGGAGATTTATCTTTGCTGAGTTTATCAATTGGATTTTTTTATTTCTTCTCTGAAATTATGTCATCACATTCATTTTTATTAATTTCACTTCATTTTTGGAATTGTAAATTTTTTATATAATTTGTTATTGTTTCATCAGGAATATTTTGTGACGTATAACGTTTAGCATAAAAGTCTCTTATATAATCTAAAATTGCTTCTTTTCCTTCTATTTCCTGATCATTATCTTTTAACTTAGTTATGTTTCTTTGCATTCCTCTCCTAATTTCTTCTCTTTATATATATATATATATATATATATATATATATATATATATATATATATATATATATATATATATATATATAATTATTATTATTATTATTATTTTTATACACTCTGTCTCAATAATTGTATATATTTCTGCATTCTTGAGTAATTTTGACTAATTATTTTATATTCTTGTTTGATCCGTTCCCACAGTTCATAAATATTAAATCTTTTTAAATTTTTAGAAAAGTTATTGATTTTTTCTTGATATTCTGATAACCTTAGTATTGAGTTGTTTAATTTCCAGTTATTCTTTCCCCATTTGGTTGAGGATATTTTAATTTCAAGCATTATAGCTTTATGATCAGATATTTTTTCTTCTAAAATTTTACTATTTATAATACAATTTTGTAGATTTTCTGTTACATATGAGTGGTCTATTCTTGAAGCTGTAAATTCTGTCATATGTGTGTCTTCTGCTTTAGTTGGGTGCAAAAATCTGTAAGTGTCTTTGAAATTGTGATTTTGTATAATGCCTTTCGTTATTAGTGTAAATTCTTTTACCCATCTGGTGATACCTTGTTGTCTATCAAGGTCATTGGTTATTGTGTTAAAGTCTCCAATTATTATTAAGTTATCTAGATTAAATGCATGTATATAATTAGACAATCTGTAAAGAAATGGTCTGTTTTGTAGGGGGATATAAACATTAATAATATTTTTTTTATTTGTGTAGATATGTATGACTCTGCCTTTGCATTTAATTTGTACTTACATTAATTTCCAATTGTTTTGTAGTGTTTTGTTATTAATAATTATTCCAACTCTTGAAAACGGGTTATTTGGATCTTTGCCTATAATAAATATTGCGTTGCGTTGTTCTTCTATGTATTGTATTATTTTTTGTTTTATGTTATGTATTTCCTGTATACAAATGATATCATAAGATTTAATTAGTTAAATTAAAGAATTTGATTTTTCAAAATCAAGACCATTTACATTAATTGATATGATTTTTTAATTTTTTCTGTTTATCCATTTTTTATATAAAAATTTTGAATTTACATCTTTTTAATTTAAATATTATTTATTTGTATTGTCTATCTGTATGGCTAAACACTATTGTGGGTTTTTTTTCTTATGTGGATTCATTTTGGTGAGTGCTGTTGTATTTTCCACTTTGTTTTGCTGTCTGTTTTGGGCTTTGCTTTTTTCCTGCATTTGGTTTGGTCATTTTATCTGAGACATTTTTGTTGATTGTTTGGATTGGTGTAGCAGAGTGGATGTCCTGGGGTACTTTGTTCTTGCTGCTTTGTAATGTGGCTTTCTTGGTTGTTTCTTGTTGCAAACTAGGAATTAGTTGTGGGATTTGTGTGATCTCTTTTAGCATTTCTTTAATATTTTGAGTTCCAGGTGATTCATTTTGCTTTTTTGTTTTTGGGGTTTCTTTTTTGGGGATGCTAATTTTTCTTTGTTTGTTGTCGTTTTCTTAACTTTTTTTTATTGTTGCTGTTGTTTTGGGGTGTTTGTTCCTGACTTTCAGATGTATATTCTCTTTAATTTTGTATCTGTTCATTAAGTTGTGTTGTTATTATTTGTTGTGTTTCTTCTGTATTCTGTACTGTTTCTATCCTCTTTTCCTGTTGAGGCTGTTCATCTGGTGATGATATTGTCATTTTTTTCTCCAGCAGTGTGTGGCAGTGCTGTTTCTTGTTTTGTTGCTATTGTTGTTATTACTGATGTTGTTTGTGTCAAGTCCTGTTGTTGAGTATATATTTCCTGTGGTATTGGATTTTCATCCAAAAACATGTCTTCTATGTTTTCTGGTTCTATGTTTTGTGTTGCTGCTTGCGCAAATGTTTTTTGTGTTGTTTTGTTGTGGCTGTTGTTTGGGTCGCTTGCATCCCCATGTTCTATGGCCCGTTGCGCCACACTTTCCACAAGCCTTGGACATTTGTCAGTCATAATACCAGGTTTGCACTAAAATGCCATAAATTTTAAATATTTCTGGTATTTTGGGATCATCTTTAGTTTCTACCTTAACCACTATCTTGCCATTGTATAGTCCTTGGAAGGTTTTATATGAGTCTCTTATTATCCCTATGGGTTTTATTCCTATTCTTTTATGAAAACCCTCTTGCAATACTTCCATGGGGATCTCCTTAGGAAATTTGGAGACAAATACCTCCGTAAATTTCTTCTCCACCAGTCTTATGATTGGGGGTGGGGTGGGGTGATGATGACACCCTTGCTACCTTGTCTCCTATCATAATGTTTCCTATTTTTAATAGAAGTTCTTTCTTTTTGGGGTAGAGGATGTAGATTCCCCTCCCTATGTTGTAAAATGTTCCCAGATTTGTGGAATTAATTCCTCTAGCATCCAATCCCACTAAAATTGACACGTCACTGGGTCTTTCCATTGCTGGAATTTCCGAGAGATCAATGTCTTGAGACCACTGGTCTCTTTAGGCATTAAATAATTTGCCTTGTTCTATTTCCTCTTCTTCAGTCGTGAAAAATTTTCTAAGGAGGTCATCTCCTCTGATAAATTTTGTGGGCGCTGCTGCCATTTTTCGATTTTTTTTCAAAGTTTCTGTTTCTAAAACTAAACACTCTAGTGTTTTAAATTTGCAAGGATTATTATTATTGATAGGATTTTATCCAACAATTACGTGTGTGTGTGTGTGTGTGTGTGTGTGTAAAGAGATATTTAGAAGTTACTCTCCTTTGTTTCTTCTCTCTATCCACACAATACTTCTTTTCCTCTAGTGTCTTCACAGAAATTCACTTCAGTTCAAGACGGAAGATGAAAGGTGAAAAGGCGCGAAAATTCCAAATTTCCCTCTGATTAATGAGCCCGATGCAACTAATAGAAGCAATGATTAATAACATTGAAAAGAAAATACTGAGCTTTTTTTGGGACAACAAAATCCACCATTTAAAGAAATACCTTATATGCAGACATAACGACAAATGAGGATTAGCCCTACCCAACTTAAGTATAACACAAAAAGTCTCACATTTTGAATAGATTTAAATATATAAATAACCTTCCCCAACTATCATGGGAAGCTATTTACATATACTTATATGGATACTTATGTCGTTTTAACAATACATCAAAATATCTTCTTAACTAAACTATTAAAACCACCTGGGACTTGTAAAAGAATAAGCGATCAATTATATAAATATAGAAATAACAAATATATATGGGATAAAAACAAGAAGACATGCAATATACTAAAAAATATAGCAAGGCAAGATAAACACACAATATAATTCAAGTATCCTAACTTAAACTGGCCGATAATATGGAAAAATTATGCGAACATAAAATCACCAGCTGTCCAAGGTAGACTATTTTTATATCTACATGGAAGCTGGATGACCGGTGAGGCGGCTTTAAACAGACATATAATCAACACAATACCAAGATGTAGGTTATGTAAAAACCGTATTGATTCAAGAACAAAATTTAATATTAAGATGCACAGAGAAAGATACGGAGACAAATTATAAAAAAACAAAATCATAAATAAATATAGAACTTTTAATACCATGCAACTACTGTTTACAAATAATATCGAGGAAATGAGGTTATACAAGACATAATATGGTGTATCAACTCCATTATGAAAACAAGAAGGGAAGTTTTTGAATAATAAATGCTAAATTCTAAAATATAATTCTAAATTAAATACACTAAAACTCCAAAAAGAATATTTAAAAAAATATAGATACCGTAAGGTGACAGAAATTGTTCTGGGAAAAAGAGGTCCTTGTAAGACTTCACTATCTCTGACAACAACTACACATACAGTGCACACATAAACACACAAATAATACATACACCGCTTCTTACATACTCTACTCAAACAAAGGAGAAGAAAAAAGAAGAAAAAAGAAAACGATAAATACTACTCCTCTAAATTCTACTATTTACCCACACTAAAATGCTTCCATTCACTATTAAATAAAAACAACAAAGAACAACTTGAAAAGATTTGACTTAGTAAGCCAGTCCGAACACAAACACAAGAATAAAAACAACTAAACAATGTAGCACCATACATATAGCACACACCAGACAATACCGATGCACTGGCGATGGATCACTCATGTAAACAACTCCAAAACCAGCCATGGCAATGGAGTTTTTAAAACACTAGAATAGGGCGGTGTTGCAAACACTATCAAAATTTTATCCAAACGAAATTTCTAAAATAAAATATACAAACAACATACACATTTAAAATAAACAGCAAACATACATAAAATCCTTCGCTTTTTAGGAGCTCGGGGGTTTGCCAAATGATGTAATTCTGAGGCGGACCACACCAATAAGAAAATAAGAAGAAAATGGATTGGGGTGCACCGGCCGTGGAGACGAGAAGCGATGGTTATAGCATCGGCTACCAAAGTCAACACACTCCTACTTTCAGAAGTGGTCGATTTTAATTGGGATTTAGTCGAGTTTCACTCTTCTTCACAAGAATTTGACCCGGTACCAGTACCTTCGCCACCTTCTTCCTTACCACAAGTCGAGGATTTTAAACAGAGACAGAAAGAAGAATTTTACAGCAGCAGAAAGAAGCAGAACAAGCTTTCCTCCTTCAACAGCAACAACGAGAAGAAGAGGCAAGAAGAATAAAATGACGGGAAGATGAAGAAGAAGCAGAGAAGAAACAAGGTCAAGGAGAAAAGGAGGACAGTCAAAGTCAAACAGTGACGGTACTCTTAGACATTTTAGCAGAATTAAGGAGTCTCAAACAAATGTATCAGACTTAGTTAATGCGACCCACGAGAAAAAGACCTTCCCGGGCCAAACAACCTAACCCTGTTACTACGCTGCGATACCACCCTTAGTGATTTCTACCAAATCACCATCGACAGGAGCCCGACCAGAAGTAGGCCTTGGCCATGGCAAAGAATTAAAGAAGTTAAAGCTGACTAAGTCCCGTCCTTGAGTTTGATTTTTTAAAACAAACATACAACGGACCATTTCAGGGCCACCCACTTCTCTCGAAAAGAGATAACATTTATTTTGCCAAAATCAATTAAAACTCAATATCCCTTTTGTGTCCATGATGTACGTGTGTGAGTAAGTGAGTGTGTGAGTGTAGGTTCTTATTCTAAAACATCAAAACCAAGAGACACTTACGTTTTTGCTTGGTCTATTTTGGTACATATTTTACAATCCAATCCACAACTTCTTTTGTGTCTTTGTTCACTCTCTCTACTTTTTTAAAATTTCTTCACTTTCACAGGTTTATCCTCTTCTTCTTCATCACTTTCTCATCGTCTTCTTTTCTTCTCTTTTTTCTCGTTCTGAACGTGTCTGGGTTCTATCGTTGGGGAGGGTACCTCTTCTTCCTCTTCGAAACACCTCTCTTACTCTTGCTCCTGTTGTTTCCTAAGCCATTCTGAAACCAATATCCTTTTTCTTGACAATGATAGCATTTACCTTTGACTTTTGTCTCTTCTAATACCTGTCTTGTTTTTTTGACGGTCTGAACACTCTGTAGCCCGATGCCCTTTCTTCTTTCAGATATAGCAAGTATCTTGACTTTATTTCGAAAGGAGGGGGAGTTGTCCGTCTGCTTGTCAGAAGAAAACTTTCGTATGACGCCTCGCAAAGCTCTGATTAGAAGTTCAATCTGTGTGGGCTCTTCTGTCGTTATGGTCGGTTTGAGAGTGACATGAATACGGTCCCTTTATATATACACTGGTCTGACATGGATTTAAAGGGACTTTTCCCAGTCCAGATGACACGATCGCATCATTTCGTGGAGAAAGGAAAAGGAAGCAAGAGACAGAAACATGACTTATTACCTCGCACAGTAGCTGAAGTCTTGGCTCAAATTTGTACCAGCGATTTTGAAGATGACATGAGTGAGTCAGAGTCCAGAACCAGAGATTCTACACCAAACCAAAGTCCACCACCATTAACCCATCAAAACTATTCCACAATCGTTGGACGGAAAAGAGCTCGTCTAGAAAATTTTGAATTACGGCTTACACTTACACGGTGAAGTTTAAAGATTTCAAGTCCGACTTACCGTTGGAGAAAGTAGACGGGTTCATCAAGGTGTGGAATTCTTTGTTAACCACACTGAAACGACAATGTCAAGCCAAAGAAAACGACCACTTGAGACTTTCCATTCATCACTACAGTTTGAAGTCCTCCGTTCGGATCAAGTTTAGCCCAGCAGAACTGACAACTTCCAAAGTCATTGACAAGATTCAACACGTGCAACAACCCAACAACAAGTTTCACATCACCGATGGAAGAGCGACGCTGTTCATGACCCACATTTCTCTTTCCCAAGGGACAGAACGCAAAAAAGGTGTTATTGGTGGACGACCTTCTCAGCACCAAAATGAGCCTCGTCCGAATTAACAACCCTCAAGACAATGTGTGTTTAGCCCGTGTCATCGTCGTAGGACGAACGTATGCCGACAAGAACGACACGGCAGAATGGAAAAAGCCTCGGCCAACATTCGAAAACCGAATGGAGCCAAACAACGAAGTGAAGCAGAACTTCTGTTACAGCAAGCGGTTCCATCCAAAGACACCCTCTGTGGCATTCTTGAAATGCAAACATTGCAAGACGTCTTGACTCCACGATACATCTTGAAAGTACACCCTCAAGAAGTGCATGGACCTCTATTGTTTCGAGGCAAACATTTCAAACACGGAAAATACATTCACGTCTATCATAACGAAGAACATTTCGATGACATTGCCAGTATAAACGCATTTCTGGGATACGGATATTATTGTGAGAAATGTGACTATGGCTATAACAATTGAGAGCGACACAAGGATTGTGGATCGAAATATTCAGCATTTTATGGCCTTTCAACGCTGTCTTGACGAAAGACAATAACGAGTGCATTACCCTGCTTGTCAGCGCACTTTTGTCAGCCCTGTCTGTTATCAACAACATCTGTAGATGAATGGTTCACAGCATAAAATTGCTTGTTAACTTCTGAGATTGTGCTCTACTTGTGAACAAGTCATACATAGCAATAATGCCAAAAACGCACGTATGTAGAGTAAAGATACGATGTCACATTCATCACCAAATCGTGGATTTGGAACACGAATATTACATTAAAAAATACCAGTCTAAAACATTAAGAAGATGACCAGAAGAAAGACAATTTCATCTTTTTTTATTTCGAATGCATGCAAGAGACCTGAATTCACATTCCTAATACCTGCGTGGTTCATCGAGCGTGTGAGAAGTGAACCCAAGAGCCTATCTTTAATCATTGTCCTCACTGCAGCAAGATTCCTGGAGGACGTGAAAAAATCTTTCGGGGACCAAACACGCTAGCCGATTTCGCCCAGTGGATCTTATACCCCATCGACGAGACGTGGAGCCAAGACGACATCGAACGTTACGGAAAATGTCATCGCTATACCATAGTGATGGCTCACAATTTCTTGGGACACGATGAGCATTTTCTTCTCAGATACTATACGGAACAAAGTATAGAACATCTGAAAGTACTTTGAACGTAGCTAAAATCATTTCCATGCAAGTGGGGCAAGTAGTGCAATTTAAAGATTCGATGAGCTACTTGACCATGCCCTTGAGTCGAATGCCTAAAACTTTTGGAATGACAGAAATGGCCAATCGCTATTTTCCAGACTTTCTCTATCGAAGCGAATCGACACACCGTTCTACCCCATTTACCTGAAGCTCACTACACGCTTGGTACCAGATTCACACCTCGGACCCCTTTGACTTTCGAAATGTTAAAGTATTGTCGTTCTGACGTGGACATTTTGCGGCGTTGCTGTGGAAACTTTTGAAAATTGTTCATGGAGCACGGAGGGATCGTTTCCTTGAAAGACTCCTGCACCGTTGCCAAAGCGTGTTCCTTAGTACACCACTAACAATTCATACCCGAAAACACCATGGCTGTCATCAGACCTCAAACGACCAACTTTGTCGAACGTCGATACTCGGTCAAAGTCCTACGCTTGCTACATTACTTGTGCGACAAGAAAGACAAATGGATCCAGCACGCCCGCAATGAAGAAGGCGAAAAGACCATCGGACCGTATATGGTGGATGGATGAGACTTAGAAAACCCCAAGATTGTGTACGAGTTAAACGGATGCTTATTTCACGGATGTCTCCTTTGCTATCCTCAGCATGACACTAAAAATCAGTTTTTACGACGTATCATGGAAGACTTGAACGAGGTTACTAGTCAGCGACGCTTGAAGTTAGAACAGCAAGGATACCAAAATGGTGGAAAATTGGGAACACGAGTACGATCACCGATGCCAAGTTTAAACTCATCGTATAAAGTTACAAGCCGGTGGACCTACTGAATCCGCGGAATAGTTTGTACTGAGGATGGACGAATGCCACCTGTTTGCTGTACCGACGAAGAGAAAGGAGAATAAATCAAATACTGGGACGTGTGTTCGCTGCATCTTTACGTGTGCAAATAATGTCACTTTCGCGCAGGGCAGCCGCAATTGCTGACCGAGCACATCGACCTGAACAACATTTGACAATACGAAGGATTGATCAAGTGCAATTCTTGCTTCCCACGGACAATCCAGTTTTACTTCACTATTGCCAAGGAAAACTAATATTTCCCTTGTGCCGTACTTGTGCCTAAACGTGCAATCAAGACCAGCCTTGTCAGAACACCCAGGAAGAACGCGCCTTGACGGGTACGTGGGTCAGCGTGCAATTGTTCAAAGCTCTGGACCTGGGATACCAGCTTTTAGAAGTGTACGAAATTTACCGCTTTCCCAAGACAGAAAAATACCACAACGGCGACCAAACTCAGAAAGGCATTTTCAAAGACTACTTGGTTGCCTTTTTGAAACTGAAATAAGAAGGTAACGTCTATTCATCGTGATACCACACTCACGAAGACCAACATAAATTCATAGAGAAATACTGTGAGCAGGAAGGCATCACTTCAGAGCACTTGAAGATAAACGAGGGAAGGCGATCGTTTGCCAAAGTGATGTTGAAATGCTTGTGGGGTAAAATGTCACAGCGCCCGTGTTTACCCAAGACGGATTATTTGACAGAACCTTCCCGCTACTTCCAGATGATTCAGGACAAAACCAATTACATGAAACACGTGGACGTCCTTTGTGAGGAATTGATCCTGGTCAATTACGAGGAAGAACTGGACTTTGTAGAAGCCGACGAATTTGGAAATGTCATCATTGCGGCTTACGTGACAGCCCATGATCGCTTAAAATTGTATGAAGTTTTAGAACTGTTAGGAGGTCGCATCCTGTACTTTGACACAAACAGTTGCATCTACATCGATTGTCTAGGTCACTGTTACCCTAAAATCGAAGGCGACCGTTTCGGAGCCTGGACGGACGAGAACCCCGACGACAACATTCTAAGTTTTGCTAGTGACGGTCACAAAAAGTACGGCTATGAATACCGTAACAAACAATAAGTGCGCACCGAGGGCAAAATGAAACGATTGATTCAGTTATCGCACCAGTCGAGCGGTGAACGACGGCGTACTAAAAGAAGCCTTGCAGTCTGGAAAGGATGGAAACTTTAAAGTGACCACCTACGAACCGAACAAAATTGTACGTTTATCCACACACTTGTCATTGTAACTACCAAGACCAATCGAGAAAGATGAATACTTTTAAACACACATCATTCAAGTTCGGTGATTCTCGAGTGGCTTGCGATACTATGCCTTGCGATGAGAGAGATACCGTACGCTGTGACCTCAGCGATTCAGTACCATATCATGGGAACTTTGCTATGAATACTTCAGCAGGACATCATTGAAACTTTGCTAGGACTACTAATACCACTACTACCACTACACCTCCCATGGAAAAGTCTGATGTGCGTGTCAAACCTGACGGATGCGAAAGGGAAGCCACTCGTTACAGAACACCTTATCATTTAGTGGTTTTCATTGTCAATGTCATTCTTCACACGAAACCATGCAGCTACCACCCTACGGATGTCGTCCAAAAAATGAGCAAACCCCTGCGGATTTCACCAAACCCCCATCGAAATGAACCTGTGAAAGACGAATATTCGTTCCCTGTGAGTTTGCCTGAACATTGCAACTCTGAAAGTCGATTTCAAACCTTCCTTGGGAAATGGCCAAAATATCTATGAGGACCTACCCCCGAAGAATTATCCAGAGCCAGATTTATCTACCTGGGTACAGGGAATAAAGTCGAGTGCTTCAGTTGCGGTGTGTCACTTAACGAGTGGGAACAGAAAGATTCGCCTTACCTGGAACATACCCGATGGTCTCCGCATTGTCACTACCTACCTTTAGTGGGGCCACAGTCATTGAAGTAGCATACCATGTCGTTTAAGATACCAACTTGGCTAGGAGTTAAACGTTGGACAACACCGAGACAAGTATTTAAACCCTATTTGAAAAGTAATATGCAAGGATTACAAAACAAAATGCTAGGAAAGATCTACAAAGATGTTTGGCAGGGACTTGCCAGAGCAAAATCTCAAATGGTGACATTAGAACTTTTTTGTATATAAAATTACAGGAGGAAAGTTAAAAAAAGTCAACAAACTCGTCAGATTTCTCTGGATCAAGTCTGGGATCATCCGATTATTCCGCTTTAGACCGCTTACATTAGAAAATGTTATTGACATTCTTGACTGTAACCCTGAATGATAGTGGTCAGAAATTACTATGTCAATTACTTTCGGTCTAGGAGAAAATTTAAATAAAATAAGGACAATTAGAAGTGACCCTTAACTTGGGTATACATACTGAATAAATTTATCATGGGTACTTTGCAAGAGAACATTCGTGGTTTGCCTGCGGAGTTGAGAGAACGCATTTACCAATAGCTGGTCAAAATACAAGTGAAACGCAAAGAACAAGTGCATCCATCAAGTCACCGATGTTTAAACCACTGTTACTTGAAAACTATTAGAGGATTGATTCTGATGAAAGTGTTCCCATGGTCAGACATTGTTAAACTGGACATGGGCGAGAAGGATTGGTTTGTTGTGACTGCTTCCTTTTACTACAATGTAGACATACTGTAATGAATTCCAGAGGAAGAGTTAGAGGGTTACCAAAATCTTTTACACAACGTAAATTTAAATGGACGAAACTTATGAACGGTGTGTTGTGATGTGACGTTAGTGACTAAACCATTTAGATTCGCCACTGTAGTACGATCATCTCTGTGCAGAAAGTGCACTTACTGACTCCGACAAAAAGAGGTATAAAAACGACCTTTCATGCCGCGACCGTTATCATGGAAATACAACACATTCCGTAGAAGGAAATCAATGAGAGTATTCAAATGGTTGAGGATTACCAACAATTATTACGAGAACTGTGTTCCATGAATTTGGTTGACGTGTGGTGTGTGTCTTAGTGACGATCTTTCTGGAACTTCGTTAACCAGTCGATTCCTTGTGGACTCTTTACAAACAGTACTTGCCACCAAATAAAGCATGAAAGCGTCCATTTAAATGAGCACGAGAAACTCGTTCTGCTAAATGCCTTGCATTTTCATCTGGATACTCCTCGACCTCTACGGAAAAAAGATTCGTCAACTTCTAGGTACTGAAGACGTGTACGATGATGTATGTGTAACGTTTGACTTACACCCTCGCTGGACAGATGTACGTGACCCGGAACAATTGAGGTTTCGAGGCTAGGACCAAAGATGTGGCCAATTATGCCCAAGAGTTGCGAAGCTCAATTCAAAATTTCCAGTGATAAAGTAACTTTCAAACCTGTTTTAACTGCAGTGCCAGAAGAAGAACCCGTCACCGAAGACAACCACTTCCTTCAGGAAAAGAGTGTCATGGACATTCCCGAAAGGCCATTCCAGGAAGATAAAAGGAACCTATGGAGTCAAAATATCTCAGACGTGACCATTGAAATCAAATGGCTTTAGTACCTTACAAACGATGGATGGAATACCATCGTTGGCAAGAAAAACGGACCTCGCATTTGCCTCCAAATCCTCATTTGACAGAGATATCCCGGTTAAAACACGAATTGCAGTCGTTGTTGGGTCGCAACGATTTGTCCGAAACAGAAAAATCGCAAAAGTACGGTCAACTATTGCAACGACTGCAATTTTTACCAGAAAGCTTAAGACGAAACAGTTCTGCCAACTCTGAAAGATTTTAAGACCCTGTTGAAAAGTCCAACGCCAACACCACCTCCATAGGTCAAGACAAACGCAGTGCCTGAAAAGGTACGAGAAGTATTTCAAACACAACTACCATTCATAGTAAGATTTCAGCGCCCTTGTTGACCCCTTCCCACACTCCCCAACGAGAAGACCTGAAAGCTTGAGTTAAAAAGATGATGTCCACTCCTCCTTTGACAGAAGTGAAAAAGAAAGAAAAGAAACTAGAAGTGAGAAATGAAAAGAAGACCAAAGCCATCCCATTACCACCCCTACCACCACTGTCACCACCCTCGACTTCTAATCTCGTGTCATATAGGACACATAAAGCCGTTTCCAAACCATAATTTCGCCCCATCCAAAGTATCATCAGCAAAGAGTGGGTGACGTATTTTAAAAAATATGAAGGTGTTAGCCAGCGTTTACTACGATCCATCCCATTCTGCCGGTTACGGAGGAGTTAAAAAAATTGTATCGTCCTGACAAAACCCGTCTGAAAAGTCTCCGTTTACCTCAAGTGCAACGATAGTTACAAGAACGAACAATTGCAACAAGAGATGAATAAAATCAAGTTTTCAGGTTCCATAAAACCAGCAAGCAATCCATCATTCAGCATCTAGACTGTGAAAATTCCATCAGGCTATTATTTTAGTGGTCAACATCTGCTGGAAACAATTGCTGACAGGTTCGAGGAAGCGTTTGGCAAAGCCCTGTTAAGAGCCCCAACAAGTGTTAAGATTGAGTACCATGAAGTGGCTCGTCGCCTAACGTAAAAGTTTTTGATACAGAAATGTTGGCCATTATTTTCAATGGTAGTTTGTTTGAAATTTTGGGTGGACATCTACAGAGAGTAACAACGAATTTGAGCCCAAAGATCAACAGCAATATGGATTTTTACAGGGCTTTTGGATCCCCGGAAGAACTGAACGAAGGATTCAATTTGATCTTTGTGTACTCCGATGTGGTGTAGTACAACGTGGTGGGACACACCTCCGTACCGTTACTGCGTGTCATTCCTTTCAAAGTGGATTCTGCCCCGGTCACTGACGCGGAATTTGGAAACAACTATCACGTTCACCACGAATTTGTACATCCTCATAATTTGCCTGTCAGTAATTCATATTTCGACACTGTCAACATTTCTATAAAATGGGATCTGGGACAAAATATTTCATTTGCCAAAGGAAAAGTCACGGTGAAACTCCATTTTCGAAAACGATAGTATAACAAGTGCTGAGTGGATTTGTACTTGAATTACAAATTGATCAGCAGTATCATGGATACTTACCCTTATCAAGCGTACCTGGAAAATCTATTGAACGGAACAGAGGACACGAGCACTCATCTGGATGCCTGCGTGGTATGGAAATCTGACACTCGAGGCATGTTAAGAAACCTAGATGACCGCAATACGGGGTTTAAAGACCGTAAAGAAAAAGTCAAAGCAAGCCGTAGTTTAGAAGTGTTGGATCATTTGCGGTTGTACATGTGGTTTCAAGAGAAGTATTTGCTTAACTGAACGGAAGTCCGCCTAAGACTGAATCGCAGTAGTGCCGCTTTCCACTTGATGGCTAATGCTCCTGAGTACAAAACTATCATTCAAGAAGCCCGACTGTACGTGCGACGCGTGGAAGTGTTATATAAAGTGGGAAACGACATCAGTCACACTTTGAGCAGAACGACTGCCAAGTATCCGATACGACGCGCGGAAGTGAAACCTTTCACCATTCCCGCTAACCAGCGATACATGATCGAAGATCATCTGTTCCAAGGACAGTTACACAAACGTTTAATCATTGACATCGTCGAGAATTCAGCCTTCAACGGAGCCTACGATGAAAATCCTTTCGAGTTTTAGCACCTTGGCGTGTCCAAAATCGAAGACAGTTGAGATGGTATCACCTTGTTTACCAGACCCTTCGAAACTAAGTTTCATAACAAGAATTACTTGAGGTCGTACTTGTCCCTATATAAAGTCACCGGACAGTTAGGAACCAACACCAGTTACGATATTTCGTAGGGGGATTATGCAGAAGGTTATGCTTTGTGGGCGTTTGATTTATCTCCAGACCAAGGCAGTGACCAGGAACATTTTAAACCTTTAACATCCGGTCCGATTCGTGTTGAACTTAGTTTTCTAAAGCTCTAACCGAGAGGATGAATGCCATCCTGTATGACGAATTTAACAATACGATATAAATCAACAGTTTGAGATAAGTCATTATAGACTATTAGATGCAATGGAAGACTGTAATCCCTCTTTGAATGGTGGGAATCTATGGATATATAATGGAAGGATACAGTGGAAGGAGAACCCCAAGAGGTAGACAAAAAGAACACAGTGATGAAGTCCCGATGTCCAGAACAAGAACATTTAGTGTCCTGTTTCGCCAAACACCTGGCAAATAAAATTACAGAATTGATCAAGAAAGTTTGCTATGGATGTCAAAACGATCATCTCAGTCAGTATCAACACGATAAATGTTTAATAATGAATCAAGAAGAAACACTGAACGAGTATCTGGACGAAGCTTGGAGTCTCATATCGGAAGAAGCCGTGTTGCATCAGTAGCATAAAGACTTGCTTGATCATTTCTCTCCTCCACTGATGACTCTGGAGATCCATCACATCGAAACTCTCTTGGCTCAGAGTGCGGAGACGAAGCGAAGAAAGTGTTACTTGTCAGACATTTTCAAGCAAAATGTTCGGATTGAATTGATAACTTATCATTACCTGTGAAATAAAACAAGAAGAAAGAAGAAAAAAAACAGCACAAATTATGGATACTGGGAACGTTATTACCTTTTGAACCACAGTTAGTACACTGCTTCTAGGAATCCTGTCGTGTGTGCTAAAGAATAACTACCTCATCACAAACCTCAAGATCATCAAGCTTATGTCATCAACACGGACAACAGTCATCTCCCAGGAACCCACTGGGTATCCATCTTTCCTAAAGAAAGTTGTGTGGAGTATTTTGATTCGTATGGATTACCGCCTTTGGAAGACGACATCATTGACTTTATGAGAAGAAATGCCCAGGCGACACGATTCAATATTGTGAAATTACAAGGTACATACTTCATGGTGTGTGGACAATATTGTGTGTCTTTTCTTCATCAACGCAGTCTTGAATATTCTTTAGAACATTTAGTGACTTAATTTGATGGTGACTCTTCTAGAAACAATGAGAAAGTAGATCGATGGTTTTGTGACCATTATGCTTATCTTTTGTCTTTAGCTAGGAAACGTAGTGTACATCAATGGCCCGATGACTTCCATCAGTGGAAGTCTAGCTTCAGTCAATTCACAACGTTGTCAAACTTGTCAAAAATAGTTTGTTATTTGAAAATTACCAATTTGTTTGATTGTTTGAAAAAATATTGTATGGTTAATTGTTGGTCGTTAGTTATTTGAATACAAATGTTGTGTTTTGAAATAAATGTGTTTAATTTTTTTATCATGATACATGCTCTTTGACTTCTCTCTATCCCTCTCCCTCATATCAAACTATCATAGCGTTCCGACTCTAAACATTCTTGGGATGTTTTCTATCGCGTCCGCGCTTGAACCATATAAAGCGAAGCAGTATGCAGTCTGACGATCTATTGTTGACTCATCAACCTATGAAGTTGCCTTCTAATTTACCTAAATTAAATGAAGCCTACGTGCATTTACGTCGTGTCAGCCAAAGCCTGAGAATGTCAGAATGCTAAAAGTGGCCGAAGACCTGATAGGAGAGGTCTTCAATGAGAATATCAAGAAAGAACAAGGAGTGGATGGAGAAGTACAGACTTTAGAAGCAGAAAGAGCAGAGAGAACAGCAGCAACAGCAGGAACCAGCCAAAGGATTTGTGGACTGTCGTGCAGACACGAAATAGTTCTTCTCTCTCCGAGGAAGCTGGCCTTATCCTGTGGGAAAGCTTGTCGCAAGACAGGGATGCAATCTTAAACGAGAAAAGAATGCCATCACTCCCATTCACAAAAGAAAAACAGCCCTTTTCTGGGTTACCCCAATATTTTAGAGAAGAGATACTAATTCAATTGCCAATCGTATGTTAGAAAGTTTAAAAATGGAAAGGAGGCAAGGGGCCCGCGGAACGCGAAACGCCACAGGAAAGCTGTACGACCAGAAACGGCAAAGCGCGTAAGATCAAATCAAGTCCAGTTGTACTAGCGGACAGAAATCTATTCCAATGGTTTGTATGCCACTCGTGTAATTTTCCTAATCCTCTGAGTTGTGTAATTTCATTACTATGTTTAATTAAAGCTGGAATTTGGTGTACATGGTGTACTTTTGATTTTCCGAAATGTTGTCAATCAGCTGGGTGTCAGGCACCCATACATGTTTGGGTCACGCTGTGTTTACTTTTGGTTTTCACTTTTGAAAGTGGTATACAAAGTATCGAGTTATGATTTTGGGGATAGAGCTTTATCGAAAGAGGTCTTCAATAGCCAAAGGAAGAACCTCATATACATTGGCAATTTGAAAGCCGATGTCCATTTTCTTCTTTACTCCTTCTTCATTCTGTGTTACCTTCATTCTTTCTTCTTCGTGCTGTTGTGGTGTTTGACTGTTTTGCAAAGTTTGCTGTTTTGCTTCGACTGCACTTCCATTGCCTTAGATCTTGATGTTTGCGGTTGGTCTTTTATCGGCATGATTCTTTGTTTAATAGCTATATTGAATTTGGAAGGTATATTGTGTCCCTTTTTGTTGTATAAATTAGTATGTTTGGTCTGAGTATCAGCGTTGGATTTAAATGTCGTGTTAATAAATGGTGATTGTGTTGTTTTTTATTTAGTTCCGCCTTGTGTGTGTGTGTGTGTGTGTGTGTGTGTGTGTGTGTGAGGGGGGCCTGATGACTGGGCTTAGGTCACGTTATAGTCTTAAGGTGGTTGGGACGTAAGATTTTCTGTGTTTATTTATATCTTACCATTCTTATTGTTGTGTGTATCTGGTCCTGATGGCGGTGGTTTGCCAACTTTTTATAATGTATTCATAGTTATGAGGATATATGCATTGTTTTTCTCAGGCCATGATGGTTAGTATTGTTAGCTGCATGACTTCATGCCGAAAAAATAAACCACACATAAAACAACAACCATGGGCTTGCGCTTCAGCTAGCAATCTTACCTTACTGCTTTAGCCCTTCTATTAATTGTTATTATAATTACTTGTGGTTGTATTTATTAGTTGCCATGTTTGTTAATTTGTCTGAGGTACATTATTATGTTCATATATGTGGTATCAATTTTTTTGTTGCGTACCTTGCCCAAAAATTCAGGGTATGTTGAAGGGGAGTTCATTATCTTTAAATAATCTTGGAAACCGACTCGTTGATTATGGTATATGGGACAGGTGTTGATTACGTGGTCCAGTGCTTCTGCAGCAGGGCAATGTGGAGAGTTAGTAGTTTGGTTCAATTCCTTCCTGAGATATTTCCCAAAGCTGTTTCGCAGTAAAGTTGTTTTCCTGTTTTGATCCTATCGATAATTCGGATGTCTACGATTTCCAGGATTTGATGTGTATTTATTATCTTTGTGGTCTCTTTTTGCAGTTGATATAAATGTCTGTCCTTGTTGGAGCTGCTGCCATTTCTTGTTCATTTTGCTTCTTATCTGGCTACATATCTCATGCACACTGTAGTTAAGTGGTTCTGTTGCATTATTCAGGAGATTGTATTTCGCCCTTCCGGTCTGGTTAGTAGATAATATGTGAAGTGAGTGTAAGGTACGTTTAAGGGATGTTTAACTCTTTCATGCTATACTGCGCAGTTCATTTCCAAGTCTGTCACATTTTATAAACCGTTGTTTTTCATGCTTGACGCTAATATTTATCCTTGAGTCATCCCAGAACTTGTTTTATGTTTGATGGCGTAATTTTTAAAACTCGTTTAAAACTATTAAATGGTCCATCATATCCTTCCTTTTTACCATCCATCATTTTCCTTTCAAAACTTTGTTTATCTTTGTGATGCTAATATAATTTTTGGGTAACATTCTTTATCATTTCACTTTTTAAGCCTTCCACTTTGTAAACTACAGTATCATCTAAAATTAATTATATTACTGATATTATTTATTAATTTGTATAAATGGAAATAAATCTCTTTTCAAACAATGATTTGAACTTGGAAATTCATACCATTTCATTCATTTTATTTCAAATATTCCAAATGTATCAGTTAAGTAACCAATGTTTTGGGGGTCCACACGTTTGATCAGTTTTCATCACTGCTTGGTTGGGCCAAAGGTCCGTTTATAGATCCGTCAATTAGTTTTGGCAAAACATCAATCCATTTTCTGCTTTCGAGGTAAATACCCTGACAGGCTGGCCCGCCTAGTCTTTTTGGTTTGTTATAAACCTTGTCGCTACAGATGCTGTTTTGTCTCTGTAGCTTGAAATATATTAAATGCTTTCCATTAAATCAAAAAAATTCCTGTTGTAAAACTATTTTATTCTTTAAACTGTATCTTTTGAGGTTTCCGTTCTGTAAGGAGTTCTGTAAGTATTCATGCATTTTTTTCTCCCCTTGCTGCCTTTACTTTTTAATCGAATATGTATTTCAAACAAAGATTTATTACTGTCAAAATATATTTACCGCAGTTCTTCTAATAGAAGCACTTTCTAATAAAAGCCGTTCCCCCATTCCACAAAAAAAGAAATTCCTACTTTGTCCATGCTTATAGATCCATATATAGTCTTTAGGATATGTCCATATAATTAAAACAATAAATGAGTAATCAAACGACTGTTAGAAAAATCAAAACAGCTTAATTTGCAAACGTTTTCAATCATACAGTGATGTACGGTATTCAAGCAACCCCCCCCCCCACTGTACCGCTTATAGGGTGTCTATTAGAATATTTACGGCATATCCATTATGTCCATTGTTTGTGCACCTCAGCAATGTCTGCTTGCCATTTGTCATCTTTATGGAAACCGATTTCTTGTTTGTTTGTGTGTTGTATCAGGCAGACTGCTCAGTTAATCTTTCGTTCGATTCAGCGTATCAATGTCTCCCGTTTAATTTGTTCCCACTATTAACCGCCTTTCATATAAGCATCCGGACTTTCAGGATTATTGTAAAAATATCTTAAATTTGTTTGTCAGTCACTTGAAACTATATTTAAAAATAAAGAGAACACGTTACGCGTTATAAATTTTCATTATGTGTTATCGGCACAGTACAGGGTCGAACGTCTAAAATAGCTATATTGACATTCTGCAATTTGCATCGATATCATCTCATATTTATGACAAATTTAACAACCTCCACAATTTATGTCAAATTTGACAATTCGCATGATTTATATAAAATTAGACAATTCCAACGATTTGTGCCAACTACTGTTTAACTATAATTATCATAGACTATATCTGCACCAATGAAATTATGAATGTTGGTATATTAACTGAAGTTTAGATAATCTTGACAGTTATATGACTCCAGCTTTACTCCACTCAAAGTTGCAGAAGGTCAGTGTCTCGTTTTATTACCCAAAGCTGCAGTAGGTCAGTGGCTGTAACTTTATTTTACTCGAAGTTGCAGTGGGTAACTGAGTCAAGCTTTAGTTTGCTCGAAGTTGCAGAAGGTCAGTTACAATAATTCATTTTATTATGAATTGCATATGCGATGTGAATCTAGCTTAATTTGACTCAGATTTGTTGAGTCAGTGACGCTAGCGTTATTTTACTCTAAACTGCAGAAGGTCAGTTGTTTCTGACTTTGACCATGAGTTTCCCCCGCTTAAAATGTTGGAGAATAGGGGTCTTGTTTACAGTTTAATATATTTGCTTATAAGCAACTGGCATAATGAGTTAAAAATCCACGTTGTTTTAAAATGAATCATGTATTTTTATGCCCATCATGAATGTGCATGGGTGCATAGCGATGACCGTGTCCAATCATCCGTCCTTCCTTCATTGTTTCCAACCGTCCGTCACATCTAACCATGTTCTGCGTTGAGGTCAGGGACTCGAGTTGCAAACTAAACAATGGCGAGGCAAATGTGCTCATTGAAAAGTTGTCAAGTTTTCTTAACTTTAGACAGCGCTTTAGATTTTAAAAAAAGTTGTCTAGTTTTCTTAACTTTAGACAACGCTTTAGATTTTTTAAAAATACACATTTGAAAAATATCTTTTTTAATTAAAAAAAACAGATTTCTTATCGAACGGAGTAGAGAAAACATCACAATCTATTCATGTATGCTTCTTCAGGTATCCGAGTGTGTTTCATGTTTACTTAATGGCCATTAAAAAAACCCACAAAAGAATTACTATATATAAATATAATCAGTGTTAACCGTATGCTTTTCGAATGCAAAATATAATTGACAAACCTCTGCACTCCATTTCACTTTGATACTTGCGGTGAAAAGCTTGTCTGACAAAAAGGACGCCCACATCCCCAATGGTTAATTACCCGGATACATTTGCACTACATGTAAAATCCATGTTTAATACTTTTATCCTGTTTGTATGGACCTTTTCGGTAACCTAGTTATCTCCCTCTCATATTAAGTATTTGTTACATCAAGTAGGTAATTAAGCCGCTGGACAAGATAACAGCTACCATCACTAACGATTCCATCTTTTGCCGAGTATTATGTATTTAGTTAATCATGACATATGAGTGATTTCTAGCCCCTCTCACAGTATACAATTATTACGGGGTAAAGGACTGTGGAACTATATATGTATACAGCGACGAAATGAAGAAAATCTCTCTCTCTCTCTCTCTCTCTCTCTCTCTCTCTCTATATATATATATATATATATATATATATATATATATATATATATATATATATATATATATATATAGAGAGAGAGAGAGAGAGAGAGAGAGAGAGATAGATAGATAGAAATATACTATGTACAAAAACGCCTGTCTCGTCGCTGTCAGAAAATAATTAATAAACCGAAACCGTAGAACCATCACAACGCATACTTTTGTATAACTATTATACCTTACACTTTGTTTTTCCTTTCTGTAAGCAGATAAACAAAGTAGATACAAATGTAATGCACATTAAAATATATAAAGTGGTCATTCCTAACACAAACACGATATTACATGATTAAAACAATATATCATACACATATAACACACACAATACAATACATCGATCATTGGTCAATAAAATGAATGGACCTTGATATAAAAACCAGTCGCAAGACCTAGTGTCTGAGGAAGGAAGCATATGTCATAAAGAAATATACCGGGAAGGAAAACAAAGGGGCCAGTTCCAGGGCACGACACATTGTAAAATAATAAAATGCAAATAGCAAAGAGCAACCCCTGAACAAGAATAATAAATACTTTGCTCCTTCAAAATTGTTTTGATCTGTTACAAAACTCATTAAAGCCTTTAAAGTACCAACAAATAAAACAATATACATCTCTCAGTTTCTTACTATAACTTTGATAAACAATTTAGCTATTGTGGAACGTGATCAGTGGATTATAGATAAGTATGACTCGTATACGCGATGAAATTATAGTTGGTTTTTATTTTTTATTGAAATTGTCTGAAATTTTCACTTCAGTCCTAAGTACATCTCTAATACTGTGAGACAATTTTAGCAGAATAACTGAGGTATTACAGAAAATGATACTAGTAGACGAGATTATATCTATTCCCGCGATTCGTTGGTTATTCTTCGGTGTACTCCTATCGCTATATCCATATTATCATCTTGCTCACATATAACCAACTTCCAACCATTTCATGTGCCGTGATTAAAGTCTCAATGGGGCCCCGTGGACCCCACTGGAACAAAGCACTCGCCCGGATGCGAGAGGTAGTGGGTTCGAACCCCGGCCGAGTCATACCATAGACTAACAAAAATGCTACTAATAGCTGCTTCGCTTGGCGCTCAGCATTAAGAGGTTAGTGTTAGGACTGGTCGGCCTGGTGTCACAATAATGTGACTGGGTGGGACATCATGCTACATGTCTGGGGCATGATGCCCCAGTACTAGACATCACATTAAACTGCCGCACTGCGGACATCGTAGCGATATGACTGAAAAGTTGTTAAAGCTACGTTAAAAATCCAAATCACACACACAGACACACACACACACACAAAGCGCTCGCCTTTTCCGATCACTACCATCTCACGTTTGTCTGCGTGGGTTCAAATCTCGGGCTCGGACATTGTGGTTATGTGAGAAAGCTGCCAGTAGCTTCCCGTAGGTCGGTGGTTTTTCCCGGGTTCCTCCTCCAACAACTCCACTGGCCGCCATGTATAGCCAGCCTATCATGCGCTGAGTAATGGTGTTAACCCCTAAACAAAAACAACTATCATTCCGTTATATATGTACGTAGGCCTACGTGAGTACATGCATACATCGTATATCTACTTAACGTCTTTTGAGCATCTGAATAATATATGTACGCATTAAAGATAGTAATTATACAGCGACTACAAGAAAATGTGTCTAAATTCACATGATGTATGGGCCAGAGATAAGCTATCTTCGAAACAGACCAAGTGATTGTGATACATATAGGCCAGATCTCGTGCCGAACACTCATTGATAAAAGTATTTTTTTAAACTCACGGACTCTGTCAAAGGTATGTGAACAAAAGTATAACATCGTTTAACAAACCATATTGTGTCACGCTGATCACGTCATACTTCTCAGCCTTAAATTTTTGGCCGATTGGAATAATTTGTCGATGTGTTTAAATTATCAGAGAAAACAACCGGTTGAGATAAATGACTGTTCTTCTGGGTCTAGGCTGTGCCATATACAAATTTCTACATACATGTATGTGTTGTTTTTTCTAGTGAGTGGAAAATATGCCGTCTGAATACGTCAATACCATCTGTACAAAGGGTATTCAAAACAAATTTGAATTTATTAAAGTTTGATTCAGTACGTCGAAAAATTCGATCCGTGGACATAATAGGTCTAGTCTTGTTTTGCGATATCAACCAGGACAACGATGTAAAATTAAATGAACCATTCATACACAGCATGCTTATGTCGAACCGATATTTTATATGCTCCATTACTGTTCATGGTGTTGGTGGTTGTAGTAGTAGTAGTAGTAGTAGTGATAGTAACACCAAATAAATTTGAAGAAAAAAAAACTGAAATGTAGATGCTATAGTGTGTGTGTGTGTGTTTGTGTGTGTGATTTGGATTTTTAATGTAGCTTTAACAGTTTTAGTCATATCGCTACGATGTCTGCAGTGTGGCAGTTTATGGTCATCTCTAGCACTGGGGCATCATGCCGCAGAGAGAGAGAGAGAGAGAGAGAGAGAGAGAGTTGTAGTTGTTGTTATTGTAGGGTTTAACGCCATTTTTCAGCACACGATAGGCGGGCAGTATTAATGGTGGAGGAAAAACCCGGGAAAACCCCGGAAAGAACTATCGACCTGCGAGAAGCTACTGGCAAGCTTTATCACATACCCACATTGGTTGAATCCGAGACTCGAACCCACGCAGACAGAGGTGAGATGGCAGTGGTCCGTAACGGAGAGCGCTTTAGACCACTAGGCCACGCGGGGTCCCTGAGAGAGAGAGAGAGAAAGAGAGAGAGAGAGTTCACATTGACTCAACAAACGAGGAAATAACAAATCGATTGCAGAAATTACGTACAATTAAAATAGAAAACAACTCAGACTTTATGGATAGTTCTTGGTCTCACGAAGAAATGCAGGTCCTCAATAGAAAAGAATGCATTAACTGACGCAAAAAAATAACAAGAAAATGATATTTATTTTCTTCCTTTAATTAGAAATCTTTTTTTACAGTTGGATTTGGTCTGAATATCGTTCACTTTCTCTCACTCGGCAGCTAAGTTGGCATATTTGTCACTTGGCAAACTTATTATTAAAGATTCATACATAAAATTATATTTGTAATATTTGAAATTAAGTTTTGATGCATACCATTTTGTGAAAAATATATTCTTTAATATCATTGAATTTGTATCAAGTTTAATCTGGGGTTTCCTTACTGACGGTAACAACCGACGAAACGGTACAATGAAAAAGTACCGTGGTACGTACCACCGGAAATCGCGGTTAATCAGAAACCCGTTAATACTGCTCATCTCTAATTGTAGTAATAGATGAAGAAGAAGAAGATGATGATGATGACGATGATGATGATGTAGGACCAAGGAAATTTCAAACGGAGAGAAAATTTAGACTGGTTCCCCGCACTATAATGAACTACTGTAATCTATTCCAAAGCAGTAGTTAAGTGCCACTCAAGAAATTGCATAGAAGCCATTCTGCATTCTTGTTATATATTTCATTTCATGCACTTTAACAGACTAAGCATGTTACTAAATAATAGGGTAGTATTTACGTGGGTGTGTACATTATGAATCTTACCCTACCCATTTCGTACAAAACCTACTGAAGTAGTAGCATTAAATGCAGACTACTTCCACGCTTTACACGATGCCCAACCTGCCCACTCTACTTTACTCGAAAAAAAAAAATCAAACAAACAAAACAAACGCTGCTGCTGTACTGCACATGCCATTAGCACACTCAGCTGCGAACATTATTACATAGACCCAAATCTCCAATGTAACTGCAGATAATCAACATCGAACCTAATTAAGGTAGCACCAAACAAGCAAATACAGATAGCTAGTCATCAACAAGAAACACTGTTCAAAACAGTCTGGAGAGTACAGTGTAAGGAAATCTAGATGGAGAAAAGTACAATATTTTTTTTCCCTAAAGAAGGCAGAAACTTCTGCCGATAGCTTGAGAAGATCAAACTATCATGACGTTTTATACAAAAGGCAAATTGGGTTTACCGCTCTTTGCGGTTTGGGCGAGGGTGGTACTTAACGCGAGTAAATACGTGATTTGAGAAGTGTCATACATCACGACAATAGTTACCATGTTATAACCCGACCAATTTTGTCAGAAAGTCCTTTTGATCAAAACAACAACTTATATATATATATAGTGTGTGTGTGTGTGTGTTTGCAACACAATCGCTACATTATACTTCTATAACAACTCATTAAGATGGTGAGTCTTGAATGAATGGTACCAATGGAAAAACAATCAATGGAGATCTCATATAAGAATGAATAAATTAATTAATGAATTAACCAATTAATTAATTAATTTACCAGTTAATTAATTTATAGATTAGTGAAAGGTATACTGAAAAAAAAATTGTAAAATAATGACTGAATCAGTCAATTATCTAATGGGGCCCCGGGAGACCGAGTGGTCTAAGGCCCTGGGTGGCCAAGTGGTCTAAGGTCCCGGGAGACCGAGTGGTCTAAGGCCCTGGGAGACCGAGTGGTCTAAGGCCCTGGGAGACCGAGTGGTCTAAGGCCCTGTGTGGCCAAGTGGTCTAAGGCCCTGGGAGACCGAGTGGTCTAAGGCCCTGGGTGGCCAAGTGGTCTAAGGCCCTGGGAGACCGAGTGGTCTAAGGCCCTGGCAGACCGAGTGGTCTAAGGCCCTGGGTGGCCAAGTGGTCTAAGGCCCTGGGAGACCGAGTGGTCTAAGGCCCTGGGTGGCCAAGTGGTCTAAGGCCCCGGGAGACCGAGTGGTCTAAGGCGCATACCTTTACAGATCACCGGCAATTCACCTTAGTCCAGTTGGGTTCGAGTGTCGGGCTCGGCCAAGGTGTCGGCCAACGTGGTCATGCGAGAAAGCTTGCTAATAACTTCTCGTGTGTCGGTGAGCCTTCCCGGAGTTTTCCCGCCAGATATACTGGCCGTCATATAAAGACGATCGTGTATTGAGTAATTGCGTTAAACCAAGAACAACAAGAACAACAACAACAACTTCACTTATCTCAACGTGAACTCGTCAAGAGCATTATTTTTAAGCCGATAAATTATGTTGTAACTCGAATCTGGTTATCGGTGACGTTTAGTTTGCACCTACAGGTTTACACATGAGACTTTGTGCACCTCATGTGGGCTTGGTTTTGACAAGGATTTTGGGAATGAAATATGTACTTCACTAATGTCAGATATTACTGTTGTATTAACTAATGTAATTAACTAACTCATTAGTTGAGCACCAATTAGTGAATTCACTTTTTCCCGTGGACTTTATGGTTGCCAAAGGCTAAGAATTTAATTACTCAACGAGCAGTGATCCGCAATAGGAAACGATAAGATACTTTCCCAATTCATTTTAACTCTAACCCAGACCCCCTTTCAGTTTAACTCTAACCCCTCCTCCCTCCCAATCTAATAGTTTAAGAACTGACAAAACTCATTTTCTTATGCAAAGTCACTAAAATTTAATATTGACGAAATATGTCATAGTTCATTTAATAATAATTTAGTATTTCCAAACAACTACATGTATATGAAAACTAATGGTTCTTGTTCCTCACACACACACACACAACGCGATTGAGCTCGACCTATGACAGTTGGGCCAAGAGCTGATAAGAGTGAGATAATTACAGATAAAAGATGAAAACGATGGTACCGTTCACGTGCCTGTTGAGTGACGATAATTATGTACAGTAACTAATTTCTCCTAAATCATTTCTATGTGCATAACATCGAGTCAAAAATCATATTTTAGAATGTAAATAAACACAGATTTATTAATTTATTATGGTGTGTATGTACGCATGTAAATATACATCAACGGATGAAAACATAGATGGCTGAATCAACGACGAAATTTTGAAACATGGACTTGTGAACATGTACACAATTAACGTACACATTCATTTCTTCTCCGTCTTTTTGGCGCACAAAATGCATATTGAGTTCATCATCAGCTTTTGGTACACCTGTTTTGGTATTTCGGAGATACTGACATTAAATTCTACATTTATGCAAATGCGACAAAAGTTTAAATGAGAGAGTGTTAATGGCTTTAATAAGAGATGTTTTAGTCACGTGACGAGGTTAATGTGTCATGTGACAAGACACATTTCCGATCTGCTCATGCATAGCACTCTCAATTTGGAGATAGCATCTTTATTGAAATTTCTTGTTAATGTGTTGCCCTGATAACTTGCAGCAAAACTTATTAACATATTATGTATTAAGTGTGTGACATTAAGTGTGTGTGTCACTGTATGTATGTATCTGTGTGTGTGTGTGTCTTTATGGTCACTCGAGGACACTGCCCTAATTCCAAATCAAGGGAAACTTTTTTATTTTTACTGTGCTGTTTCCTTACATATAGAATACACAACGTATGGTTATTTCGGTAGGTTTTCGCGGGTTCTTCCTCTACCAGTTATACTGGCCTACATTTATAGCCTACCGTTTGCTACAAAATGGAGTTAAACCCTAAAAAAAAAAAAAAAAAACATAAAAAAATAATAAAGCATTGACTTTAGAATATTTTACATAACTGTCAAATGGAAGTTGTTTTGAAATTTGACATGTCTTGCCTTATTGGTTGGAGCTTCATTTATAAAAATGACAGTCAAGGAGAAGTAATAGCGCCATCTATATTCCTAATATAAAGGGGTGTAACCGATGCTTCTCTAATGGTAATGGTTGGAGTCGCTTACATTTGGTGTTATTAGGCGGCGTATCTGTTTTCTTTCCTGGTTTCAGAACTCCGATTCCGGTCGCGGATGCCGGCGTATTCAGTTAGTATGAAACCATCTAAAGGTCTCACTAGACAGTTTATCTGGTGAATTTTCGTCCGACAATGACCTATTGCAGAAAAATGAGAATAATTTTACACTGAAGATACAAATAAAAACAAACTAATGATTGTGGTAGAAAGCATACATGTGATATTTTGACTGCGGCAATCAGATTAATTCCTAATGCAACTGGTGGCTTTTGAACTGAACCAACACTGCCACCAACCCCTCTTTGTTACATTCATTTTTGACAGGAAAGAGCTATTTTTATTGTTTTTGTAGGGTTTAATGCATTTTTCAGCACACGATGGGCCATACATGGCGGTCAGTATTAATGGTGGAGGAAGAACCCGGGAAAACCCTGGAAAGAACCACCAACCGACGAGAAGCAAATAGCAAGCTTTCTCACATACCCACATTAGCCGAATCCGAGACTCGAACCCACGCAGACAGAGCTATTTTGAATATTTTCCTGTGACAAGGCAGCCAAAAGAACCAGTATGTGCCTTATGCATGAATCCAGTTCACTAGTACTATAACAAATTAGCATACTTTTCATCAATCCTAAACCATCTAGAATTTTTAAAGATATTTACCTCTTTAGCAGACACATGTAAATACGTAGGCTAAGTCGGCTGCTCATTTGCAGCCCAAGTTACGCATTTGATCTCCAATGCTCGTCTGTGACATGCAGTCACCAACAAGCCAACCCATTTCCAAGCCCAACTCAAAGTAAATCTCAACCACATTACAGATTTAGCTTATGTGTGAATGTATAAATGATAGGCTTGTGATAATTAGATTCATGCTTTCTACCTTAATAATTAGGGATGTGTCAAAAAACGAAACTATCCAGTGAGACATAAGCGGCATATCCAGTAAAATGCCATTCCTTTCCTGCTCTTTGGAAATGAATATCTTTATTTGCTTAAAACCTATATTGTACATTGACAGTACGTTTTGTTCTGTTGTGTAATGCATAGCGTAAAATATTTATGTGTACCTATATCACCTTAATTCACCGCTATAGACGGCGCCAATTGTTGATGTAGGCAAATAGGTCATGCTTGTACTTGTACTGCGGGTACTGCATACTGACATTTGTGCAAAGCTTGGAGGTAAAAACAAAAACACCCTCAAAACAACAACCTGTGACAGAAGGCATATGACTTATGAAACCAGTTCTACGAGATGTATCATTTGATATTATATATATATATATATATATATATATATATATATATATATATATATATATATATATATATATATATATATATATATTATAAAATAAACAACACCAACACGTAGAATGTGTGACCGGTTTCGCTGTAATGCTTCATCAGACTGAATTCAAACTGAATTCAATATCTTGCTTACGTCATTAAATATGTTGTTTCTAAGTGATGAATGAAATAAACAATATGACATAAACAAGATGACGTCATAGCTTACATTATTTTTTTTCTTCTGAATTATGTCCCTTGTGTACAATTAGATATTATTATTCTACTTTGCAAAAAAAAATTTATTTGGTACAAGTATAATCTAATATCATAAAAATAAGTTTACTAAGTCTTTAAAAATGAAATTGCAGTTGTAAATTAATTTTCTATACAACATAATTAATTATTTATAAAATACTTCATAGCAAGCGTTATGAACACCATATTTTTTTACATATTTTTTATTATATAAATTGAGTTCTAATCACCTACTTAATAGCTGAATAAATTATATTAGTACATATATTTTATGTATTTGTCTAATTTTATTTTTATTTATTAATGTTTTTTCTTCATTTTCTTTTTCTTTGCTTTCTCTTTTCTATTTATTTGTTTTCTATACCTCTAATAAGTGTGCATTATACATAATAGAAATGTTACTAAAACTGTTTATCTCTATTTATTAATAAATTTATATATATATATATATAACTGGCTGGCCCAAGATATTACTCGCGTGCATGCATTAGAAAATTAGGTATCCCCCCCCCCGCCATGATATACTCAAGGATCCGTACTTTAAAGTAATCAAAAGTCGTGTAATTAACATCTAACAGAGATAACGCAACTCGTTATATACAGAGATAACGCTCCGCTCTATAGAGAGATAACGCTACTCGTTGTATATGGTTAGAATGAAGATAAACTACGGATCAGTGCCATCTCACCTCTGTCTGCATGAGTTCGAGTCTCCGATTCGGACAATGTGGATACGTGAGAAAGCATGCCACTAGTTTCTCGTGGGTTGGTGGTTCTCTCTGGGGTTTTCCAAGGTTCTTCCTCCACCATTAATACTGGCCGCCATGTATAGCATTTCGTGTGCTGAAAATGGCATTAAACCCTACAATAACAACAACAACAACAATATATTTTGTCATTAGTGACATTCAAATCGGGAACATATTTCTTTTAAATGAAAACTAAAATGTGTGCATAGACTTACAGCGAAAGAGAACCCAAAACAACATTGCTCTGCACAAAAAAGAGCAGGGAAACACGTGTAAACTTGCGCTAAAAATGCCCAACTTTTGGTTAGTAGTGATAAATTATTACATTTAGGTCACAGGCTGACAAGCCAGTAGATCACAATTATTTTATGCAAATAAATTTAAAACCCTTACACTTTCCTCCAGGTTGTTTCAGGAGGTTGTGCCTTAAATAATGGTGTAGTCTTCAGTGCTCCAAAATTACCAAATGAAGATAACAGTAAGCTCAGGGTCAAAATCTCACATTGGCCATGATAGCACTACGCACAGGGCCTGTCTAAATCTTATACTGACCATGCTAGCATTACGCACAGGGCATGTATAAATCTTATAATGGCCAAGATAGCACTATGCACAGGGCCTGACTAAATCTTATACTGGCCATGATAGCATTACGAGCAGGGCCTGACTAAATCTTATATTGGCCATGATAGCATTACGCACAGGGCCTGACTAAATCTTATACTGGCCATGATAGCATTAAGCACAGGGCCTGACTAAATCTTATACTGGCCATGATAGCATTACGCACAGGGCCTATCTAAATCTTATACTGGCTATGATAGCACTATGCACAGGGCCTGAATAAATCTTATATTGGCAAGATAGCATTACAACCAGGGCCTGACTAAATCTTATACTGGCCATGATAGCATTAAGCACAGGGCCTGACTAAATCTTATACTGGCCATAATAGCATTACGCACTGGGCCTGTCTAAATCTTATACTGGCCATGATAGCACTACGCACAGGGCCTGTCTAAATCTTATACTGGCCATGGTAGCACTACGCACAGGGCCTGTCTAAATCTTATACTGGCCATGGTAGCACTACGCACAGGGCATGTCTAAATCTTATACTGGCCATGATAGCATTACGACCAGGGTCTGTCTAAATCTTATACTGGCCATGATAGCATTATGCACAGGGCCTGACTAAATCTTATACTGGCCATGATAGCATTAAGCACAGGGCCTGTCTAAATCTTATACTGGCCATGATATCATTACGCACAGGGCCTGTCTAAATCTTATACTGGCCATGATAGCATTACGCACAGGGCCTGTCTAAATCTTATACTGGCCATGATAGCATTACGACCAGGGTCTGTCTAAATCTTATACTGGCCATGATATCATTACGCACAGGGCCTGTCTAAATCTTATACTGGCCATGATAGCATTACGACCAGGGTCTGTCTAAATCTTATACTGGCCATGATATCATTACGCACAGGGCCTGTCTAAATCTTATACTGGCCATGATCACACTACGCACAGGGCCTGGCTAAATCTTATACTGGCCATGATCACACTACGCACAGGGTCTGTCTAAATCTTATACATGGTTTATCGAGAAACTTCTTACTTTAAAATTAATACAATGCCTTTGGATATAAATGTAAATGAAGATGAATATGACATTGACCTCAGGAGTATCATGTTGCAAACATTCCTACAAGGAAGGAACATTGCAGTATATAATGCAAAAGAAAGAAGAATAAAAGAAAAGAAAAAAAAAATCATATTTCTATCGATTTCATGCAGGTATATCTCGATGTAAGGTTATTCAAGTTGCTGGGTCGGCTAGTAAGCGGCTATCCCATGCCAACACCAAATGGTGTCGTCGAATTCGAACTTTTCTATAGGGAATGGATTCTGTCTGACCCTACACCCCATCATAAATGTCCAAATATCAAAAATGAGGTGACAAGAGTCAGAGGAAACTCGGACTATTACTTAATCTACCCCCTCTCTCCATCACTTTTAATCGCATGGCGTTCGACCATCATGGCATCTTACACACTGAGGTCAGTAAGCAAGTAGTGCCCATTTTCGCCCCCGTCAACGGTCTGTTACTTTGCAGTACTGAGACATAAAGCAAATAGTGCCCATATTTCGCCTCCGTCAACGGTCTGTTACTTTGCAGTACTGAGACATAAAGCAAATAGTGCCCATATTTCGTCTCCGTCAACGGTCTGTTACTTTGCAGGACCGACATAATAAAGCAGACACGGACTTCGAACTGACATTCCCAGTTATCGATGCGCACAGATCATCGTTCTACCCGAACATACTACGGTAGCCAGTCAAAGCTGGGCATTAACATTTGATCCTCGGGGTTGGAGATAAGAGGTGGAGCTGGGGTTTGACAAAAGTTCATATAAGGTAACTATATGTAATAAATCATTTCACTAAATGGTTCTGCTATTTCGTTGAAGAAAAGCAATATCGCGTCAAAAAATTACAATATATGCTCACCAACTATTTTGACTCGCTTCCAGAATTTAATTTCAAACGAACTCGTGTAAGATCCCCTATCGTGTATTTAAGTTTGTGCACATAGTGTTCATCCGCATTGATGTCACCTCATCACAGTTCATAATTTTTGTTGCATGCAAGACTACATGGAGGTGAATGTGTGTCCATCCATCTGTTTGTTTGTGTATTTAAGTTTGTGCACACTGACGTAACCTCATCACATTTCATAATTTTTGTTGCATGCAGGAATACATGGAGGTGAATACGTGTCCCTCTGTCCGTTTGTTTGTGTATTTAAGTTTGTGCACATTGATGTCACCCCATTACATTTCATACGTTTTGTTGCATGCAGGAATACATGGAGGTGAATTGTGTCCATCCGTCTGTTTGTTTTGCATTTGAAGATGTCTTCAGTATGACTGAAACTTTAACTTGATTTTGGCACAGTTTTCTTCAAATGAACACTCATCAAAGATTCAATATGTTGACATCACTCTGAATTGCACAGCAGATTGATTTTAAAATAAAGAACACATTTATAAAGAGGATACATTTCTACTGATCGTATTATCAATCTGATTTGCACAGCAGAGTGATTTTAAAATAAAGAACACATTTATAAAGGGGATAAATTTCTACTTATCGTCTTTAAGAGAAGTAAACACAATCTGATTTTATTGAAACGATATCGGAGCACATTAACTAAGCAGTCTCAACACTAAAACAAATTGTAAGAATTTATATAATATTCTTGTGATTACTTATTCATCTCTGAAAATGATATGGGAAAAATTAAAATGATAAAAATTAAACAAGACAAAGACGAACACTGCAATAGAGCAACGTTTTCTTCGGACTTAAGGGACTTAATTCATACAGGCTTGTAACTTTTGTAAATGAGCGGTTAGAGTTATTATTCTTACACTGTTGGACAGGTACAATGCTGGTGAGACGTAATCCTTGTGAGGTTATAGTCACACGACATAAATATACGCATGCACGCACACACATTCTCTCTCTCTCTCCACACAAATTTCCGTCAAGCCGTCAACGTAAGTGAAAATAGTTGCTGGACAATTATATGAAGTTTGGTTTCTATTGGGGGTTTTTTGGGGGGTGGGGGGTGGGGGGTGGGGTGGAGTGGAAGTAGGGGCGTTTTTTTAGAGTCGGCACGAATTGAAATATTGTAAAATTAATAATTTTGTCACTTTGAACCACACACGTTGCACATATTGACTATGAAAATCAGGGAGTTCATTAGGGATTGGGGACCCGGGATGGCCGAGTGGCCTAAAGCGCTCGCCTTGATCGATCACTGCCATCTCACATCTTTCCTGGTCGGTGTCGAGTCTTGGACTCGGACAGAGTTTGTGTATGTGAGAAAGGTTGCCAGTAGCTTTCCATGGGTTTGTGGTTCTTGGCGGGATTTTATCGGGTTCTACCTCCACCTACCTCCATGTTTAGCCTATCGTATGCTGGAAAAATGCGTTAAGCTGACAACAAGAACATTAGGGATGGGGTGTAATTCTCAAATGAGGAGGAGAAATGAAAATTATGGCACCTTCTTTTCCAGCAAATAAATTCATTAACTGGATGCATTTCTTTTGTTTTCTCTTTCCCTCAGAACATTTGAAATGGTATCGTGTTTCTTCCTGTGATGAATTTTATCGTGATTGCTTAAGAAAGATCTTTTGAGTTTTTAATTTGCTATGTGCAACAGAAAAAGGTTTGTTGAGCTTTTGGAGAAAATAATTTGTGAAGTCCAAGAAACAAATTAAGCTTTTCACAAAAGATTTATTAAGTTATTATGCTGCATGAAAAGTAGTGATAATACAAAACATAGATTTTGATATGGGTTCCGTGAAAGATTTAACTTTATCAGAGTGGAGAATGTTTTGACAGGGAGAAAGTTCCTTTGAGAAATTCTCAATGACAGAAGGAGTGATTTAATTAAAAAGAACACTTGTATATTTTGTATAATCCAGAAGGAGATTTTTTTTAGATCTGCCGATTCTTGGATTTTTTGTTTGCAAAGTCTGTAGAAAAATGTAAATATAATTCACAATAAGAAATGTC
Organism: Sinohyriopsis cumingii; assembly: GCA_028554795.2. Classification (NCBI taxonomy): domain Eukaryota; kingdom Metazoa; phylum Mollusca; class Bivalvia; order Unionida; family Unionidae; genus Sinohyriopsis; species Sinohyriopsis cumingii. Next base: position 5,491,916 of record CM068833.1, read on the forward strand.
AATGTCAATGATTATCACTCAGAAATTATTACACCATGGATGCGCGCGCGCACGAGTGTGTGTGTGTGTGTGTGTGTGTTACATAATTTTAGTTTCCATGTTTTCTAAGTTTACTCAGCACTAGAGCCCACCAAAACAGAGAATCACTTAGTCCGAGTTTCCTCTGACCCTTGCCATCCCAACATATAACACAAATATCAAAAATGGGGTGGTACACCCCAACATAAAAAACATAAAAAAACGAATATCAAGGGTCCGAGGAAACTCGGACTAAGAATCAGTCTATTAATGCTATGGCACCTATAGGCCACCCAGATACAAATAAAAAGGATGGGTAAGTTTCATTAAATAACACGCAAATGATCAAGTCCCTAGATAACGAAGAACACTGAAATAAAGCCTTGAAGTCTCTAGTCTCTTTCTGGAACATTTACTGCTTTGCATCTGCATATATTATATATATATCCACACATACGATAAACTGTAGGTTATATTGTACTTGGAATTGAGGACCCAGAAATATGAACTAAGAAATTATTACAAGTTTTGGCGAGAGAACGTAATGTAGTCATAGCCATTAGTCTAAAGGCCCTAATACAATGACAATAAGACCACGTTTTACAGCCTCTGAAATACCTGAAATTTTGAAACTGACCTATCTGGTCATCTGCATAGAACTTTCTTTCCATTTAAATTTTGTTGTGGTGAAATCTGCAGTACGCTGATTTACCCACTGATTTACCGCTATTATAAATAGTCAAAACTGGGCCCAAAACAATGGAAAAGTTACAGGATGATATATTTGTTCATAAATACGTGGGGAAATTTCACCACGTGTCAGAGTTCAGTCGGCTATAACAACAAAACATGCCAGATTATTGTTTCACAGCTACCAGTTGGCACGCAATCTATTTGGTTGGTGGTGCACTGGGATAACCGATAATCATTTATTGATTGAAAGTGTCAGCTATGCGTACTGATGTGCTATGTATCAATTATGCAGAACAATCTTAACCCGATTTTGAAATTTTAATAACTTTACAATTTTGCTCTTTAAAACGCCTATTTGAAACTTGTGTTAATTATAACTCAATTTTTATTTTTGTCAACCAAGTTTGAGATTTTTTCTAGTGTGATCAACAACGATGATTAAAAGAAACCCATACTAATAATTATTCTTTTGAACGGAGGATGGTATCATTTCTAATGAAGGCTTGACAAGTTCCTCTAGGAGGTTGGTATTATTTCTAATGAAGGCTTGACAAGTTCCTCACGGAGGTTGGTATTATTTCTAATGAAGGCTTAACAAGTTCCTTATATCATGTATTTACCTGGATTAACGAAAAGGTTTAAAACTGGAAATAGTTTTCTCATCTCTACCACTTAAAAAAATCCTACTAGTGTCAAAAGTATTATATGCAAGACAGTGGCGTCACTAGGGTTGGTGTCACCCAGTGCGGTAACTCATGGTGTCACACCCATGGACCTCCTTCCTGCACAAAAATTATTTTTTTTTTATTATAGACAATCATGTGCGTTAACTCATGGTGTCACCTCCATGGACTTCCTTCCTGCAAAAGAATTCAAACATTTTATAGACAATCATGTGTGGTAACTCATGGTGTCACCCCCATGGAACTCCTTTCTGCACGAAAATTCCAAAATTGTATAGACAGTCATTTAGGTGTCACACCCTCTGATGGTGTCACCCGGTCCGATCCGCACCCCCCCCCCTTGACGCCACTGACGCAAGCTAATGTAAAATCCCAACATTCTCAAAAGTATCAAGTAAATAAGCTTACCATACTAATTAGGTACAATACCAACATTGTCTGACGCACTACAGGCAAGACAACTTAAACTCCCAACATTGTTTCAAGTTTTGTACGCATGATAACGTAAACTCCAACATTGTCAAAGTTATTACAAACAAGATAATGTAACATCCCAACATTGTCAAAGTTATTACAAACAAGATCGTGTAATATCCCAACATTGTCAAAGTTATTATAAACGAGATAATGTAAAATCCCAACATTGTCAAAGTTATTACAAACAAGATAATGTAATAACCCAACATTGTCAAAGTTTTTACAAACAAGATAATGTAACATCCCAACATTGTCAAAGTTATTACAAACAAGATCATGTAATATCCCAACATTGTCAAAGTTATTATAAACAAGATAATGTAAAATCCCAACATTGTCAAAGTTTTTACAAACAAGATAATGTAATATCCCAACATTGTCAAAGTTATTACAAACAAGACAATGTAATATCCCAACATTGTCAAAGTTATTACAAACAAGATAATGTAATATTTCAACATTGTAAAAGTTATTACAAACAAGATAATGTAAACTACAACGTTGTCAAAGTTATTACAAACAAGATAATGTAATATCTCAACATTGTAAAAGTTATTACAAACAAGATAATGTAATATCTCAATTTTGTCATAGTTGTTACAAACAAGATAATGTAATATCTCAGCATTGTCAAAGTATTACAAACAAGATAATGTAAACTACAACGTTGTCAAAGTTATTACAAACAAGATAATATAATATTTCAACATTGTAAAAGTTATTACAAACAAGATAATGTAAACTACAACGTTGTCAAAGTTATTACAAACAAGATAATGTAATATCTCAACATTGTAAAAGTTATTACAAACAAGATAATGTAATATCTCAATTTTGTCATAGTTGTTACAAACAAGATAATGTAATATCTCAGCATTGTAAAAGTTATTACAAACAAGATAATGTAAACTACAACGTTGTCAAAGTTATTACAAACAAGATAATGTAATATCCCAACATTGTAAAAGTTATTACAAACAAGATCATGTAATATCTCAACATTGTAAAAGTTATTACAAACAAGATAATGTAATATCTCAATTTTGTCATAGTTGTTACAAACAAGATAAAGTAAAATCTCAGCATTGTCAGGCGTATTCCAAGCAAGGTAATGTAAATCACAACATTGCCAAATGTGTTACAAGCATGATATTGTAAATCCCAAGAGTGCCAGAAGTATTGTGAGCGCAATAATATAATATTCCAACATTGAAATAATTATTAAAATAAAGATATTGTAAAATCCCATTTTCATTAGACATTGCGAGAACGTTAGTAACTTCTGACCAAGCTTCAGTAAAAAGCTAAGAACTACTGTCAAAAAAATCAAACAATAACTTTCTTTACACTAACTGAAAGCAAACGTTGATTTTACATTTCATGGCTTTTTTCCCCCGTTCACACAAAGTTGTTTTTAAAATATATATTTTTTTGTTTCAACTTTTAATTATATCAGATGAATAATGAATCTGAAATATGATCAAGAACAGGCCAATAGCGGTCAAACACATGTATGTCTGCCTGCCTGTCTGTCTGTCTGTCTCTGTCTGTCTGTCTGTCTGTCTGTATGTATGTATGTACGGATGTATGTATGTCTGCATGCATGTATGTATCCATCAGTCCGTTCAATCAATAGGCTTTGGAGCGTCAACAGTCAATGCGTGAGTGTCTGGTAGAGAATAATGTTAGCATCAACCTTGTACGACTGTAAACTATAAATACTTTCTTTCTTCAAAAGGCAGCTTATTAAACAGTGGAATCAATACGTGTAAACGCGGGGGTCAAACTGGTGTTCGTATACAAAATCAATGCTCGATTTTGTCATCCAGTGCGACGTGCTCAAACTGGTGTCTCTGCAAAATTAATGTTTGACATTGAAATGAAATGCGCTATGTTCAGATTGGTGTCTCTGTGGAAAATCCATGTTTGAATATGTCATCCAATGTTCAGTGTTTAAATTTGTCATAAAATACACTATGCTGAAATTGGTCTTTGTGTGGAAAATCTATGGTCGACTTTGTCATCCATGCACTATGCTCCATTTGGTGTCCGTGTGAAAAATCGATGTTTGACTTTGCATCCAATGAGACGTGCTTGGTGTCTGTTTTGAAAATTGATGTTTGATTTTATCGCCCAACGCTTTATGCTCCATTTGGTGTTCGAAAAACAAAGTTCGACTTTTTTCGTGAGGAAAATCGATGTCTGACATAGTCATCGAATGAGCTAAGTTCCACGTAGTGTCCGTGTGGAAAATCGATGTTTGACTTTTGACTTTTGACTTTGACTTTTTAATTTGTCATCGAATGAGCTAAGCTCCAATTGGTGTTCATGTGGAAAATAGATGTCTGAGATTATCGTCGAATGAGCTAATTTCCAATTAGTGTCCGTGTGGAAAATCGATGTTTGACTTTGTCATCGAATGAGCTAAGCTCCAATTGGTGTCCGTGTTGAAAATCGATGTTTGACTCAATCGTCATCCAATGCGCTATGCTCCATGTAGAAAATTTGTTTGAGTTTGCCATCCAAGGCGCTATGCTCCAATTGGTGCTTGTATGGAAACCCAAATTTTCGTTGGTCGTCCAGTGGGTTATGCTCTAATTAGTGTATGGGTGGAAAATACATGTATGATTTTGTGATTGATTGATCTGTGCTCCATTTGGTGTCCATGTGGAAATTCCATACTTGATTTTGACATCGAATGCGCTGTGCTCCCATTGGTGTCCTTGTGGAAAATCCATGTTTGATTTCGTCATAGAGTGCACTGTGCTTAGATTGGTGTCTTTGTGGAGAATCCAGTTTTGACATAACCATCCAATGCGCCATATTCCAGTTGGTGTCTGCGTGGAAAATCCAACATGGCCTAGTCGTCCAACGTGCTACGCTATAATTGATGTCCGTATGAAACATCGATGCTTTACTTTGTCAGTGAGAGCGCTATGCTCCAGGTTTCTTGCATGTTTATTCCAATTCTGCATAATCAGCATTTCTCACCACCATATTCTGCTGTTTGATTTTGAATATATATATTTCTGTAGATCGTTAGAGATTAATCCTGTTTATTTTGTTGTAAGAATGAAAAACAACTTTTCAAGCAACTTTGTCTGCATCTTTACAAGCTTAACTGTCCATTATTTGTTTCTACTGAAATTTCATCGGAAGGCATATTTAGCTTGCTTGTATTCAAGAAAACAAGGATTATCTTTTTCAGAGGTCTTTTGTTTTCCATCTGTTTTTCCCTAGCACGGTTCATCTCAAAACGAAAATAATGTAAACTGGACCCATTCCAATAAGGTTTCATAAATGGCCTCCAGTGACCAGAAATAATACAGTTTTGAACTGCAGTATGAACTGCGTTCATGGTGATATTTAGTGTCTTCTGATAAAGTCTGGTCTATCGTCATTATCAAAAGTGTATCAACTTAGTATCCATATAGTTAACTTTATTTCATTAGCTCTTGTTTACGTTATAAGTTTGTAAGGAACGCGTTTCTTTTGAAGAATAGCTCGTATCAAGATCCAAGATCATTGGGCAATGGTCACATACACTGTGTGAATACCAGTCGAATATGCGGTAACCCAGCTCAGTAAATTCAAGTATTCCAGGAACAAAATTATTGTCAGAGTCTTTTTGTTGAATTTATGTTACCTATAATTAAACCTGGAATAATTTCTCCATCGATATTGGAGCACACTAATCCTGAGACAGTTTGTCACCCTGAGAAGTACTGAGAAACCGTTTCATGTTTCCACACACAGAAGCGAGGGATGACTCACGTATTTCTCCATTCTAGTGTAATAATTGATTTATTTCCACTGTATGGCTGTCGTGTGCTATATTTCTCCAGGGAAGCAAATAATACCGACAGAATGACTGCAAAAGACTTTATTCTTACTGCGTTCGATTTGTGTTACAGTTTGATTTGTGTTTCAGTTTAGTTTGATTTGTGTTACAGTTTGATTTGTGTTACAGTTTGGTTTTAACGCACCTTACAAATATGACAAAGCTATCAGGAGTGAACTTAACTTTCATTAAAACATATTGTTCAATTCATTGCGTAAGATTCATATTCGTTCAGTAACCAGTGTTCATACGAAAATAAACCAAGAACATCTAGGATGATTATGTCATGTGTCACGTGCATAAGCCCCTTACATTCCAGCTTACAATTCATGTCTTATTCATAAGATTAGATAGTGCACTGACTCGCTGTATGACGGATTTGGCAGACGCTCGCTCATCCACATCCATGTATTTACATAGTGTGAACAGTAATGTTTTTCTTTCTTTCCAAGACCGAGTCCTTTTGTGAAAAGGTGACTACAATTTTCGCAGTAACCTCATGCTCCGGAGCGATTTAAAATATTATGCATCCGTGTATTTTACAATATCATACAGCGTTGTGTCACCCTCAAATTTCTCGGATTGCATCCTTATTGGTCGTCGTCATAGTCATTTACCACTTGAGTTATCACTGGCTAGTATGAATCGATAATAGATCTGTTTCGTTATTCGTTCATTATTTTTTCTTACGATTTTAACTTGGATGCTCTGGTTCGACTCCGCCTGAAATGCATCTCAGATTGAATGAGCACTCGTCTATGTGTGTCACGTGTTCTCTCAGATTGGACTTGCATATTTCTCAACGTAGTCTCACTTATGCATCTCACTTTACCTCCCAACGTAGACTAGCCTTTGTATCTCACATTGCCTTCCGATGTAGCCTTTTGTATTGTAAGATTGCCGGATTTGGTTTCTTTAAACCTTGTCGTTTTGGATACTTTACATTTCTTCCTTTGGATCTTTCTAATTTCTACGATTAAAAATGTGAATCACCGTTTCTTTTTTCATGCCTTCGTCATCTTTACTGAGATCAGTATATTCTTCGTCTAGGAGGTAAGTGTTGGAGGAATCTTTAAAAACAATTCCTAACATTTCTTCTTTATGAGAGGAGTTACTAAGTCTTTTATAGTTCTGATGGTTTGCAGCATCAAAAGTATCAGATTGCGTCTGTTTGGTTTGTTCCGATTTTTGGACTTATTACCAGCTTTCAAGTTGGTGCCTTCCAACCTGTTAATAATTGCTCCAGTAAGAATGAATTTATATTGGGATTCTGACAGAAACTGACAATTTTCTGCTTTAAATTATAGCTAACGTTATGAGTTTGTTAGTTAACCTTGACAGAGTCTCTCAGTGTTTACGTTTCCTTACTTCATTTTTCCCCTCACCTTCAAACTGATAATCCGATTGTCATTTCCTTTCAAGATTTTATGCCGCTGACATATTTCAGGCTTACATTTGGTCTCCATGGTTCCAAGCTTCGTAAAATTGTATTGAAATCTTATATTGATTAGTTTTACCAAAGGAAATGGACGGCATTTCAGCAGGAGACGATCGAAAGCATATTTCCAGTTTCCAGTAGTATATGCATAGGCTTTATCCAAAATTCTTTATATATTAACTTCTTTCCTGAATCATTAGTTATTTCAGGCAAATAACGAGCCTGAATTTCAGTCCTGAAGAGATAGAGAACTGTCAAGCAGACAGTGTATGAATGTGTTCGTAAATACAGAATTATCTGCATATAAGTTTGTCTATGTATGTTTGTATATCTCTAAAGTTGTATACATATGTGTCTGCCTTATGCATGTATGATTTAAACAGTTCGCATATCTATGAATTCACGCACGTAGACACCGATACTTTCTCACATATCAACTTTAACCCTTTCTAAACGAGTCTTTAACAAAACTCGTTCAACAACATGTTTGTTCTTTTTTTTCTCAAAAAGTACTCGTCCACGGGTATATTTACTACGTTTATAGTTTTTTTCAAAAACGCTGACTCAAAAAGAGGTGATTCTCTAAGTTTTTTATTTTAAGCATTTGCCCACGAGCATGATTACTACTTAAAAATGTCTCACCATCATGTTATTTCACAAATCACGTGTTTAAGTTTGTAATTACGACTTTTAAAATATTTCCAAACAAAATTGGCTCACCATCTATAAATAGATGTTTTAGAAAATAAAAAATAAGAATAGAACAAATATTTTCCTAAACGGGAAAGATCAACTATTTTAGATACTCTGATATAGAAGAAAATAGTTAAACAACAAACGTCACTTATTAATTCACTTATTAATTCACTTGTTAATTAATTTAACTTAAAATCCAAAATCAGATAGCTAAACAATTTTATCAAAGTAATGGACTTCACATTTAAAAAGATAACAAGCACTGCACTTTATGCTCTTTTCCTTCATCTGATTGTAATAATCAGGATGATTTAGAAATAGTTAATGAACTGAGAAAGATAAAGATATTCTACAAGGAAAATAAATATTTTACGTACAAACCCATCAACACAGTCTACACTTACATTACGACGTTGATAATATTAATATTTTAATGACCGGATATAGAACTCATTGTGAAATAAAATTTGGATAAAAATCAAGGAAACTAGACAATGGAGATGGCATTATCACGATTCGTCTCCATTAATATCGTTTACTTTAAGTACACCAAATTTTGTATCATTTAATTAAATATCTTGCTGAAATTTATCTGATTATAGTTTGTCAGTATTAATAAAATTAAACTACGGATTTCATGTCTATTTTCAAGTAAGAAAACTCTTATCTGAATGTATAAAAACCTTTACCCGACAATCAGTCTTTTAACCAAAGAAGCAACATTATAGATCTCAGCAAGTGTTTAAAATAATCTGCAGCAACTTTAAGTTTCCACCACATCATAACTGGAGGTAGCTGAAAGGAAAGAAGCAACTGTTATGAATGGTTGTTGTTGTTGTTGTTGCTATAGGGTTTAACGCTATTTTTCAGCACAAGATAGACAACCCCTGAAAGAACCACGGACCCACTAGAAGCTACTGGCAAGCTTTCTCACGTACCCACACTGGCCGAACCCAAGACTCGAACCCATGCAGACTAAGGTGAAATGGCAGTGATCAGTAACGCTGAGCGCTTAAAACCAGTCGGCCACTCGGGGCCCCCTGTTATGAATGGTACCGAAACCTTAATAACTGAAGGTAAATAGAATGATAATTAGGAAAGAATGTGATGTGATTGTGATATGAATTTTTAACATAGCTTTTAACAATATTTCAGTCATATCGTCGCTATGTCTGTGTGAAGTGTCGAATTTTGAATTACAGAAAATTTTAAAGTTGAATGCATTTAGCAATTAAAGTTATCTCATTTAAGCCAGGAAAGTCTTTGTGAAGGATCACTCTGAAATTTCGTCGTTCGTCTTCCCCCATGTCAGTGTAAACTTCAAAGGGATAGAATTCCGACCCACCCAGTGAGATTGACCGGGGTACCTTAACACGGTCCTTAGAAAGTAAACATTTGAGCTACCAACCCTAACCGCTTGGTAGGAACCTATGTCCACTTATCATATTTTCAAAGGGAAAATTGTCACGCACTGTCGTACACAGATTCTGAGCTTTCTAAATCTGATGAAAGAAATTATTTCTTTAGGAAAGATTAGGGACCACCGCCTACGATTGGGTATAACAAATTAGGGCGTACACTTTAGAGCAATCTGACTTTAAAGTGACGACCCTAGTCGAAATTCTTTAGTCTGAAAATTTCCTAGAAGAGGAAACTTAGTCGACTCCGTGGAAGGCTAAAGATTAGTGCTTTCCTCGTGAAACAAGAAAAGGGACCAGTTGGCTGTTATATAAAAAGTCATGTTTAGTTCTAGGACGCACAAGTCCTGAAGGAAGGAAAAAATACAGCGACAAGGAATAACTTTCAGAGAGGAAGACGAGACAGTCCGAAGACAGGAGTATGAGAAAAGAAAGAAAGAAGGACGAGGTCAGAATAAAAGGACCAGTGAGTCCATGAAGGGGCAGAACCTAGAGTTGAGGAAGGATGAACTAGGAGACGTTGATATACAGTCAAAGAGAATGAAGGTGATGCAATTGATCGTGGACATTGCGCTCTTTTCACCTCTCGTTATGATGATGTAATAAATCCAAATTGGACACACCTGTTAAATTCTACTTATATAAGCTAACTTGAATTTGAATTGCCGGTATTCATTTGTTCTGATTAAATTTGTTATTTTCTTGTCAAAAGGGGGTTCGTATTGTTTATTTCTTCCCAGTATTCTCGTTCAGTTTTCTGTTGAAATTCCATTTTTCTTTCACTCCCGCCGGGCTATAATATCGAGGGAGGTCATCCTTTGGATAACGCCAGCCAAACCCAATTAACCACCCCTCTTTCTAAGAAAGCGAAGTTACAGTCTGCAGTGTGACAGTTTATAGTGATGTCTAGCACTGAGGCATCATGACACAGACATGAAGCACCATGTCCCACTCCGCCGTCACATTATCCTGACACCAGTCTGACCAGTCCTAGCACTAACTTCTTAATCCTGAGCGCCAAGCGAGATAGCCTCTATGCCATTCTTTGGTTGGTCTTTGGTATGACTCAGGCAGAGATCGAACCCGCGACCTCCCGCATCCGAGGCGGACTCTCTAACTACTTAGGCTGCCGGAGCGGTCAAATTAGAAAAAAAGGATATAAAGCAGAAAATGGCAGAATGGTGGATATGATATTGTCCATGGGTATGAAAGGTTTCAAGCAAAAAACAGAATAGTTAATATGATTGACTTGTTTTTCTACCGGATAACTATGAGTAGTTAAGTGGGGCACCCTACGTACAATGGGAATTAGCATTACAGGGACCCCTGGGACACTCTACGTACAATGGAAATTTAACATGGCGAAAAATCGTGGGTCACTCTACGTACAAGGGGAATTTAACATGAGGAATAGAGTTTGGGCTTGTTTAGGGACAAGGGGAATTGAACATGGGATTTTTTTTAAAAAAAAAAAAATTTTTTAAAAAAGGGGTAGGCAATTGAAAGGCTATCTCTTTTCGAGAAATATGGCTGGCCCTGAAAAGGGCCTTTGGGTTTATGTTAATGTATCCATTAACATAAAGGGCACCGAATCGGTCTTCTTCTTCTTGTCCTTAGGCTGCGTCTCACTGTTGGCCCGTAAATCAGCACTCTTTTGAGGCATCCTTGTCTTTCAACGTAGATCCTACGTATCCACAGGCTGGTGTCCGTCCTGTGGACAACGGTCCACTTGGATCGGACATACATGGGTATGTCCGTCCGGAACATCATGGAAGACACAAGCGTAGAAGATTGCACATCGGTCCACATCTTGAAGCGACGAGAACAGGTGAATCAATGCACTGAACTGCGCTTATTTATAGGTAGAGGTAGGATTGAAACGGATTGAGTTCATTCACCAATCCAAACACGCGTTACAAAATTCAGTCAGCCCGCATCCAATCCGAAGAGAGCAGTCTGTGACGTCAGTTGGTCTATATAGATTCACTAGCGCTTGTGTGCAGTCAATCTATGCGACAGTGATTCAACATGACGGAAACTCAGAAAACGATCCATTGGGGTGCACCAACAGGGGAGACTGCCCAAGGGAACCCGGACTTACTTTCAGAAGAGGTGAACTGGGATTTTGTGGATTTTCTTACCTCGCAAGAATTTGTTCCGGAACCTTCGTTACCTTTTTCATTACCGCAAGTGGAGAATTTTAGACAGAGACAGAAAGAAGAATTGGAGAAATTTATACAACGACAAAAGGAAGCGGAACAAGCTTTTCTCCTACAGCAGCAGCATCAGCAGCAGCAAGAAGAAGAGGTAAGAAAAAAACAACAGCAAGAAGAAGTAGCAGCAGCAAAGAAACAAGAGGGTGAAAATCAAACGGTCACGGTACTGTTGGACATTTTAGCGGAGTTAAGACGTCTGAAACAAATGTATCAGACTTCTTTATCACGACCGAAGAGAATACGACCTTCCCGAGCTAAACACGTCAACCCTGTGACTAAGCCTACCGTACCACCCTTAGTGATTTCAACCCAATCATCATCAACATTACGCAGTTCAGAAGTAGGCCTTGGCCGTGGCAAAGGCTTAAGGCAGTTAAAGTTGATTGGTTAAACTCACCCCTACACCATAAAGAAAAAAGGCCCTTTTCAGGGCCACCCACATTTCTCGAAAAGAAATACAATTTCAATTTGCCAATAACTCAAAAAAATATTAAACAGCCCATTTTACCCTTATAGTACGTGTCTTTGTATGAGTGCGTGAGTGTAGCTTCTTATTTTAAAATCAAAACTCAAAGACACTTACCTTATATCATTAATTTATTCTTTTCTCCATTTTTTTACAATCCAATTCACAATTCACAACACAACACTTTAATAAAAAGTTCATTGACTTCTTCTTCTTTAGTCTCTCTGTTTTTTGAATTTCTTCACCGTCTTTTCCTCATTTTCTTCCCTTCTTCTTTTCTTCTCCTGTTTCTTTGCCTCTTGTAAATAGAATTGTCTTCTTTCTTCCTCTTCTTCCTCTGAAGAATCCCTCTCTTCTTCTGAAGAATCCTTTTCTTCTGACTCCTCTTGTTTCTTTTTTGGGCAATCTGGAGACCAATGTCCTTTTTCTTTACAATAATAACAGGTATCTTGACTTTTGTCTTTTTTAGCCCCTGTTTTTGTTCTTTTTTGACGGTCTGGACACTCTGAAGACCAATGCCCTTTCTTCTGACAGATATAGCAAGTATCTTGACTTTTATCTCGAAAGGAAGGAGAGTAGTCCGTCGGCTGGTCTGAAGAGAATTTTCTAATGACCCCTCGCAAAGCTCTGACGAAACGTTCGATTTGGTTAGTCTCTTCCATCGTTGTGCTCGGCTTGAGAGTGAAATGAATAGTGAAAGGACAAGACACGCACCCTTTTATATACGCTGGTCTGCCATGACTATAAATTAGTTAATGGTGTTTACACTTGAGTCATTTGACGTTTTGCACTCAAGATGAAACGATCCCATTCATTCGAGAAGAAAGAAGAAGAAAGTAAGAGGCAGAAACGTGATCTATCGCCTCGTACCAGAGCTGAAATCTTGGCACAAATTCATGCCAGTGATTTTGAAGAGGACATGAGTGAACCAGAATTTGAAACCTCTAAACCAAGTTCGTCACTCTTAGTCAACCCTGAAAAATACTATTCCATTCGAGAGACGGAAAAGCGCTCCTCTAGAAAATTTAGAACCACGGCTTACACCTACACGGTGAAGTTTAAAGATTTCAAGGCCGACGTACCCTTAGAGAAAGCAGAAGGGTTTATCACCGAGATGTGGGATTCTTTGCTCACCGCACTCAAGCGACAATGTCAACCCAAAGAAGACGATCGCTTGACACTATCCATAGATCACGACGGTTTGAAATCCCCTGTTTGGATCGAGTTTAGCAGGCCTGCAGAACTAACCCCTTCCAAAATCATGGACAAGATTCAACACGTACAACAATCTAATGATCAGTTTGACATCACCGATGGTAAAGCCACACTGAAAATGGCCCACGTCTCTCTTCCTCAAGGGACTGGACGCAAAAAGATGTTATTGGTGGACGACCTTCGCAACACCAAAACAAGTCTCGTCCGAATTAACAACCCTCAAGACCAGATGTGTTTAGCTCGAGCCATCGTGGTGGGACGAACCTATGCCAACAAAAACGACACGGTAGAATGGAAAAGAACAAGGAACACTATTCAACGTTCCCATCGAGCCAAACAACGAAGCGAAGCAGAACTCCTGTTACAACAAGCTGGACTGTCCAAAGACACACCCTGTGGCATTCCTGAGATGCAAAAATTGCAAGATGCCCTAGCTCCACGCTACACCTTGAAAGTGCACCCTCAAGAAATGCGTGGGTCTCTGTTGTTTCGAGGCCAAGATTTTAAGGACGGAAAATACATTCATCTTTATTATCACGATGAACATTTCGATACCATTACCAGTATCACTGGATTCCTGGGATATGCTTATTATTGTGAGAAATGTGATTATGGTTATAACAATCGAGAGCAACACAAGCATTGTGGATGGAAATGCCCAGGATGTTTGGCCTCTCCACCCTGTCTGAGCGAAGAACCAGTGCCTTGTTCGACTTGTCAGCGCACGTTTGTCAGTCCTACCTGTTACCAACAACATCTGAAAACACAAGGTTCACAGAAGAAATGTGCTTGTCAACTGCTGAGATTGTGCCCTACGTGTGGACAAGGCATACTTACCAATAATGCCAAGGCACACGTATGTCGAGGAAAGAAAAAATGTCACATTTGTCACCACATCGTGGACTTGGAACACCAATGCTACGTGCAAAAATACCAACCCCCACCAGAGACAGAGGACGGTCATAAGAAGAAAAGCAATTTCATCTTTTTCGATTTCGAATGCATGCAAGAGACCGGCATTCACATTCCTAATTTCTGCGTGGCTCATCAAGCGTGCGAGAAGTGCATTCAAGAACCTATCTTCAGTCATTGCCCTCACTGCAGCAAGATTCCTGGAGGGCGTGAAAAAATCTTTCGAGGACCGAACACGTTGGCCGATTTTGCCCAATGGGTCTTAGACCCCATCGACAAGACGTGGAGCCAAGAGGACATCGAACGTTACGGAGATTGTCATCGTCATGCCACAGTGATGGCTCACAATTTCTCCGGATACGATGGACAGTTTCTTCTCAGATACTATACGGAACAAGGCACCGAGCGTCCTAAAGTGACTTTGAACGGAGCCAAAATCATTTTCATGCAAGTGGGACAAGTGCAGTTTAAAGATTCGATGAGCTATTTGGCTATGCCTTTGAGTCGAATGCCTAAAACGTTTGGAATGACAGAAATGGCTAAAGGGTACTTTCCTCACTTTTTCAATACGGAAGCCAATCAACATGCCGTTCTACCCCATTTACCTGAGGCTCACTATTACGACCCCGACAACATGCGTACCGAACAACGAGAAGCTTTCTACGCTTGGTACCAAGCTCACGCCTCTGACCCTTTCGACTTTCAGGAAGAAATGTTAAAGTATTATCGTTCCGACGTGGACATTTTACGACGTTGCTGTGGAAAATTTCGAGAACTGTTCATGGAACACGGAGGAGTCGATCCTTTGAAAGAAGCTTGCACCATTGCCAAAGCGTGTTCCTTAGTGTACCGCCAACGATTTATGCCTGAAAACACCGTGGCTGTCATCAGTCCTCAAACGACCCATTATGTCAAGCGTTAATACTCGGTCAAAGCCCTACGTTGGTTACATTACTTGTGCGACAAGGAAGATAAATGGATTCAGCATGCCCGCAACGGAGGAGGCGAAAAGACCATCGGAACGTATTCGGTCGATGACTGGGACTTAGAAAACCCCAAGATCGTGTACGAGTTTAACGGCTGCTTATTTCACGGATGTCCCGTCTGCTACCCTGACCGTGACACTAAAAATCAGTTTTTACAACGGACCATGGAAGACTTGTACCAGGACACATGTCAGCGGCGCCTAAAGTTAGAACAGCAAGGATACCAAGTGGTGGAAATGTGGGAACACGAGTACGATCACCGTATGAAAACCGATCCCGAGTTTAAACGCCTCGTGGAAAGTTACCAGTTCATGGACCCGCTGAACCCGAGGGATAGTTTGTACGGAGGAAGGACCAATGCCACCTGTTTGCTGTACCAAGCCGACGAAGAGAAAGGAGAAGAAATCAAATATTTGGACGTGTGTTCGCTGTATCCCTATGTGTGCAAATATTGTCGTTTTCCCGTAGGGCACCCGCAATTGCTGACGGAACACATCTGATGTTTCCCTTGTGCCGTACTTGTGCCGAAACGTGCAACCAAGACCAGCCTTGTCAGCACAGCCAGGAAGAACGGGCCTTGACGGGAACCTGGGTCAGCGTAGAATTGTTCAAAGCTCTGGATATGGGATACCAACTGTTAGAAGTGTACGAAATTTGTCACTTTCCTAAGACACAACAATACCACAAGGGTGACCCTACTCAGAAAGGCATTTTCGCCGACTACGTGGATGCCTTTTTGAAACTGAAGCAAGAAGCCAGCGGCTATCCTTCCTGGTGTCACACTCCCGAAGACCAAATAAAATTCAAAGAGAAATACTACGAACAAGAAGGCATCACTTTAGACCACATCGAGAAAAACGAAGGCAGTTGATCGCTTGCCAAAGTGATGTTAAATTGCTTGTGGGGTAAAATGGCACAACGACCGTGTTTACCCAAGACGGAATATTTGACACAACCTTCCCGCTACTTCCAGATGATTCACGACAAAACCAAATACATGAAACACGTGGACGTCGTTCGAGAGGATTTGATCTTGGTCAATTACGAAGAAGATCTGGACTTTGTACAAGACGACCCTTTTGGAAATGTCATCATTGCGGCTTACGTGACAGCTCATGCTCGCTTAAAATTGTACGAAGCTTTAGAACTGTTAGAAGAACGCGTCCTGTACTTTGACACGGACAGTTGCATTTACATCCATCACCCGATTCAACATCACCCTGACATCGAAGGAGACCGTTTAGGAGCCTGGACAGACGAGCACCCCGACGACAAGATTTTAAGTTTCGTCAGTGGCGGCCCCAAAAATTACGGCTACGAATACCGGGACAAACAAGGAGAAGTGCACACGACGTGCAAAGTGAAAGGACTGACTCTGAATCATCGTACCAGTCGTGTGGTCAACTTTGGCGTATTGAAAGAAGCCTTGCAGTCTGGAGAGGATGCAAACTTTAAAGTGACCACCTATCAACCGAACAAGATTGTACGTTTACCCACTCACCACATCGTCAGTCGACCCTTGGAAAAAGTCTATCAAATCGTGTACCAGAAGCGAGTTCGACTTCCCAATCATTTCACCTTGCCGTATGGACACGTCGGTATTGGTGTGTATATAAAAAGGAACCCTAGGCAAGATCGATAGTTCATTGTGACTACCAAGACCGAGCAAACAAGATGAATACTTTCAGAGAAACACGAAACAAGTTGTTTAGAAAGGCACAATTCAAGTGTGAGACTTCGGAAGTGGAATGCGATTGTGAGCCTTGCAATGGGTACGATGCTGTACCTTGTGACCTGAGCGATGACGTAAAGCATCATGGGAACTTTAGTGTCCCTACCCCTATCATGGAAAGTGATGCTGTGCGTACCAAACCTGTGGGATGCCAAAGTGATGCCGCTCGTCCTCTTGGACATTTTACTGGGTTTCGTTTTAAAGGGGAATGTTCACCTTCACGTCTACCCCCTTACGGATGTCATCCAGCCCTGAGCAAACTCCTGTTCATGTCACCCAACCCTCATCGAAACGAACCTGTGAAAGACGAATATTCGTTTCCTGTGCGTTTGTCGGAATACTGCGACTTTGAAAATCGTCTTCAATCGTTCAAAGGAAAATGGCCTAAGTATCTGGGAGGACCGACCCCCGAAGAATTAGCCAGAGCCGGATTTTTCTACTTGGGCGAAGGAGATAAAGTCAAGTGTTTCAGTTGCGGTGTGTCACTTCACCACTGGGAACCGCAAGATTCGGCCTACGTTGAACATGCTCGATGGTCACCGAATTGTCATTACTTACCCTTAGTGGGACCGAGACATTGAAGTAACTTCTTACCATAATCTGTTCATGGATACTTTACAAGAGAACATTCGTGCTTTGCCTGTGGAGTTGAGAGAACACATTTACCGAGAACTGATCAAAATACAAGTGAAACGTAAAGAACAATTGCATCCGTTACGTCACCAGATCTTTAAGCACTGGTACCTGAATGGTATAAGAGAACTGATTCGTCAGAAATTGTTTCGGTGGTCAGACCTTGTTCAATGCTTCCAGGCTCCCGATGATCCACGTGTTGATCATTTTGGTTACTTCGAGATTCACCTAGAGCAACCCATTGAGGAAGACGAGGTAAAGGATTACCAACATATTTTCCGTGGAATCTACTTAGCGGAAGAGGAAACTTCTAATCGAAGTCTGAAGTTCAGATTACAGTATGCAAGATTTACATTCCCAACTCGAAAACGAACATCACTGGCTAGAAAGTACGTGTATTGCTTCCGAAACAAAGAGACTATAAAAACAGGCTGTCATGCCACGACTTATGTCGCATGTAATCCAACAGATTCCGTGGAAGGAACTCAATGACCATATTCAAACCGTGGATCATTACCATCAATTATTACAAGAACTGTATCCATTCAATTTGGGACGACAAGTGGTGTGTGTCTTAGTGACTTGTTTTCTGGGATTTCGTTTACCAGCCGATTCTTTGTGGACTCTTTACGATCAGTACTTACCATACCCCCATGGCCTTAAATGGTCACGAAAAACTCCTTTTGCTCAAAGCCTTGCGTTTTCATCTGGATACTTCTCGACCTCAACAGCAAAAAAGATTCGTCAACTTTTAGCTACCCAAGACGTGTATGACGATGTGTGTGTAGCTTGTGACTTACATCCCCATTGGACAGATGTTCGTGATTGGAAAAAGGGGGGTTTTGAGGCTTGGACCCAAGAAGTGGCCCAGCATGCACAAGAGTTGTTCAAGGAAAAAAGTTACTTTTCAACCTGTGTTAGTGACGGTGCCAGAAGAACCCGTCACCGAAAACAACCACTCGCTTCAGGACAGGACTGTCATGGACATGCCTGAAAGGTCATTCCAGGAGGACACTTGTATGACAATACCTCATGTAGAGACTGTAAGAACATTACACACTGTCCCTAGGACATCTTCGTTACCCAAAACATGTTGTACAGACACTTGTTTATATTCCACTTTGATTGTTTTGATGTGTTTTTTATTCCTGTACATCACTATTTGGGTTGTATGTATTTTTGTCTTTCGTGTTCATATTTGAAACATTCAATAAACGTGTTCTGAAAAAAGTATATAAACTCTTGTCTTGTTTGTTTTCGTGTCACAAGTGACATTTCTCACACAATGGCTATCTCTGCTGTCTCTGCTCCCTCTTCCTCTACTGTCAAAGTCATCGACGAACACTTAGATCGTGCCAGTTGGGAGGCTTTGTATCTTCGCCATCCCTTTAACATGCTCATTGCTGGACCTAGCGGTTCAGGCAAAACCGAATTCGTCAAACGTTTGATCGAACATAAACATCATTTGATCGATCGGCCACCTCAACGGATCGTGTGGTGTTACAAAGAGTGGCAATCGGCGTACAGCCTCTTGCGAGAAAGTCAAGGCGATTCCATCGTGTTTGTGGAAGGCATTCGTAAAGAAGACGACGGCATCGTCTCTGACTCCCGTCAAACCCATTTGGTCATTTTCGACGACATGTTAGGAGAAGACGAAGAAGAAATTAAATTGTGGTTCACGCGCAAAGGGCATCACCGTAATGCCAGTGTCGTTTACATCACCCAAAATTTGTTTCAACAAAGTAAAGCCCATCGCACCATCAGTCTCAATGCGCATTACGTGGTCTTGTTTAAAAGCCCTCGAGATAAATCGCAAGTGCAAGTCTTAGCCAAACAGTTAGGAACGCCTTGGCTGACTCAGGCGTACGACGATGCCACTCAAACGCCACACGCCTATTTACTCGTCGGAGGATTTGCGATTTCGTACCCACTTGTTTCACCACTGGTGCCAAGACGGAGGGCCTGTCCTGTACACGTCTCCGTCCTCGACTTCATTTCACTCCCCATAAAAAATCTATAAAAACCTCAGACCCTTTTCGTCTGTCTCACACACAGTGTGAACATGACGTCCCTTCAGTCGCATCTTCCCGTCAAATTGATTCGTGCCTTGTATGGCATCAGTCGAGAAAAAAATCCACAAATACGAGCTTGTGTCTTAGAAGCTAGTCTCAAAGAAGTCTTACGATTGTTCACGATGACGGCACGTCAAATACTCCAAGGAATCATTCAGATTCCTCATCAAACCCAACGCTTTTTCGATCGAAACAAAGTCGCTTTGGTCCAACTGGCCGATCCCCGCATCGACACTCAAACCAAAAAACAAATCATTTTGAAACCTGGAGGGAGCGGTACTCTAGGAGGGGTCATCATTCGCTCACTCTTAAGATGGGATCCTAATGCCCCCAAAGTTATCCCCAAGACAAAAGTCCAACGAAGCCCCAAGAAGAAAAAGAAAAAGACCAGGTCCCCAAGGAGAACTTCTCCTCTTACCAGACACCACCCCGGAAAAAGAAAAGAAGCCCCCAGAAAAAGAAACAGAAAAAAGTCCCCAGAAAAAGAAAAGTCCACAGAAGAAAACCAGTCGCAAGAGAGGCACTTCGGCTAGGACGCAACCTTACACTCGCAAACCACGACCTGCCACGGCAGTGACTGCGTCTCCGGCATCCTCACGTTTATCCACTTCTCCGTTGATGTCACCAGGAACTGAAGAGTACTTGGAGACGTTAATCACACCAAGAACTTCTCCGTTGATGACCCCCAAAAGAACTTCCCCAGTGGCAGGACCCTCCAATTTAGTGGCAGTGGCTGCTGCTCACAAAGTACCTTCTCCCAAAATCAAAGTCCATGAAAGATCGGGCATGTTACAAAGTTTACTGGATTTGTCCAAGCAAGAACTGGCTCGATTTAGTCCGTTACATACCCCTGCACGACGTGTCATGCCTGTCATGAAGTTGATACGACGTAAAGACAATCAGTGGCGACGCGTTCCAGTATAAAAAAGGCCTGTGACCAAGTAGGGTATCAGTGTTTTTTTTGGTGCTCCTGAAGACTCAAAGATGTCACCCTCCAGAAAACCCCAAGGAAAGAAAAGGAAAGGACTGCCACCACGTTTAGCCAAACATGGGGACATGTTATCTGTCCTGTCCAAAGCTTCTCCACCCCTACGAAAAAACCTCATTCAAACGGCCTCCAAAGAGGTCATCGATACCGTGTGCGAATGTTGTTTGAACGTTTTGAAAGGCACGATCCCTTTGTCCAAACACCAGAAACAATGCTTAAGCAAACATCGTCACGTTCTTCGCCAAATGGTTCGAAAGAAAATTCCCATTCGTCAAAAGAAGAAGATGTTAGTGCAACGTGGAGGCATTTTGCCCCTCTTGTTAGGCCCCATACTGAAAGGAGTCTTGGGAACCATGTTGGGAGGACTGGTGGGAGCAAGATAAAAAGGCCCTCGGAAGTCCCAAGATCTCAGAATCGACCCTTGACAACCCCATGGAAGGACGAAAACTAGCTTTAGTGCCTTACAAACGATGGATGGAATACCATTGGTGGCAAGAACAACGCACCCCGCATTTACCTCCCAATCCCAATTTGAGCGAGATGTCCCAGTTACAACACGAATTGCAGTCCTTGATGGATCGCCAAGATTTGTCCGAAACAGAAAAATCGCAAAAGTACGGTCAACTCTTGCAACAACTGCAACTCTTTCACCAGAAAGCTTTAGACGAAACAGCTCTACCCACTCTGAAAGATTTTAAGACCTTGATGAAAAGTCCAGCACCATCACCAGTACCAGTACCAGTACCACCAGTACCAGTGACCAAGACAGAAAAAGGAAAAGAAGAAGAAGAAGTAGAAGGGTTTCAAACTCCACCAGAAAAAGTACGCAAGTTAACAACACCACCTACCTCCAGAATTGGATGGATTAAAAAGATGATGGCCACCCCTTCTTCATCACAAGAGAAAAAGAAAGTGAAGACAGAAGTGAAGACAGAAGTGAAGACAGAAGTGAAACAAGAACCGATATCCCCCGCTCAGACATCCTCCTCCTTCTCTTCAACACCTATTGCCGGTCGCACACGCAAAGCATTGCAATCCAAGAAAATACCGCAAGAGAAAAAGAGTAGCATCCTCCAAGAGTGGGTGTCTTATTAACACACAAACACACAAAAATGGAAAAAGTCTTAGCCAGCATTTACTACGATCCCTCCCATCCTGCAGGTTACGCAGGAGTTCAAAAATTGTATCGTGCTGCCAAAAGTCGACTGAAAAGTCTCCGTTTACCTCAAGTGCAACGATGGTTACAAGAACAAGCTACCTACACTTTGCACAAACCCATTCGACGCAAGTTTGCCAGAAGTCGCACCCGAGTGGAAGGCATCGATCATCAATGGCAAGCCGATTTAGCCGATGTCTCTCATTTGGCCAGCTACAATCGTGGCTACAAATATTTGTTTTGTGTCATCGACGTCTTTTCCAAATTTGCCTGGGTCGTGCCCTTGACTTCCAAATCCATCAGCGAGTTAGTGCGAGCCCTGCAACGGGTGTTGAAACAAAGCGGTCGTCACCCTCTTCGATGGCAAACGGACAAAGGCACCGAATTTCTGAACCAAGCTTTCCAAAAAGAATTAAAGAAACGTGACATTCATTTTTTTTACCACCGAGAATCCAGAAACCAAAGCCAGCATCGTGGAACGTTTTCAACGCACTTTGAATGAACGCATGTGGAAATATTTTACGCATCACCACACTCTGAAGTACATCGACATCTTACCGCACCTGGTGCAAGCGTACAACCAATCTTACCATCGAAGCATCGGACGTGCCCCGCAAGACGTGACTCCCGACAACGAAGTGCTGGTGTTTGAGCGTCTGTTTGGTACGTCCCCGACGAGGGCTGTCCCCAAGAAAAGTGGAGAGTTGACCGTAGGAGATTGGGTGCGCATTGGCAAAACCAAACGCACTTTCGACAAAGGTTACTTACCTAACTGGACGACCGAATTGTTTCGCGTCACTGGACGAGTGCATGGCCGTCATCCTGCCGTCTATAAATTGGAAGACATGAACGGAGAAGTGCTCAAGGGAACGTTTTATTTGCCCGAGTTACAACGTGTCACCAAAAAAGAAGACGACGTGTACGACATCGAAAGCATTCTCGAACGCAGAACCCGTAAAGTGGGCAAACGACGTGTCAAAGAAGTCAAAGTACGTTGGAAAGGATATCCACCCAGTTTCGATTCTTGGATCGACGCTTCGCAAGTCATCGACTATAAAAAGAAGTGACCATCATGCCCTTTCACACAGCAGACGCAGCTACGTCGACCACTCCTCCTTCACCTAGTTCTTCTGTGCAAGATTTACAAAAACAACCCTTGTGGGTGTGGTGTGGAGAACGTGTGCCTAAAATGCAAATCGTCTTTTTCTGCCAAGTCTTCGTGGTGTATTGTGTCATCGGGGCAGCCATCGCCAATTTGAGTTTGCAACAAGGAGACAAACAATTGTGGACCATTTTATTGAGCAGTTGCATCGGTTACCTGCTTCCCAATCCCTCCCTGAAATTCTCCTCGAACGGAAACCTTGTGTCCAGTGCCAGTGTCAGTCACCACTCCAACCACAATCAGAACCCCATTTTGGGCGGAGACACGCCTCTGACGTCCAGTAATATCCCCTCGGACAGCCACAGAACTCTGGAATTATGAGTCACCAAAACCAATTTTACTTGACCTTACCCAGTGACAGTTCCATGGAGGTGTTTCCCCACAACATGTTGTGCTGTTACACGAACAAATTACCTCAAGCCATCCCCTTAGATCACGAAGCCCATTGGGAAGTGGCTTTAGTAGAAATGATTCACCCGACCCAAGTCCACAATGTCCTTCCCAATCAAAATAAATTTGATGTGGAAGTTCTTGACGAGCAATTGCAACAGGAGTTGGATAAGAGAACAACCATATCTGACATTAAAACCTATAATGAGAAAACTCAAAAGTCGACCTACCACTTGTCCATTCCCCCAGGCTATTATTTTAGTGGTCATCATTTGGTCAGCGTCATAGCCTCCAGGTTTAATGGCGTGTTTGGGAAAGCTTTTGACATTGTCAGGAACAAAAGTGTCACCATGGAGTACCACAAAGTAGCTCGTCGCTTCTTGATGAAATTTGAGCGGAGTAAAACCCTGTCCATTGCATTTTGTCCTGAATTGTTTGACATGTTGGGCGGTGACATGGAGATGAGAAAGAAAGTTGAGCTAAAAGGTGAGCAAGTAATCATTTACGACAACGAGTCTTTTGCCAAGTATTTTCGTACCCCGGTAGAACTGAACCAAGGACTGAATTTGATCTTTGTGTATTCCGATGTGGTGGAGTACAACGTGGTGGGACACACCTCCGTACCGTTACTGCGTGTCATTCCTTTCAAAGTGGATTCTGCCACGAACGCTGACGAGGAAGGTGGAAACACTTACCACGTCCACCGCGAATTTGTTCATCCTCACTATTTGCCGGTCAGCAAGTCTTATTTGGACACGGTCAACATTACTATAAAAGGAGATTTGGGACAAAATATTCCATTCACCAAAGGAAAAGTCACGGTGAAACTCCATTTTCGAAAACGGTTCTCTCACGACTCGTAAGTAAGTCATGTATCCAGTGTACCGAGGGGTTGCTCGACAGCGAGGACACGGTTTAGGAGACATGTTAAAATCGGCCTTTCGTTCGGTGGCCCCAGTGTTGAAACCGATGGTGACACGCGGATTGCACGCCTTGAAAGATGCGGCACTGACGCAAGGCAAAGAATTTCTCCAAAATGTCATCATCGACAAACAAAACCCTAAAGAAGCTTTCATGAGGGCTGGCAAAAATGTCTTGCTGCAAACGGGTAAAGACATTTTAGGCCGACGAGACACACCTATAAATGCCCTGCACGCTACCGAATCAGGCATTCAGCAAGGACAAGGCAGAAAGAGACGACGAAGAAAATACCCTTTCACCAGACTTCAAGCTAGAAAGGCCAAGAAAAGAAGAAGAACCGTTCGAGACTTAGACGTTTTCGATTATTGAAACACAGAAAAAAATGATGCACCGAGAGTCTTGCGCTTGTTCCAAGACAGAACTGGATCTGTTTGCCATGCCCCCCACCATGATGACCATGCAAGAATCCCAGTGGGTGGAATTTCACCCCGTCTCCTCATTGACCGATTCCGCTCCCATCGAGTTTGAAATCAAGGGACAGCCCGAACATTACATCGATCTGAATAGCAGTTACTTGAACTTGAAAGTCAAAGTTCTAGATAAGGATGATGGTGCAGTAGAAAACACTGAGAATATAGCTCCCGTCAACAATTTCATGCATTCCTTGTTCAGCTCAGTGGACTTGTACTTGAACAACAAACTGGTCAGCAGCAGCATGGATACTTACCCTTACCGTGCCTACCTGGAAAATCTCTTGACGTACGGAATATATGCCAAGAACACTCATCTCAATGCTTGTGTGCTATGGGAACCTGACGAAGAGGGCAAGTTTGACCTACTAGATAAAGACAATGACGGCTTTGAGGAAAGACGAAACAAAATCACAGGTGGAAAGAGTTTAGAACTGATGGATCGTTTGCATTTGGACATGTGGTTGCAAGAGAAATATTTGCTAAACGGGGTAAATCTTCGCCTGAGACTGAATCGTAGCAGTACCGCTTTCCATTTGTTGGCTGATACTGGTGCTGGCAATCCTAAAAGCAAAATCGAGGAGGCCAAACTCTACGTACGACGCGTGGAAGTGTTACCCAAAGTGGGAAACGACATCAGTCAGACGTTGAGCAGAACGACCGCCAAGTATCCGATACGTCGCGTGGAAGTGAAAACCTTCACCATTCCCAAGGGACAGCGATCCATGATCGAAGATCATCTGTTTCAAGGACAGTTACCCAAACGTTTAATCCTTGGTATGGTAGAGAATTCAGCCTTCAACGGAGCCTTCGCTGAAAATCCTTTCCACTTTCAACACTTTAACGTGTCCAAGATTGAAGTCAGTCGCGATGGCAAGACCTTGTGTACCCGACCTTTCGAACCCGACTTTGACAAGAAGAATTACTTGAGGTCGTACTTGTCCCTGTACGAAGCTACCGGGCAGTTAGGAACCAACACCAGTCACGGTATTATGTACGAAGATTACGCAGGAGGCTACGCTTTGTGGGCTTTCGATTTCACTCCAGACCAAGGCAGCGACGAGGGACATTTCCACCCTATAAAATCCGGCCAGATTCGTGTTGAACTTCAGTTTAAAAAGCCACTGGACGAGACAGTGAACGTCATCCTGTATGCAGAATTCGATAATACCATAGAAATCAACAGTTTGAGAGAAGTCATTCTAGATTACTAGAAGCTATGGAAGACTGTTATCCCTCTTTACCTAGTGGAGAAACTTTGGACATGGAATATGAGGAGACCATGGAAGGAGGAGAATCTCAAGACAAAGAAGAAGAAGTTGTCATAATGAAGTCGAGATGGCCAGACCAAGAAGACCATTTAGTCTCCTGTTTTGCCAAACACTTGGCCGATAAAATGACGGAATTGATCAAGAAAAATTGCTATGGATGTCAAAACGATCATCCCAGTCAAATTCAACACGATAAATGCCTGATGTTAAGTCAAGAAGAAGAATTGGACGAGTATCTGGACGAAGCTTGGAGTCTCATCTCGAACAAAGACGTGTTGTACCAGTGGTATAAAGACTTGCGTGAACATTCTTGTCCACCATTAACCACTCAAGAGATCCATCGTATCGAAGCTCTCCTGAATCAGAGTGAGGAAACAAAACGAATAACCGTTTATTCGTCAGACATTTTCAAGCAAAAAGTCAGGATCGAATTGACGACTTATTATTACCTGTGAAGAAGAAAAAACCACACAAAACAATGGATACCTGGGAACTTTATTACCTTTTGAACCACAGTTCGTATACGTCTTCTTGGAATCCTGTCGTCTGTGCTAAAGATGAACTCCCTCATCGCAAACCTAAAGACCATCAAGCTTACGTGATCAACACGGACGACAGTCATCTCCCAGGAACCCACTGGGTAACCGTCTACTTTGCTCAAGAAGGATGTGTGGAATATTTCGATTCGTACGGATTGCCCCCTTTGGAAGACGATATCATCGACTTTATGAGAAGAAATGCTCAGACCACCCGATTCAATAACGTGAAATTACAAGGCACAGATTCCTTGGTGTGTGGACAATACTGTGTGTATTTTCTGCATCATCGCAGCCTGGGCTATTCCTTAGAACATTTAGTGACTCATTTCGATCCTCGTTCTTCTGCTAGAAACGATGTGAAAGTAGATCGATGGTTTTGTGACCATTATGCTTATCTTTTATCTCAAGCTAGGAAACGTAGTGTCCATCAATGGCCTAATGATTTCCAACAGTGGAAATCACAATTTCATTCACAACGTTGTCAGCCCTGTTTAAAGTAGATTGTCAATTGAGAAAAAAATGTTTGTCATTTGAAACAATTGTTTGATGTTATATTGTTGGATTATTGTTAAATATGTTAGAGTTCTTGTTTAGTGTTAAGTGATTTTTGAATAAAAAATGTTGTGTTTTGAAAAAAATGCGTTTGTGGTTTGTTTAACTATAAGAATGTTGGATTGATGCTCTTTCATTTCTTACTATCCCTCTCATGACACTCACTGAACGTTGCGGCTCGAAAACCGTGTGGGGGATGTTTTCCTTCACGTCCGCGCTTTGACTTTAAGAACCGGGGTTGTTTCCAGTCTAACCATCCATTGTCGACTCATCCTCCTAAGAAGATGTGCTCCAAACTAGCTAAGCTCAACGAAGCCTACGTGAATTTGCATAGGGTCAGAAACAGTCTGATACCGAAGCCAGAAGAAATAGAGAATGTGAGAATGCTAAAAGTCACTGAAGATCTGATAGAAGAGCTCTTCAGAGAAGAAATGAACAGGGAAAAAGAAGAATGGACAGAGAAGTACAGACTTCAGAGACAGCAGCAACAGCAGCAACAGCAACAACAACAACAACAGCAGCAGCAACCTGAAGCTGACAGAGGTTTTGTCGATTGCCGTATCGACACCAAAGAGTTCTTCTTCTCTTTCCGAAGAAGCAGACCTATCGCCAGAAAGTCTATCCTCAGAGGACATCGCATTCTTAGAAACTAAAAAAAGAATGCCATAGCAAACAAAAAACAGCCCTTTTCAGGGCTACCCAATACTCTAGAAAAGAAATAACCATCGATTTGCCAATGTGTGTAGGTAGAGTAGTGTGAATATAAACATTAACTCTTTATTGATAGTGAGAGTGTATGTGTTTGTGTGTTTGTAAGTGCTAAAGTATGTTGGTGTGGATAGTAGATTAAAATGATGTCTTTTTTGGTGTTTGAGGTATAAATTTGGGGTTAGATTGAATTGCTTTGCGTATGTGGATAGTCTATTGAAGTGATTTATAAAAAATTTTAAAATAGTGATGGGTAGTATAAAAAGTGAGTGAGTGTTTCTTTTAGGTCCGCGTGTTGTTTCTTTTGGTCATGATCTAGGTAAGATCAATTTTATGTTTTTTAAGGGGATGTTTTCCATCACGTCCGCGCTTTCAGTATAAATTGAAACTCGCTCAGCAGTCTAGCTACCCTTGTTGATTGATCAACACCGCCAGAAGAATGAACACGAGAATTGTGAAACTGTTAGAACTCCAGATGCACCTGGAATATGCCAGGCGCATAGTAAATGAACTATCAGCGGAGGCTATCGTAGAAGAAGCAAGAATAAAGAAGGAAGAGGAGGAGAGAAGAGAGAGGGAAGAAGAGGAAAAGAAAATAGGAGAGAGGATGTCGTACAATATTCCCGAGACAGAGGATTGGGGTGCTGAAGCGAATCATCCCGCCTCTGCACTCTCAAGACAAAAAGTAAAAAGAGACTGAAGTCAAAGATGTGTGTGTGGCGCCAGGCCTGGAAGGTGCAACCATTAGATAGGTGCATCTGGAGTTCAAAAAAACCAACAGCCCTTTTAAGGGCTACCCAATACTCTAGAAAAGAAATAACTATTAATTTGCCAATGTGTGTAGGTAGAGTAGTGTGAATATAATCACTAACTTTTTTTTAATTGTGTGAGGGTATGTGTTTGTGTGTTTGTGTTTGTAACCGTTCACGTAAGTTTGTGTGAATAGTAGATTATGGGTTTCTTAGCGTATGTGGAGAGTATAGTTAGGGTTTTATTATATGAAATGAGAAAAGTAGGGGGATGTTTTCATTCACGTCCGCGCGTTGTTATTGTTTTTGGTTATGATCTAGGTAAGATCAATTTTATGTTTCTAGGGGATGTTTTCCTTCACGTCCGCGCTTTAACTATAAAGCTAACAGTTTAGCCATTAGAACCCATTCCACGGAATAAAGACAAAGAAAATGGTGGTAGCAACAGCGTTACTGAATCATTTGATAGGCATTTATTATTGGATAGTAGATGTTACGTTTGTCATGGAGAAGATAGAGAAAGAATTCAAATTAGAAAAGTGTCTCGACTATTTTAATAATTTGAAGGAAGCAAAGGAGATAATAACAGGAATGATGGAAGAAGAGGAAAAGAGACTGAGAGGATTGATTGACCCGCCTTATGTAAGAGTTGGAAGTTTAAAGGAAGCTCTTGAAAATGTCATCGAAGTCAGGTGCTTCTTAGAAAAGATATTGAATTGGACGGAGTGGCGATATGTAAAATGGGGGTTGGACCAGCTGACAAAAACGGAAGAAGTAATGAGGAATGTGCTGACCGAAGAGGTCAAGAAGATCAAAGAAAAGTGGTCAAAGGAAAGAAAAGAAGAAGAAAATAGAAAAAAAGGATAAATTCGAAAAACTGAACACAAACTGGATGAAAATCCAAGAGAAGTTCCGGGCCATGGGCCACCCGGACTGGCTGCCGGAAACAGAAAAGAAGAAGAAGAAAGGAATAATGGACAAAATAAGAGGATGGTGGAAAAAGTTAAGAAGTTAAAAGAAGAAGAATAAGAATAAAAAACCCAAAGGCCCTTTTCAGGGCCAGCCATATTTCTCGAAAAGAGATAGCCTTTCAATTGCCTACCCCTTTTTTTAAAAATTTTTTTAAAAAAAAAAAAATCCCATGTTCAATTCCCCTTGTCCCTAAACAAGCCCAAACTCTATTCCCCATGTTAAATTCCCCTTGTACGTAGAGTGACCCACGATTTTTCGCCATGTTAAATTCCCCTTGTACGTAGAGTGACCCACGATTTTTCGCCATGTTAAATTTCCATTGTACGTAGAGTGTCCCAGGGGTCCCTGTAATGCTAATTCCCATTGTACGTAGGGTGCTCCACTTAACTACTACTATGTAATAACATATTAAGGGATATCAAAAAAGAAAAATGGTAAGGCCTTATGTTATATGTATTTCTGGCAGTTAAGTACAAAACAGAAGATCTAGTATGCAGTCTCCATCCACCGCACAAGTATTTTTTCCAAAAAGGTAATTGAAAATATTATTTAATTTTGGACCATCAAGGGTATGACTCAGGTAAAATAAAAAACTTAGAATCAAATGCTTGCAGTATAGTCCAGATTCTAAATGATGATTATGGAACTACAGCTAATCTAATGAATAGGTATCATACTATATTACGACAACAACTGCCAAAAAAAATTAATACATTTTGCTTCTGGGAATGACGAGTCGTGTAAATAGTAACGTAAGATTTTGCAGACAGCTGATAATCAGTTTGTACAAATCAGACAAAAAATAAATTATTGAGTAAATTAATTTAAATTGAACGCAAATTACGTTGATAATATGGAGGCAGCCATTATTCCGTCAATTGAAGACTATTATTTTTATCAAGAATAAATTAACAGAAGTGCTAGATTTTCTCATCAAGCAATTAAACCAGAGTTTATAATTGTGTTTGACTGTATGCTTTGTCATCCTTATTTTGTCTTCGTGTCTCTACACAATTGGTTATAATCACAAACAACAAATCAATTATTGCAGCGATGAGAAGAATAACATATTCAGATTTCACAATGTAATTTCTACAGCTGATGTTAGACAACCTCTTATTAAGATTCAAACGATTCCAGGCATTGAAACAGGCAATGCTACATGCATTGCTACAGGAAATGCTACATGCATTGATAGAGACAATGCTACAGGCAATGCTACAGCTTTACGTTTAGACTACACAATGAAGTAGTTTGCGATACTCATTCAAGAAACAATAGCTTTTTCGTTTTTCTGCTCCTTGAATAGCTTCCATCACTACATCATCCACAACTAGCTTGTTTCTCACCTGCTGTTATCTTGCACAAGTTGCAATTAATAAATCAGAGGCTGTTGTAATCATGGGTATAGCAGTTAATAATCACAGACTGTTTTAATCATGGATATAGCAGTTAATAAATCGGAGGCTGTTGTAATCATGGATGTAGCAGTTAATAAGTCACTGGCTGTTGTAATCATGGATATAGCAGTTAATAAATCAGAGGCTGTTGTAATCATGGATATAGCAGTTAATAAATCAGAGGCTGTTGTAATGATGGATATGGCAGTTAATAAATCAGAGGCTGTTGTAATCATGGATATAGCAGTTAATAAATCAGAGGCTGTTGTAATCATGGATATAGCAGTTAATAAATCAGAGGCTGTTGTAATCATGGATATAGCAGTTAATAAATCATAGGCTGTTGTAATCATGAATATATCAGTTATTAAATCAGAAGCTGTTGTAATCATGGATATAGCAGTTAATAAATCAGAGGCTGTTGTAATCATTGTCCTTGTTTCAACCTTTCAGATAGCTGTAGCTCTTTTTTATTCAATAAAATCAGTATTTTCTCTACTGTTCTGTTCCAACCTGTTAAACGCCCAACTGTGCGTACACTTAAATTTCATTACTTTGTTGTAATTCCTTTGAGTTCTTTTATTCAGTTGCATTTTCAGAAATACCATTTTAAAAATAAATATAGTTTATTTTTTCTTCATAATATATTTGCTAAGTCAAAATTCAAATGAGCTAATGTTGATACAAAAGAATTTACTTTTAATTTCATTACGTAATATTAAATACGTTGTCTATGTCCCTTGATTGTTGATCATTTTGTTCATTTTTATTGTGTCCATTTATTACGCTCTCGAAGAAATTTTATTGACTTTAAAATTCACGTATATAATATGATTCAATAGCTCCACTGGATAACATACCTTGAGTTTGCCCCGATTTGAAATAAGTCTAATACCATCTAAACAAAATGTTTGTTTGAAATTTTTAAATAATGTTTTCTTAATTTATACTGATATTAATTTATGCCTTGTTTAATATTTTCATCAATTGAATATCAGTGTATGGTCCACTAAGTATCGAGTCTTTGTAATTTGCATCGAAAGACGAACAATCACCGCAAACAGTTTCAATCATAACGGAATCATTTGTTTACTATTTAAATGGAATAAAACAAATTGTAAAATAGTTGTGTTTTATTTAGGAGTCAAAGAACAGGCCATTAGCGAATTAATCCAGAAGCAAATAGAATAGGAATAAAAAAATTAGCATTGCAAACGGAGTATACAAAAAAAACCCGAGCTACTAAACAATTGACACAAAGAGATTGAGGCATCATGGACTGAAACGTAAAAAACTACTAGAAATCCTTTTACATTCTAGACTGGAAAATCTCAGAGCAATTGTCATGCGTAATAATACATGCACAACATATCTGAATATTTTATGTCTTACACGTCCTTTAAAAGATTTTCAGACAGATGCAAAATTAGATTGTTAACAACAAATACAAGAAGACCTTTTACTGGGTTTTTATTATTTAGACTGTCTGTATCTGTATTGTGTCTAAGTGGAATAACATTTAAACGTTTTATTTTTAAGAAGACTTGTCAAATAAAGAATACATGTTTCTGCTAACAAGAAAGACAAAGCTAGTAAAATATTTCCTAAATGAATGTATCCGTTGGCGTTGTAGACATATTTTCCATCTGGGGTAACTGTCATAATACTTCCTCTCATTTATACATTAATTAGAGATAACAAAACATATAAACCCTTCTAAAAGTGTTCATTTATCCACAAATCAAAACATATAAACCCTTCTAAAAGTGTTCATTTATCCACAAATCAAAACATGTAAACCCTTCTAAAAGTATTCATTTATCCACAAAACAAAACATGTAAACCCTTCTAAAAGTATTCATTTATCCACAAATCAAAACATGTAAAACCTTCTAAAAGTATTCATTTATCCACAAATCAAAACATGTAAACCCTTCTAAAAGTATTCATTTATCCACAAATCAAAACATGTAAACCCTTCTGAAAGTATTCATTTATCCACAAATCAAAACATGTAAACCCTTCTGAAAGTATTCATTTATCCACAAATCAAAACATGTAAACCCTTCTGAAAGTATTCATTTATCCACAAATCAAAACATGTAAACCCTTCTAAAAGTATTCATTTATCCACAAATCAAAACATGTAAACCCTTCTAAAAGTATTCATTTATCCACAAATCAAAACATGTAAACCCTTCTGAAAGTATTCATTTATCCACAAATCAAAACATGTAAACCCTTCTGAAAGTATTCATTTATCCACAAATCAAAACATGTAAACCCTTCTGAAAGTATTCATTTATCCACAAATCAAAACATGTAAACCCTTCTAAAGGTATTCATTTATCCACGAATCAAAACATGTAAACCCTTCTAAAAGTATTCATTTATCCACAAATCAAAACATGTAAACCCTTCTAAAGGTATTCATTTATCCACGAATCAAAACATGTAAACCCTTCTAAAAGTATTCATTTATCCACAAATCAAAACATGTAAACCCTTCTAAAAGTATTCATTTATCCACAAATCAACGGAACACAAGCTTTAATTACAAGAAATATTGCTTGAATCAAAGTACTTATTAAACAATAATTAAAGTAATTATGCCACAGTACTAAAACTCCCACGTCATTGTTAGTCGAACAAAATCTCTGTTAAATATCATTTTAATCTTGACTCATCATATACATTTGTCACCTAAATAATCCACCAAAATGTAATTTCTCAAGTTCAGCGTTTTTAAAGCCACATATACAGTAAGTAGGTGCGATCTCTCAGATAATCGAGTGTTAATGATTGAAGGTCCGCTGATTACGTACATTCGTCATCACCACTGAGATTTTTCTTTTGCCATATGGCTTTTATGACCAATTTCATGTATCAGTCGGGAAAGTTCGATTTCAGTTCTTCCATGTAGTGTTTGTTTACTGCCAAGTCTAATGATTGGATTACTTTTCAGTACACGAGACAAGCACACAAAGGATTAAATACATTGTTGTTCAGTTTAGGTATCATTTTCGTACCTTTGGATGTCTTTGAATGCATCAAGGATTGCCACAGACAGCAAATTGCATTGGGTTAGGGACTATTGGTCTTATGTTCTGTTTCACATATGAAATGATCACAGAATCCATGTAAAGTGAATTGTGCCAGTTTTATTACACAGTGTTTATACCAGTTTTAAAGCACTGTGTTAATACCATTTTTTAAACCTTTTTATTAATACCAATTTTTAACCTCTGTATTAATACCACTTTTGAAAAACTGTGTTAATGCCAATTTTAACCACTGTGTTAATAACACTTTTAAACCCCTGATTCAATACCACTTTTAATAATCTGTATTAATACCACTTTTAAACAACGGTGTTAATACCACTTTGAAATCACTGTGTTAATGCCACTTTTAAATCACTGTGTTAATTCGACTTCTAATGAATGTGTTAATACCATTTTTTAAATTTCTCTGTCAATGCCAATATTAAATTACCGTGTGTATACCACTTGTAAACACCACTTCTAAACAACTGTGTTAATAACACTTTCAGCCACTGTATTAATTACACTTTCAAACTGCTGTGTTAATACCACTTTTATCCACTGTGTTAATACCACTTTTAACCATTGTGTTGATACCACTTTAACCGCTGTGTTAATACCACTTTTAAACTACCGTGTCTGTATAAAAACACCTTTATCCACTGTGTTAATACTACTTTTATCCACTGTGTTAATACCACTTTTATCCACTGTGTTAATACCACTTTTAACCACTGTGTTGATACCACTTTAACCGCTGTGTTAATACCACTTTTAACCACTGTGTTGATACCACTTTTAACCACTGTGTTGATACCACTTTTAACCACTGTGTTAATACCACTTTTATCCACTGTGTTAATACCACTTTTAACCACTGTGTTGATACCAATTTAACCGCTGTGTTAATACCACTTTTAACCACTGTGTTGATACCACTTTAACCGCTGTGTTAATACCACTTTTAACCACTGTGTTGATACCACTTTTAACCACTGTGTTAATACCACTTTTATCCACTGTGTTAATACCACTTTTAACCACTGTGTTGATACCACTTTAACCGCTGTGTTGATACCACTTTTAACCACTGTGTTAATACCACTTTTAAACTACCGTGTCTGTATAAAAACACTTTTAACCACTGTATTAATACCACTTCAACCACTGTGGTCAGAACACTTTTAAACTACCGTGCTAATACCGTTTTTAAACTGCCGTGTTAATACCACTTTAACTACTATGTTAATAACTCTTTTAAACCACTATGTTGATAACAAACCTTTGTGTTAATACCACAATTTGTTTTTTGCATTTGCTAGGGTAAAAGGTGAACATGTAGCTTAATATAGTTCGTTGAATTTGATAGAGACTGATCGTGAAACGCATTTTAATTCAGCAATAGAAAATTTAATGATTACTTTGTTACGATTACCAAGAAAATTTAATGATTACTTTGTTACGATTACCTAACATGTTTTTTTTTTCAGAAGGATTTACACTGAAGCACATAAATAATTTATGAAAAATAACGATGGCTTGCATATATTAGTAATGTTAATTTTAATAATTTTTCTCCTGATCACCAATCGTTATGGTCAGATAAAAGACGAAGACATGAAAATGCAATGCATGGAACTGGGCATAAGTTATTTAATGTCAACATGGAATAGACATACAGATAAACCTCAAAGGTAAATATACAATAATTAAAAAATATAATGTTCTAAAGTGTCGTAGCATAGCTAACTAGTTCTAGAACAATGATTAATTTGTTTATTTCAAATGGTAATGAATGGATAATATATATTACACCAAATTGATTTCCTACACGTTGTCAAAAAGTGCACAATATGTAATACGAATGAATTAATTCCTAAAACATTTATAATATGCGAATATGTACAAAACAAAACCGAAAAAGGCAAATAAATATTGATAAATTAACATGTTGAAAATCAAAACTATTCAAATTCTTTTATTAATGATCATAAATATAGTATATATTTAATAACCTACTCAGTAACTTTATAAAAAATATATAAATAGAAGACCAAAACAAATCTACAAATAGGATATAAAAACGCTAATTCTATAAACTATACAAAAAATACTTCCAACATTAAATCACAACCACTAAATCTGGAAATAATTTATTTATTTTATAAAAGATAGAAATGATGTAACTACATTTGATTTATCAACTATAGATTATACACGTTTTTCAAGAAATGATAGAGTTGTTAACAGGTAACTGGTAAATGAGAAATATCATTGCTCATAAATAAATAATTAACTTAACATATCTTCAAAATATGATGGTATGCATATTTAATTTATATCGTTTGTTGGTTTTTATTCATGAGTATAGGTTATGTATTATATTTAATTTGTATTGTGTGGTTGACCTTAGTCAGTAATTGAGGGTAGAGGCCAACCTGACCACTCACATCCTTTTAATATAAACCATACATTACATAGCTAATGCATGTTATAATTAATATAAACAATACATTAAGTAGCTAATGCATGTTATAAACAATACATTACATAGCTAATGCATGTTATAATTAATATAAACAATACATTACATAGCTAATGCGTGTTATAATTAATATAAACAATACATTACATAGCTAATGCATTTTATAATTAATATAAACAATACATTGCATAGCTAATGCATGTAAATGATTTTAGATAATTTCTTAAGATCATTATTATTTGGATGTAGGTATGTTTACAAATGTTGAATTCAAGGTCTAGCTTTATTTAGAAGTAAGGAATATTCTAGAAGCATGTTGTTCATAAATTTGATGGAGCATTTCTAGAAAATCTTTATTGCAACACACGTCAAGTGTATATAACGTTGTTAACGTCAGAATTACTCATTCCTATCTTTACCTCAATCTTCAGAGGAATCAAGTTTAGCTTTGCTTCAATTAATATTTGTGAGGATTTATTTATTTAGATTATTCATTAGAATTATAAAGTGCTCTATGACTTTTTGGACTAAATCAATATGCACTAGATTTAATCAAAGCTGAATATAAATGACTTTTTGATTCAACATTACATATGTCCAACATTTAATTACAAGTCTTTTAATAGTAATAATCAACTAAATCGTGGTGCAGTACTAATTGATACTTTTGAACAAGTAGATAAATGGTTAGAGATACTATTTAGCCGTCTTCAAGGACACATATTTTGTTTCATTTGTATGATTTTGGTTACTTCTTAGATGCAAAGAAGGCAACAACACAAAAGATAAAAAGTCAATGGAACATATTTTTGAGGAAATTAATGAAAGAAATACTCTTAAAATGAAATTGAAATTCACTTGTCAGTACAAGATGGTATGGTAAACTACTTGTGATTGAAACTAAACACCAACGCGTCACCATAACAACTTATTCCAACTTTGTTCAGCGTAATATTGTATATCTCTTGACGGTTTATAGTTTGATCAATACACAATCGTGTACTTGTTAAACGTTACATTAGTTTGATTCACACAATTCTTTGAATACCTTTAGAAAATTTCATTTTATTTTAATCACAAATATTGTTACATGCTTTCTTACTAATCGGACATTTTTATTATCTCTACATACTGTCTTTTCTTTTACATTGGATCTCAATGAATACAGTTTAATTTAAGTGTGCAAAATTCTGGTACTATTACCATTTGATTCATCGCCAAAAATGTATTTTGTATTCTCGTGTTGTAAATCTAATATGGTATCTTGTTTGCGGTCACTTGTTTTGTTTCATTTCCTGTATGTATGATTTTTACCTTTTTTTAAGGTAATTAAATAATTAATCAATTAACAATCATGACACATCTGGAGACAGCTGACTGTCTTAAATATAATAAGGAAGTTTCGAAAACGTCAACATCAGCTACATTTGCGTATATAATTTCTGTAGTATTTTAAATACTTAATTCTTAATAGTTAATATTTGCTATTAATTTTAATTTCTCTTAAAATTTTGAAACACAACCGGAAACTATTTAATGATATCGATCTTAACCTACTTCATGAGTATACATCTTTATGGAGCTTGCGTGTGTCATATCTATGCTTTTTATGCCGAAGTATTGCTTTCAATAATTTTTCAAAATAATTTTTCGGTACTAGGTATTTTTTAAAAAAAAAAAAATTCTGTATTTTCTGATGGGTACCAAGTTCTAAACGAATGACGATACCCAATCTGTTTTACTTTTAGCTATTCTTTCTGTAAGTTTTCAAGCTTGTCTCAACCTTAAACACATCATCTCATTGTCATCTTCGTAAAATATTCCGTCAATATTCTCTACTTTTCAATCTTTACGTTTATGTACTGCAAGGTCTCTGCAGTTTACTTATATGGTTTTAAAGACTCTTGTGTTCAATTTGGAATATAACATTTCATAAAATATGCTGATTTTTCGAGATGTTAGCTTTCTCGCCTATTTTGTATTTATCCTTTCCATAGGTATCAGTTTTGGTATTACCGAATGATAGTCATCAATATGGTTAGGTACTATATCCAATTACTACTTTGATTATCAGCGATATTTTTGTACATTCTAGTCTTAACCGTTCGATTAAACATTTCCGTTACAAGATGCTTGTTTACTTTACTAATAGAGTTTTATCTTGTCCCAGGAGCTCCTAAAAGTCTCGTTTGTAAAGATTTGCATTTTAAATTTCTTAAATTTTATTTACTTTTAATATATCATTTATGTCGTCTCACGTTTTTATTTTCACTGTCTTAGATCAGAGCAAGCCATAAATCACCCTCATACTGTATTTGAATCCAATGTTAGCTGTGTTTGCATGTCATCTATATCTGCCTGGAAATGATCATCCACGTCACTAGCACAATCCTTGTTCTAGGGAAATTATTTTCCTCCTTATTTGTGAGTGTGTACGTAGATTGTCATATTTGTATTACAGTTAAATGATGTATGCCATTTTGGATAATTATACAGAAAATTGAAATACCTCTCGCCGTCGATCTTATTACAATTTTTATTGTATAAAATCAATCCATGAATCGATCAGTCAGTCAATTAATCAATTAATTAAACAGTATATTTAATTGGTACGTCGTAAAGTAATGTACTGCCAAAAGAGTGCTTAATGAACTTCTGGTTGACTTCTTTCAGATCACAACAAAGGTTATAGCAGAGATTAGTAATTACTAATGACTGCTAGTAATTACTAATGACTACTAGTAATTACTAATGACTACTACTAGTAATTACTAATGACTACTACTAGTAATTACTAATGACTACTAGTAATTACTAATGACTACTACTTGTAATTACTAATGACTACTACTAGTAATTACTAATGACTACTAGTAATTACTAACAACGGTCTTAAATAGATGGTTAAGATTGCTAATTCCGTGTTAGAATATAAAAAAGTATACAAGAAATAAATATTCATTTCTCATTTAATAAAGAAAGTATAATTCCTTGTTTAGACAAATTTTAACAATTGCAATTAATTTTTATGTGAAAATCAGATGGAAATTTTTACATTGCAATAATAGGTTTTGACACAAACCACTCATTTAAGTCTTCTAAACTTATTTGCCTTTCACTTTAATCTAAACGACGTTATATTTTTTTCTAAATCTATTAGTAATGATTTATTTTAAGCAGAAAAAGAATTTACAGAAACTTTAGCTAGATACTGTCACTTAGAAAGTTTGAATTAAGAATCGTAAATGAGGTTTAAAAGTTAAATTATAAGTTTATTATTCTCATGAATTATATAAACGCTATTAAATATTCAAAGTTAGACTAAAATCAATTATTGAATACGTGGAACTCTGTATATCACCTTTATTGCACGTGTAATATCATTTACATCAAATTGTTTAATAATTTAATCAAAAGTTTAATTTGAAATCAATCAATCAATGATTATTTATTTATTTAGTTGAGCTTTAGTTGTCTTCTTCTTAAATGTGACCCAACAGTTATCATGACAATTTAGTTCAAGAAATTCATCTATTCTTTTTCTTTTAAATGCATGTACATTAAACAAGTTGAAATTTTTTAAAAGCTGGAATCATACCACTAGACCAGTACTTTCTGAGAAAAGAAGCACGTTGGTGAGCCCGCTGTTTTGCAAATGTTTACAAGTTGTGATCATAGTCATATACGGGTGCTTTTCGAAAAGAAGATGTTGGTAAACTAGCTTTTTTAAAACCTTAAATGCAGAAATCATACCATGGACGAGTATTTTTTTTTTACAAAACTGTTTATTCCGATAATAAAAAAGGTGGATGATCATCTCATGGTGAGCCAGATCATTTTTTTAAAAACCTTTAATGATAGTAATTATGTCCCTAGACAAGTGTTTTATGCCCCCAGACGAGTAATTTTAATTGTAGTTATTATGTCCCTAGACAAGTGTTTTATGCCCCCAGACGAGTCATTTTAATGGTAGTAATTATGCTAGTAGACAAGTGTTTTATGCCCCTAGACGAGTCATTTTAATGGTAGTAATTATGCTAGTAGACAAGTGTTTTATGCCCCTAGACGAGTCATTTTAATGGTAATAATTATGCTAGTAGACAAGTGTTTTATGCCCCCAGACGAGTCAATTTAATAGTAGTAATTATGCCCCTAGTCAAGTGTTTTATGCCACCAGACGATTCATTTTAATGGTAGTAATTATGTCCCAAGACCAGAGGCGGTGTTAGGAGTACGCGGGGCCTAGGTCCGACCATGACCGCGCGGGGCCAGAGTATCGGTATCTCGATTGGTATGTTACTGCAAACACTGATTATGCCTAGACTAGATTAACTTTCGCGATTTGGCGCACGAATTTAGTTTTTTTTATTATTCATTACTAAAATTCCTGTTTAAGGACGACCTTAGGCCTGAAGCGCGGGGCTCCTTCAAGAGCGGGCCTGGGGCGTTCGCCACACTTACCACCCCCAAACGTCGTTCATGCCCAAGACAAGTGTTTTATGGCCCCAGACGAGTCATTTTGTGGCAAATATGCAAGTACGTTTTGGGGGAAACACATTCTAAAAAGCAGTTGAAGGTGGTGGTTAAGTTTTATTTAATCTATCCATGCATGTACAAAATGTGTGTGCGTATTGCGCACGTATGTATGTATGTATGTATGAATGTACGTACTGCACTTATGCAAGCATGTATATATAAAATAGAGTGACTGCAAGTGTGCAGTATATATTTAAGAACAACAACATAGTTTCTTTACGCTTATTTTATCGTAATCTTCCAGGAAAATGTTCACAAACTTTGACTATGTTTGCTGTACAATAATTGTAATTTAATTACAAACAAGTTTACAACTAAACTTCCAAGCACCATATCTTTACAAAATCATGAACATTTTTAATCGCGTGAGTACTGAACCTGTTTCAAAGAACACATATGTAAATGACTTAATATTAAATTAACACTTGTTTGGTGTACGTTTCCGTTTTCCATTTCGTACTTTTAAGCTAATCTTAAACGCATATTTTCTGTATAAAGAGATGAAGATAAAAATGAAAATAAATTACATTAGCGTTGAAGTTGTTCCTTTTCCTAGATTATGGAAGCTTTATAATGCCAATCCAAGGCTGAGAGGGAATTGATAAGGTTCCGTAAATATTTAGAAATTAAATAAAATGAGTCCTTCTTGGTGTGAACACGCTGTTTGGTTTTTTTGGTACATACGCAACTCCGTTATTTCCCGACTTATTATTACACACTGTAAATATGATTATTTATATCATGTAATATATTATCGATTTAAAAACTTTAGAGTTCGTTAGACACAAATATTTGCACATTTTGGTGTTAAGTAATCAAATGATGGCCGAGACACTTCGACTACTCACATAAAGCATACAAAAACGTAGCAACGACCTATTTTAGCTTCAGTATAAATAATCTCATCAACGGTCAACCCAGGTCTCAAGCATGCGGAATGCCTCACGTGTTTTTGGTAGTGGTTTAAACTCTGAGATAGTTACTACTATTAATCTAAGTTTTAAAAAAAAATCCTCAACGCCTAAAGAAATCTAGCCGGGGGTAAATAGCTACTATTTGATTATCGTAAGTGCACTACATAGGTGTCGCCACTATCGCTTGTAGTTAAATGACAGTAATAAACTTGCTTCATTCAGACGAAGCCATATTAGAAAAAAACAAAAACAATCCACAACTTCCGACCTGAAGTAAGTTTTTGTCTCCAATGTTCTATGAAAACGATTTAGCTCTCAAGTAGCATACATTTATCTGATTTAATTTTCGTGATTAAAGTTTTTAAAACATTTAAGCCAGTTGCTCCAATCGGCAATGATTGAAACCAATGCCAAAAGACCCGAATCGATCCGAGTACAATTGACTTGGGATGGAGAGACTGCATAAGAAATGTTAATATTTTAAAAGTAATAATGTCATGATTTTCACAAGTAAGGGGGTAGAGTCGATCATTTCACTGCAACGTAAGACCAATGTTGTGCTTATTTTACGAGGTTATTTGCTCCATTTTGGTTGTTTATGCTTATTTTACGAGGTTATTTGCTCCATTTTGGTTGTTTACTTTCATAAAAATTGCATCTCTTTGGAACAGCATTACGTTTAAGGGCCATATTTAATGGTCAACAAAGTGGTTAACATTGATTCCCAGTATATTCCTAACTTAATTTTTATCAATTCTGATAAACATAGTTGACTTATGAATTTTAGGACAAGATAAACGAAAAGACAAAAACAAATGTTTCTCCCATTTGGAATTAAGGGGAAAATTCGGTCTATCTCGAATGTTATGGTTATGACGAAAATAGTACCGCTCACACCGAGAAACAGACTCTAGTAAGATAAAACGAAACTATGAGTCAGTAATTCGACTCCATTTATTATTTCCTGTCATTTTTAGATTATGGATTGGTACAAAGTACAAATATAACTGCTTTGTTGCATTATGTTTCTCTAAAACAAAGTTATACTTTTATGATATTTCCTGACGCAAAATAATATGCAACAATACACAATTTAGAATTTGTCGGAAATTATAGTAGTTTTTAAAAAGCAATATAACAAGGAACAAATTTAATTAATTTTATCTAGGTAGAGATTTTAATTCCTTCAGGTAACGCCATTGTTTCTCTGCTAGTAATAGTCGGTCGTAACCCACATTGTATTACAACATCTTCCTTGTCAAATTACAAAACAAAACAGCTTCCGTACATCAAACTTTCATAGATCTAAATACTACAGAAACAACCTCAGCGTGGTTTATGCAGCATGAAATGAAATAGATAACACATATGGAAAATGAATTAGAATACATATATGTAAAATGAATTAGATTACACATATGTAAAATGAGATAGATTACACACATGTAAAATGAACTAGATTACATAAATGTACAATGAAATAGATTACACATGTAAAATAACTAGATTGTACATATGTAAAAAAAACTAGATTACACATATGTAAAATGAAGTAGATTACACATGTCAAATGAACTAGATTACACATATGTGAAAATAAATAGATTACACATATGTAAAATAAACTAGATAACACATATGTAAAATGGAAATAACATAGTTCTATGTTACATGCATAGTGAAGCACATGTTATAAAAATATCAGACTGGTGATTGAATGCATTTAAATACACGGTTGAACTGAGGTAAAGATCAAAGGTTTGCCAAAAAGCAGGTGACACAATTTAGTTTCTATTTCAAACTGCGGATGAAGAATTAAACTTTTTGTGACAAAAAACGATTTTGGTTTTAATTTCTTTTAAGATTTGCCTTTACGTGCAAACTGCGTTAAACGTCTTTTGAAAATTTTTAATCGACTGAATCGATTGAATCGATTGAACAGTCTGAACTGATTGAAGGAAAATTATTTTGGTGCATTTACTGAATTTTTTTTATGACAGTGAGAATGTTAGTATTTAGAGGAGTGTGACAGTTTTGCAAAATGAAAGTATGCTGTCCATGCTTTCACAAACGATAAGCACTATACGAAAATCTTATGGCACAAATTCTTCCATAACACTTTGAAGAGTACAACAATAAAATAAAATAAATAAATAAATAAACAATATCATGGGTCAAATATGTACGCACGCGCTTACAGAATAAAATTACTAGACATAATGACACAAATCGAGAGAACAAGATCAACACAAAAAGATACACCGAACTTTTTCACCGGTAAGTCATTGCAGACTAAAGCTGCGTTTTCGCGAAAATTAATTTAAAACCAGTAAGATAATTCCATAGATCTCGACAGAGTGATGAATCATATTATAAGTGAAATATCTTTTCTGCGAATAAATCATTGAAAGTGATATCAACGTGACGACATTGCACGTAGTGCACGCCGGAAGTCTGCT
This sequence comes from Sinohyriopsis cumingii, assembly GCA_028554795.2. Lineage (NCBI taxonomy): Eukaryota > Metazoa > Mollusca > Bivalvia > Unionida > Unionidae > Sinohyriopsis > Sinohyriopsis cumingii. The sequence continues at coordinate 5,536,128 of CM068833.1, forward strand.
TCACTTGAAAGTATTATATATTATCATTCTTAAGTATCTGGGGTATTCCTAATGATGAAACAAAGTTAAAATGGGAGTTATACACAATGAACCAATTGAAGATTCAAGCCCCTATCAGAATCTGCTCGCTTAACTAGACACTTTTTTGCAATGGGGGCGCTCACCAGTTATTATCTACTTTTGAGAGAGTGACGTATGTAAGGTGAAGTTGTTTGCATTTAAACCATGCACATTGGTGAGAATGTTGGCATACCTCTATGCTACTTTAATGTAATGTGGCTGACATTTCTTTGGATATTGTACTTTTGGAAACTGTACATGATCTAAGCACACTGCTAACTAAAATGACTGCTCCCTTGTGCTCCAAAAATCAGCCTGAATTAGTCTAAAGTACACTATCCGTAGCAGCCATTAAAATAGGGAAAATGAATTTTGACAGACAAGACAATACCAACTTCTGAAAGTGCAATGAATGAATTATCAAATATATAAAATGTAAAAAAGTTATCGGCTCTTTTTCATACAATTTACCTCTGAAGTTCAGGAAGTGAAAATGACCAAATGGAGCTAGCACGTTTTTGAAAGATGCACATCTGAAGTAAGGCCAAGCTGTATACTCTATAACCCATATTACACCCATCAATCATGCACCAAAATAAAGGGAATTAAAGATTCTTTGAATTATACTTAATATATACAAAGTCTTTTTTAAATAGTCAGTATAACCAGTGAGAAAACCGGGAAAATTCTTTTTCTTTAAAATTCTAGCGCCACCATAACCACTACTGACTCTACTCACAACGACTCTAGCAATTTATTGAAGAAAAAATAATATTCAATTACATAAACAACATCATGTGTTTTCGTTGTACGTTTAAATTTCAGCCTCTCTGATCTTTTTCCCTCTTAAAAGGACACAATACTAATTAATAACGCAGGCTCAGAGTGCATTTTTCCTTTAATAGCAATTCTTCTGTCTTAACTTTTCATTTACTGAATTACTGCTTGGTTGGCTCTCAAGAATTAATCCCAGGGGATTCGTATATTTTGTTTTTTGTTGTTGCTCAGGGCGGAAGGATCTTATTCCTATACATATAAAATCTAAAATAATATTAATTTTCTTCTAGTTCAATAGCGGATGACGCATAACAACGGTGTGACAGGTGAGACAAGGTAAATGAAATGAAGGAACACTTTTGAGTACTTACCAGGACACGTGAGGGAATGAAAGTAAAATGGAGGAAATATTTAGAGTACTTACCTGGACAGGTGAGACAAGGAAAGTGAAATGACAATTTAGAGTGCTTACCTGGACAGGTGAGACAATGAAAGTGAAATGACAATTTAGAGTGCTTACCTGGACAGATGTGACAAGGAAAGTGAAATGACAATTTAGAGTGCTAACTTTGATTGCTAACACTTTCGATTACAATGTTGGGTTTTAATTCGTACCTATCGTTATGACATAATGATACTTTTTGCTTTTATGTGTTATTTTCAGTTTGCAGTGATGCGTTGCTATTCAATTAATAGGCATAAAACATTTAATTACTATAAAACCTATATTCATTGCACCGTTTTAAACTGTTCACTTGGAATAAACCTAAACTAACAGTCTTAATTTTGCAAACTATCAATGGTAAACTACAGTCCTTCTTAAAATTTAAGTAATGACTAGATATTTATTAGAGGCTAGCTGCATCCAGAAGAACCTAAGTTACTTCATCAAAGATACAGAAAACAATTATGCAAAATACTTGCACAACAAAATGTACAATTTTCGCACTAGTAGAAAAAATAAGAAATAATATCTATTTAGTCAAATCACAACCAACCATGGGGCATCAAAACGGAAGGTGACTAGACAAGAACATTTTTTCTATAATAGAGGGCGTCTCAACAACGCCCTCGAGTTTAAAATAAATTAGTCTTTCAAGGCCCTCCCGGCTTAGACTTCGAAGCTCTGCGACTTTTCCGAGAATGCACGAGAAAAAGTGAGGTTTCTTCTGGGCCTCGCTGTTATACGTGCAGTGATCTCGAAGGCAGTCGATTATCTTCATCTGAAGGTCCTCCATCTTTTTCACGTCTGTTATACCGTGGCGCACTGGAATAATAATAATAATAATAATAATAATAATGATTAAAATAATAATGATAAAAATAATAATAATAATAATGATAAAAAAAAAATAATAATAATAATAATAATAATAATAATAATAATAATAATAATAATAAATAATAATAATAATAAATAATAATGATAATAATAATAAAATAATAATAATAATAATGACAGTAATAATAATGATAAAAATAATAATGATAATAATAATAATGACAATAATAATAATAAAAATAATAATAATGATAATAATAATGACAATAATAACAATAATGATAAAAAATAATAATAATGATGATGATAATAATAATAATAATGACAATAATAATAATAATAATAAAAATAATGATAATAATAATAATAATATTGATGATATTAATAATAATACTATCAATAGTAATAATAATAATAATAATAATAAAATAATAATAATAGTAATAATAATAATAATAATAATAATAATAATAATAATAATAATAATGATTACGATGGTGATGGTGATGGTGATGACAAAAGACAACTACAAGAAAATGACAAATGTATACATGAAGACAAATAAATCATTTATTTAGATTTAATTTTTAAATTTAATTTTGATTGCAAAAGACATGAACTTTAACTTTTAGTTGATTAAACCTTTTTTTGGGGTGGGTGGATTTTATCGCTTTACTAACATTAGCGAATATTTACATTCTATCTGAATACACCAAACGAATTTTCAAATAAGAAAATGTGGTACTCGTTTCGGCTCTAGTATTCATACCGCGTTTATTAGTTGATTAAAACTTATTATTTTGTTTCATTTAATTTTGATTCATGAAGGAAAAATTTCCATTTAATTAATATCTTAGTAAATACGCTAATGAATTTTAATGGAACAATTATTTTGTAATATCTCTCATAAAAAGCGTTTCAAGTAATTAAACTTCACTCGCTTATAATTAAATATAAACTGATTTAATATATGTGGAATTGAAAGTTGTACAATATTAAAAAATGTTGACTGATGTGCATGTATATCATAAAACTGATTTCAAGGTGGAGTAAACATTTAAAATAATAATGAATTTATTTTGTTGTGATAGACACTTACGTGTTACAATAGCAAGAGCTGCCATGCACGCCAGAGATGATATATCAAGCGACATTCGTTGCAAAGAAATGGCGAATTCTATGATGGAATTTATCCAGTCTCCGAACATTTTAAAGCATTGCAATCGGTGTAAAACAACACCATTGTCAAAAATAATCCTCTCATCGTCTTTTTGAATGCTGAAAACATAATATAATATAATATAATATAATATAATATAATATAATATAATATAATATATTATAATAAATACTACTAAAACTACTGCTGCTGCTGCTACTACTACTACAACTATTACTACTACGTAACGATGTTAATTGACAAGCCTTCGACTTTTATTTGTGAAAAATCTATAAAAGGATATTTGCTTTTTGCATACATGTATTAATGTTTGCAGAGTCCAATTCCAGACCTAGAAGAACATCTTACCAAGTCAAATTTAACAAGAATGAAAATGGACTCGAGAATGTTATGACAATATTCACGCAGAAAGGGATAACAGACAAGATATACTAGAAACTTACCGGTATGCCATGCGCAGAACAAATAGTTCCAGCGTAACAGACTGGAACAGAAGATCTTGGTCTTCTTTGCAGAGATCTGTAAATCCGGGTATTTTTTCTGCCCACGTTTTGATGACGTCAATGGATGAGAGAAGGAGATCATAAAACATGCGTATTCTTTCCGGCTCGGGGGTTGGACTATCGTCCATATCAGGCACTTTGTACTGGAAATGAAAGTGAGGACAGTGATATCGGACTTTCCAACTATTCATAATTGAACGAGCTAAATTTACTATTTCCAATTGTTATCTCTCTCAAAAACTAAAACCATTAAACAATTACATGATGGAATTTATTTAGTCTAGATTTTGTTTTCTTCCTGAATCAAGAGCTATCTTTTGTCTTTGGTCTCGTAATTAGAATATCTCTAATTTGATAGTGGCCGTAATATTATATCCATTTTATTCACTGGGAGTTACATTACAAAAACACAACCGGAATACTCTTGGGTTTTGCTTCAAGTTGTCAAGAAGTTCCAAAATGCCAAATAAGTAGTTCAAAATATTCAACTGACTGTGATTGGACACTGACCTTGCAGTAATCTAGGTTTGGAATGTCTGGGCTGGTATCAACGTGTGCACGGACAAGTGATGTAATCAGACTGACTGGAGGTGAAGGGGGGGACTCTGTAGGGCTCTTTGGTTTCGATGGTAAACGACCACGTCTCCCTTTTAAGCTGTCGGTCCTTACAACTGCAATATAAATGTTAAATATATATTTTGTTTCAATCATATAAAAATTGACAGAACTCTTAGAATTATATTGTGGTTTCAGCATAATTAAATTTACTTGGAGCAAATTTTGTAATTAAATTTATTTCTTGTTTAGTTTTTTAAACATAAAATAGAAGAATCAATATTCAACCGAGAAATAAACAAATTTATATAACTTAAAAACTTGGCAAACTTGCAACTGAGTTTCACGATCAGGCGTAAAATTCAGTTATGATAATTGCGTTGTCTGTAACGTAATTTTACGTTCCGAGAACCATTAAGTAAAGAGTATATAACAAACTATGTAATAAAGAAATAAATAGACCTACCCTCTTTGACCATTCCCACAGCTAAGCATTTCTGAAAGCGGCAAAACTGGCATCGATTCCTTCGCCTTTTGTCAACAGGACAATTTTTATCGGCCAGACAAACATACTTAGCTCCCTTCTGAACCGTTCTCTGTTAAAATCAATGAAAGGTAAGGTTACAGTTGAGGTTAATTTGTGTTAGTATTAAATGTCTGATTCGGTTATACTATCGAAGCGCAGGCTGTCTACTACTGACATTAATTCACTGTTTCCAAACGCTTTAGGTAAAACCGGCTCACCGTTATGCGAACACCTGCTGAATGGATGTCAATATTTTGCCAGCGTCTTGATGACGTGACTGCTTAAAGCATGGATTTTTTTTTTCTTCTCTTTGTTTGTAAAGCAACTATGACATATAGTTTATTAACCTTCTTCTGCATGTTCATTATACGATTGATCATATGGATGCAGGAAAACGTCCACCTTCGCACTATTACTATTATTATTATTATTTCTCCTCATGCTCCTCCTCCTTCTTCTTGTTTTCTTTGTAAATATAGCATATCGTTCATATACTAGTGTTTCATATTTCATATTTATAGCTTCCATATCCCGAAAATGTTCCCATAAATAATGTAGTGAACGATTAAGTAAATAAATATTGTTAAAACCAATCCTTTATATAATTTTACTTTTTCATCTCTTTCTGTCTGTCCGTGTCGTTTAGCATGTGCATCTAATACTGTTTGTTTCGTCTGTCAATTGAGAGCCGGGTAAGTCAAATGAGTGTTTGTCCGTACGGGCGTGTGTTTCAGTATTAATACATGTGCAGTAAATAAACATTAGGTGAATTCTTCAATAGTTAGAATTGTCTGGGGAAAAAAATGACCATCACTCCTTCCCAACAAAATATCAGAGATAGATTTTTAATATTCCCACAGTTATATCCTTAAAAAACGATTATAGAGGAGTGTATATTAATAGATTAGTACATAAATATAAATATGCTACAGAGGAATGTGTATTAAAAAAAATTATAATAACTTTAAAGAATCCTTTGCACCCCTCGCATGTGCGGACTCCGTAATGCTGGCAGGCGGCGTTGTCCCCACACACTGCACACAGTAGACTCTCTTTGACTATCTGTTCCCGGCCCGGGGAAGAACGTGTGGAACTTGGAGTTGTGGGTGTCTTTGGTGATGGGAGAGCGAACTTGTGAAGATCAATACTAGAACGAGAATGAATCATTCGATAGAACTAATTTTTAAGAGTAACGTAAATATTCAACACAAAAAAGCAAACAAAAATAACAACAACAAATGCCACAACCCGCCTAACAAAAAACAAAAACAAAAACAAAACCCAAACAAAACAAAACATACATAGAAAAACTTGAGTCATAAATCTACACGCGACAATGATTTCTGTTGTAAAGTAACTCTGATGTTAATGATGTTAAAAAATTTATATTAATTCCCTTCTTGGATTGCTTGGGATTCACTGACAGTAGAATGTTTAATGGAAAAGTTGTGTTCACTGTGACATTCTAAAACTGTATTTTGTTTCTCGAATAAATGCAGATCTTCATTCTTCACATCATAAAAAATATACATTTATAAAACTATAGCTTTTGCCTCGAAGACAGTGAGAGGTCTGAATAGATTTTGAACACCAAAAGATCTTAAGTTTGACCAGAATTTGAACACCAAAAGATCTTGAGTTTGACCAGATTTTTAACATCAAAAGAGCTTACATGTTACTAGATTTTGAACACCAAAGAGCTTACGTCTGACTAGATTTTGAACACCAAAGAGCTTAAGTCATACTAGATTTTGAACACCAAAGAGCTTAAGTCTGACTAGAATTTGAACACCAAAAAGCTTAAGTCTGACTATATTTTGAACACCAAAGAGCTTAAGTCTGACTAGATTTTGAACACCAAAGAGCTTAAGTCTGACTAGAATTTGAACACCAAAAAGCTTAAGTCTGACTAGAATTTGAACACCAAAGAGCTTAAGCCTGACTAGATTTTGAACACCAAAAGAGCTTGATCATAAATAGAGTTCTCCACTTTGACCAGTTCATCGCAACGCAAATGTTTTAACATAAACATCTGTAAAGGATTCAGTTCTTTTGTATAATTATACAATATTTAAAGATAATAGGAGCGCCAACACTAATTATTGTTTAACTAATTATAATTAAGCTTCATTAACTTTGGTTTGGTGATTAATAAAATTTGAAAGATTTGTTTAAGTTAAACCAAAAAAAAAAAAAATATTGTTTCTGGAGGTTAAACAATGTTCTAGAAACTAGATCTTATCATAAAGGCGACGGAAGTACATATGGCATACAGTTGCAAAGATCTTTGGAAATATTAAAATTCTAAAATTTCCTAATAATACCTTTCAGATGCTGGCGGCGGCATTGATATCGTCAGTGAAGGGCGACGGGAGTAATGTCTTGATGAGGATGTGTGAACACTGATATCACCTGGATACATCTGCCTGTTGTAATTAGGTTCCATATTCTGTAAATAGCCGCTATTTCCATAATAACCTGGATTGTAACCATGGTAACCTGAAGATCTGTCTCTGTGATACAGATTATCCTCGTGAATGTTTTGTTGATGATATATTTCCGGTTTTTGTTCATTGTCACCGAAGGATGAATGTGGATAAATATTCAAATGTGTCTGCATGTAACTATTTTCCATTGGGAAATGTTTTTGATGAGAACCAGAGAACTGTTGAGACGGATAACAGCACTCGTCAGGTTGGTAGGCGCGGAAGGATACATCGTAAGAAGATCCAGACTGTGTCGACTCCACGCTAGTCGATGTGCTAGGCGCGTGCTCGCCACTTAGAAACCCTAGCTGTTTACCAAAGTCCTTTTCTATCATGAATGTACCTTCATAGCTGAAGGTTTCTGGATAATTCTGTTGATGCATATTTCCACTTCCTGTAGGATGAAAGCCTGAGAGGTCAAACACTCCAGGTAATGAATCACTGCTGACATCATCGGTCAAGGAGGAGTCGACATGTATATCGTGAAAAGACATACTGAAGCCAGGAAATACTCCCACGTCGGCGCTGACCGACATAGGTACGTTCCCTGTGCCTGCGGTGGCAGCGGCGCAGAAGTCCGTTGAAAATAGGTCACTTGGTGTGGCCGTGGCTGTAGAAAAAGATGGCTGAAAAAGAAGAATATATATATATATATATATATATATATATATATATATATATATATATATATATATATATATATATATATATATATATATATATATATATATATATATATATATATATACATATATACATACATACATACATATATATATATATATATATATATATATATATATATATATATATATATATATATATATATATATATATATATATATATATATATATATACATACATACATACATACATACATGCATGCATGCATGCATGCATACATAGACATGCTGCCAAATAATTCCATATAATATATATTGTTGAAGAACTTTAAAATATTAGTTTTGTTTGTTATTTTTTATTTGTTTGGGTTTTTATTCTTTCTTTAGGATTGACAGAACATTCCGAGTTAAAATTTCAAATATAAACCAATAATTTAAAACTTTTCTTTAAAACAATTTAAAAAATAATGGAAATCAGAACTTTGCGTATCAAGTCTGATAATTAGTTCCTAATACCTAATGTTTAGTTTTAAGTAAAAAAATATTAATGTATTTGTCCAAGTATTTCTTTGACAGATCAGGCATGATAATATGCCAATCAAAATAACATTTCGAAAGTAACGTTCATTTTAATTAAATAATGCGTATTCTCGAGCTCAACAGTTTCTGATCTCCAAGGTGATGGGTGAGACACTTCCGTCTTATAACAGTGTCACAGAATAAGGCAAGAAATAACTTGGTTTCGCCTTAGAAAGATTTTATCATTTTCGCCGTACCTGCATACATCGCTACCTAGGGTGGATAATTGTTTTTCTAGGTAAGCAACTGAACTAGCATGTATCTCGGCGTAGATCGCTTGCGGCGTGAGACAATTAAAGCACGGTATGCACGGGTATTCTACCCTTACCAATACTCACCCTCCTGTATATTGAAGGCAAGTTTGTTTTCTAACTGTCACATTGGTCTTTGGATCTTGTCAATGAGTGAACGTTCTCCATTTTTGCTCTCCAGCCATAGGGGTAAGTATTACATTTGTATTTTATTTGATATGTGAAGCATATTAAGTTTTTCATGTCGTATCGTGACATGACGCGGATTTGAAACGTTGTGAACTTTTGAATTGTTACAAATTTCTATTAGCGATTTAATTTAGTGCTTGTATCTATATATTTTAATTCCGTACCTGTTCTTATGACTAGTTTGGTTTTATTGTAGCTGTCTGTACCTGTCGGTACCTGTCTGTACGTATGTCTCTATACGCATGTCTGTGCGCATGGTGGATCCATGAAGGGTGTGCGTGACCAATACAAGTGTGCCAACCCAATTTAGGAGAACTGTGATGTCGGTGCGTATGTGTGCGGTATATCAGGCTGGCTGTCTGGCCGTCTGTGTGTCTATATGGATATGGAAGATGTTGTAACCATCAAGGCCATACAAAGACGAAGACGCTAATTTGTAAACTTGTGCACATGGTGGACCCATGAAGGGTGTGTGCGGCCGATGCAAGCGTGGGCCAACCCAAGAATTCGGGAGAACTTTGCGATTTGTCAGTGGACACACTTGCAAGTTTTTACAAATATTTATACATCATAGACCGAGTCATATGTTTGTGTCAATTGATTGTTGTTTCAACTGAGTACAATTGGGTCATTTTCATTGCATGAGATTATTCGAATCTCACTTCCATTACGTGAGACTATACGAATCTTACCGTCATACATTTTAATATATGAATCATTTTTTGTTTTCCTATTTGTGAATGTTTGGATAAAGTAATCGAACGAGACGTATGTTTAGAGCGTTATATCTTTATTAATTCATATCATAAACTTCCATCTTTCATCACATTGTATTGTGTTGTCATTTGATCCAAGCATCCATTCAGGTCTAACCTGTTACAAACAGTACTTGTAAAAGCTAGTGCAAACATTTTTGTGTACCGTTCTGTTCCGATCGTTTCCGCAAGATACCGTTAATAACAGTTTCTGCACATTGTCGTTTCTGTACCGTTATTTTTTTGTTTCAAACGCCTGTCGTCCCAATCCCGTTCGTACCTTTTCTAACCGTCCACCAATCGTCTCTTCGTATAAGTTCTAAACGTTGACACTAACCAAATGAGGTTGGTGCAATATCATTGCGAGGGCCTTTTCCAAAACTCACCGAAATTTTAATGCAGTTTGCAAAAGTTAATACGTTCAGTGAAGAAGAAAAAAATACGGCGTAATTTTTATCAATGTTTTCTGCCAGTTCCTCTGATCTGCCTATTAGCAAACTGCAAACAACACAACACGTATTTTCTTGTAATAAAAAATCCTTGCTTACTTCGTTACATTGCTTATTATTAGTAATGTTAAGCAGATGCCATACTCCATGCATTCCAAAAAAGAACAAAATCAGTAAAACATCAGCGAAAAGGAAAGAAAATAAACTAGAGAGGGAATGGAAAAAACGTGTAGTATTACTAAATAGTATAATTTTGACAGTTGAAAAGTACTGAAAGTAAATTTGCAATTTTTGATTTGGCTTCGGGTTGGCTTTTATTTTTAATTTTACAACCCAGCAACACTTTGAAGGTTATATCATGCTGCGAAGATGATATTAAATTATTTACATTAAAAAGTTGCATGATAAACTTTTGGGCTGGATTAGTTGGCTGTGATGAAGAATGTCTGTTCGTATGTATTCTCCTGTATAAACAGATTTATGATAATTCCTGACAATAAATGGATAGTAGAAGTAAAATCTCTTATTAGATAATGTTAGCGTTAACTACATGTGGATAAATCAAAGTTTTAAATCCTATGGTTTACAAAATCTCATGAACTACGACCTAAAGATTGATACAGGCAAGCTGGGGCAGCTAACATTATTACGTCACATAATGTTGTTAGTTAGAGATTATTTAAAACACATACGGATTTAGAAAATATGACTTTCTCATTTCAAAAAAACATATATATGAAAGCTTAATTAAGGTGTAAAACCGCAACTCGCGTGTTTTTTTGTTGAAACCGGTATATGGGCTAATGTTTTACTGAGCACACTGAGCACTCTGTCAGTCGCAAGAAATAAGTTCTGAATATCACTGTCTTCTCTCCTGATGAAATACACAAAATTTATACCTTATGATTACATTTCCAGGACTAATTGTTATCAATTAAAGAACACATGTAGCATCTTCAGGTAATAAATAAAGGTAACATATGACCCTTGAGAAATATTTGCAGGTTCTAAGATTGTGTTTCCGAATTTTGTAATCCCCGCCAAACAGTAGTCTATGATATCACACGCTATATTCATGCTATGGTATCAAAAGCTATATACATATTATGATATCACACACTACATTTATATAATATCCCACGCTAAATTCATGTAAAGATATCACACGCTAAATGCATGTAAAGATGTCCCACGCTAAATTCATGTAAAGATATCTCACGCTATATTCATGTAATGATATCACACGCTATATTCATGCTCTTTATCTTATGTTTTAAAATATTTTCTATCTGAGTAATAGTCTTGTTTTAAATACCTACAGATGTGGTATTAAATAGGTTATACTGTAATTTCAGTATCTCTGTATTTTTGCGATTTCCTCGTAAAATCCCGATTTCTTCCCTACACTTTCATGTAACATCCAGATTTCTTCCCTACACTTCCATGTAAAATCCCGATTTCTTCCCTACACTTCCATGCTGGGCCGTCTTAACAACATTGTAGGCTTTGGGCAAAGCAATGTACTGGGGCCCCCTACAGGCCCTACCCACCCACAGGAATAAAAGGCTATAAGCGTGAGGCCCTGGGCAACTGCCCAGTGTGCCCATGCCTTAAGACGGCACTGCTTCCATGCTTCCATGTAAAATCCCAAATTTCTTCCCTACACTGCCATGTAAAATCCCGATTTCTTCTCTACACTTAAAAGATTTCCATGCAAAATCATGATTTCATTCCTATATTTACATAATTCTATGGAAAATCTCGAATTCGTCAATACATCTGTATGATTTCCATTGTTACCAAAAAGAAACCGCTATTTCGTCCCTATATTTACGAGACCCACTGTTCTAAGTCCCCCTCTAACTACTCATTTGCAGGACTGGAAGATTTGACAAGGTAAATAGTGTATAGAAACATCAAAGCACGGAGTCTTTTAGCCAATCTGTTCTGACAGATTTTGTACGCTCTTTTTCAGAAATATTCAATTAACTTGTCGGTATTCTGTTTTAATATTCATCCATTCATCGCAATCATCAAAGTAATTCAGAAGATATAGAGCATGATGATATGAATATCATTTCAAGTTCACCAATGACTGGCTCTTGTTCATTTAGATGACAAACTACCACATTATGCACTAGGCCATATATCTAAAATACCGTATGAACACAATTACAATAAATAAAATTCAACTGGGATAGTCTGTAAGGTCTTTTGCTGTTTACGACCCATATTTTCCCCCTAAAATGCTGGAATAAAACCCAGTCGTATGAGAAATTCTCTCATTTTCATTTTGTAGTGTCCAAGTTTGGTTCGTAGAGCCTTTTGGCAAAACGGGAGCGCTATCTGGTCCAGACCATGGGGTGAGTAGGACTTGTTGGCATGTCATGCGCAGTATTTTAATAGTTAAACAGGCAACCGTTCTCCAACCATAACACGTGCTCCTTATACCAAGACAGCCGCCGAAACCACACCGAACACGAACGATAACGCCCGCACGTGTATCAGGGAATTAAAATACACAGCCCTGTGTGAGGTTGATCCTAGAAAAGTTTCTACCATATGTTCCTGACTGTGACGAATGCGCAGGAATAACTCATGTAATAAATCGAGACACAGTCGGTGATTATTATACATAACACATTTGCTCACCGCCAAAAATCCAAGCAGCGCAACAGGCTTACATTCTGCATGCAACAACGTACACAACAGTTGTAACAGACGCAAAACTCAAGTTTTGTTGAAACAATATACAAAATAAAGCTTGTAGTATTTTTTTTTCCACTGATAGATTAATTTAAAATATCTTTAAAGCCAACGGTGGACCTAGGATGTAATTTGGCTTTTTATTTGGTAATGAGACTCGGCTACGGTGTAATGGATGAAACGGTATCGTTTAGTTATTCATTTAATATTTATTCATTTAAAATTCGAAATGAAAGGTCAGGATAAATTGACAGGTAAGGCTTATAAATAAAAATTATACCTAAAACTGTCTTTAATGTTTTTTTTTGTTTGTTTTTTTTTTAAATTTATATCATGGTATTAGTACATAGCATTCCAAACTTTGCATGGTACATACCATAAACAGTACCTCTGTCAAAATAACTAAATTAAAATTAAATAAATTTGAAATAAATTAATTAAAAAATAAATAAATAAATATTAAGTCCACTTCAACAGACATTACACAAAAATATTAAAGGAACATTAAACATTTATGCTTTTCGTATAGTTATTTTCTGATTAGCAATGTTACAAGTCAATATACGTTTCATTTCATGTACACGAATCACAATCCATCTGTATGTTTATTTGTGTTAGTGACTGCTCGTTCATATGTATCTACGTACAAAAAATACACATATAAATATATAAGATATATGGATAGACATACAGAGATATGTATAAAATTACTTTTTCTTACCTGTGACTGTAAAAGAAGCATCGAGCTGTCTGATGGGCACGATATCGGCTTAGACTCTAGGTGCGGCTCGCAGCCCGATCCCCTGGGACTGTAGGGGATGTAACCCGAGGGTGTAGGTGTGTTGGTCAGGGTGGCTGTTGAAACAGATTGACTGTCTGAGGAATACGCTAAAAATTAAAAGAAATAAAAACTTACAAAATCTTAAATAAATAAATAAATAAATAAATAAATAAATAAATAAAATGCAGTTTATTTTGTATCGTTTTAGTTCGGCCTTCTTTCACTTGCATTACTAACATAAACTAGGTGCACATTTTGTGAAATGCGCTATTCTTTTGTTTTAATTTATAGCAATATAAAGAAATAGTGTGCTGTCTTTGTATAATAATATCACTGCAACAAAAAATGTAACATTAAAATCCCGTTTTCCCTCGAATTTATTCTTGTTCGCAAATTGTCTTTGATACATGAGGTAAATCCATATTTTCTATTCAATATTAACCTTTTCTTTTTGTCCAGCCACATTAGTCGAAGCTTTGTACTTGAAAATAATTTGGTGAAAATTGTTTCTTTTGAATCAACAGGTTTCTACACAGAAGAAAAAAAAAACAATTTTGTTTGTGAAACAGTTAACTTTTTAGTAGACGCACCGGAAGAAGAAAAAACTTCCTGCGTATAGTTTCAGCACTGGATAAACCACAACGTCTTTCTTGAGCATATGTTGAAATTCCAGTTGAAGCCGATAGGCACGTGTCATGCACGTGCAGAAAGTTAAAGCTAGGTTGTCCATATTAATAGCTATTCACAGTTTCAGAAAGAGTGACTGGATATCAAAGTGTGTAATCACTGACTCAAATAATGTCTGCTTAAAAATTTCACGCTTTATAAAATTGGACAAGAGGGATATTTCACGTAACAATAACTGTTCTATGATCATTTTTGTGAACAACGAAAACCACACTGGAACGTTATTAAATGAACAATCATCAATTATTTAATTTTATTACAAAACTTGCCAGAAACAAATATTCCAGTTCAGGGTACAGAAACCTAGAATATATCCTGTGATGTAGGCAAAATTAATAATAATAATAATAATAATAATAATAATAATAATAATAATAATATTATTATTATTATTATTATTATTATTATTATTATTATTATTATTATTATTATTATTAAAATACACAAAATAATAATATACTGATTCTACTATTACTAATAATAACAATAACGTCAATAATAATAATAATAATAATAATAATAATAATATAACAACAATAATAAAACAAAAACAATAATAAAACAACAACATCAACAATAATAAAACAATAGCAACAAAAGTATATTTTGTTGTTGTTGTTGTTGTAATTCGGTTTCACATAGACACAAAATAACTAGATATATATAGGAAAATGGAGCAACATACCCCGGCAACACGATTTGACATATTCGCTGTTATTCAACTGTTATTGATTTTATTTCGAAAAAAAATACTAATAAAAAACAACAGCAAGATATTTTGAACATTTCGCTTAAAAGAAAGAATATTATTACAAGAAAAGATATATCAGAAATATACGGAAGACTTAAAAATAATAATTAAAGAGAAAAGAAAAAATAAAATAAAATAATAAAAATAAAAACATCAATGAAATAACCAAATGCGTTAACAAGAAAGACAAAAGTGAAGGAAACGATGCAGGTGCAACAAATGCATGAAACATCACATGTATGAAATTTTGTAAGATTCTTTCATGTGCTCATATATAAAAGCAATCTTAACGCATATAAAATTATCTGTTAAACACAAAGTGCTAATCCTTCAAAGCTGTACATAAAATGTATGAAAATGAAAGTGTCAAAGCATAGCTAGACTCTTTATTTGTACTGAATATATATATATATATATATATATATATATATATATATATATATATATATATATATATATATATATATATATATATATATATATATATATATATATATATAAAATTTAGAGAAAAAAACAACAACACACCCACCGTCATTTTCTGAATCCGGATTAATTTCCCAATAGCGACAAGAATACATGACCGTCTCCTTTCCCATGTTTGTGTGTTAATTAGACGTTTCCCGGATGACGAGTTATAGTCCTAAACAACCAATCATATTTCACAATTTCCAAGGACAGTGGGGACCAATAGGAGGTATCCAAAAATCGATTTATGACAGAAATTTAAATGCAGCATGAAGACAGGCCGTACAGGGGTGTATCCAAAAAAAGTACTTAACTCTAAGAAATAGTATGGTATAAATATAGTTTACATTAAAATTGTTTATAAATTCTTTAAAGAGCAAATAAGGCGGTTGTTTAAATTGGTCTGCGAAACAAACAGTGAACGTCAATATTTAAGACATGGTGAATGGTATATACAACAATTATATGCATTTACCACCTCCATCCCTAACTCACGCTTTTCCACCCTAATAAAATCAAACTTCTAAAACAAAGCCTTAATATGTATCATGTAGCAAACAATTAAATCGTGGTAAAGATTCAGTTGTTTCTTAATATTTCCTTCTTGCTTGTTTATTATACTTTAATAACAAATAACTATAAAAAGAACTTTCAGTAAGTACATAGATTTAAAGATAAATCACAGGAAAAAAACAAAGACATTTAAAAAAAAGTTTGATACCTTAAGTAAGCAAAGTGACAATGTCTAAAGAAGAGTAATATGCAGTTCATTTATAGTGCATCTGTATTCACGACAGTCAAATATGGGTATTTATTTCTGAGAGAAATTGAGAAGAAAATGAAAGAAAATAGATAAACTGCCTTATTCGTATAGCATCTGCAAGGCTTACGTCTGAGATGTTATTCACATAAAAACAAAGTCATATGGTCAGCGTTCTTTTGCATACCAGGGCCTAGCAACGTGGAATGAATTGCCCACTGAACTTAGACACAAAGACACAGTGATCACATTCAAGAGGGCTCTCAAAACTCACTTATTTCGACTGCAAGAACAAACTTAAAGACCTAATAATCTTTCCTACCTGAAATATTCTCAGCATGTTTTTTATTTTTTAATGTTTTTCTAATTTCATGTTGTTTGTTTTTGTAATAATATTATTATGTTTCTTATCTTATAGGTGTTGTCTAATGTTGTAAAGCGCTTAGAGCTTCTAAAGATTAGGAGCTATACAAAGTCCTCATTATTATTATTATTATTATTATTATTATTATTATAAGCGTAGAAATATTTTCAAAATGAAAAATAAAATGTGAGAAATAAACTATCATTTTTGAATGCTAAAGTGTGAGCTGTAACTTTGACTTCCTCCGGGAAAGGTAAATATTACATTTATATCTGCATGCTATATCTATCTGACATTTTCTGAATTCGCACAGAAATTGATTATTTTATATGGCTGTCAAAAAGCTAAAAAATTATAATAATAATTAAAAAAATTAAAACATATTTCTATCAGATAAACATATTATTTGTTTTCATTTATTTGAGTATTTATAATTATTTTATTGATGAGCATCCATAATTATTTATTAGTATTTATATGAATTTATTAGTAGTTATTATCATTTATATTTATTTATTACTATCTATATTTACTTATTAGTACCTAAACTTATTTATTTGTATCTATATTTTTATTATATATATATATATATATATATATATATATATATATATATATATATATATATATATATATATATATATATATATATATATATAAATGAATTTATTAGTATCTATATTTATTTATTAGTTTTCATATTTATTTATGGGTATTTATGTTTATTTATTTATGAGAATCCATGTTTATGTATGAGTGTCAATATTTATCTATTTATGTATATTTATACTTATTTGTGTATTTTTTATACGTCAAATCCAATGCCAATGTAAATACTCATAATAGGTTGATTCCATCAATTATTGTAAATGAACAGACAAATTTCTCAGAGATAATTGGTCATACTTTTTGTACTCAAATATAAATGGTCATACGTTTGTACTCAAATATAAATTGTCATACATTTGTACTCAAATATAAATGGTCATACATTTGTACTCAAATATAAATGGTCATACATTTGTACTCAAATATAAATGGTCATACATTTGTACTCAAATATAAATGGTCATACATTTGTACTCAAATATAAATGGTCACACGTTTGTACTCAAATATAAATGGTCATACATTTGTACTCAAATATAAATGGTCATACATTTGTACTCAAATATAAATGGTCATACATTTGTACTCAAATATAAATGGTCATACATTTGTACTCAAATATAAATGGTCATACATTTGTACTCAAATATAAATGGTCATACGTTTGTACTCAAATATAAATGGTCATACATTTGTACTCAAATATAAATGGTCATACATTTGTACTCAAATATAAATGGTCATACATTTGTACTCAAACATAAATGGTCACACGTTTGTACTCAAATATAAATGGTCGTAGTTTGTACTCACAGATAAATGGTCATACTTTTGTATTCAAAGATAAATGGTCATACTTTGCACTCAAAGATAAATGGTCGTAGTTTGTACTCACAGATAAATGGTCATACTTTTGTATTCAAAGATAAATAGTCATACTTTGCACTCAAAGATAAATGGTCATACTTTGCACTCAAAGATAAATGGCCATACTTTGTACTCAAAGATAAATGGCCATACTTTGTACTCAAATATAAATGGTCATACATTTGTACTCAAACATAAATGGTCATACATTTGTATTCAATGATAAATGGTCGTAGTTTGTACTCACAGATAAATGGTTATACTTTTGTATTCAAAGATAAATGGTCATACTTTGCACTCAAAGATAAATGGTCATACTTTGCACTCAAAGATAAATGGCCATACTTTGTACTCAAAGATAAATGGTCATACTCCGTGCTCAAAGATAAACGGTTGTATATTGTACTCAAAGATAAATGGTCACATTTTGTACTCAAAGATAAATGTCCACATATAAACAATATCTACACATCAATTATCCACATATAAACAATATCTACATATGAGGTTGTATGTAAAATAAAATCCACATAATCTGTTAATGGGACGGTTCTCTCTCTGTCTGTCTGTCTGTCTGTCTCTCTCTCTCTCTCTCTCTCTCTCTCACACACACATTCCGGTTTTAGCTAGAGAAAGACGAATTTCAATTAATGTGTACTTTCCGTCGAAATGTACAAATTACATGGAAAATTTTACAAGTTCATATGTGCGGGACTACGCATCGGGAGCCCTTTGCAACTGGGTAACATGTAGATAGATAATTTCTCTATTTAGGCGCATCAAACATTTTGGTAATTTGACATGAATGATAAATCCCTAATTACGAAAATCGCTCCTCATTTCATGAAGTGGTCTGACATTTGGGATGGAGGGGGCCTTGGGACCGCTGCAGTTTATAATATTCACTTGGGCCTGTTTAAACCTTTGTACCGAGTACCTAAATACCAAAGGTTAGTGAAGCATATGGGAGAAGGATAATCTACATGCGGAGAGTAATTTTGCACATAATGAAATGGAAATACGATCTCCCATAAAGTTCTAGAAAATAGTAGGTGCATTCACAAGAGAGAGAGAGAGAGAGAGAGAGAGAGAGAGAGAGAGAGAGAGAGAATTATGTAGTTTCTCTTAATCTTCAATGAGATTTAAAGATGGTCGCGGAAAACTGACGCTTGCAAGCTTGAATGCAATAAAACACCTACCCTTCCGCCTTAATAAAAACGAACCAACATATTGTCTATTTAAGACAACTTAAATATTGAAATATTTTTTAAGACACCTTAACTATTTAAGATGCCTTGACCATTTAAGACAGTAACTCTTTAAGACATTGTGGCTATTTAAAACATTTCGACTAATTACATTTTGACTAAGATATTTTGGCCATTTAAAACGTGCATTCACGAGTGTAAATGTATGTATGTATGTATGTATGTATGTATGTATGTATGTATGTATGTATGTATGTATGCATGCATGCATGCATTCATGCATGCATGCATGCATGCATGCATGCATGCATGTATGTATGTATGTATGTATGTATGTGTGTGTGTGTGTGTGTGTGTGCGTGCGTGCGTGCGTGCGTGCGTGCGTGTGTGTGTGTGCGCGCGTATGTATGTATGTGTGTGTGTGTGTGTGTGTGTGTGTATGTATGTAGGCCTGTGTAAATACATAATGAAAACTCTGTCAAGCTCATTGGTATATCTTTCAAACATCTGTCAACAAGAACCCTTTCGCAAATTCTAATCTACTTCGCATGCTTACATGCACAAAATGATACGGCTAATATACAAGTTATAAACCAAAATCTGTTTTGTTGTTTGTCATACTTGCTTTCCATCCCATAAGATTGTCCTGGATCAGCGGTATGTTTCCCATGTCCTTACGGTACTCATCTGTATCAGTATATTCCTGATATCCCCCAGGAAATGTTTCATGTTCTTTTAAAAAGTGTTCCTGTTCCTCGGTGAAGTGTTTATGTTACTCTGAAGTATTCATGTTACTCAGTGAAGTATTCATGTTGCTCAGTGAAGTATTCACGTTAATCAATGAAGTATTCATGTTACTCAGTGAAGTATTTATATTAATCAGTGACATATTTATGTCACTCAGTGAAGTATTCATGTTCTATGGTGAAATTTGCATGTTCCCTAGTACAGTTTTTTTATAATTACTAAAAAATTCATGATTTTCGGTGAAGATTCCATTTTACCCAGTAAAGTATTCATGTTCAATGGTGAAATTCGCATGTTCCCTAGGACAGTTTTCATACTAATTACTAAAAAATTCATGATTATCGGTGAAGATTCCATTTTACCCAGTAAAGTATTCATATTCAATGGTGAAATTCGCATGTTCTCCAGTAAAGTTTTTATTTTTTTCTCGGTACAATTTTCATGTAACTCAGTAAAGTTTTCAAGTTTTTTAGCAAAATATTCATGTTACTCCGGGAAGTTTCTAAATTCCTCATTACAGAGTTCACGGCGAAATTTTCATGTTCCACTGTAAAGTTTTCGTGTTCCACAGTAAAGTTTTCGTGTTTTTTTTCGTGTTCCACAGTAAAGCTTTCGTGTTCCACAGTAAAGTTTTCGTGTTCCACAGTAAAGTTTTCGTGGTTTTCTCGTGTTCCACAGTAAAGTTTTCGTGTTCCTCAGTAAAGCTTTAATGTTCTTTAGTAATGTATGCATGTTCGTCAATGAGAAGTCCATATTCCTCAGTAATTTTTTATTTTCCTCGGTAAAGTTTTCATGTTCCTCGGTAGTTTTTTATGTTCCTCGGTAAAGTTTTCATGTTCCTCGGTAGTTTTTATGTTCCTCGGTAAAGTTTTCATGTTCCTCGATAAAGTTTTCATGGTCTGCATTAGAGTTATATTGTTTCTTCGTGTACTGGTGAAGTTCATCAGTATGGTTCTAGTGTTTCTCAGTAAATGTTTCGGGTTCGTCAATATACATTTGTGTCCATCAATATTATGTTTAACGTTCTTCCGTATAGTTTTGAAACTTATTAGCAGCACCTAATCTATGTTTGCATCAATAAAAAAAATTTGCAAGAAATAAAAAAAAATCGATTTATTAACTCTTCTTGATCGCTGTAATTTTAGCTTATATTAATTTAGTATTTACACCGGTTGCTCTAGCCTAATTTTGATAATGCAGAGCGTTGGTGGTTTTTGCCTTTACTTCTTCGCATCCCATACAATACATCTAAGTCTGGTTACGTTACCACTGGTTTTCCTTGAACTCGTTGTTTCACTTATTGTTTTGAATTCATAAAATAAGTGTTCTTCTGAACGTTTGTACCTCATTTTTGCACTTTGCACATCACCTACAAACAGACAACGACGACAGAATCTTTCTGATGTCCTTTCTTTTGGAGAGGATTTTTGACCTTAATCACATTGCGCTGAATTGTTTCACCATAAAGTGTATTAAATTCGAATTCAAAACTGTCTTTCGGGTAGTTTATTGGGTTGATAAATTTCTAAACATTTCTTTCATTTTCTGAATGCTTGTCAGTTTCATCATAGATAGATCTTATTTCTGCGCTTTTCCAAACTAAATAAAATTCTGGTACACAAAAACATCTGGTTACTGGAATATAATACAGAATGATGATATTTGTTTTTCAAAGTTTACTGTTCCGTTGCTTTTCCACCTCATTGTCGAAAAGTTCACGTCCAATACAGAACAGACCTTTTCTGAGTATCGAGATTAGACGGTGATGGTGATGGGGAGATGTACAAATAAAATGTAATGTAAACTATAGTTAGAAACAAAAAAAAAATTCACATTTCAGAATCAAGCTTCTCTTACGCGTCTTCGATTTAGGAATCGTTTGGTCAAATATATGTCATACTTAACAATATTCCCTCCATATTCTTAACAAATTTCCATTTCATACATTTTTCCTTTTTGCCTCATATGTTGTCTTCCAAACAAAACATGTCCCGAGAAGCGCATATTTCTTGTATTTTTATTGGTCTGTCTAATATGTTTTCTTCCAAACAAAACGTGCTCTGGGAAGAGCAGAATTCTTGTATTTTGATTGGTTTGGTAAGGCGATTATTTGTCCTACTGATACCAATGGTATACAAGAGTTTCAAGCATTAAGGTCTTTGATGATGGAATACGTCATGTGACAACCAGAATAAAAAAAAACAGTAAGCTACATCTTTCTCATTCACTAAGATTATCAAAGACAATGATCAGTTTGTATCGATGAACAAAAGGGTTTTACAGTGCTGTCTTATCACCGTCATGGATGTTAATTAGTAATAACATTATACTTTTAAAGTATTTGTAAACAAAGAATTTGACGTTATTTGTATGTTAATATATGTCAGTGTTGATATATAAACAATTTGAATAGTTATATGCACAACAGATGTATAAAAGCGAAACACCATTCCTTAGCCCAAACAAGCCAAAACTGAACAGTTATGCATTTTCGACGTATGCACTGTACAATATTTTACTGAAGTCCATCATAGGGTTGTACAACACTGAACTATATATATATATATATATATATATATATATATATATATATATATATATATATATATATATATATATATATATATATATATATGCGTGCGTGCGTGCGTGCGTGCGTGTGTGTGTGTGTGTGTGTAGTGTGTAGTGTACGATAACCGGAAATACGAGTGAATTTATTTTGGGATTGTCAAATAATACCTATGTATGCATGCATGTATGTATGTATGTATGTATGTATGTATGTATGCATGCATGCATGTATGTATGTATGTGAGAAAATATATCCGATCAACATTCTGAAACTGAAAATACCTAAAGTTTACAAAAATAATGAGCATTGATTGTATAATGCATTCGTTACCCATTGAGACCTTCTCCGCCGTTTGCAATAACCCTAAGCTGACCAAATAGCTCCACCTGCCGGCTATCCCAATGTCATCTTCCCCGTCTGACCACCCGCCAGAAGATTATGTTGTGGAGGCCATTTGCTGCAGACTGTCGCTACGATAACAAGCAAAGCTAATATTGGTCGCCATTGTGGTATTCAAATCAAGTCGTAGACACGTGCTAACTATTTTGGTTAGGCAATCTCGCTTCCGAAGCATATACGATTTCTGGACAAACGTTCTGTAGCCGCTGTCTTAAATTAATTTATTGACGTATTTCATCTTCGACGCCCCTTTTAGACACTTTTAAATGGAATTTTAGTGACTTACACGTGTCTGAACAGAATTAAACGATATTGGTGTCAAACTGTATTCACTAAAGTAATACTTTTTCGCAAATTTAGCAGTATTATTAGATTCAATCCGGTACATGGGCTCAAACATAAACCGACCACAGACGTGAGGGGATGAACGGAAGATTCACATATGAGGCTGGCACGTGTAGCTCTCTACCCATCAAATAAATTGTAATTGTTCAATCATTGGTAGAAATGTCACAGTAAATTGTCACAAAGTGTCATATTATAAAATGAATCTCATGTTGGCAGTTATTCAGAAACTAGTTTGTTAGAGTCCATTCATAATCCAATAATTCATCTCTTAGTGAGACAAGATAGTAAACCAGTACGGACGGGGGCCTGTATATCTATCTATCTATCTATCTATCTATCTATCTATCTATCCCTCCCTCCCTCCCTCCCTCTATCTATCTATCTATCTATCTATCTATCTATCTATCTAAACTTCTTAATGCCTGTATCTAACCACCTATCTCAAAAGCAATGATCTGTCATAATCAAAGAGAGAATGAAGATGAAATGGCCAGATCCCTCCTCACTCTACTTCTACACACACACACACACACACACACACACACACACGCCTGAAAACTAATGATATCATCTGTGTTCCACTAACTGGTTTATCGTTCGCGAGTTCTGATTTCTACGGAATAAAGTCCATGTATTCTCTCTCTGTCTCTGTCTCTCTGTCTCTGTCTCTCTCTCTCTTTGATAATATAATGTTATATAATATAATATAATATAATATAATATAATATAATATAATATAATATAATATAATATAATATAATATAATGTAATGTAATGTAATGTAATGTAATATAATATAATATAATATAACATCATAACATAACATGCATAACATAACATAGCATAGCATAACATAACTAATATAATATAATATAATATAATATAATATAATATAATATAATATAATATAATATAGGTCATTGTTGTGTAATCTATAGGTGTACGATTGCTGTATCAACAGATATATGGAAGTACTACGCACTAAAATGTTATTTTGTATAAAGTTCGAATGCTTACTTTTAGTATCGCACTATCAGCTGTACGGTCTATGTGTGTGGTTCAACTGTTAACAATTAAGAGCTGGAATGAATGTGTATCTTGGAAACAAAAATAAACAATATCACCGGTGTAGTGAACGGACGTAGATGTTTATATAATTAAAGCAAACATATCATGAAAGACACGTGCGTGTCGATTAGAGCTAGTTTTCTAAGTAACTATCAAATTAAAGAAGCCTTACTTTAATTATTCGGTGTTTGTTTTCTCTGTTTCACCATCTTTACAATTCTGCATCGAAAGACGGGCGCGTGGTAGGACTTCCTTCAAACTTCGTTATGAACAGTAACTCACGTGAACTTAATGTGGAATGACTAAGTTGCCTACCTTTACTCATGAGCACTGAGATCCAGTCGCATATCGATTGGACATCGACTAGCATTCATTAGGCTTACACACGTTAATACACAGAATCAAACATATCAGGGGCGACTTTCAACGGAGGTTGGGTGGGGGGAGCGGTTATTACAAAGAACAAGCATCATATATGGCTGGTATTGGGTCATATTTAGTGACAAAACTTACATTTGCACTAAGCCTACCCTCCAACACCACCTCCATCCAGAGTTTGCGTAACGGTCGGCATGGGGGTGGGGGTGGGCGAGAGAGGTTTTGTAATACCGTAAGCTAAGTGTACATGTACGCATACATGGTTATGGATATAATTAATATTTTACCAAAAAATATTGAGATCAAAATTATATTACTTGGAAAGAAATTACTCTGGTTTCAATGCGTACAGAATAGTACAACTTAAAAAAATCAGCAAAACCAATTAGAAATTCAAATTTGAGCATTCGGAGATACTGATAAGGACACCCACACCCACACCAACCAACCCACGCGCTCGCACGCACACACACACATGTATGCATGCATGTATGTATGTATGTATGTATGTATATATATATATATATATATATATATATATATATATATATATATATATATATATATATATATATATATATATATATATATATGCATGTCTGCATGCATGTATGTATGTATGTATGTATGTACGTATGTATGCATGTATGCATGTATGCATGCATGTATGTATGTATGTATGTGTGTGTGTGTGCGTGTGTGTGTGTGTGTAAAATAATGATATGTGACGATTTAAGCTGACGACCATTAGAGTTCGAGAATGAATGGTTCAATTTATCATCGAGGACATGGCTATATTTAATTTAGAGTTCGAGAATGAATGGTTCAATTTATCATCGAGGACATGGCTATATTTAATTGAACGTATGTTAAGTTACCTTCATTACCAATGCAAAGGTATTTTCTTGCAAGCTTGTTTTCAAAGTTAAATAAGTTAAAATATTTCTAAGTGGTTTCAAATCTTATTAAAAATCGATATCAATTGATTGTAGAATGTAATGTAAAATTGCATTAACTGTATTTACAGCATCTACAGTGATGTGACATGGAAGTACCAAGGGAATTTGTCGACATAAACAACACAGATCAGCAGTGTTGTGACATTGCAGTACCTAGGGTACATTTGACTACCTAAACAGCCTGATGACTAGTGCCATGACATGGAAGTGCCTAGGGTACATCTGACTACCTAAACAGCCAGATGACTAGTGTCATGACATAGAAATACCTAGGGGAATTTTCCCACCTAAACCGCCTAGGTTAGCATTGTTGTGACATGGAAGTGCCTTGGATACATTTGCCTACCTAAACCGCCAGATGTGAAGTGTTGTCACATGTCGTACCAACGGGAATTCGCCCACCTAAACCGCCCAGGTTAGCCCAGGTCAGCAGTGTTGTGAAATGGAAGTACCTAGGGTACATTTGCCGACCTAAACCGCCTGTACCAGCAGTGTTGTGAAATGGAAGTGCATAGCGGACATTTGCCTGCCTAACCTGCCAGTATCATCAACGTTTTTCCAAAGCTCGTATCGTAATTGTCATTCACAGTGTTAACACACGGGATATACATGGCTAAACTTATAGTTTTGTTTCCGGTAGGCGAAGAGATTTGGTTTCCTCGGATATCAAAATTAATATCCTGACAGTCTTGGGAATAGATGACTGCATGTCATTTGCATTTCATATTTACCCCCACCCACCCACTCACCATCAAAGTCAAAGTCCTAAACGATAAAAACCGAAACAATCAACTCTTCCAATGAGCCGAAAGCAGTTTTGACTGTATGAAAGCCAATCATAGAATGATATAATGAACCAATGCTTAAAAAAAGTACACGTATAATCGTACAGTCACTTCTGACTGAAATCTGACGATTGTTTTATTCTTTCGAGGATGGTCCTTGAAATTTTAGACACTCCCTTCCACAACACTTGTCTTGATCCTGCCCTGCAGTGAACCCCATATCACAATAACAACACAACAGACGACACGGTTCCAATGAAAATAACAAGGCACAAGACCAGATCCAAAAGTATGGTAATTGAGGAAACGTTGCTTTTATGCTTATGATTGGTCGAAAGAAACGGCGTCCGTGGAGACCTAAGACGATCTCCAAAATAGCCTAAAATTCCAGATTTGGAAACATTTGAAACGTCTGCAATTAACGAGTGCTCACCTTACGTTTTATGACATGTGTCTATAAATGATAATATAATTCTAAACACTGTATCCACTAATCTGAATTTTTTTAATTTTTTTTTTGTGGGGGTGGGGGGAGTTTCCAAGATTGTGCAAACTCAGAATTTATTATTTTTAATGTTTGTTTTACTTGAAATAAGCAACGTTGTTTGAATTCATTGTAAAGAGTACGTTTTAAAACTGGAAGAACCTGAAACCCCACCCCCACATCGCATCCATCCACCACTCCAACCTGACACTGTAAAATTATAGATTACCTTTCTTTCACAGAATTTTCTCAAAATTTATCCGGTCTTGAATCTCACTGTGCCGAGAATCCAGCACCATATAAATACTCCGAAGCAGTTCTGCTCCTATTCCTAAAGTGTTATAGCAAAAGAAGATTCCTTGCTGCCTATTATTAGTTCAAACTAACAGGCTATTAAAGAGGAATTCCCTACCTACGTCATATGGACCTAATTTTAGCAAGAAATCGTTAAATGAATTGTCGTATCTTCTCTTAAACATGACGTCACAGTGAGGTTTGTGTGTCTTATTCGCTGAAACAATCGATATACTAGCGTAAGAGCGTGGTAATAGGATCCCACCACGTGACCTACATTGTAAAACTATCGAGCAAAAGGATGTTGATGATAGAGATGATGCGGGAAGGAATGTATTGCTATGTGAAGCAGTAGGTCATTTTAACAGTAATGGTGCCAGAGCACGCCTTTTCCCTCCAATTATATCTCATCACGAAAACGGAATTATTGTCGACATTCACTCTATTTTCCACACTGTCAGCCTTCACAGCATGCAAATAAAATGGGGTGACCGTATTAAAATCAGGAGAAATCCTAAAAGTGTGTGTGTGTGTGTGTGTGATTCATTGCCACAAAATGAAATTTGTTAGTCTACTCAATTGAAATACAAACCTTAATTTGGGTCTGGTTTTCTGACTGAGACATATAATGAAAACGACTAACTCACAAGCATCAAAGTGTGTCAGTTAATCTTGGTATATCATACATTAATATATAAACTGATACAATCTTTTTATTACCATTATCCTAATATGAGAGATACCATGTCTTTATCCTAATATGAGAGATATTATGTCTTTATCCTAATATGAGGGATAATATGTCTTTATCCTAAAATGAGAGATGTTAGGTCTTTACCCTAATATTAGGGATATCATGTCTTTATCCTAATATGAGAGATATTATGTCTTTATCCTAATATGAGAGATATTATGTCTTTATCCTAATATGAGAGATACTATGTCTTTATCCTAATATGAGAGGTATTATGTCTTTATCCTACTATGAGAGATACTGTGTCTTTATCCTAATATGAGATATATTATGTCTTTATCCTAATATGAGGGATATTATGTCTTTATCCTAATATGAGAGATATTATATCTTTATCCTAATATGAGAGATACTATGTCTTTATCCTAATATGAGAGATATTATGTCTTTATCCTAATATGAGAGATAATATGTCTTTATCCTAATATGAGAGATATTATGTATTTCAATGTTGTTGATTTTCAAAGGCAACACAAACTTGAATGGCCTTGGTTGGTGACATAACTGAATTGATATTTTTGATACAGTTGTCTCAAATGTTGGTAAAATCTGGACACTACAAGTAAAGGCTTCTATGCATAAAGGCTCGATATCAGACATTGTATATATGTATGTGTGTATTTATCTGCCATGTTATCTCTCTCTCTCTCTCTTTCGTTCGTTCCCTCGTAGTACCTGCATAACTGTACATTCATCTATAATTATTGTAAAGAAATGGCATCGGACTAAGATAAATACACCGTGTCATCCATCCATGGTTCGTTCGTTCGTACATTCATAGTACCTACGTAACTATACACTCGTCTGCACCCGATTGTAAGGGAAATGATGCAAACTATACTCTGTTTCACTAGCTTCATGATAATAAAGTTAATGGACTGTATTAATGGGACAATGTAAGTTTTAATCGGCGTTAAGAAGACACCATGCTGGGATTATATTATGTGCCATACTAAAGATGTCAAAATAAGTTTTGAACTTATTTAGCGGATCTTGTATCTCTAAGGAAACCATTCTAACAACTATTTAGTTATGAGTAATTGTGTTGATGACTTTTTAATGTATTCAGTAACATGTTCATTATTGTATTGCTAATGACATTAGTCCTATTTTCTGATCGTTAAAATCTTTCACAAGCCGAACTGAAATAGAAATGGTAAAAATACTGCTTTGGGAATGCATGGACAACAATTACTGGAGTCAGACGTAAAGTCAACCATATTTTTCAAGATTTCCTTGTAAATGGTGAATCCAAGTTCTAATTCATTATTACTCTTGAATACTCTGATCCTCTTGAATACTCTGATACTCTTGAATACTCTGCGATACTAATTCATTATTACTCTTGAATACTCTGATACTCTTGAATACTCTCCGATACTAATTCATTATTACTCTTGAATACTCTGATACTCTTGAGTACTCTGCGATACTAATTCATTATTACTCTTGAATACTCTGATACTCTTGAGTACTCTGCGATACTAATTCATTATTACTCTTGAATATTTTAATACTCTTAAATATTTTGTAATTCTAATTCATTATTGCTCTTGAATACTTTGATATCCTTGAGTATTCTATGATGCTTATTACACTCGAGTACTGTGAAAGTACTCTGCGACACTAATTCATTATTACTCTTGAGTAGTCTGGGATTCTGATCTATTATTACTATTGAATACGTTGATACTTTTAAATACTCTTTTGATAATCTTAGTTAATGAGACAGAAATAGCTTCCTTTTTTCGAGTCTGATTGTCACGTGACATTTTCCATCATCATACATTCCTTCCGAACAGGAAAGCGCCACGACCATTAGGTGAATGGGTGGGGCAGTGTGACGGTGAAAACTGGGTCCTTTATCGCCAAGTTCAAAACATTGTCGAACAAAAATTGGTAGAAATTTAAATTCAGCTACTCGAACTGCGCTGTTTGTTTTAACATACTGTATATAGCAGTAAATAAACAAATCAGAGAAATGTATTAACAAAGCTGATATCAGGCCTTGAACTCGGGTTATAATGTCGAAGTGATGAGACACCTACCCGAGAAAATCGGACCATTCTGACTCTGTAAGCATTCTACCTCTTGCGGAGTTCTTACTACTATACGAGTATATGACAGTATTCATGTCAGCAACATAATATATGACAAGTATATGGCAGAGTATTCATGTCATCAAACATAATATATAACAAGAATATGACAGAGTATTCATACCATTAAACTAACATATAACAAGGATATGACAGAGTATTCATGTCATCGACATAATATATGACAGTATTCATGTCATCGACATAATATCATGACAAGTATATTAAAGAGTATTCATGTCAGCGACAAAATATGACAGTCACTGGAGAAAACCTTTGGCAAATAGAATGGAATATCAAAATATTAAAGGCATTTCATATCCATAGAGAAAATGTTTATCTCCACAAATCTGCTTGCCCTCTCCATTCTCTATAGAAACAGGAATGTTTCTAATCTCGTAATGATCATGGCTATTGCAAACTGGTACTCGACATGGATTATATAGCGTCCTAATTCCCGATGTACAATGATTTTCCTAAAAATGGATTTTGATTTTGTTTTGTTTGCTTCTTTCATTGTGTCTTTTTTGTGGGGGATGCTTTTAACGGCACATTTTTATGTTTCTGTTATCATGATTAGTCGAACCACCGATCTGCTTTCTGGAAATTACTTTAGAAAGAAATCTGAGGTGGATGGGGGTGCCATACATTGAATTCACGTCGTGTCAGTGCAATCTTTGTAGATTGCATGTTCAATACCCAATATAAGCAAAAGAGACGAGTTATCGTATCTATAATTATCCACGGCAGTGGGCTTTTACGTAATGGCACGTATGTTTTACGTTTTACAGTGACAGAAACTAGCCTTCCACTAATTGTTTCTGATAAGAGATCTCTGTATTACGTTAGTGGCAATCGAAGAGGAGTAGCTTTGTTGCTTGTTATAGAACCTTATCACTAATGGAAATGCATGGTGTAAGAAAATTAGATACCCCAGTAATTGACGACTAAATTATATAATCTAGAATTTTTTTTTTTTTGGTTGAGCTATGCATATTTAACATATACGCGAACGAAATGGTAGGTGGATAGACGGATGGGTGAGCAGATACATGGATGGTAATTGAATGGATGTATGTGCTGGTCAATCAATGTTAGCTTTATGGTTGAATGAATAATGGGCGGTAAGGCCGAATTAATTATGAATTGCCTGGCGGATTAGCGGATTAATTAATGTATAGGTGAAGTAAACTAGTGCTATGGATAGGTGAAATATACTAGTGTTATGGATGGGTGAAAAATGTACTAGTCTGTTGGAGTGGTGAAATATACTAGTGTTAATGGATAGGTGAAATATACTAGTGTTAACGGATGGGCGAAATATACTAGTGTTAATGGATGGGCGAAATATACTAGTGTTAACGGATGGGTGAAATATACTAGTGTTAACGGATGGGTGAAATATACTAGTGTTAATGGATGGGCGAGATTTACTGGTTGTAAGGGATTTGGTGATTTAAAAAAACATATGTCATTAGAAGATCGGGATGAGCTTTTCATTACTACGTTTTTACCGTATTCGGGATTAACTCAGTCAGATAAGACAATCGTATAATACAGAACACAGTACTTATGGATCCTGACTGTCTACGATTCTCACGGGGAAATATTTTATACACGTATTTCTTATACACGTACTCGTTAAACAAACATTTGTCGTATATGCATATCATTTGAAAAAGACAATTAATTTACTCTGCTTATGGGAGACGTTGACTTAATGCGATAATAGACGCTCCCAAACAACGAGCAAAGATACTAGTCTGTACAAACAAATAGATGTTAATTGGAAAAGCAATTATAAAAGTTATTTTCTTCATATCAATAACAATGTAAATGAACAATTTACTTACCTTCTTATAGCATCCAAGTACAGAATATTCATATTTATTTTGAACACTATATTTCAAAATACAATGTTAGGAAATAAATTATACCACACATTTCATTTACACGATAATTTACACACTACATCCAGAGGTTCGGGAAAATTATAAACTAACCTCTCTCAGAAAATTCTCGTTCCCCTGTAGAATTTGTTTCCGGAGTTTTGTCAACGTCGAATGTTGATAAACTCTGGCGATTTTGCTCCAGTGTAAGTTATGAAGCCAAGTTTTGAAGAAGAATAATAAATGATATTCTCCGTGTGTCTATATGGTCTCAATCCCTGAGATGAGCTGTTGTTGGCATCTAAACACATAGTTTGTGATAAACCTCTGTGTTGCTTGCCCACGTCTCCTCTCTCGACCACATTCACACAGACTGTCGAAATGTGTGCCACCATCATTGTAAATAGTTCTCGCTCGTAACCCCGGTCTTGGGAAACACCGTGTACGTCACATCGCATCACCACTGACGTCACACCATTTCAATTCACATACCATCTAGCAAATCTCTCAGTAACAGCTCGTGCGATTGGAAGGCTATAAATACTGCACATGGTTGGTTAATAGATCCTGGCGTCAATGTACAGCAAGGCAACCTCTCTACGCGTCAGTGGAGTGACTGACGCATAAGACAGCCAGCGACCTAAAAATAGAACCAACTGGATGAATATTACCACGTAATAAATAGACCTATTGAATAGACGTTTGCCAAGCGAAACACGCGATCAATGTACATAGAGAACTTTGAAAGACGCATGCGTCTATAGAACACAAGATGTTGTAATCGATTCAGGACAAACTCTATTTATAACACACAGGCAGGAATAGTGATTTAGTTGAAGATATTCCAGTACGTTATCGATTTTGGGACAAACTCCATAGCTAACAGGCGGTTGAAATGGAAAGCCAAGATAGTAATTTCCGATACATTTGAATATATCGTCTATTTTGAGAACATAGATATATGCTACAATCTAATATGGAAAAAATAGATGCAAACAAAAGATTTGAATTAGATACAAATAAAGTATTGCTGCAGTTCTTTCTATTGGAAAAATGCTTACACATGACAGTCGTAACGAAAACGTAGTCAATGAATCAATTAATCTTGCATACAATTAAATTAATGTTAAAATTATGTCAGTTTCGCTTAGAAACAGTGAAAACTTAATATAAGCATAAAAAATGAAATTTTGCTGAGGGTGGGTATTGTGGGTATGGAAATCTTGGACTTTTAAAAATAAAACGATATATATATATATATATATATATATATATATATATATATATATATATATATATATATATATAACAAATTTTGTTCGAAATCTAAGAAATGACGCCGTTTAAAGCATTACAGATTCGCACAATTGCGTGTTGTGCGTGACTTTTTATTTTTTTATTTTTACTGATGTTCGAAAATGTAGGCTTCACAAATTTTTTAAAAGTATTTTGAAACGTAAAAATAGAAACCTAATCTCTCCCAGAGTTCTTGACCTCCGTTTCATTTACCTCTTCTCAGGTCTTGACGTTTATCACAAATCTTGCAAAATGCGAGCTAAAGATTGATATTTTGTCAACTTTCCTTTCGATTGGTTTCGTCCTTCTTAATTTATGTTTGCGTCGCAAGGATAATTTCAAAATGTTCAAATATATTTATGACAAGATATTGAAGGAACTATTTTGAGAAAGTGTAAACATAAATATTTAGATCAATTTATTCCAACATTTTTTTTTTTTTTTTGCTACAGCCCCAGGATGACAGGTCAAAGATTCCGTGGTCCAGGAGACATTCACACACGTAAATGTGGTGAACTATCAAATATAAGAAGAGACAGCTAGACGATGTCCATTTCATTTATCGTGCTGGACATTGCAAAGTTTCTGAGTGGTGTCGTTCGGAATATTACGGTCCTAAGGTATTACACCATAATTATCATATTTTTAATTATTATACAAGTAAAATAAATCAATACAGATATGCAGATAAATTGTTACTAATGAGACAAATGGCCCTAGAAGCAGCACAATACATATAAAAGTAAGATAAAGTGAGGCAGCAGCTTTTAAAAAAAGGTTCAGTTTTAATAATTACCAATCCAAGTTCATTAAGTCCAGCACTAGCTGAACAAGAGCATCCGCACATCTTTTTTTTTTTTATCACATGACTACTGAGCTATTCACATTAATGTAATCTGATAATTTTGAAATATATAACACATGTTATAACCAGCACGGTATGCCACAAATGGTATCATACAATAAAAGGCATGATGACCGAGGTATCCAAGTGTAGTTAAAATCTATTCACTACACTGTTTTGCATATTGATGAAACAAATTCAGTATTTTTCATCATGCAGTATAGAGAATCTTAGATATGTGCTCATTTCAAATGAAATTTACGAAACTCTCCCTTTGTTCGTCAACACAGCTTTCGTTACGTCCTCGGTATCAGCATTACTTCCGCTACGGAAGCTAGTAGAAAGTTATCGTTACTACATAGAAGGCGCCACCGCTACTGGTCCATCAATCGGATTTCCTCTGTAGTTACCATCGATCGATACGTAAAGGAAACACTTCCTAGATTGAATCGTGAAGTTAAAATTTCTTTAATTATGCCAAGTACATGTTGCTGTGTCCTATTTAATGACAGATAAATATGTAGCGAACAAGTACGTATTAAAAGAATGACTGAAATTTTAACAAACACTAAACTGTTATGCAGTCGGAATTGCCATCAGAAATACCTTTGTTTGCTTCGTTGTGCAATTTTAGAACTGTTATTGTTGCAATATACGCATAAAAGCTATTTATCTAATATATATATATATATATATATATATATATATATATATATATATATATATATATATATATATATATATATATATATATATATATATATATATATATATATATAATTGTTTTGCCTATGGATCATCATTCGCTTTATAAACGTCTTATGAAAATATTTGTGAAGACACTCCGATTTGAAATGTGACTAAATAATTTCAACTTTTTGACCATTTCAGTTATGAATGCTTCATACCTATAAATGTAAACGTACTTGATGCCCTTGGTTTGAAGGCTATTGGCTGTACACACAAATGTATTTCTGTACAGTGTACACACAAATGCATTTCTGTACAACAGTGCAAAGAAGTTATCATTGAATTTGAAATATAAAGTCATGGTTTTGATCAAAGGATAACTCTCCTTTCGAAGGACATGTACATCTGCCATAATATTTTAAATATGGCACAGAGAGTGGCCAGCTTATGTAATCTATAGACAAATATGGACATTTGACTTCCATAATGTGAGTTTTATTTACAAAACCATTTGGTGACACAGCCAGAAATGTAAAATCTTTAGAAGCTACAAGTCCGCAAGGCTGTATTTAATTCCTAAAGTACCCATGTACCTCAACACAGCGACCGCCTCGTGTCTGCCCCAAATTCAATAGGGGCTGACTTGACATTAGTCCGACAAATCAACCCTACAAATCTGTATTGATACTGATGGACGATGTTGTGCGTCTGATGTCATCTGTTCGTTAAAATATGCAATTTTGAAACATGCAGATAATTCCAGAACAAACCCGTGTACACTCTAAACACATACCGGTAATTGGTAACAGACATATCAAGCGCGAAATTCAAAATCACCTCAAGACAAATGGTTGTGCTATTCCAGGTGGATTTACAAGTCACCATACATATGATTTGCTCAGGAAATATAATCTAAATGCCACCAAAAGAATCCTTCGGCCGACGGTAGCTGCACAGCCACGAGAAATACCGGTAAGTGCATAAAATATACACCGATGGATGCAGCAAAGTTTGGATTGCAGATAATTGCAGCTTTTAATGAATACGTGATATCAGCCCCTCACTCGAAAATCAATATCATCACTGGTAAAGGGCTGATTTATCGACCTCACTTGACATTTGTGAAAAGATTAAATGATCTGGCAAACTTAGCGCTGTCCGTTCTGTCCGTCGCCTTTCATATTCGCCACAGCACATATATTCAAACGTGAGGTTAGCATTTCTTTCATTATGATGAGTACGTGTTATTGTGTCTCTTGGTATAATTAATGACAGAAGGATAAGTAGTAAAAGGGTACATATTGAAAGAATTATATTTCTAGTCAAAACGATTAAAATTTTAAAACTAAAGAACTGAGAAACTATCTGTAATTAATATATTGATTAATATATAGATTAACATTGATTGCTAGTATAATCCTTACATCCATATTAATGTTTGTTTTTAAAAAATTAAAAGAAGCGCGATGGAAAAAGTAAATTCACTTGTGTGTAAAATATTCACTTGTATGTAAAATATATTAAAATCAGATCGATGTAAACATCACACATACACACGTTTGAAGAAGTAAACTATGGTTAGAAATCTTTAATATTTCTCATTCGGAAGACAAAATTACTTTAGTTACAAATTAGTCCCTTGGCCTAATTGGATAATTGGATATCCTTTGGGATAATGGTTAGTGCTCCACAAAGGAACCACATTAGGATCGTAAAATAACTTTATATCCAAACCGGTTCTAAAGAATATCTACTTTCGCTTTCAGTAATGACATCGTGATGCATGTGCCAAGTGGCGCACTTTAACATTGTAATCTTTCAACCACCTCATTTTTTCGTCACCAGAATCCTCACATTTGTTTCTATTAGTTTTCCTCTAGAACGAGGAGCAGTTATTAAACCACGCTTTGATGATACGAGCAATACCTAAACATACTTTGGAACATACATGTTTGTATGTATAGGACACACGGTACTAATTCAACTCCAATAATAAACATATGGAAACACCATCATATTCAAAATTCAATAACTCAAAATGTCTGGGTGCTGATGATGAGACCTATAATTCTCCATGCACATCTAACCTTGGTGCAAGCTTATGTGTGGAGAACACCGTATGAGCCGCGGCATTTTGTTTATTTACATGTGCATGAAACACGTTATTGAATCAGGTGCTACTTTCATTATTGAGTACTCCTGATTCAAGCCTGTAAAAATACTAAAATTACATCAGTAGAAATTTGTCTATATTTTTTTAACTTACATATAGGATAAGCTCTCAAAAGATATTTTTACTAAAATTTTAATTTTCATTATTAACCAATTATGGACCACCAAACCCGTAAATACTCTATTATTTGTTCAACCATTTCTAGACTGGTTCACAGTTCTTCCGTATAATTAGTACCGTGTGTCCTATAATAGTATCTGCTGCTGGATCGGTAGCACTGGCGCCGCCAATAACATTCCAAGGGCAGATAACTGACCACTAGTCCTCAATCCTCAAGCAGGAAACTTGAGCGACTCAATCCCCCCCCCCCCATATAAATAAAACTTATAATTTCCACAGCTGTTACAAACGGTTACTGCCTGTAATGATCTTGGGCCCCAATTAATTTTATTTTGTTATTCCTTACTGGAATCTTTGTTTTTCTATATATGTTTAGTCACCTTCGTGAACCTTCGTCTTAACTTTATGTACAGTCTGCGACCGCAAACATACAAATTTTCACCTTTATATAACGATGGTGTGATTAATTTTTTTTTTTTTTACGAAGCCCGTGTAGCACGCATTAGATTTGATAAAGTCACACCGAATCTATTGTTATTCTCCCACTTATAACACCAGAAAGTGTGTGTGCGTGACTTCGACTTTTAACGTAGCTTTAACAATTTTTCATTTATATCGCTACGATGCCTGCAGTATGACAGTTTATAATGATGTCTAGCACTGGGGCATCATGCCGCAGACATGAAGCATGATGTCCCACCCAGTCACATTATCCTGACACCAGGCCGACCAGTCATAACACTAACCTCTTAATGCTGAGCGCAAAGCGAGGCAGCTGTTAATACCATTTTGTAAGTCTTTGGCATGACTTGGCCAGGGATCGAACAAAAGATCTCCCGCATCCGAGGCGGACTCTCTAACCACTAGGCCACCGGAGCGGTTCTACACCAGAAAGGAACTAATTATATATTTATGCGCCGTAAGTCGTCAAATATCGGTAAACAAAACTATATCACATATTAAATAAAATGGTCATACATACAACCGTATATGCATAAATACACATCGTTTAAATACCAATACATTTAGTCTCACGTAGAATGCGACGTAAATTTTAATTTTCCTTTTTTATGGACGTGAAGAAAGGCGAAAAATAGAATACTTTGTTCAAGTCCAGTTTCTAATTGCCAAAACTGCGTACATGTAAATCCCTTTTTGTTTTTGGTAGGTGCTAAAAGCAGTTGAGACAAGGACATGTGTGTCTTCTGTTAGTGTCTCTTATTGTGTGTTTGTTTTACATCAACTGAATATAATAACCTTCTTTAGGTAGCTGAGGCGGAACTGAGAGAGAGAGAGAGAGAGAGAGAGAGAGAGAGAGAGAGAGGAAGAGAGAGAGAGAGAATCCCTCGCCCACTTCTTGTGGCCTACTTCCACTGTCGGAAATGGAAGAAAAGCCATAAACCTGGCGCCGCGCGTATTTTCTATGCATATATATCTTAGTTATCTCCCGGCCCAGGTAAATGATGGTGACGTTGCAAGGAAATCAGACAGTTTTGTACACGTTTACAATGTCGGCAGGTTAATACATGTACAACAAACAGGACAAAAACACAGTATGTACATCGTAAATTTGAAGAATTATAATTTACACTAATTAGGACCATTTTTCGATAATATAATGAGCCACATATTTTTTTGTGGCCTCCTTTATAAAACATCATTATTCAATGCAGTGTTGTTGTTGTTGTTGTTGTAGGGTTTAACACCATTTTTCAGCACACGATAGGCTATACAGGGCGGCCAGTATTAATGGTGGAGGAAGAACCCGGGAAAACCCCGGAAAGAACCACCGACCCACGAGAAGCAACTGGCAAGCTTTATCACATACCCACATTGGCTGAATCCGTGACTCGAACCCACGCAGACAGAGGTGAGATGATAGTGATCCGTAACGGAGAGCGCTTTAGACCACTCGGCCACTCGGGGCCCCTTTCAATACAGTGAATAGACCCGCTCTCTTCTGATTTGCTAAGCACGAATTTGAGTAATAGAACAGTATAATCAACTCTTCTCACTTCAATGATCAGGTATATCAGTGCTGGAAGATTTATCAAAAGACGTTTCTAATATGATAAAAAAAACTATAAAAAAACAAACAGGACGGTCTAGTTAGGTTATAAACTAGAGGAGCATTGACCTACTTTCAAAATAAGGATTCAACTTAAGATATCCGGGTTATAACATATTCGACAGAGGGAAACCTTACATACGTCGTTTGCAAAAGAAAGAAATATGGCAATTTCACTTAAAAAATAGGGCAAAAAATTCAGTTTCTTTAATTTCCGACGCACTCATTCTGTATCTTTGTTTGTCTATTTGCACTGGTATGTATGTTAGTCGATATATTTGCCGTCCATTATTCTTTCTGACCATTTCTCTCTTTCGCAGGAATCTGAAATTCAATACAAACTCCAAAATTCTTTCACCATTTTTTCACTAGATTAACTAATTAAATAATAAATTATTGATTGCGTTGAATTAGTAAATGTTTATTTACAAAGGGGTTTTAACTCATAGTGTCTCATGTACACCCTGAGTTATCCATTTTAAAGGGGTACAACTCATAGTCTCAAATTTACGTCCTGCATTATCGATTGAAACAGTTTGTGTGGTATGTCATTTAAATAACGAATTCAGTTAAGTATTCTGAATGCATCTATAGACTACGTCATATTTTCTGACTGGGTCCGCCTCGGATGCTGGAGGTCGCAGCTTTGAACCCCGGTCAAGTCTAACCAAAGACTTAGAAAAATGGTACGACCAACTGCTTCGATAGGCGCTCAGCATGAAGAGGATAGTATTCGGACTGGTCGGCCTGGTGTCAGGATAATGTGACTGGCGGGGACGCGATGATACATGTCTGCGGCATGATGCCCAGTGCTAGACATCGCTTTAAACTGTCACATTGCAGACATCGTAGCGATATGACTGAAAAAAATTGTTAAAGCTACGTTAAATTTCTAAATCACACACACTCTAAAACAGAACCCGCCTCTGACGCTATGATCAATTTCGATCTATAAAAACCAAGTTTCCAGATGCTTTAAAATGGGTGTAGATATGTGTGTGTGTGTGTGGGGGGGGGGTGTAGTCTGTAGGATTCCAACTCACTCTTTAAAGACAGACTCTTTAAAATAACGAATATACCGTGTGAGTAGAATGCAAACTGGACTGGTCTGCGAATCTTAATTCAGTCGAAATTAGGGGATTTACTGTATGTCTTATTTTATTACATTTCATACACATCTGGCCGTAGTTCATCTGCTAAAATATCGAGTGTATCGACTTTATATCGAGTGTATCGACTTTATATCGAGTGTATCGACTTTATAATTCTGGTGAGAATTATTCCCCGCTCCCTCCACTCCACCTCTCACCTCTCCAGCTCGGCTTAAAAGAGGTGAGATACAAACTGTATGCAGGAGCGAAAATGTCGAACTCCATGCTCTGATTGATTGTCATACGTCGAGGACATTTTTATCCGCTTTAGATTTTTTTTAAAATTATGTGCATGCTACTGACTGTCAATTACTGACATGCGTAGGCACAAGTCAGAAATGGGTTGAACCCCCCCCCCCACCCACACACCAAAACGGTTTTATGCTTCTGAAATCGAAAACTCTAAATAGGTACTTGAGTCGATCAATTAAAATTCACGATGACCCCCAAAACTATATCTTGACGGTGCTCAAATCCCTGTTGTGGAGAAAACCACATGTTTAGGTCTTATTTTGATAGTAATCTAACTTGTCTTCCGCATAGTAAATACCTTATGGACAAATTCAGAAAAGGCACTGTATTTAATATATGAGTTGGAAGGTCATGCTGGTGCTAAACTGGAAGTTAGTATATTTAATCTGGATAATGCATGGATAATCTCGGAAGTCTTACCTGCAGTTGTTTAATTGAATACATAATCGGGTACTTTGACCTTTTTAGGGTGCATGCAAAGTACTCTCGGCCCCACCCCGAAAGGATCCATGTGATGTGTCAGTTCATCTCAGACTAATAAAGTTGACTCTTCATTATACCACGAAACTATCCTCAAATGCGCATGCTCGGAGACCAGCTTTACTTTCACTCTTTGTTATATGAATTCGTCCTGATCTAGAAGCAGCAAAAATGAATCTTACCAAAAACTGCAAATTTTTCTTGCACCAAATTACCACCTTGATTATCTCCAACCCTCAAATGAACTATGCCTTTCCAAACGCGTTTATCAATGTTTTTGATTTCCAGAGTAGATTTAATGAAATTAGAACATCCTATTCTAGCATTCGTAAGGCACAAATAAGGTTGCATCTATGGTACACCCCGCCCCCGCCCCCAAGCCTCATTTCTTATCGTGGATCACAACAATTCTCACATCTCATGAGATTATTGTAATTCTCATATCTTTGAACTACAGGGAAAACTAATAAAAAGATAATTTCAATAAGTTTTCTGATTCCTTTTCCACGTTCAAAGCGTTAAAAACATTAAATTTAACAATCCGCCCCATATCTTACACAAAAATAGTCACAAAGCTTGAGTGTATCGACTTTTCAGATTTTTTTATTATGCGAAGTCAGTTAAGAAGCTTTGTGATTATCTACCACCAGAGAAAAGTTTTGGACTTTGAACAAAAATGCAGTGAATACAATACATCTCGACCCTGTATTTGAAAAATTGTATATTTGTACCTTTGTCATTATTTTGCATACCTTTTTAAGTCCTTATATTTCAGATTTGATTTTGGTTGGAATATATGCATATGTTTGTTTGTTATGTTTTCACTTTATTGTTTGTTTGCAGCTTCTTCTCTTCGCATATTTAAAACTTATCCTTTAAAGTGCACGATAGATTCAGAAATGTACATACGCGCCCTTAAACCCTTTACATATATTATGTCAGCTTTTTCATTAGTATATTGTGCTGTTCACAAAATGAACTTTATAAAGTAGAATATATTTGTATATACGTCAACAGTCAACATGAGCCAGATCTATATCACTGCGTCAGCAAAACAAAAGTGAAAGGTGCGCCTGTAATGAAAGAAATATGAAGAACTGGTGGTATTAAATGTTTTTGTCGCACTGCCTTATCGCCCGATTCATACAGCGCTTGAAAGACGCAGATTGATTTTGCATACGTCATAATACCCGAGCGCGGTAATCAATACTCTGTAAAGCGAGGACATGCGATGTTAGCAGACGACATTCTTTGCAAAATAGCCCAAACTATATAACATTTTTACTTCCATACTTTCTATATATTCCATACTCCATCCAAATCCTTTTGGTATTTTATCAGCTATGAAATAATTTTAATCTTTTCGAACAATGTATGTATTTCATATAACAACGATCCCCAAAATCTTTTCCAAATACACATCAATGAAGCAAAAGATAAAACAGGTGATATCACGTAATTTATTTTCTCATGATCTCCCCATCTATGAGTACGGGTGAACCTGTTTAAGTGGG
The DNA here is from genome assembly GCA_028554795.2 of Sinohyriopsis cumingii. Lineage (NCBI taxonomy): Eukaryota > Metazoa > Mollusca > Bivalvia > Unionida > Unionidae > Sinohyriopsis > Sinohyriopsis cumingii. The sequence continues at coordinate 5,578,909 of CM068833.1, forward strand.
AAGTACACTCCTAAAGCGAAGATGCAGTGGCTTCAACGTATGCAGTGTCATAAAAAAAAGTCGCGGTTTGGAGCCCTACCCAGGATACCCTGGGGCGGTTGATGTATTTCCGGGACAATCATATAAATCTCATTTCCTCGGTACTATATAGCCTTTTATGTCTTTATGTGCCGTTAAAACATCCCACTCACCACCACACACCAGAAAATATTGTTGAATCTTTGGATTTGGTCCCAGACACTCTGTGACATGTGTTACGATAATTGCCTCATCGAATACATATTTGCGTCATATTGCAAATGCATTCAGATTTTACGCAAAAACTTGTCTGAACGTCAGAAATCTGAAATTTATATTGGTTGTAATTTAAGCACTGAAGCTAACACCTAGGCCAAAAATAGAGACTGTACTCCATTTCAAATCTAAAATTTCACATTTAAGCACTATTTTCATAACTACAGACTAGGAGTATTTCTTTCACGTAATTTTTTCTTTTCTTTTTTGGGAGAAAGAATGTCGCGAAGAATGACTGAAAATCTATTCAGTGCCTCTGTTTCTCACGACATTGTATGGATCGGATTCCAAACATTTTATTAAGGCACGAAGTACACAATTTATTATTTTAGCAGGTATACGTGGCATGATACCAACACTAACATTAACTATTTTAATAAAAGTAATACTGATGACAGCAAGCCTATGGAAGACATTAATGCTAAAATATAAAAGTATCAAATATGTTCCCTCTCCCCCACCAGTTCTTACCAACCGCATTCATACACACATGAAAATACTAACAAGAGGCAGCGTTGAGTATATAATAGCCATGAATGTGCTGATGTGTCCTTAACAGTATACAAAAGACAAAGTATATATATATATATATATATATATATATATATATATATATATATATATATATATATATATATACACACACACACACACACACACACACACATACATACATACATACATACATTAAATAGCTGAAGAAAAGAAAGACGACGAAGAAAGGCGACAAGAAATAAAATAAACTTGAATAGTGTAAAGTACGCGGCAAGGAAATAAAAATAAAATCTATGAGTTTTCTGAATATACGTTCGTGTTTATTTTACGATTCTCATTAAATCCAGGAGAAGTTGGAATATAGAACGTATGCTGTTAAATGGGAAAAATCATAGGATTATAATACTGTGTTTGATAAGATGTGGCTAAATAGTGGAAAATACCTAATACCTTCCCACTGTGTGGCCTTGAATTATATTTTTGCTCTTTGTACGAACAAGAAGGAGAAAAGTAAGCGCTTTGAAATATTCAAAGAACCGCAAGACAAACCCAAGAACAAATGGTCTACATCAGTAAGTTATTTTACGGCGGCAGTAACAGTTGATGATTGCCAACACATAAGCGTGAAAATGTCCCAAAACATTTTTGTAACATGTCTCAAGATACATAATTGTAAAATGTATCAAGATACATTTTTGTAAAAATATTTCAAGATACATTATATCCTGTATAAATTGTTACAGAACACACGATTTAAGCAAACTCAGATTAATTAAAAGGAGGACATATGCCAAGTCAGGTATCGTCCATCCAGAGACCATTATATCTTTCATAATTTGACCGCTCCGGTTGCCTAGTGGTTAGACCGTCCGCCCCGGATGCGAAAGGTCGCGGGTTCGAATCCTGACCTAGTCATGCCAAAGACATTACAAGGATACTAACAGCTGCCTTCTTAGGTGCTCAGCATTAAGAAGTTAGTGTTAGGACTGGTGGGCCTGTTGTCAGGATCACGTGACTGGCGGGGACGTGATGTCTGCGGCATGATGCCCCAGTGCTTAACATCGCTATAAACTAATACACTGTAGACATTGTAGCGATTGGACTAGAGTAAATCAAAATATCACACATTCACAGACACACAAACACACATTTATAAAAAGTTTGAGGATACTTACAACGTGCCAACCCTATTTCTTGTGTTGTGTTCATAAGGATCGAGAAATAAGTTGTGTGTGTCTCTCTCTCTCTCACATGCACACCAAAACACACACACACACACACACACACACACATTGTGTCCATAAGCAATGAGAAATACTCATCCTCGTCGCATATTTAGTTGTACACTTTCCTCGGGTGTGTACGAGTATCTGGAGAGATACATGGAACAACATGAAGAAAATCAGAACTTCACCTGATTCTGTGCTTGTGTGAGTTTAACCTGAATGAAATCTTATCTTTAGTCAAATTCTTTATATAATCCATTTATTTACTTTATCAAATGGACCATTTTCAGAATCAATTATAGGAAATCAACTCATAACTATGTCAGGAAGGCACAAACTACAGTGATGAAGTGAAGTCAAGCGGCAGAATGACACTGATCGTCATTTTGGCTTGCGTTCGACTTGAGAACCCGAGGGTCAAGTCCAGCTTGTTCAATTTATCAGTCTGAGCAATCAATTGTGATTGAGAAATTGTATCATTATCTGTGAATATCTTTGAACTGTATGACTTTTTGGGTACCCAAACTAACTCGACTCTAATAGACACAATTATGTTGACGAGCTTTAAACTCTGTATACAAACATACATTCATGTAGGTAAATATTAAATAAGAAACGTCAAGAACACAAAATGGTATTCAAAATGAGTTAGGTTCTGCTTTGAAGTTTGTGGAGCACCGTTAAAAGTGGGCAAGGCAAAAAGCAAAATAGTTTCCTTTAACAATGTAGGTAAAGTTGATATTAACTTTCAATTCATTTACTTATTTTGGCCTTACACTTGTTATAGCTGTTGGGAAACTAGTTGATTTACAGGTGTAGCAAAACCTATGAGCTATTTGAAGCAGACTGCGGACGAAAATGATTGCTGCGTTTCGCGTTTGGAAATGTTACTTGGTGAAGCACAAAGTGCATCAACTTTCCTTCTCCTTCAAATGCAGTGTAGGAATTACTATTTTCTTATGACATTTAAATACTATCGAAATGTGATATAAAGTTATCGGTTCTTTTTATAATTTATCTTTGAAGCTGAGGAATTGAAAATAATCCATCTTCGCTAGCCATGGCCCCGATGTGATAACCCTATCGACACATATCGAGGAGATATTTCTGTGCGTCGGATCCTTGAATTTCATTTGACGCGCGCCATCGCATCCAATCAAAATAAAGTTGTTCCTACATGACTGAGGGGAGCACAGAACTTGAATGAACTGATAAGTAAGCAATTTTCCAGTCCGCGTGTGCATAAATACCTTTCACTCAAATACACCTGCAATGGCTTCTCTGTGGTACATAGTCATCCTTTCTATGTCAAACTTCAAAAGTATCCTTTTTAGGTCAATTCCCCTCCTCTTTTTCGGCCGATGTACAATTCGCCTCGCTATTGGTTAGTTGACTTTACATTGTAAGGGAGGCAACTCATGAAATCCAATAGATGTCGCTAGGACAAAGCACCAATATATCTGTTCGATCCGCCAATGTGAAGATAGGATTATCATATCGGAACCTTGCTTAGCGAAGATGAAAATAGCAACGCAGTACTAACAGTCTGTTACGAGATGCACAAGAAAGACAAGGCTTATAACTGTGTACTCTCAAACCCAAATGTACTCTCAAATCCAAATGTTCTCTCAAACCTAAATCAACCCAAATCAGTCAGATATAATAATAAAGAAAAGTGTAGGTTTTTATACCTACCCTAAGATACACATTTTTTTTTCATAACTAGGATTAACTAGGCTTATCCATGGTGAAAACTAGAGCATACTTTAACTTTAGTGAGACTATTAGTTGCAAATTTGCCTCCTCTGCTACGGTAGGTCGCGGGTTCGAACCCCGGCCAAGTCATATCAAAGACTTGTAAAAATGGTACTATCAGCTGCCTCTCTAGGCCCTCAGCGTTAAGAGGTTAATGTCGGTGTGGTGGCAGGATACGTTGACTGGGTACAACATCATACTACATGTCTGCGACATGACGCCCCTGTGCTAGACATCACTATAAACTGTCACACTGCAGACATCGTAGCGATATTATTAAAAAATTGTTAAATCGACGTTAAATATCCAGATCACACACACAGCACCGGCTTTATCAAACGCGGGGACCCGATTTTGATCATTTTGGCGGCCCACCCAACTCAGTAAAAAGTGGATATAAAATAAATGCACAAATACTGTGACAGGGATATAAACCGTGATTTATAACACACGCGCGTTAGTGATGGTGTTTGATTTTAATTTGAAGAAAAACTATATCGCTGACATGACTTATTCAAGAGAGATAACTCCATTCAACGTTTGCCTCCCACTCACGCATCTGACTGAAGTACTAGATGCAATCAATCGATTATTGAATACGGTTCGTCTTTATCCAAACAAGGAAAGTCCTTAGCTTGGAATTTACTCAATTAAGAGGAATCTTGATGTCAATGCTTTGTTCAGCACTGGCTATTGACGATTCTGAAACTAAATTATAATGACTCCCACATTCTTCTATAAGGTGGAGACCTGCATCAACTAAATGAATGAACGGACTTAGTTCAAATTAAGATGGCGATGACGGTGGGCGGGCGGGTGGGTGATGAATTAGAGATTAATGAGAGAGAATGAAAGAGTGAGAAAAAAACAGTAGTACGGTGTCGTAATGTAGGAATAAGTAGATTTTTTAAATTCCCTCTCAAATTAATTTTCACACACACACACACACACACACTAACATATATATATATATATATATATATATATATATATATATATATATATATATATATATATATATATATATATATATATATATATATATATATATATATATATATATATATATATATATATATATATATATATATATATATGTGTGTGTGTGTGTGTGTGTGTGTGATTACAAGGGGTAAATTTTGTAATACATTTTTTTAACCAGGAGAGATTTACTGATGTCCACAGTAAAAAGGTAAAAAAATACTATGAATGACATTATTTCAGGGAAAATAAAATTTTATTAATTTTTATAAAGAAAATTTAATTTCGCAAAACTATGTGCGTTAACGTTTTCTGATGAAAATCTGTATCAGAAATCAAAGCCGACGACTACCCGGACGGGCGCACGGACATTCAGTTCTTCATATTTGTAACTAGGGCTAGATCGTACTAGACTGTTCTACAATCATCACGGTACATCAAGGCCGTTATACTTACTGGTCAATATATGGTTTTCGGCTATTGTTTTTAGCAACGTTTCGATTGATATTATTTATTCTACGGCCTTATTTGAACATCACTTGGTGTCTGCAAAACGAACAAAAACTGATTTGTTTTGTACATCGGTAATTCATTAAAACATTGTCTTGGTAAAACGCTTAAATGAAAAAAAAAATCGCTAAACTGTAATGACTGGAAAATATTACGATTAACAATATGTACTCTGTTACAGCTTTTATGTGCTTTTAACACGATGTGTCAAAACAAAATAAAAATATAGACACGAGTTAAACCATATAATTTTATTTAAGTAGGCCTTAGTTTCAGTTCACATAATAAAATTTAAATTAAATGCATTTTATGTGTAAAACACGTGATAATGAAACGTTGATGAAATTGCCACCAGACCTTGACACGTGACACAGTCTTGTCAAAATAGCGTTCTGCCTCTGCGTTTAACATGGAATGATACAGTTTGTGGATGATCCCAAGTCGATATCGAACGTGAGAGTATCTCTGCTGATAAAATGAGAGCCATATTTGGCCATACAGCCGTTGATAATATAAGTAGATACACGTTACTGATTTCCTGCCGAATCTGCAAATTGTTATGTATATGAACCGGCACCTGGACATATTGACTTTGTCATCAGTGTGTGTGTGTGTGTGTGTGTGTGTGTGTGTGTGTGTGCACGCGTGGGGCGTGTGTGCGTCTGTTTATAGAAAACACAACGATAAACAACACTAGGTAATTGTTCAGCCCAATACGCTCTCACATCCCGATCCCTTCTGTTCATATATAAATTCCACTTGAGTTACAAATCCAATGAAAAACTTTTAATATCCAGGCAAGAGAGTCTTCTCAAATAAAATAGAAAAAAAAAAAATCCGTCGTCGATGACACCACAGTTAGTATTCCAAGAACGATCCATTAAAAGTATAAAATTACAAGTTTTGAGGACTAAATATGAAATAATATTGATGATGATATTTATTATTATTATTATTATTATTATTATTATTATTATTTAATTAATTAATTAATTTTTTAATTAATTAATTAATTAATTAGTTAATTAATAACAACGGGAGATTGAGTTAAACCTACTCTACTGACCACCTGCATAAGAGGATCACTTGTGTTCAAAGACCAGGTACCAGTCCTCCCATAATCTCTATATCAATTGATTACCTGTTTATACAGACCACTATATATCTAGATAAGTTAATGCAACCGTCGATACGAGATCGATTACATGGATCTGTAGATTTCTCCTGTCAGTACAGTACTTTAATGTGACCAGGTGCGAAACGTGTCATACGTTAGGAATGGCGACTTAAATAACAATCATGAATGCAGTTATGGCAATGATTGCCTAAAAAATACGATATTATATTATAATATATATATTATAATGTGTTATTATTTTATGTGAAGACATGGGTGTGAAATGTCCTAATATAGCAGCTGTTAAAAAGGAAGTTTTAGGATTGACGCTGAAAATCATACAATTGCCAATTGCAGTCATTACCGTATACATACAATTGCCAATTACAGTCATTACCGTATACATACAATTGCCCATTACAGTCATTACCGTATACATACAATTGCCAATTACAGTCATTACCGTATACATACAATTGTCCATTACAGTCATTACCGTATACATGTAATTTAAGGTACTGAAATCATCTATTTCTGTGGGTATATTTCTAAACGTTTAGAAAGACTGAAGAGTTTATTTCATCATTTACTTCAACTCCACATTTTAATAATAAATCTAGTGTTACAAAATGAGTGAACTGAAAGATCGAACGATCAATACACTTCATTTAACTCAATATACATTATAAAAACAATCGTGTAACTCAATATACATCATGTAACTCACTATACATCGTGTAACTCAATACACATCGTGTAACTCAGTACACATCATGTAATCGTGTAACTTAATGCTCATCTTATAAGTCAATACACATCGTGTAAGTTAATAGACATAAAGTGGCTCAGAACACATCGAGTAGCTCAATGCTAATCTTGTAACTCAATACACATCATGTAACTCAGTACACATCATGTAATTCAAAACACATGTCAATCAGTAAACATCGTGTAACCCAATAAACATAAAGTAACTCAATACACATCGTGTAGCTCAATACACATTATCTGACTCCACAAACATGATGTAACTTAATACAAATTTCGTCAAAATGACTGAAGCTTGAATGTAGACTGATCAAAGTGTTTTAGACTGAGAAAAGGTCATAAGTTCAAAAATGTAGACAGCAATCAAATCATGATGCTGATACTCCCTGCGTACCGCTATGATTAAATACGAAATGAATTTATAAATAATATCACCAAGTTCTCAACTGTAGATTATTTCACTTATCATAAGATTATTTTAGAAATATTATTAACTGTCATCAGACATTTATAGAAACAAATGGAAGCTATACAAGCTGTTAACTAAATAAAGAAGAAATCAGTCTAGCGACCTGGTTTGTGAATATCCGAGAAAATAAATAACCTTAACGTAACAACAACAACAACAACAACAACAACAATGATAATAATAATAATAATAACAACAACAACAACAACAATAATAATAATAATAATAATAATAATAATAATAATAATAATAAGAATAGCAATAATAATAATAATAATAATAATAATAATAATAATAAATACATAAATAAATAAATAAATAAATAAATAAATAAATTTTTTAAAAAAATGCTGATATGGCATATAGCTATTGAGAATCTGGTTCGTCTCGATCGTCAGTAGTTATAGGGGCCAGTATAGCTTGCAGTGGTCCACTATTGCCACTGTGTGAATTTATCAATACACCGTAATCTTCAATTTGTTATGGTTATTTAATGCTTAAACGTCCGTAATCTTAACATTCTGAGCGGGCTTTAACATGTGTTACACTGGCATGATTGTTTTGGGAATTTAACACTGCGGGCGGGCTTTAACATGTGTTACACTAGAATGATTATTTTGGGAATTTAACATTGTTGGCGTATGATAAAGGGCTAAATATATATTCAGTTGACGTGACATGGAAAATTACACGCGAATTGATGTCATTGAAAATGTCATCTGCAATGAGGTTATGTCGGTGAAGTAGATGTTTTAGATTACTTTCTTCGGTGCCCCTTAAATGACCAGGAATGACGCGAAGAATATAACGGCGCCTAATTCAAGATGTGTAACGGATGTTTATTGTCAAACGTACCAAACTTCAGAAGCATATATTAGGAATGCTTTTTACTAAAATGGCCGAGACTAAAGTAATATAAAGTGTCTTACACACGGAATTTAGCGGAAGATTCAAATAGACGAACCGGCAATATTAATATTAGAATTGCGGAGATTAAAAGTGGAAATAAAACTCGAAACATAGACGTATTTTAGTAAAGACTAATCGAAAATTGCAAAAATAATTTTTTTTACATTTAAACAATTTGAACATATTTTTAAATAAATTTAAAGGCAACAAAATATTTCTCTAACTGTTAAAAATTAAAAATGTTATAGAAATATTTAAAGAAAATTAAATTGCTAAGAAAAAATAACAACATATGATCCGAGTGTCCAATTTTACTATTCAACACAGCTGCATAACTAAGGATTATTGGTCTCACATTCTTGAAGTAAAGATGCGAGTTGAAATCAAAATAGGACAGTGTGAATGTTGATGTATCTTTTAAACAACAAAACATATTTTGAACATTTCTTCGCCTTAACATCGAATGTTAAAAGTTAGATTTACACTTGTTTCAGTGTAAACTTTAAATGACTTTTAAACAGATACCAGCCAGATGTTTTTAATACCAATCGTCCGAACTGTGTACAACAGGTAGCCCAGGTAATGATACAAGTAGGGATAGGTACAAAATAAAAAGGAAATCCACTTTTATTCATAAGATAAGCTTAATCGAGACAGACAATGGACAATGATAATATAATTTATAAAAAGAACAAATCTACTTCATTGGCTTTATTACTCGAAGCTGGACTTTAAATGACGCACGTGTAGCTGGGTCCATCAGCGCGAAGCGTTCTGTTTGTGGGATCCTTAATTTCAGCAAATGTACTTTTTAGTACGTAAATATATTGTAATTAATATTCATCTTGATTAGTGGGGAAGAATGCTTAAGTAATGATGGAAATCTGAGATTGTTCGGTGCTTTATGCACCCTATGTTTGCAGTAGAAAGTCATGTGATCAAAGACAGCAGCCATGTGATCAAAGATAGCAGCCATGTGATCAACGTTAGCAGTTATGTAAGAAAAGATGGTCATGTGATGAAAATTATAGCCATGTGATCAAAGATAACATTCATGTGATGAAAGATAGCGGTATTCTCCACCGGTGGTGTTATATACTGGAAAATACAATCATAAACATATATGAATTTGACAAAATGTTAGCCAAAATATGTTGCACTCTGTAACAACATTACCTCTAACCATAATGTTAAATTCCAATAACCGCTAAACCAGCCCTCAATGTTTAACACAATGGACGTTCTTCTTCTTTTTCTTCATATTTAATTGCCATGATCGCCTTTGTGGCTTATTTACCACTGTAGTGGCCCCCATCACTACTATCGTCCGGTAGACTGTAGAGGCCCCCATCACTACTATCGCATGGTAGACTGTAGTGGCCCCCATCACTACTATCGTCCGGTAGACCATTATCAGGTATATTGAGAAGGTGTTACTAATACCCTGTAATGTATACAGAATTAGAACAATATTGGGGAAATAATGGTTGTTTGGTTGGTTGATAGGTTGGTTGGTTGGTGATTGGTTGGCTGGTTGGTTGGTTGATTGGTTGGCTGGTTGGTTGGTTTAACGGTACTTTTAACACGTTGTGTCATTATGATGCCTTGGAATAAGAGCTAAGTGCCTTTACTAAGGACACAGAGACATTCGACGTGGAATGTCCTGGATATCAGACTCACGTCCTGGATGTCGAACCCGTGACCCTTGGATTAAAAGTCTGACCTCTACCAATTATGCTAGCGCGGCTTCCTCTGGGACGTCACGGAAAATAAAATAATTTCCTTACTAAAACTATAAATAGCAATAAGAGAAGCGCTACTAAAAACTGGATCTAGAACAGTATCAGTCGATGACGAAAATTAACGTACTAGCCATACATAGTCCTAAATGATAATGACCGTTAGGCTCATACTGACTGTGTATCATGCGTGTTTACACCGCAGACGAGATGAGTGAGATGATCCGAAAAACGTTTTACAGTCACGAGGAATGAAATCGACTGACGATATGTAAATTTTACACAGTATATTTCTCTATATAGTCACGCTCTCTGATAAGATTCTAAATTGGTCCTTTATCGCCCAATGACGTTTGTCTATGACCTTTGGGTGAAAAGTGATCATGATTTCAGAGTTTGTCTGGGGAATTTTGCATGCACGCATGCTCAATGTACTTGATGCTAGCACGACAAAGCAAATTTGCATGTTTTCTTGTCATGCATAAAAAATGTATTTTTTAAGCGAGATTGAAACTAGGTTGATAAATTTACATTAAAATGAGCACAAGTGTAGAATTCTGTTTATTGAATGAAGAAAAAGAAATTTGATTTTATTCAATTACATCGCAAGGCAGTCACGTGAATTGACTGTGAAATACATTTGGATGCCTTTGACATTATGCTTTTGCCTTGTAGTTATGGTTACACTTGCCGAGAAAACTGGCTGTTATTGCATTATAGTCCCAGTAAAATCATTCACATTTTCTTCTTCTGAGCTTACTTTAAATATCTGCTTATCAATTTAGAATGATACTTGTATTTAATAGAAGTCAGCAATAAAATCTAAAAAGAAAACAAGATGTTTACTTTATTCGCTTGACTTTTGAATAAGAGGACAAAGCAAATTGACATGGTGTTTCTGGTTTGGATTTGTCAGATGTATAAAACACTTTTTACTCTTAAGGTACCAGGTTCTAAAATTCACAAATATTTTAAATATCTCCTGATAGTGCAAGGCAATTCGACTGCAGAGAGCATATGCCAGTGCTAGGGATTTCGACTGCATAATGTGCATGCCAGTCCTAGGCATTTCGACTGCATAGTGTGCATGCCAGTGCAAGGCATTTCGACTGCATAGTGTGCATGCCAGTCCTAGGCATTTCGACTGCATAGTGTGCATGCCAGTCCTAGGCATTTCGACTGCATAGTGTTCATGCCAGTGCAAGGCATTTCGACTACAGAAAGCATATGCCAATCCCAGGCATTTCGACTGCAAAGTGTGTATGCCAGTGATAGGCATTTCGACTGCAGAGTGTGTATGCCAGTCCTAGGCAGCTAATATATATGCAGCTTTGTATTTCCAGAAAACACTAACAGATCTAACAATCTGTGATGTGTCCAGGGCCGGCGCCAGACTATCTGGCGCCCTAGGCAAGGTTAGATTCTGGCGCCCCCCCCCCCCTTCGGAAAATATCAATTTCAAAATTTTGCTTGCTCCGGTCAGCGTGGAGTTTCGGTCAGACTGAATCTACCCGATTATTTGTCCCTGTATGAAATAAACCAGGATAAAAAACGATCCTCAATAAAACTGAAATTTATTTATTTATTTATTTTCAAATCTGTTGTTGATTTGGAGAAATGCGCCCCCTGAAATCAGCGCCCTAGGCGGCTGCCTAGTTTGCCTATATGGTAGCGCCGGCCCTGCATGTGTCACTTTTGGTGTAAACAGGTATTGCACTTTCTATACGTCAATTTATTAAAAGAATGTGTGCGCGTGATATGGGTTTTTAACGTAGCTGTAACAATGTTTCAGTCATATCGATACGATGTCTGCAGTGTGCCAGTTTACAGTGATGTCTAGCACCGGGGCATCATGCCGCACACATGTAGCATCATGTCCCACCTAGTCACATGATCCCAACACCAGGCCGAGCAGTCCAATCACTAACCTCTTAATGCTGAGAACCTAGCGAGGTAGCTGCGAGTACCATTTTTTTAAAAAAGTCTTTGGTTTGACTCGGCCGGGGTTTGAACCCGCGACCTAAGCATCCGAGGTGGACGCTCTAACTATTAGGCCACAGGAACGGTTATTGAAGGAGTAGAAGTACCCGTCAATGTTTTGAGGATTATTTCACTTTGAAAGCATCAATATGAGTAAAGAATTTGTTTAAAAATTGTAGATTTTAACTTTATTTTAAAGCTAAGTGTTTAAATTTTAAATTTTAAAGCCATATATTTAAAATTTATTTTAAAATTGAATCCAGTTGGCCTATACATTGAATAATTATTTATTTTTAGAAAAAAATTCTAACTTGTTCAACAGTAATCATAAAAGTTGAATATTTTGAGATGTACTGCAAGAGGCTTTGTGTTTACACCTTTCGCTTCTTATCTCTCACATTATATGACGCTCTTCTTACACCGCTGTTTGTAAGATACATTGTACAAGAGCAAACAATTCGTAATCGAATGCAACCAAACGTGAACGGTATGGCTATAGAGCAAACCATACTTAACCGAATGTAACCAAACTTGACAAATATGATTTTACAGCAAACCATACTTTACCAAATGCAAGATAACGTGATGGTTATGCCACCAATCTAATTAAACTCAGATTTCCGCTGTCCTACGTGAAGATCTGATTACGACCGCTTAGGTGTCATGTTCTGGTGACCTTTGAATTAGCCAACGGAAATGCAGCTTTCAAAAATCTAAAAGGGAATCAAATCGTTCGGTACACATTCATGTTCTTCATCCATAAAGCTCAGTCTCCAAACGCAAGATATGAAACTTCATCTGAATGGCTGATAAAATTAGCGATTATGGTAATAAAATAGGTTACCGGAACATGACCCGTAAGCGTTCGTTATCAGATCTTCATGTACAACAGTGGAGATCTGATTTTAATCAGATCATTGTTGCTACAGGTATATAACAAGCTAATTCATTCAATCGGTTTAAAAAATTGTATTCTCACAATATGATACAATGGAATTAAGCACGAGTTTTAATAACTTAAACTAGCCCTCTCCGTCCAGGATACAAAGATTGCAACATATTTCAACATGAAAACAGTGGCTAATAATGAAAAAATGATTGGAGAGAGAGAGAGAGAGAGAGAGAGAGAGAGAGAGAGAGAAAAGGGAGAGGTATAATGACAGCGTTCGTGATTTTAATGTTATTGAAGTCGTCCGCAATCATTTGCATATTTGCATACATATATTAGATGTCATTTGGATCGCCTTTCCTGAAAGCAGTCAATCTAATATAACAGCTGGATATGGCACTGACATTAATTTTCTCATCAACTCGCTCCGTTGCTGAATATACATGGTACAGAACATGCAGTAACACTAGATGGTTTCTATCCCACCGCAGGAACAAAAAGGGGTGTACGCAGGTTGAACACGGCAAAAATCAGCCTTTAATGAGCTTGGTTCTAAGGCTCGATGAACAAACCTAGGCCTTTACGTCGTACATATCAACACCCAAATTTATCTTTATATGAGTCACGCCTGCCAAACAAGAGGTCGCGAGTTCGAAACTCGCAACCGCATTCCAAATTTGTTATAAATTTTTAAATTATGTTCAAACTTTCTTTTTAGCTCGCTTGTTTTGAATTAATTTTTATTTTAAAATATCTTGAAACCTTCATTCTGAATCCCGTCCTAGGACGGGTAATATATAGTTATTCTATATTTTGACACAAACAGGTACTACACTGTGTATCCAGTTCAATATTTTCCCAAAAGGCCGCTGGTGAGCCTATAAACGATGATTGTGTAGAACCTATCATGAAAAATTGCAAGTGAATATATTATTTGAAGGTCGAAGGTTATACTTTACTTGTTTGGACACAGCGGGAGGGAATAATTTGTCGGACACAAGGGCAGGGGGTAATTTGTCGGACGCAGGTGGAGGGAATAATTTCTCAGACACGGGGGGAGGGAGTAATTTCTCGGACAATTAATTTGATGAGATAGTCCTGAGTTTGTCTCTTCATAATGTTATAGAGTGTTAATAGTTTTTGTCTCTTTCGTCTGGATTGCAGTCTTTCCCACCCACTTTCAAAATAGAAAGATTGCCTGATAGCGTATTTTGAAAGTCATGTGACTCATATTGCCGCTTCAATGTAGTTTTTCAAGTTATATTAGATGTTGTCTCCTGAAGGTATCATTATACTGATTCAGGCAATACGCTGGATTCATATTGTCGCGTCTCCATATAAATACCTACATGAATTTAGGCAATAAACTGGATTCGTACTGTCGCGTCTCCTTCAAAATCACTATATTATATCAAGGAATATACTGGATTCAAACTGTCGCGTCTCCACAAAAATCACTACATGAATTCAGCCAAAACACTGGATTCATACTGTTGCGTCTCCATATAAATATCTACAAGAATTCAGCCAAGAAACTGTATTCATATTGAAAATCGCTCCGTTAATTCAGACAATAAACTGGATTCATATTATCGCTTATCCTTATTGTCGTTTTATCCGATTGTTCTTTGCGATCTGCTGAACTCCAGTTGGGTTTGTGAACAATTGCAATAAATGTTATATCACTGAAAGTGTGGCAAAGGGAGGAGAAGTGTTCTGCAACCCGGCTTCTCTACAGCTTTTTTTGTCATCCAGTCAGATCTATGAAGGTTGATCCTTTTGTGTAGCTTTTCAGTTTCTCAGACATACTGAAGGCTACAGATCTCACATGTGATGAGATAAATGACATTATCTGTTTTGCACGTTTTATTTGGACCATGTATGCTTAGTTTGTCTCTAGTCACTGTGCTAGAAAATGTCCTGGTCTCTATCATATGTTGACAGGTTTTTCACCTTTTATCGCCACAGGGGCCATATTGATTAGGTGGTCTTTATTAGTGATTGGCGTTAGATTTGCCCTGATTAGGATGTCCTTGAGGTTTTTTGGTCTCAGGTAGGCTACTATAGGTTTGTTCGGGAGGAGTAACTTTAGTGCGTCCGAAGATTCCACGTTGGGCCACTGTTTCCCGATGATTTTACCTATTTGGGGTTGTCTGGATGGTAGGTCCGGATGCATGGTATCCGATCAGCCTATTCCTTCTTTCCATATTTTAGTACGTCATCGCGGTTTGTTTGTTTACCCCTACGGGTTGCATCCGTAATCTGGTCTTTGTCGTAGCATTGGTAAATGTTTAGATACCCCTTCAGACCTTTTTAGGAATGCTTCATCTTCAGAGCAAATTCTGCGTATCCTCAGTGCCTAGTTATATGGGATGTTCCTAATGCAGTGTTGTGGATCACAGCTGGTTGTGTGTAGATACTGGTGTTTGTCGGTTGAATTTTATTGAAGGATGGAAATTGATTGCCTTTGATATCAAATCATCCAGACTTTCTCTTCCATGTTGCCACTTCTTAATCAATCCCTGGCACACGTGATCTTTGCTGGATCCAGTGCACTTGAAATGACTGTTATTCGAAATATGATTTGTATTCTTTATATGTATATGCCATGTCATGTCATGTCGTGTTATGTCATTTCGTGTTATGTCATGTCATGTCGTATCGTGTTATGTTATATTATGTTATGTTATGTTATGTTATGTTATGTTATGTTAATCTTCATAGGTCAAAGGTCTGTATCATGTTTGCTTACAATAAATGAAGTGCTTCAAAAGTTATGGAGTTGGAAGAACCGTGCTGATAAACAATGCATATGGAGCATGCATGAATATACAAACATTTTATCTTCCTGGAAATGGCTGGAACATTACACAGATTGGAAGGATTGGGTAATAATAGAATTAGTACGTCGAGTTTGAGATGAAGAAGACAAAGGAGAATTATATATGTGCGTCGGTTACCTTATCGAAGATAATACGTACGAGAAATACCTTACTGAGGAGTATATATCTATACGAGTGTTACCTCACCATAAATCGTTAAAACGGGCATATTATTATTTACAACCTGAAAATCATGCAAATATAACTATTTGAATGAGGGTTAATGAAAATGATTACGTGAAGGACACTACACGGACAAGTTACAGAGTTAAACTCTCTCAGTCCTGATGATTGTATGAGCCAAGCCGTTACCTACCTGACATTTTATTAACATCACTTAACCTTTCAAGCGACCTTGACCTAGATGTAGATGACCCTGTCCTTGGGACATGGGGCGTGGCTGTGACATGTGACATTGCATTCACATTCATTAGTCGCCAGTGAACAGAGTATCTAGCAGTACATAAGCAGTAATGACGCTAGCGATGGAAATGATACCAGCTCAAGCTATGAATGCATTGAAAGGCCTAGGTCTTTCTGTAACACCAGGATGGAGCTTGAGAGCCCAGGACAAAAAAAAAACACAAACCCCCCCCCCCAAACAAAACAACCTTACTCCTGATATGGGAAAAACAAGAAGAAGCAATGGCAACAACAAAACATCGAAAGATAGAAGGAACGAGCAGCAGCCTAAAGAACAATCTACTAGCTCTCCAGCTACAGTCGCCATTGCAAGCACAACAACCGAAGCTACACAGGAAAAGCGGACCGCTCCAACCAAACAAGAGGAACCTGTAGCTCAACAACAAACTAGGCAACAACAAGAGAAAGCCGTAAAATTTGCTAGTGTTGTTGCTAAAAAAGCATCTCCACCACCTAAACGTAGGAGGTCGCTAAAAACCCGCGCTCCTATTGCTACTAGAACTCGCAGGTAAACCAAGAGCAAGTTCTTCAAGATATCCAACGACTCTTGGAAACTTCACGGGGGCAGAGTTTACCTATTCTGGAAACACCAACAAAGGTTACAGTTGAAGCAGAATTAGGTGCGAAAGCGCAGCATGAAGATAGCGACCCAGACATCCGTAGGCTAAACTCATTGGGACTGAACATGGCAGTAGGGGATCTCAGGCTATCAAATGGTTTTTGTTAAATCAACTGCCTTCATAGCCTGGAGATCCCTCAAGACCATGAAGTCGACGTCCCAACAATGGCACCTAGGGAGACGCATACTACAGAAACGTTTTAATGTGGCACATACGAAACATCCGATGTCGACCCTACTGGATGCTACTGAATTCCTTTGTGTTTTCTATGGGTTGAGGCATTCCCGCCACGAAAGAAGGAAACTTGCACGGCTGCAGCAATATGTGAAAAAGAAGAAAGCCGAAACACCTTCCCTCCTGCGGAGAAATAAATAACAGCCCTACTAAGGGATAATACCAAATTTGCCTCTTATTTAAGGGAACCATTTTCGGCTTGGTTTCCCAATTCAATCAAACCACAAAAAACTGACGATATTTTCGGTCGCCAGCATAAAAAAATGTAAACCATATTACCTAACAGTGACTATACTCTTTTTTGTCGCCTAGACAATTAGTTAAATGAATTGTTAGTGCAATTATTATGTACACTATGTACTAGTATTATTGAAATAGTTAGGAGATAGGAAAATTACACGACTTTTTTAGATTTGAAACATTTGCACAGGTTGTTTACAGATTATTGATTATGTTAGGGTCCATATAATAACTGGACTAAAATCTGATTAAGCACGGGCTGGTCTTCAGTTACTCTACTGCGGATAGCCTTCTTGCCGGATCGTTTCATTACCTTCCACTTCCGGAGATTCGTACATATCAGCTGAGATGTGGAACGATTTCCACCCACTAAAAAATAGGTGTCCCAATGTGACGTTATAGTCGCCAACCAATCGCGACTGACCTTGCATACTGCTTTGGTTGACACCCCACCGATTGGTTTCATTGTTGGAACGGCGGTGATAGGAACAATTTCTACCCGCCAGAACTAGGTGTCCCAGTGTGACGTCATAGTCGCCGACCAATCGCGACTGACATTGCATACTGCATTGGTTAATACCCCACTGATTGGTAAAGAGAATTTCTTTAATGTTCATGAGTGCGTGGGTCCAGTCCCACTCATGTAAGCCCTATATACAGTCAGACCGTTAGGGTCCAATTGGACTCACGGCTGAGGCAAGTGAACAGTGCACTGTGTGCACTTGAACGCCTGGGGGATGAGGCACTTATTCCTTCCCCAGGGATCAATTATCAGGCTGTTGTGCAGCCATAAACCCGTGGTAGATTTACAACATTAGGAAAACCACGTTGATCCAACTTACTACTACATGTGACATTGCATCTTGTCATGATATGCGAATGTAATACTGAAGTTGAAACTGGTAGCAAGAATGAAAACAGTCTTTGATTTACATTTTCAATTGCTTTTACGTTGACCTTGGGGCCCTGCTTTGACCTTCACCTTGAAGCTAGATTCGTGGCTGCGATATACAGCACACTACTCACGACACATGCTGGAAATGTTATTGTTTTTTGGGGTGGGTAGGTGGGATTTAAGCTTCCTCAGTGCTGGCTATGACCTTGACCTTGATAATGGGAGAGAGTGTTTCATGTGACAACAATCTAGTCATATAGTCACACAATGATATGTAACTTAAGCATTTCAGAAACCGATAACACAATACGCTTGACCTGAGCCAATAACATGCTACGCTTGACTTGAGCCGATAATATAATACGCTTGATTTGAGCCGATAATATAATACGCTTGACTCGAGCCGATAATATAATAGGCTTGACTTGAGCCGATAATATAATACGCTCGACTTGAGCCGAAAACATAATACGTTTGACTGGAGCCGATAACATAATACGTTTGGCTGGAGCCGATAACATAATAGGCTTGACTTGAGCCGATAATATAATGCGCTTGACTTGAGCCGATAATATAATACGCTTGACTTGAGCCGATAATATAATACGCTTGACTTGAGCCGATAATATAATAGGCTTGACTTGAGCCGATAATATAATACGCTTGAGTTGAGAAATGCGTATACAAATGCAGAGGTAAAATATATTTAATTGAAATTTTTAGAAGTTATTATAACGAGTTAACACAACATTGGAGAGAACAGTGGGTTAATACTGTCTAGTTCTCGGGTGGAATGAGAATAACCGGTCTTCATATTAATTGTATTATTTTAGACCTTTCTGTGACCATAAAGAAGAACAAAAGCAGCACCAAAAAGAACAAAAAAACATACTACATTGAATTAACGCGTGCATTCCGATCTAACCCCCTACAAAAAATAAAAAAGACACCACCCGCAGACAATACAAAATAAAAATTAGATGTATAAGTAACACAACATCTGACTACGATGTTTTTCTTAGATGGATTAAACAGTAAACTCACTGAAATATTTTAGAACAAAGGAACTCTCTCTCTCTCTCTCTCTCTCTCTCTCTCTATATATATATATATATATATATATATATATATATATATATATATATATATATATATATATATATATATATATAAGAAATTAATTATATGTATTTTAAAATGTGTATTTATTTTTAAATGGGTAGATTTGCCGTCATGTACAGAACAAAGGAATATTTTGCTTCATTATCCCTGCACGTGATATGATCACCATCTTAAAGGCTCCACTACACTCCTTTGTATCAGCATAGGAGTAAGTTTCTATTTTCTTTATTTAAAGAAAAAGATCGTCCTTTTATTTGGACAGTATGCTCGTGTATTATTTATAGTAGAATCAAGGAATGCTTGTGACGGTGTAAACCAGTTTTGTTTAAGCATTTAATATGTACCATGATGTTGGTATCATCTCATTCCGATACTATGCACTCAGAGTCAATGCGCGGTTTAAAAGAAACCCAAAATGTGTATGACACATTTTAGACGAAAGTAGAAACAAATGTTTTTTCCGTCGATTTTGTTACAATTTTGCACAGGAAAAGGCCAACTCAAGAACATTTGAAATAATTCCTCCCCTTCTATCCCATCCAACACATCAATCCATTATTATTTTCCATCAAAATGACCGTTCCGGTGATATAAGTGGTTAAAACGTCCGTATCATATGGGGAGGTCGTGGGTTCGAACCTCGTACGAGTCATACCAAAGACTTATAAAATGGTACAAACAGCTGCCTCGTCAGGCGCTTAGCATTAAGAGGTTAGTGTTAGGATTGGTCGGCCTGGTGTAAGGATGCTGCATTGGATGGGACAGGGTGCGATATATATTCGGCAAGGTGCCCCAACGCTAGACATTAGTATAAACTTACACACTGAAGGCATCACTGCGATATGACCTAAACAATGTTAAAGCAACCTTAAAAGTCCACAGACACTTCTATCAGAATGGTCAGTTTGGATGGGGTCTTACCGCACCTGTGGCCTATGTGGTTAGAGAGCCCGCTTCGGATTCGGGAGGTCGTGGGTTCAATTCCCGGCCAAGTCATATCAAAGTCTTATAAGACTGGTCGTCCTGGCGTCAGGATAATGTGACTGGTTGGGACATGAAGCTACATGTCGGCGGCATGATGCCCCAGTGCTATATATCACTATAATCTGCCACACTGCAGACATCATTGCCGTATGACTGACAAATTGTTAAAGCTATGTTAAAAATCCAAATATCACACACACACACATACACACACACACAGATCTTGGCATATTTCACATCGCTGCAACATATATTTATTAATCAGACCCTTGCTTATAATTTTTCTACGTGCCATAATATACATTTGTTTAGCATATTTTAACGAGGTGACAGGTCATGGTCACCGGCAACAAGAAGCCATAATGACTGAACCCATTTTGGGTCCAAAAGGCATTGAACATTTGTGGTACCTTTTATAGTTATCTGAATCCTTCGTTTTGTGAACATTTGCCATTTAATGCCTGTGATGTCAAGTCAAGCCGTCGCATTTACAAAACCCAGGGAAACCTGGCGCTTCGGAGTAGATTTTTACATAAGTACTTATATTACGCAAAATCACCAAAAATCGACTTGTTGAGTACAATATATTGTTGAAATATTATGATAAATCATACGATATTTTAAAAACAATAAGAATTTAGAAAAAAGGTAGAAGCCTATTTGTCAGAGCTAAAATAGTCCCTTACAGTTACATTCCATAGTTTTGTATTTTGCACAGAGGTAAACTTCTTAATAATGTAAATCCAAACATCTGAACTATATTAACTGTTATTCAATAGTTTTGTTTAAGCATTATGTATGTACCAATGCTGCTTATCTATAGCTTAGTGTGGTTTCCACAAGTTCGAGTGCAGAAATATGCGCTGAAAGTTGTGAAAAGTGCCGGCTATGTCATAACTGTAGTCCCTGGACCCGCATCGCAGCGACGAAAAACATTACAAGGGGACTGTATCACCAGACCTCTGACCAGGTACCAGTCTCCTTACAAAGTATAGAGTTATTGACTGAATATGCATCACCAGACCTCTGACCAAGTACCAGTCTCCCTACAAAGTGTATAGTTCTTGACTGAATATGCATCACCAGACCTCTGACCTCTGACCAGGTACCAGTCTCCCTACAAAGTGTATAGTTCTTGACTGAATATGCATCACCAGACCTCTGACCTCTGACCAGGTACCAATCTCCCTACAAAGTGTATAGTTCTTGACTGAATATGCATCACCAGACCTCTGACCTCTGACCAGGTACCAGTCTCCCTACAAAGTGTATAGTTCTTGACTGAATATGCATCACCAGACCTCTGACCTCTGACCAGGTACCAATCTCCCTACAAAGTGTATAGTTCTTGACTGAATATGCATCACCAGACCTCTGACCAGGTACCAGTCTCCCTACAAAGTGTATAGTTCTTGACTGAATATGCATCACCAGACCTCTGACCTCTGACCAGGTACCAGTCTCCCTACAAAGTGTATAGTTCTTGACTGAATATGCATCACCAGACCTCTGACCTCTGACCAGGTACCAATCTCCCTACAAAGTGTATAGTTCTTGACTGAATATGCATCACCAGACCTCTGACCTCTGACCAGGTACCAGTCTCCCTACATAGTGTAAAGTTCTTGACTGAATATGCATCACCAGACCTCTGACCTCTGACCAGGTACCAGTCTCCCTACATAGTGTAAAGTTCTTGACTGAATATGCATCACCAGACCTCTGACCTCTGACCAGGTACCAGTCTCCCTACAAAGTGTATAGTTCTTGACTGAATATGCATCATCAGACCTCTGACCTCTGACCAGGTACCAGTCTCCCTACATAGTGTAAAGTTCTTGACTGAATATGCATCACCAGACCTCTGACCTCTGACCAGGTACCAGTCTCCCTACATAGTGTAAAGTTCTTGACTGAATATGCATCACCAGACCTCTGACCTCTGACCAGGTACCAGTCTCCCTACATAGTGTAAAGTTCTTGACTGAATATGCATCACCAGACCTCTGACCTCTGACCAGGTACCAGTCTCCCTACAAAGTGTATAGTTCTTGACTGAATATGCATCACCAGACCTCTGACCCCTGACCAGGTACCAGTCTCCCTACAAAGTGAATAGTTATTGACTGAATATGCATCACCAGACCTCTGACCAGGTACCAGTCTCCCTACAAAGTGTATAGTTCTTGACTGAATATGCATCACCAGACCTCTGACCTCTGACCAGGTACCAATCTCCCTACAAAGTGTATAGTTCTTGACTGAATAGTGTTTGATAAGAATTTTATCAACATATTACAATAATTTGTATCCGAGATTAAAACTAATCATCTTAACCATACTGATCAAAGCCATATTTCCGGTAGGTGTAATGAGACACGTGCGCAGGTTCCAATCCGCGTTTTTTCATTCATTATAGCTGAAAAAGTGGACGGGGCAGGGAAAAAGTTGGTTGCTTTACAATTCTAACACTGCAGAGCAAACTAACATGCACTTATATATGTCTTTCATCCATTTGGACTGATATTTACTTTTTATCACGATTAGAAACCCATGTACGCAGACATAGGATGAAAAACGTTTGTGTGAATGAAGATATCAGGCACATCCGTAGTAAGGCCTAGATATGTACTATACATCACAAATCTCCCCCCCCCCCCACCGATTCAGAAATCAAAATAAAGATATCGAAGATTCTTTAAACCTCTCCTAGAATATACACATTTGTCTTCTTTAATAAGGGTTACCAGTGGGAAAATAATCAGGGATTACCTTTTGTGTACAAATGCGTAGCTTAGGAGCTGAACCACACCCATTACACAAGCAATCAGTTTTTTGGCTAATTGAAGTCGAAACACGATCGGGCTTTTCCACCAATAAAAAAAAAAACAGATCTCGAAAATAGCCGCCATTGCATGTACGTGTACCATTGTTACTAAATGATGTCATGTACACATGGCACACATACATAGTGTTTCCGTTACAGGCGGTTAGACTCGACTGAGATGAATGATTATTCGCCGAAACATTAAGTTTTTTTTTTAACTGAAAGGAATTTCTTTTTTATGCATATAATTCCACAGAGGTGACAAAATGGTTGACATAGCGATTGTATCCTTGTAGTGTGACTAACGTTTCCTCCCTTTTTCGGCGATTTCTTCTTTTTACGTCTTATCACTTCATCAAAGTATAACTGAGATGGTATCGTGCTTTACGTGGTTGAGATATCTTTGAAGACTAAAGCACAATGTAAGATCGAATGATATGATAGGCCCGAATGGCTGTGATATCCGCCAATGCAAACTATCGTTGCATTAGCCGTTGTCATTCGAAGTGTGCCGACTGAGCGAGCGCAGTCTTGTAAGAAATATTTTAACGCCATTTTATTAAACAATATGGGATTGGATATGAGTTGTATAACTCATCTAGATCCTTTCTCAAAACTAAAGGTGACAATCATTAAAATAAATTCGATTATATCCGAAAAACAATGTCCAAAACTTCGTGTATAACAGACATGAAACATTTCAAAGGAAATGAGATGAAACACATAAGTAAACATACGTGTATGTAGTTCAGTAAATAATGAATTAATGAGAGAGAGAGAGAGAGAGAGAGAGAGAGGGAGAGAGAGAGAGGGAGAGAGAGAGAGAGAGAGATTGGACTAGTTACAGATACTTTTCTCCATTTTGTTTATTCTAGAAATCTACTTGGAATATAATTGCAAGTATTACAAATGTTTTAGAATATGACAAACACTATGGTCTGAATATGTATATGACATATTCTATGGTCTGAACATGTATACATATGACAGATACCATGGTCTGAACCTGTATGAATTTGACAGATTCTATGGTCTAAGCATGTATGAATATGACAGATACTATTGTCTGAACATGTATGAATATGACAGATACTATGGTCTGAACATGTATGAATTTGACAGGTAATATAGTTTAACTTCGTTTGACTTCACATTCAGCAATAAATCTAGAGTTATGCAAGATACATTGAAAGATAGAGGGAAAGAGGTGGGAGCTTTGGGTATTAAATATAAGGCAACATAAGAAATCGTGCTCAGTATCTTCATTATCACTAACATATCCACACAGTGGAGACAACTATTTCACACTGAAAAGGTCAGATTTGAAGGAACTACATGCTTGCCATGTGGCGACGCGAGTGAATGGTTTGTAGAGGGAGATTACTCACGAGCGCCAGGAGAATGGAGCTCTTTTTTGCTTTGGTTTTGTTTTGCAGTTGAGATGTTCATAGTATTTCTTCTTCACCTTAGTCTAACGGACAGAGGGCAATTCTAATATTTAGGAGGGAAGTAAGGTTGGAAACTGACATAAAACTGTTCTCGGTACCAACGTAGGGGCGCCACTAAAGAACATTGCCCCTGGGCTCCTCAAACATCGAGCCGCCGCTGAACGGGTCTATGATAAGTATGTAAAATATTCAGGTAAAGTTTGCCAATATCATAAGTCATTGTTGTCTCGCTACCTTAATTAATCAAACGTTTTCTTTGAAGAAAGAAAGATTAGGATATTTTGGATATCTTCAGGGAAAGAGTTTCAAAAACCATTCATACAAGAGAAAAGAACGAATGGAAAGTCTCGTCGAGATTGGTGTGATAGTCTGGGAGTTAGGTAGACGATAATCAGATGCCTCATTGTGGAAGAAGTTACGTACTTAATTATTTATAATCAAATACATTATGGATAATCATTCAAATTGTCTGATATATCGTTGACATACATTAGAAATAGTAACGGGCCTAGTACGGAGCCTTGGAGGACCCCAGCACTTAGTTGATATGTTTTTGTTCAAATTGAATTTGGATAGAAAACTCTCTCGTAATGGATTTTTAAGGAGAGTTTGAGTCACGATAGAAGTTTACCGTCATTTCCATATTTTCTTTATAGTTATAAACTAACCCTTTAATCAATGCTATATCAAAAGCGTAATGACGCCAATGTAGCTGTCAGCTTGGCACCAGTTTACCGGCAGGTACAAATGTTAGGTTCACCCGCATATTATCCATAGGTTATGTTACATTGTTCAACTCATTCATTTCTGATATTTAAGAAAAGAGCAACATAGTTCTGCAAGTCATTGGCATACATATTTTTTAATGACACGAAATGTTTTATTCAAATGAAATCAACTCTGCAGGATTATTATATATTATTATTATTTTCTCATGATTATTATACAATATTCTTAGTGTCTCTTAATTAATATAAATTATAAATTGTTATAATTGTCCCATAACTTATTATAATTATTATTATTGTCTCTTGATTATTATAAATTATTGTTATTGTCTCATGATTATTATAAATTTTTGTTATTGTCTCATGATTATCAATAATTGTTATTACTGTCTCATACTTATTAAAATTTAATATTATTGTCTCCTGATTATTAAAAATTATTATTATTATCTCATGGTTATTATATTGGAAACAATTGGTTGGTTAGGTTACTTGATTTGCCTTGACGTCATACCGAGGAAATGGAAGGTAAACTCCTTTCCGAATAAAACACCGAAGCAGGCGACCCGGGCTAGCCTGTGAGGTTATCGAACCCGCGACTCATTGATTTTGAGTCCGATGCTATACTAATAAACTTCTCCGCGGATCCTTAAACGTTGAGAGAAAAATAAAGAGAAAATCACTTCTTCCGATGACACAGCACTGATTTATATTGGTTTATCCAAGGGGTGACTTAATCAATGTAAATAAGGACAGCGTCGTTTTATCTGTTGATACTTAGACTCTTTTTATATAACGTGCAGTTAGCTACTTCTTATTTTATAAAAAATATTTTACATCATACAGAGTTATTTATTAACAGTTCATTAATATTACCACTGAGCATTTTTCTTTGTCTTTAGTCACTGTCTTTGTCGGACGTCCACACTTGGAGCAATATGCCGTTATATTTCGAATGCTAAGAAATGCATCTAAACAGGTAACTATTTTAACCATGAAAAACTATCTCCATTTTCATAATATTTATTTATTTATTCAATCCGTATTATGAGACAGCATGATTAAACGTAAAACTTATCTCCTTTAGCCTGACCGCCAGATGTCGCGTATGTACCTTAGACCAGCATCCCTATAGCTGTGCTGATATGTGACAGTAAGTAATGCTATCAGAGAAACTCTTTGAAACTGGAGGTACAAAATTGAGTTTCATCTTCACATTTTCATTTCAATCGGAGTCAATGATGACGTCAGCAATGACAAACAAAATGTAATTTTACCGTGAGGAAAAACCAAAGCAACTCTAATAAAGAGGCTATGCATTCGATTGCCATTTACCATCGTGGGAAAAAATAGTTCGTACATTTTAGTAATCAATTCAAATAAAATAAATTCTGATTAAAATAATCCTTAAATCTCAAATTTCCTGATCAATTTTGTTTGTATGGTTATTCATCACTCATGAGGCCTGCCCGTTTCTTTTGTGGAAAAATACCTTTACCATAAAGGCAGAGTCAATTAAGCATCTCTTTCAGTCAAGGCAAAAATATTGCTTTTTTGGAAGATAAAATAGACAGGCTGATTGCTCATCGACGATTGATTGATTGATTGATCCATCGATCCCTCTCCTAATCCACCAAGAAGGCTTGTTAAATGTAAACAATCATTTGTTTTTACAGAAGATTTAAACTTGTGTCAGCGGATGAAAACATTTGGTTTTCTTTACTTTTATTCATAACCTGCATACACATTCTCGAATGTCAAAGAGATATAGGTACTTTCTGCTAATAAACGTTAACAAAATGGGTTGAATCGTAATGATGACGAATTGGTAGAATTAAGAATGTGATATAGAATATACAGAAAACCAATCGGACCAATCATAATCGTGTTTTGAACATCTTGCGTCCGTGATGCATTACCCTCACGATCTGTCCATATATAATTAGAAATATCTTGCATTTTGATTTGGAAGTACTAATATGCACGCTCATTCAAAATAAAGAAATGTGTTTAAAACTTTACCGTCGCTTCCGATTAAGTACCTACAGCTGTTTTCATCAGTTATGAAATTGATAACTTACAGACCAACTCAACCCGCAATCTCTTAGAATGGATGGTGGATCCTCGATCCCACGATCACGACAAGCGATAGGTGGTTAATGCCAATACTACTACTACTAATAATAATAATAATAATGTGTGTGGGGATGTGTGTGTGTGTGATTTGGATTTTTAACGTAGCTTTAACAATTTTTCAGCCATATTTCTTTGATGTCTGCAGTGTCGCAGCTTATACTGATGTCTAGCACTGGGGCATCATGCCGAAGAACTATCGCACCCTGTCCCACCCAATACAGCATCCTTACACCAGGCCGACCAGTCCTAACACTAAGACCCTAATGATGAGCGCCTAACGAGGCAGCTGTTAGTACCATGTTTTAAAGTCTATAGTATGACTCGGCCAGGTTTCGAACCCGCGAAACCTCCGCATCCGAGGCGGGCGCCCTAATCACTAGGCCACCGGAGCGGTCAATAATAATAATAATGATAATCATCATCATCATCATCATCATCATCATCATCATCATCTAAAGAGTCTACATATTTGTATGTTGTCTGTGCTGCAGGACCGTTAAGTAATGGAACGCATTGCCTGCTGCATTGGATGATTTTGACATAAGCGAGGCTCTGTTTCTTTCATTTCTGAAACAGACACTTTAGCTTATGTGCATGCTTTGACTGATATAGAAAAGTAGTAATCTGACATGGTCTGCAAGGGACCAACGCGAAATACTGTATTCAGTTCCAGTCTGTAATATAACAGATATCGAATACGTTCGAAATTATAGAAACATTTTATCTTCCTCGTGAAAAAGTTGCAAAAGTATTTTAAAAAAGTTGATACAATTACATTTCTGCATTAATTTGACTACAGAAAAAGAAGATGAATCAGCGTATCTTTTACGGTAGCATGTATCATTTTCTGTATTCTATATACTGTGTTAAATAAAAGAAATATTACTGATAAAAACGTTTTGGTGTGAACTTGCATTGCCATGAAATATTAAACTTGAATTATAAATTTAATTTAATTTAATCCTAATTATAAAGCAATACATGGCTCTCACAAGGATTGTCAAATTAAATAGAGATGAAAAACTGTATGGATAGTTCCAGTTCCATCTGATATGAACTAATCTCTCTCTCTCTCTTTATATATATATATATATATATATATATATATATATATATATATATATATATATATATATATATATATATATATATATATATATATATATATATATATATATATATATATTTACGGGGGCCCCGAGTGGTCTAAAGCGCTCTCCGTTATGGATCATTGCCATTTCACCTCTGTCTGCGTGGGTTCAGGTCAAGGATTCGGCCAATGTGGGTATGTGAGAAAGCTTACCAGTAGCTTCTCGTGGGTCTGTGGTTCTTCCCGGGGTTTTCCCGGGTTCTTCTTCCGCCAATAATACTGGCCGCCATGCATAGCCTGTTGTGTGCTGAAAAATGGCGTTAAACCCCACAACAACAACAACAAAAATCATATTTACGATATTGTATATGGTCATATTGTTGAATTTACTCTCCTGCATAATTTCCAGGAGACACACCGTGTGGGTGTTATATTGCCGATCTTGCGTAGTCCTTGTATTTTCAGAATAATGGTTAACATCAGTTAATATAAAAATTATTTATTTGTAGGGGACCGCATTTGACCTTGTCATTGGCTGCAGATGTGTTTACATTATTGCCAGGTGTGCAGCTGACGCATCCAAAAATTAAATCACATGTGGTGAATTACATACCGCATGCAGCCCATTGTTGAAATGTGTATAACTGATAATGACATCACAGAGGTTAAAGTTCAATCAAAACAATTTTCAGACCTATGCATGTGTGTGTCGTGTGTGTGTGTGTGTGTGTGTATGAGAGAGAGAGAGAGAGAGAGAGAGAGAGAGGATATTGTTGATGATAAAAAAAATCCCTATTTTATTGCAACGGTTAAGAAGAAATGTAACGAAATGGTGGCTTCAGTGCAACAGCGTATGGTTTTGTACTTCCATGGAGGAATAAGCCGTTAGAATGTGTGACCCAATACATTATATGTGCGTACAATGGTTAATATGGCAAACATAATACACGGAATGCGTCTTGATGACTATGAGCAGATTTCTTTTGTTTTCTCGCGTGTATGTATGAGAGAGAGAGAGAGAGAGAGAGAGAGAGAGAGATTTTGCGTAAAGAAAAGTGGTTTGAGGGTACATTGAGGGAGAATAAAGTGTTTCCTTTAACATACTCGCAGAGTTTGAGCGAGGACTGGCACCACGAAATGAAACATGTTAATAGTCTTGAAAAGCAAGTCAAATCGTATATAACAAGAATGAAGATTCGAGGAGATAAGACAGCGCGTGATAACTTCAGGGCTATTAGCAAATAGGTTGTATAACCCCAAGAATTCCTGAGTCGGAGGTACAACGTCAGTTGTTGATAAGAATGTACCAAACACATACACATGGCTGCTTTTGTTCCGAAAGACGTTGTGTAGTGCATTTTTTGCTATCGGTGTGTATTCTCTGTAATTTAATCCTATTTTTCTTCATTCTTTGTGCACGTGATACGAGTTCGATATATGTCAAGGTTACGTGTCATTTTCTTACTCCGGTTGAGGTGTACAGCAGTAAGTTGGTTTTACTTGATGTATTACCCTGTCATATGTACATCACAGGTAAAATATCGCTAATCTACAGGTAACGAACACCATTAGTTTATGATTATGGTTTATGGATATGTATACTAATGCGTAGAGTTTGCTTGGTCCAAAAAATATCATAGATCTGTTTTTTGTTTGTTAGTTTGTTTGTTGCTTTTTTGTAATAATAATAATAATAATAATAATAATAATAATAATAACAATTTTAGTAATAATAATAATAGTAATGCTACTACTACTAATAATAACAATAACAATAACCAAGCTTCTCAGAAACATGTCATAATGCGCATTCCATCAGCAATAGTGTGTCTGAGACTTCTATTACAAATGCTTCTGTTGCTGTTTTTGTTTAGCATCACATCCACCATCATCATAATCACATCAACATGTATATACTACTACTACTACTACTACTACTGTCACTACTATTATTGCTACAGGTGTTACTGCTATCCTGTTACCAGTTATAGTATTCGCAGTTCCTCTACCACGACTGTCACTACTACTGTTGTCACTACTACTACTACTACTACTAGTACTACTACTGTCACTACTACCAGTGTCACAACTACTACTACTACTACTATCACTATTTCTACTACAACCACTTCTACTACCACTACTACTGTCACTACTACTGATAATATCTCCACTGCTAACACTACTACTACTGTCACTGCTACTAGAACTGTCACTACTAATGCTGCTGCTGTCACTACTACTGTCACTACCACCACTACTACTACAACTACTACTGCTACTGCCACCACTACTATTAATACTATCAGTACCACTACTAAGATCACCACCACTAAAATTACGATTACTCCTGCTGCTAAAACTGCCACAACCAATATCATATATATATATATATATATATATATATATATATATATATATATATATATATATATATATATATATATATATATATATTGCCAATACCGAGAAAATATAAGCTAACTGACTTGGCTGAGGAGACACACAGACAAGCCTATCAGTGGTGAGCTGGCCGGCGAGGATATGGAGTCAATCGGAGGGTTACGAGTTACGAGTTTGACATCTCAACCGACCGAATAAATGATCCATATGTATGAGGGCATGCAAGTATGTATGTATGTATGTATGTATGTATGTATGTATGTATGATGGATGGATGGATGGACAGATGTATGTATGCATGTGTCAATGTGTGTTATATATATATATATATATATATATATATATATATATATATATATATATATATATATATATATATATATATTATAGCAGCTGTATGACATCGTCTTTGCTTCAGGTTCTACAATGAATTGACACAGCAATAAAAAAATAAATAAAAGTGGATATTCGACTAAGCAAATAATGGAAAATAAATTTAGTTTGAGTGGGTTCCGAAATGAGAGAAAGTCTTGCTGCAAAAATGCACAAATCGTTTGAGAAACAGATGAATTTATCAAAATATCAAATAGCTTGTTTCGGTGGGAACGGATTGGCTCATTTGCATGCATTATTTTCTTTCAAAGTTGTAAACAAATTTGGAAATCATACTATCATACATCCCCAAGGTCGTGCGAAATGTGTCTGTGTCAGACATGCTTACTGCCTGGATGAAAGAAAACAATAAACAATTGTATATATTTTTGACATTAAACATCCCACACTGAGTACATTTTTTTTAAAAATGAAAACCACCATTCGATATTTTACGAAGAGTTTTACTTCGTAAACTCTAAGTTAATCCGTTTCTCAATTCCGAGAGAGAGAGAGAGAGGAAAGGAAGGAAGTTCAAGCCATTTGATGTAGTGTCACTCGATGATGAAGACGTGACTACATTCTTGGGGAATTGAAGGTACTAGGGATCGAGCTGCAAAAGACAGAGCCTGCTTGAGTTTCTGGCTAGCAAAACTTTATTGAAATACTCAACATGTAAACTTACATTTCAATATCAAACTACAACAAGCTCAATTTTCGAATATAAGAAATACATATAAAACTACGATATTCTTTCACTTACCAACATCATACTTGTATAATATCTGCCGTTTAGAATGTAATACAGAT
This sequence comes from Sinohyriopsis cumingii, assembly GCA_028554795.2. Taxonomy (NCBI): domain Eukaryota; kingdom Metazoa; phylum Mollusca; class Bivalvia; order Unionida; family Unionidae; genus Sinohyriopsis; species Sinohyriopsis cumingii. The sequence continues at coordinate 5,611,255 of CM068833.1, forward strand.
AATTAAATATCGAATAAATTCACGATAGCAAAAGAATCTAAAATTCAATATTTCAGACTAATACCGTGATTGAAATATATTTTACTGAATTTATTCTAAAAAGTCAACATATTAAATTCTATTATATAAAGAGTATTTTATTCCTAAATTAACTATTACTGAGTATGAAGTTGGTAGCGAACGTTGCTTTTACTAAAATCAATAATATAGTTATAAGTAAATATAAGTTCTTCAAACAATTAAGCTTTCCGATACATTATATTAAGGAATAGCAAGAAAATATTTAAATAATCTAATGTTTAAACATACTGATGTTAGGTTAACATCTTAACACTAAAATTTCTTATAACACTAAAAAGTCTTATACTATGAAAACTGTACATAGACGGTTATCTTACCTGCAAAAGACAGAGCCTGCTTGAGTTTCTGGCTAGCAAAACTGGTGTCGACCCGCGGCTGGGGTTTTTTATACCAGTTTCTGAAGACAACGCCAAATATGGCGCGCTCCTTAGCTCCTTGCGAAGGCCAGAATCTCAAGTGAGGCTTCGTAGTCTCTTACAGATTATTGTCTAGATCTATGTACGTCATTAGACAGACAATTCTACAACGTCAGCGCGATTAGTAATAGCTTATGATTTTTCTAGGTTTCCGCAATGCGGTACTTTACATGTAGTTTTTCTTTGTGTGCCGACTTTAGGATACAAGGGAAATGTATGTATAGACGGTTCGTACTTGATCATAATAGCGTAATAATTGTTGAATAGTAGGATACGAATAAATGGATTAAATCTCAATATATTTTAGTAGAAGACCACTTCCAATATGATTTATCAATTTACTTCTAATACAATTTAATCAAAACTTACTCTTAACACAATTTAAAGGAATTTTCAATCTTGTTACTTGTACTGAAAAATTATGTCCTAATAATACCCTCCGGTTCATTTGAGCCGAGTCCTCGAGGCTCGAGAGAAAAAAATTAATTCATAAATAGAATATAAAAGGTGACAGATCAAAACATACAATAATAAAACATTGTGAGACATATTGTAAATTCAAAAATACATGAGAAAAACACTGCAAATATAGAGTAAAAAACAAAATATACAATGAGAAAAACAATGCAAGTATCTATAAAATATTAAAAGGTACAATGAGGGAAAAAACACTGCAAAATTTTCAGTAAAATACAAAATTGCAATAAGAAAACAAATCACTGCAAGGTACTCAGTAAAATTGAAAAATACAATAAGAAAAAAACACTGCAGAATACTCGGTAAGGTACATCAAATGCAATGAGAAAGGTCACTGCAACATACTCAGCATAGTTTGAAGAAATACAATAAGAAAAATCACTGTAAAAATCACTGTACAATATTCATTAAAATTGAAAATACACTGAAACAAATCACTGCAAAATACTTAGTAAAATACAAAAATTACCATGAGAAAAATCATTGCAACGTACTTAGTAAAATACAAAGATACAGTGAGTAATTTAAAATACTCACGAAAAAGCATCAAATAACAAAAATGCAATAAGGAGTATTTTGTTTTTCTTTCTTCAAAATATTTAATAAGATTCTCAATATAATGGATGGAACATTTGACAATATCTGTTAGAAATCACCTTTTATTTTCTTATTTTTTTTTTTTTTTTTTTTGTTATTTTTTTTTGTAACCCATCAAGAAAAAACGGTCATATTTTTCCTGTTAGGAAGTAAGACTTGGGCACATATATGTGTATTTACGGTAAAATAGTGTAAGGTGGTAAGAGAGGGTGTGATTGAGGAGAACATTCCGAAATACTTCCGTCCGAGCGTTGTGGAAACGCAATGTCATGGTGTGTCCAAATAACGTGAGCACAGAAGGGTTGGCTAAATATTGAACGAAGTTTGTATGCGGATACGATGTCGATGCTGAACGAGTTTGGCATGGTTAGTTCAGCGTTACTGTTCACTTTGGTGAGCTTAAAACCTGTCCATGTGACATGCAATCGAGGTCGAAGGTAACCTGTGACATGAAGGTTATCAATCATCGATGGTCCAGTAATGTTCCAATATGAGGGACATAGGCTAAGCTCAAGAATATCTACCATCACACATTGAACTCCCGTAGTTATTTCAAGACGAAGTTTAGTTCGTGCATTGGACTGTGAAATCCATTTATAAACTTGGACCAGGGCAATTGCAAACGTCATGATGGAAACTGAAAAGATCCAATGATCCCATGTAAGGACATCAGAAACAGTAGTAAACCAATCAGGGGAAGAAGTCGTAGGTGCAATGGTATATTGGAAGTGGACTGTAGATTGTGCTTTTGTCGTATGTGCAAGTAACAGTGCAGTTGACAATGCTCTAAAACGCCATATAAGCCAAACAATCGCCAAGGTGTTAAGAATCGATAATGAAAAACTAATTATAGTCATAATGTGTAGAGAATCAAACCAAGAATCATTGTCAATTGAAATTTCTCCACTTAACATTGTTTCTGCCAAGGACGAAAAGATCTTTTGATCTGTTTTAGCGCGTGCGGCTACCTTCTTAAGATTTAAATCAATTTCCTTATCTGTAGCGAAAAATTGTGACATTTGGTGCTCGTACAATTTGAATTCAGGCAAGGAAATAGTCAAAGGATTGTCAAAAGATGTGTTACCTAAGATAGCTGCTAAGTGTGTAGAATTGAAGAATTGTTGTAAAAGTGCTAAATTAATTGGGTGAAGTTGAGTAACTTCTGTCGAATTGTCAGTACAAGTAGTGATATGTCCATCGTAAGTCATCGACGTGGTAACAACTGCGCAGTGACATGGGATGTTCATAATACAAAAACTACAACCCTTAATAACTCGACGTTGATTTTGACATTCTAATATTATTTCGTCTATAAGGTAGACTAATATTTGGCTTGAAGAAATATCAAGAATATGTGGTACAACACGGTTTGTCATAAAACGGAAGTTACAAGTCTGATGGATATTAGCCTTATCATCCAAAAATAGACTATTGACACATTCAGGCTGAGACAATGGTTTAAGTGTGGGACGGATATTACAGTGTAAAATGTCCTTACCGGTACATTGATTTAAGGAAGATAGCGCTAGTGTTGTGTAAAATTGATGGTCATCAGATACTAACATTATGTCAGGTAAATCAAGTAATTGTGTAACGTGTGTTGATGATGCGTTAATTGGGACTGGGAACGATTGAATTCGATACGTTTCGAATGGTCGTTGTCGGGACGAGATAGGAATTTGTAGCGCAATATATAGGTCGCGATCTTTACGCGTTGCTATGAATGACCCAAACTGATAATAGTAACGCGGATCTTTCGGCGTTATGGAATAACCTGGATAATCGGTAGATATAATGGTCTCGATCTGATTGATTGATTCTGCTAAAACATGAGGTGGAATCAGTACGGCGGGTAACTTGCCTGCTGCCAATTCTACTGTTGCTAACTGTAATTTCTCTAATTCGTGCCTAATTTGCTGAGATTCCAGCATTTGCGCGGCAATGACTTCTTCCGATTTCTGATATTGTTGACGTATATTTTCTTCATTCTCTACCATCGCTTCCTCTAATAATAAAAGCGTTTGCGAGTTGCGACCAATAGCCTTTAACATATTATTGAATCGATTATCGACTTGTGAAATATAGGAGGAAAAATCACCTCCATGTCGAGCAAGAGCACTGAGAATTTTATTATTCTGTCTTGTCAGCATATTTATGTGACTTGCTAATGTGGCAACGTCTCCCGTTGTAGCCAGACCGAATAGGTTTTTACCTATTTCACCAATAAAGGGCAAAATTGCTCTTTTTGACACGTTTGAAGACTGAAAAACACTTTCTGGTATTAACTCATTAATTAATGAGATTGTTGAGTTAAACTGTGCATTCATTGTAATACGTATTGCATTTAATTGCTGGAGAAGAGCATTCTTGAAGTTACATCGTACATTTTTAACACAATATTCTATAGGTTCGACTGAAATGTTTTCTGGAAGCTGTATTTGAAAGGTGTGGATCCACTTATCAGCTGAACAATATACTGGTGAGAGAGACTGGAAGATAACTCCATAGTTCAATCTTTGCTCATCCACTGCAGACCCTGGATTCAGAGTCAGAAGAAGCAGTCCTATAACCCAAATCCACATTCCACCCATACCTTTAAAGAAAAAGAAGAAGTTTGAGAGATTTGCCGGCGAGAGAAGAAAAAGAAATAGAAGGCATGAGAGACTGATGGAATGGTGAAAAGGACTAGAATTGTCTTCTCCCAGTTAAGAAGAAATTTCCTTCTGAATTTCGTATTGAATTCAATGACGAAATATTCGGCCAAGTCGTTTACGACGTGTATTTGATTGTGTGCGTGTTCTGTGAAATGCTTCTTTTAATGCCTGAGAAACATTCTCTGTTGGTTGCCATGATGGTGTGGACCCATCGGTCCACTTGACCAGATAATGTTTCTTTCCAGAAATCCATTTAGATTTCAAAAGTTTATCAACTGAGTACCATTCTGTACCATTGTCAGTTGGTGCTTGACTATTGCTCGTTTGATCATGTCGTGGCTGAATCGACTGAGGGGGTGCGTTAGCTGCTTGTGGGGTTAGCGGTCGATAATCCCTTGGGTCTTTATAATACTTAAGCCTGTTGGCGTGTACTAATGATTTCATTTCCTTATTGTCGGAACAACGGCGTAATCTGTAGGTGTTATTCGGACCTAATTGGGTGATGTAATATGGACCCTCCCATCGGGGGTAAAGCTTTTTTGACAACCCTACCGGTATGTGTGCGATTTGTAGGTGTACATAATCTCCAACACGAAAGGGCGGTTCCTTTGCTTTCTGGTCAAACCTCTGTTTTGTTGTATCTTGCTTTTCGCGGGTGTTTGCTTTAGCTAATTCTTGAACTACTTTTAATCTTTGGATTAACTGATCTATGTATTGTTGTGTTTGTTTCTGGACAGTCTCTTTAGGTGTAAGAGACACATCTAAAGGTAAAGTCATTTCCTTACCAAATATTATGTAATAAGGCGAATAACCAGTTGAGTTGACAGCTGGGCTCATTCGGAATGCCATCATTATGCTGGGCAATAGCGACGGCCAATCATCTTGTTGTTTACTGCAGTACGCTCTAAGTGATTGACTAATGGTGCTGTTCGTTCGTTCGCACGCGGAATTAGTTTGAGGGTGATAAGAACTGGTATGGTGACGTGTTACTTGAAATAGTTCACAGAGTGCTAATACAATTTGGGACATAAAGTTTCGTCCCCGATCACTGACAAGTGTTCGCGGTGCACCATAACGTGTGAATATTTCATTATACAAAACATTGGCGATGTCCGTTGCTGTTTGTGTACGTAAGGGAAAGGCTTCACACCAATGTGACAAACTATCTGTCACCAATAAGATATACTGGTAGCCTTCCTTACTTTTTGGCATGCACAAAATGTCCATGTGCCACCGAGAAAATACGTCTTCCGGAGGCAATGGGTGCAATGGAGCCTTTCGAGCATTTGTGTCCCGTTTAATGAGTTGACATTGAGAACATGATGTAATGTAATCATAAACATTTTGGTACATTTTAGGCCAAAAGTATTTTTGTTTGATAGCTTGATATGTTCTTTGGACACCTAAATGACAACCTCCTGCTTTTGAATCGTGATAAGACAGAAGAACATCTTGCCTCAAATTTGTTGGTAAAGCAACTTGTTTTATGAGTTGATCTGATGAAGTTTTGTGTTTTGCTCGAGGCTGGAAAAAATGATATAAGACACCATTTACGAGTTCATACTGACTTGCTTCATACGGAATAGCTTTTGCGCGACGAGTATTCTCTGGTAATATTCCTTGCTCTAAGTAAACATACATGTCCTTGAAATCAGGGCACTCGCGCTGAAATTGGGCAATATCTGGTAGTTCTGAAAGAGAATCACTGAGTGTAGTGTCATTTGTGTGTACTGCGGATAGAGTTGGAATATGTTCGTTTGTGTAGTAAAATGTAATTTCTGTTAATTCTTTTTGAATACTGTGAACAGCTGGCTCAGATTGAGTAGTCTGTGTGTCTATGTAATCTGGAGATTTCTGCGCTTCCCTGTGAGTGTTATCAGTTTGTTCGTAGTGTCGACGTGAGAGTGCATCAGCATTTGTGTTTTTATGTCCTGGAGTGTATACGATGTCAAAGTCGTATTCTTGCAAACGGAGTGACCAACGAATTAATCTACTTGAAGTGTGTTTAACTGTCTTAAGCCACACTAATGCTTTGTGATCTGTGATGACAGTGAATTTCTGATGTGATAGGTAAACATGATATGTTCTGATACCTTCCAAAACAGCTAAACATTCTTGTTCTGTAACTGACCATCGTTTTTCAGCGTCTGTTAAAGCTCTACCACCGTAAGCTATAACATGTTCTTTGTCATCTGTCCCTATTTGAGACAAAATATACCCTAGAGCGGTGCCGCTAGCATCACATGTGAGCCTAAATGGTTTGTTAAAGTCAGGATAAGCCAAGATAGGCGCTGAAGTCAAAGCTGTCTTAAGAGTTTCAAATGCCTTTTGACACTTATCTGTCCAATGGAATGAACTGTCTTTTGTCAACAATTTATTTAATGGTGCTGCTATGGTAGAATAACCGTGAACAAATTTTCTGTAGTAGTTGCACAAACCTAGAAAACTCCTAACATCTTTCTGTGTTTTAGGAACAGGAAATTGTGTAACTGTATTTATTTTGGATTCATCTACCTTGATACCTTTTGTTGAGAATTTATGACCAAGATAAACAACTTCAGATGCTGCAAATACACATTTTGACGGTTTAAGTGTCAAGTTTGATTGTCGCAAACGTCCAAATATAAGCTCTAGATGTTTGAGGTGTTCTTCAAATGAATTTGAAAAAATAATGATGTCATCTATGTATGCAAGACATGTTGACCATGGTATCCCTCTAAGAACATGACTTAAAAGAACACAATAGGTGGCGGGGGCATTTCTGAGTCCATACGGCATTACATTCCATTCGTAAAGACCACGTGATGTTATAAAAGCACTCTTATGTTTTGATAGTGGGTCCATAGAAATTTGCCAAAATGCTGAATTTAAATCTAAAGTACTGAAAAGACATGGCTGAGTTTGTCCTACTGCATCGATGACGTCTTCTAATCGAGGGAGGGGGAAGGTCATCGGTTGTGTCACCTGATTAAGTTTCCTATAATCAATAGCAAAACGATAGTCACCATTTTTCTTTTTGACCAATACAACTGGGGATGCATAACTAGATGAACTAGGTTCAATTAATTGATGTTCTAATAATTCTTCTACCTGTCTATCAATTTCCTTATTGATGTGCGGTGCCGCACGGTAAGGTTGACAACGAACTGGCATAGAGTCACCTGTTTCTATTCGGTGTGTGAACACATTAGTATTGCCTAACTCATTTAAGTTTACTGCGAAAACATCCCTATGTTGATTCAAAAACGAATGAAGTTCTTGTTTTTGATTTTCTGTCAAATCTGAAGAGTGTAAGTCAAAATTGATTGGTTCTTGTGATTTGTTAGACTGCGTATTCATGATATTAGGTGTGTCATTCCTATCGGAAGTGTCCTCATTAATGGTAAATATTGTTTGCGGGTGTAGTACATCGACGCATGCTAATACTGTATTGGCACGTACTTGCATTGGCATTGGAGTTGGGTTAATAATTTGTAAAAAGTTCTTTTTAGAAACTGTTAAAAGTGTTCTAGCTGGAATAATTGTAGAGTCTGACATACTGTAAGTCGGTTCTAGTAAAACAGGCGTTCCCTTGGGAATTTTACTGATACTTACTGCAATTGTACTGACTGAGTTAGGTTGGATCACTGTGTGTTTCGTGGCGCGTGCCAAACCAGCCTGGTTATGAATCAAATTTATGGTTACCGTATCGTCTAACAAAGAGAGCGTTTGTCTATCTAAATTCACGACAGCTTTGTGTTTAGTCAAAAAGTCAATACCTAAAATAATCGAATGATTTAAATTAGGTACAACATAGAATGAGTGAGAGAAGCGTATGCCTCCTATTTTCAAATTTAGTTGAACCATACCAGAAACACTATGACGTTCACCACCTGCTCCTACAATTTTAGAAATATTTGTTGGTTTGTAGTGACTTGAATTCAAACCTACGCGGTATAGAAATTTTTCATTAATTGCTGATATATTTGCGCCTGAATCAACAAGTGCATTAGTTATCTTGTCTCTGACATAGGTAGGAATGAGATTTTTATGAATTGGCACTACCAAACTAACTTGGGGCTGTCGAGTTCGCTTGTGGCAAGATTGTGTCCCTTTATTTGGCGCGAATTCATATTGTTGTTGTGATGAGAAGCATACTCGTGCAAAATGACCTGTTTTATGACAAGAGTGACATTGTTTATTTCGTGCACGACATACGCGACGTGATTTACAGAGTCTACCACATCCAAGACAGTATTTTTGTGTACGACTATGTGGTTGTGACTGGTAGCGCGCACCATGAGGTAACTGATATGTGTAGTTATCGCGAGAATAGTGTACTGAGCTGCAGGAAAATTTTGGAATTGTGGCTGGCTGGTAAGACAAGTTATGACGTTGAGACCGAAATGGTTCCTTATTGACATGTGCAAAAGATTGAGAGAATGAATCGTTTTCTATATTCTGTTCTGTGTTGACTGCTTTAATTTCATCTTTAAGTTGTTTAAGTTCCTCTAAAATTCCGTTAAGTGTAGGCCAATCATAGTTATCAGTGGTGGTAATAGATTTCTCTGCTAAATTTGCGGCTTGACGTAAATCATCCATATTTTTGGGGTTTTTATTCAGTACAATTTGTCTAATGGCTGGTTTTAAACCTTGAACTGCGACTGATAACAATATTTGATCTGGGATAGTTTGGTTATTTGCAATTTGTAAAAGACGACTTAAATAGTCCATAACCGTTTCAGAAGATTCTTGGCGAGTTTGTAAAATTGATAAATCTAAAATGATATCGTCAGTGTGAAATCTAGCTTTAAATGCAGTGACTAGGTCGTGCCAATTGGTTTTGTCATTTTCTGGTAAGGTATCATACCAAATTTTAGCATGCCCCTGAAGGTGAAAAGGAAAAGCATTTAGAACTTTATCTTCTGATATTTCATAAAACTTAGCCCATCGTATAAAATGATTTAACCATTTAACAGGATTCTGGGATTGGTCACCTTTAAAAATATCTAATGTGATAACAGACATACCTGTATGTGAGAATCTGATGTTTCCAAAGACAAATTGCACTCCAAGAAAAACTGTCTATAGTATTATGAGTCACATTAACTGAATTAAAAGTCAGAATGTTCTAGGCACTGACAGTATATGTTATGTCCCATTTAGTTTCCCAAGTAAGAGTTCTGTTAGGATTCTTTAGAACTGGCGGAGGTCACTGAGGGCTGCTCCTGCTGAACTTGTGGTATGTGGGGCTTTATTCAGTAGTCGTCTGCTTAATGTACTGGCTTTAGTTTTCAATCGTCGTCTGCGTAGTATCAAGGGAACCATAGTCGAATGGAGTGTGAATCACTGGAACTGACAGGGTGTTGGTAATGGCGTATACCTGTTACTGGGAAGTTGCGGTTAGTTGCTGGACATTCAAGCGGGAGCGAAGTAGAATGAACCACGGATCGGCCATGTGGATAGATTAGTGCTGTAGCTGTTCTATGCGGGGCGGCTACATACATAAGCGACATGAGGTCTGCTAGTCGTAAAGGTTTTGGTGCGAGTCTCTCTCGTAAATCATCATTATGCTTAGTGACACTTTATTCATGTTTTTTCCCTTCATTTTATTCTCCTCCAACTTTTACAAATGAATTTGTTCTTTCTCCACCAGCTTTTACGAAGAGTTTTACTTCGTAAACTCTAAGTTAATCCGTTTCTCAATTCCGAGAGAGAGAGAGAGAGGAAAGGAAGGAAGTTCAAGCCATTTGATGTAGTGTCACTCGATGATGAAGACGTGACTACATTCTTGGGGAATTGAAGGTACTAGGGATCGAGCTGCAAAAGACAGAGCCTGCTTGAGTTTCTGGCTAGCAAAACTTTATTGAAATACTCAACATGTAAACTTACATTTCAATATCAAACTACAACAAGCTCAATTTTCGAATATAAGAAATACATATAAAACTACGATATTCTTTCACTTACCAACATCATACTTGTATAATATCTGCCGTTTAGAATGTAATACAGATAATTAAATATCGAATAAATTCACGATAGCAAAAGAATCTAAAATTCAATATTTCAGACTAATACCGTGATTGAAATATATTTTACTGAATTTATTCTAAAAAGTCAACATATTAAATTCTATTATATAAAGAGTATTTTATTCCTAAATTAACTATTACTGAGTATGAAGTTGGTAGCGAACGTTGCTTTTACTAAAATCAATAATATAGTTATAAGTAAATATAAGTTCTTCAAACAATTAAGCTTTCCGATACATTATATTAAGGAATAGCAAGAAAATATTTAAATAATCTAATGTTTAAACATACTGATGTTAGGTTAACATCTTAACACTAAAATTTCTTATAACACTAAAAAGTCTTATACTATGAAAACTGTACATAGACGGTTATCTTACCTGCAAAAGACAGAGCCTGCTTGAGTTTCTGGCTAGCAAAACTGGTGTCGACCCGCGGCTGGGGTTTTTTATACCAGTTTCTGAAGACAACGCCAAATATGGCGCGCTCCTTAGCTCCTTGCGAAGGCCAGAATCTCAAGTGAGGCTTCGTAGTCTCTTACAGATTATTGTCTAGATCTATGTACGTCATTAGACAGACAATTCTACAACGTCAGCGCGATTAGTAATAGCTTATGATTTTTCTAGGTTTCCGCAATGCGGTACTTTACATGTAGTTTTTCTTTGTGTGCCGACTTTAGGATACAAGGGAAATGTATGTATAGACGGTTCGTACTTGATCATAATAGCGTAATAATTGTTGAATAGTAGGATACGAATAAATGGATTAAATCTCAATATATTTTAGTAGAAGACCACTTCCAATATGATTTATCAATTTACTTCTAATACAATTTAATCAAAACTTACTCTTAACACAATTTAAAGGAATTTTCAATCTTGTTACTTGTACTGAAAAATTATGTCCTAATAGATACATTCTCGTCTCTTTCCGATGTTAGGCAAAGAGCTTCGACTCTCCGGAAGAGACTCAGTGGTAATCGTAATGATACTTCCCATAATGGTAAGGTTTGGCGGATGAACATCCTGTTAGATGTGCGAAGAACATAATCATTGAAAATGAAAGGTATTGATAGTACCAAACGACGTTTCAACCATTAATGAAATGCAGGCACTTTTAATTTTTAATGTTATTTCTAAAATATTTTAATGAAAAAATATTGAAGAAACCATTCGTTGTCAATAACATCGTACAGATGGCACGTTAATAAAGCTATTATTATGTACCCGGTGGTCAAAGTGGTTAGAGCGTCCGCCTCGGATGCGGGAGGTCGCGGGTTCTAACCCCGGCTGAGTCATACCAAAGATTTCTTTAAAAAAATGTTACTAACATCTGCCTCGCTAGGCCCTCATCGTTAAGATGTTAGTGTCAGGACTGGTCAGTCTGGTTTCAGGATAATGTGACTGGGTGGGACACGATGCTACATGTCTGCAGCATGATGCCCCAGTGCTAAACATCATTATAAACTGCCGCACTGCAGACATCGTAGAGATATGACTGAAAAACAGGTAAAACTACGTTCAAAATCAAACACACACACACACAGACACACAGACACACACACATCCTAGTTTACTTTTTTCCCTATCATGCACTGGAAAATGTCTAGGATGTTCGAATTGTGGAAACGAAATCTATCTTCAATTTATGACCATTACTAAAAAATTTCTCTGTTGATATCTGTTGGTTTAGTTTTGCATCCTCGTGTCCATTCAAACAATCGGAAGCATTTGATTGGATCACATTGCGAACAACTCCCATATAGGCAGCATTTGATTGGATTTCATTGCGAACAACTCCCGTGTAGGCAGCGTTCTGCATGATCTCCAAACACCATTGCTACCACAAGCTGATTTCTGCAAGCGATTTGCGAAACATTTTTCGTTTTGTGTCATTTTGCGATGAATTCGTAAAACCCAACGCAAAATACAGATTGTTAAAGCAGAAAGTAACAGATCATGCAAACTTATTTTTCAATTCGCAAAGATTATTTCGAACAAATTCAGAGCAAACATGAATCCAGTTATAACATAAAACTAAACTGACACGCGATCAAACTATCTATGCAGACAGTTGCATTGTGTACTTAGCAACATATGTGGAGATGGAGTGTGTTTTGGCGCTGTGACTCAAAACTTGGTTCACAATTACTTGTAGTTCGGGTGTGCTCGTAACCTCGGCGACGATGAAAATTCAGGTGATTCACTTTTAGAAGTCTCCTGAGCCAAGGTCACAAATAGTTGGGGATTAATACCTAACCATATTTTTGTTTCCAAGTACCAAAACATAATTTAGTCTGTATTTAGATGATCATTCGAAAATGAGATTTACTCGGCTTGCATCCCTTTTCAGGACCTTTGAGTCGGACGATGAATTAAACCTTTTAGACCTCTCTTTTTATTTTAAGATAAAACATTTATAAGAAATATCTTGACAAAACGTATCTCCAAGATTGTCCAGTAATTATTTTGAGAAATCCTACGCGTATAACGTAAGGAAATGTATGAACAAATAAACTATAAAGCTAGAGTAAACAAAATGGTTCACAAACATTGCCCGAGAATCGCGTGCAGTTCATCCATTATTCTTGGAGAATAAAATCTGACACGGAAACATGAAGAATCATATTCGTATGTATGTATGTATGTACGTACTTACGCATGTATGTATGTGTGTGTGTATGTCTGCGTGTGTGCGTGCGTGCGTGCGCCCGCGCGTGTGTGTGTAACGGAAGTCTGTACAAAGTTGACAAGAATATAGATGGAAGAAAACGAAACGTTAACGTGTACTGAGCAGCCAAATTATTCATTCATGGTTTGGACATGATGATAAAGAAATGAACCCTTGTATATATTATGCATATCTTTGAATTAATGGATGTTCCAAGAGAAACGAAGTTAGATAGCTCACTATTATCAATTTATCAATGATCTTTTCATTCAGTTATGTTTCCTGTCCATGAATGTAAATGAAGTTATGGGCAAAGTGTTGTCAATCGCTTGGAAGAGTAGTAGAATGACGAACTGTCACGTAGGAGAACAACAAAGAACATATTCTTTTTAACAATTCATATTTTCTTTGTTAATGTACACAAAACAACAGATCATCAACAATATCAGCATGCAATACCAAATGAAATCTGCTACTTTAATCTGTTATACACTTTCTCTACCCAACACGTTTAGGCATACGGTAATCTGTTATACACTTTCTCTACCCAACACGTTTAGGCATACGGTAATCTGTTATACACTTTCTCTACCCAACACGTTTAAGCATACGGTAATCTGTTATACACTTTCTCTACCCAACACGTTTAGGCATACGGTAACAAGAAAACTTAATGTATTTAATCTGGTTGGCGAAACATTTAAAGCCAGCTCGTGAAAATACCGATCATTTCACCCACTCGATGAATTACATCTGTTACTCGCTCAATAAAATCCAATATCCCGTAAAATCATGCGAACATTTCTGCATGTCAGAAGACTCAATAGATGAAACAAATCGATTTATCAATCACAGAAATAGATAACATCAAAATCATTTTGAAGACCAACTGGTAAACCGTATCCACTTATAAAAATAGCAACTGTGAGATTTTCCATATACTTTCTTAAGGAGAGAGAGTTTTCACAGATGACGTGTTTTGCAAAACTCAAGATGGGATGAGATACTGTATACAACAATCCAAAGAAACGGCATGCGCTCTATTGACGCTTCTTTTGTAGTTTAAAATTTGGTTCTTTACGGGGATTGGAAATAAGATCTCACAGTTTTAATGAATCCCGTAAAATATCTAAGATTTTGTACGGTAGATTTTATTGTAGTGAAGGAAGAAAACCAAGACACCAGAAGAAAACTATTGAACTTTGATGGACAACTTTTTTACATCAGCACGTGACGGAGATGGGGGCCAATCCCGGGACTGCGGAGATGCGAAGCGAAACATGTTACCACAGCACCATCTACACCTCAAACGTGCCTCGTTTGTTCAAACACTAGCCGTAACCCTTTATATTCTTGGTTCATACCCTTGTATAAATAACGTACTTGGTTCATACCGTTGTATAAATAACGTACTTGGTTCGTACCGTTGTATAAATAACGTACTTGGTTCATACCGTTGTATAAATAACGTACTTAGTTCATACTGTTGTATAAATAACGTACTTGGTCTTGTTCAGACACGGCGTCTTAGGCAAGCAACTTACATGGTGGGGTTGACGAGTTTAGCATGGCCCCTTAAGGACCGTTGATAGTTGTGGGGTTGACGAGTTTAGCATGGCCCCTTAAGGACCGTTGATAGTGGTGGGGTTGACGAGTTTAGCATGACCTCTTAAGGACCGTTGATAGTAGTGGGAATGACGAGTTTAGCATGGCCCCTTAAGGACCGTTGATAGTGGTGGGGTTGACGAGTTTAGCATGGCCCCTTAAGGACCGTTGATAGTAGTGGGGTTGACGAGTTTAGCATGGCCCCTTAAGGACCGTTGATAGTAGTGGGGTTGACGAGTTTAGCATGGCCCCTTAAGGACCGTTGATAGTGGTGGTGTTGACGAGTTTAGCATGGCCCCTTAAGGACCGTTGATAGTGGTGGGGTTGACGAGTTTAGCATGACCCCTTAAGGACCGTTGATAGTAGTGGGAATGACGAGTTTAGCATGGCCCCTTAAGGACCGTTGATAGGTCTTAGATTGTGTTATCTTATTCATCATAATGATATATTTACAGCAGCAGGATTTTAGAAGTGAATATGAAAACGTGACAGCTCTCACATGGATGAAATTGATTTTTACATTTTATCCGTGTGTGGACTATATATATATATATATATATATATATATATATATATATATATATATATATATATATATATATATATATATATATATATGTGTGTGTGTGTGTGTGTGTGTGTGTGTGTGTGTGTGTGTGTCTTGCAGATGTAAAGTTTATAATATGTGAAATCACTTCCGTCTGAATGTCAGAAACTAATAATATACGTAAACCACTTTTTTTCTCTCTAACGTCTCCAATGCGTAATGGTAGATCTAAAAAGACATATTTTTACATGTCTCCCATGTGTAATAGTAAATCTCAACATACATAACACATATCTCCCATGTGTAATAATAAACCTAAAGAGATATATGGCATATATTTCAAATTTGTTATAGTAAATCTAAAGAGAAGATCACATGTCTCCCAAGTTTAATATAAAATCTAAACAGATGTATCACCTGTGTATCGTATATTTTATGTATAAACACCCACGTTTGTCTTTCTGTGTATCGGTTGCCAAACAAGAGGTCGAGAGTTCGAAACTCGAGCGGCATCCAAACGTTTTTAAAACACTATTTGGTAGTTTTATGTTCAAACGTTTTCTGTTAAGCTCGCTTATCTCATTTTTTTATATCGTTTTATTTATTTTTTCACTTGTCCAATGACGGGCAATTAACCTAGTGTAATAATATATCTAAACAGACGAATCATATGTCTCCCATGTGTAACAGTTAATCTAAACAGAGCATCACATTCCTTCCATGTGTAACAGTTAATCTAAACAGAGCATCACATTCCTTCCATGTGTAATAGTTAATCTAAACAGAGCATCACATTCCTTCCATGTGTAATATTTAATCTAAACCGACGTATCTCATGTTTTTCATATTTGATAGCAACATGAACACACACACATTGTATATGTCTCTCATGTTTAGTAGTGATTCTAAACAGATATGTTATAGGTCTCCCACGTATCAGAGTAAATCTAAACAGACGTATTATAGGTCTCCCTTGTATAATAATAAATCTAAACACACGTGTTGCATATTTCTCTCAGTGTAATAGTAAAGCTAAACAGACGTGTTGTATATATGTCGGCCAGGTGTAACAGTAAATCGAAACAGACGTGTTGTATATGTCGGCCAGGTGTAACAGTAAATCGAAACAGACGTGTTGCATATGACTTCCCAGGTGTAATAACAAATCTAAGCAGACGTATTACAAATGTGGCATCAATAGCAATACACTGCGTCGTTTGACTTGAATTTGTTCTGGCCACCACTAGTGGATACTACACATAATAAACCTTAGTAAGATACCATTCAAAACACTTCCAATGAGATATTAGTTTAGTAAGATATTAACTTAATAAATATTGCTTGGTATTTTACAAGTCACTCACCTATATATTGAAATATCCTACGAAAACGCAAGAGAGAGAGAGAGAGAGAGAGAGAGAGAGAGAGAGAGAGAGAGAGAGATTACCTGATTTGAATGTGGTCCATGTCATAAACCGGTGACAGGAAAATTACACTGAGATGGGTGCAATAATGGAATAACAATCTAGCCAATACAAGAAGAAAAATAGTTGCATCAAATCGTAGCAGAAAAATAATTTTATAGGATCGTGTATCAACTTTCTGCATTTTCAGAATCTAGTCAAAATTCAGATATTTTTTTCTTCTCATGTAATTGTCTAAGTAGGAACAGGCAAAATTTCTACGTTGATCTATTGAAAACGTTGGTTATATTTGTTGTCAGATTAACGATTCTTCTCTCTGACGTTCGACATCAAACTGTCATCTTTATTTATTTCTGCTGCGAGTTGGATAGCATCGTTAGGTGATGAGAATAAAGTTGAATCTATATTTCTGTTAGTGTTTACCACTGAGTTGCACCCAGATTGCAAATATTTGATGCAAACATAGTATTCTATTTATTTTTGTTTTACACAAACTGGACAACGAAACTGATCATTTGTTCCACTTTCATTAGTACTGCTCACATTATGTGACGATTTTCTGGACGCACCTTTCTAGGTTTTTAAATCAAAAGAATAAATAAAGACAAAATCAATGAATGACGATGTTCAAACACATTTCAAATTATGAGCCGACTGTACGTGAACAAAGTTTCCTCTAACAAATGAAGCAAACGTATTTCTGAAGTATCCTCGAAACCCCATTGCGAAAAGTCCAGATTCAGCAAACAGTCAGTCTGAATGCTTTGTCCTCGAGAGTACGTTCCTTTTTTTCTATTCGATACTGTGTCTCTTATTTTACTGTATTCGAGACTACATTACTGATCGGTCTTCGCATATGTTACAGTGTTGTAATAATGCGAAGTTTAAAACGCAACTTATCGGCATGGCTCGATCCCATATATACATGAAGATTGTATGACTTATAGAAACATATCGGAGTCCAGCAGTTTTGTGAGGCCTTTTAGACTTGTCATTTCTTTCAAATATACGATGTTTTCAAGAAAGGTTCTCTTGATAAGCCATGTTGTTATCTACTTCCTCTGAATGTCACGTGTAATCAAGCAGACGAACTCTCCAGCCGGGCACTTTATTTCTCAGCCAATCAAAGGTTTTCTTGTTGTTTGCTCCAACACCTACATATGTTTCATATAAAGAGCTTAATCTATTGGCAGGTTTGAAACCTGGAATCAAAATTAGATGCTTGAGTAGTATGAAAGCTACTTTGAAAAGCTTGCGTGGAGGGTGAAACGCAAGAAAAAAACAGAATTAGTTCGTCTTGGAAACAATAGAAATATTGTGAGCTGAACAAATACGATATATTGACGTTTTAGGTGCATCAAGAAAACATCACCAATAAGGTCAGACTTGCAAACTTGCAAACTAGAATCCATCATCGGCTCTTCTATTCCATGTTCACGCTCGTTGATTGTCAATTGAATCTTTTGTAACATTCCATCCATATCGTTCAAATAATTTGCAATAACAAAATACAGCTCTCCTTACGTCTGCTTTTGCAACAGATAACGCTAGTAGCATTTGACAGTGTTGATATTTTTGCGGATAATTTTCAATTTCATTTCACAAATTTAAAGCATATATGAATCATTCCTGAAATATTGCTTTTTTCCGAAGGTAAACAGGTAATATAAAAGCTTCATCGCCATGGCTGACGTTTGAGTGACAGGACACTTGATTACTTTTTGCTCACTAATGATTACGTGGGTAGCTACACACAATTCTCATCATAATCCACAAAACAGTTAATCCATATGAATGAAAAGATAAAGATTAAAGATTATCTTTCAGATTTTATGTAGAGATTCTCCCACATTATCTTACAAATTCAGACTTTTAACTGCACAAAAGAACTTAAATCAGATGTGCAGAGGTGGATAACGAAAGCACGAGTGAGCGTCAGTTCTTCTTGTAAAACAAATAAAAGCCACGGTGAGAGAGGCATCAAGACATTTTGACATTTTGGAGGTACCTAAGGAAAATGCCAATATAAAGGCCATAGATGCTGACATTTTGGACTGTGTTACTTTTCAAATGTCAGACCCCAACCCTATCCTATTCAACAACAGCTGAATAGCATGTGGAATACAAAGATTATATATTATACTCTTCGTTGTGGTAATGCTCATGTATTGATTCTTTATTAATTAAAATAATTTTGATTTTATTTTCTTTTTCTATACTAATATGTGTTCTCGAATCTGGGTATTTTAGATCGATCAATTTTCCTCCCGTAATTAGAATAATCACGAGAAATTTATTGCTAAAAGTAAAAAAGATGATGGACTACATGGATTTACTTAATTGTAAGACCCATACATTACATTAAGTATTTTTGTGTTTCATTTGGACGTGTACAATTCTTTATTAAAATGATTCAGCATTGTTATTTGGCAGAATTCGGTATGCATCACAGGTTGCGCTCCCGCTTTTTCAAAACGCCATTGTTACAAGAAGTCGATAACTGTATGAACCTTGTATAAACTTATATTCTCGAGTGGACTTATTTTTTAAGAATTCGCAAAAAATAGAATAAAATATAGAAGTTGTAAGGTATGAATTAGATATAACACACTATCAATTTAATTAGTATTTTTTTTCTTATACAATACTCACTACAGTAAATTATTTGAAACAGTCATAAATTTATTAGCACGTGATCAGCTTCAATACTACCAATTACAACCCGCTAATTGGATTTGCTTGGTGTTTATCCCTTTCACATTTATTTACATTGATGAATACAGCCTTACAAGAACACTAGGTTTCTTATAAAGAAACTATTTGTTATATAACTATCATCATAAAACTGATGTTAAAAGACATTTTCTGTGGCGGACCGGAACCCCAGTATCAGAGGATGCTATCAAACAACAGTCACATAAAGGGGGTTAATACCGGAATCTTGGGGGACCCTCCCCCCCATGAAAAATGTTTGGATATCAAAATCAGCTCAGTACAAGCGTCCAGGTCGAGCTACTGTATTGATAATCTGTAATTATCTGAAATAACACGTTAATATTATTTCCCAGTATGTTTCGACTAATTCTGGGAAACACTACGATTACGCCATTTGAGAATTATCAAGAAAGATAAACCACACCATTGAAAGGTGTACTTACAGTTTTGTTGGTACGACGTGTTGTCACGGAAACATTGATACAACAAACCACATCAGCATTAAGAATACTCCGAATGTTGTTGGTACTACATGTAGTCACTGAAACATGGACACAATAAAAATCACTAGCATCAAGAATACTCAGAATATTGTTGGTACAACAACAGTTACGGAAACATGGATAAACCACGCCCTTGGAACGTACACTGAGTCATGTGGGTGCGACACGTAGGGACTGACACATGTTCAGTAAGCACAATTTGCTGTTATTAAATATGAGATATTTCAGATATAGAGGAAATAATGAAAGTATTGTCATAGCTAACACTCAACACGTGACTGATCTGAATCACACAAGTGCACAGGAAATGAAAAATGTTAAACTGAATGACTTTGAGTCACAAAAGTGTAAAGAACAAGAAAAATTAAACTGAATGGTCTAAATCACAGAATTGCACAGGAAAATATAAATGAGAAACTTAATTATCCGACTCACAGAAGTGTAAGGGTAAAAATATGAGAAACGCGATGATCTGAATCACAGAAGTGTAAAGGGCGATAAAAACGCAAAACAATGATATGAATAACGGAAGTGTGAAGGACAAGAACTATGTGAAACGTGATTATCTGAATCACAGAAGTGCACAAGAAAAGAAAAATGTGAAAATTATCTGAATCACTGGTGTGTAAAGGACGAAAAAAATGAGAAACGTTCAAAATAGTCTCGTAGTTTCCACTGAAAATGTTACTGTTATATTAGTGCAGCAAGAACAAATTTTAATTACATTTCAAAAACGATCGCATTCGTTTTAATTGACCTCATTGGATATAGTCGAGTTTACTAACCCAAATCATCAGTGACGACCATGATTTTGAATACACGACACTATGGTGTGAAAACATATCTACACGTACGCTCTTGAGCATTTTAAAATGTTTTAAATTCCGTAATTTTTAGTTACGTTTTAGAAACTAAAAATAAATTGGCTATTCTAGTGGCAGTTTATTAAATATTTATTTATTTATTTATTTAATTGTATTACCGTAATCTAGGTAATCTAAGTAAATCGGTCAGACTTAATTACAATATTTGCTGTGCTCATATGATATAATACCTCCCAATTCTTGGTGTTATAACGAAAATGGGTACACACATCGTAAATGAGCCCAAAATATATTATGCCGGCCATGCCAGAAGCACATGAAGAAATGCAAACAGTTCTCAATCACAGCTAAAGTATTATAATTATATCCTTTTTATCAGTCAATTGGTTTTACTGATATATGGAAATGCACACGTGGTTTTGAACTGCAATCCAACTGTTGTTTCCAAACCGATTTTATAGAGCGCGCCATACCACAATGACCACAATGAGTCTCATTCCAATCCGTTCTTCAATCATTTTTATAATTCCATCCTTGACTCACACCAAAATTACTCATCCGATTAATCACTGAATCGTACGTCTCGAGAAAAAGAAACCTTTAACCTACAACAGCTAAAAGCACTGTGGAAAATTGTAACTCTATAGTATAGATATATCCAAGAATACATTATAATTAACTTTTGTCTTTAGCTTCAAGAGAAGCATTAAAACTTACAGGATCGAAGATTCATATTGTAAAATGGTATTCTAAGACAATAAATATAATTAATAGGATCGTAAAATGATAATAGGACAGTTAAATGACATTTATATGATGGTAAAATGGCATTCATATGATGGTAAAATAACATTCATATGATGGCAAAATGACATCCAAAGGATGGTAAAATAACATTTATATGATGGTAAAATGGCATTCATATGATGGTAAAATGGCATTCATATGATGGTAAAATAACATTCATATGATGGTAAAATGGCAAAATAACATTCATATGATGGTAAAATGAATCCATAGGATGGTAAAATAACATTTATATGATGGTAAAATGGCATCCATTGGATGGTAAAATGACACTCATAGGATGGTAAAATGACATTCATATGATGGTAAAATAACATTCATATGATGGTAAAATAACATTCATATGATGGTAAAATGGCATCCACAGGATGGTAAAATGACACTCATAGGATGGTAAAATAACATCCATAGGATGATAAAATGACATTCATATGATGGTAAAATAACATTCATAGGATGGTAAAATAACATTCATATGATGGTAAAATGTCATCCCTAGGATGGTAAAATGGCATCCCTAGGATGGTAAAATGGCATCCATAGGATGGTAAAATAACATTCATAGGATGGTAAAATAACATTCATAGGATGGTAAAGTGATATCCATAGGATTGTTAAATGGCATTCATAAAATGGTAAAATGACAGTAATAGGACAGTAAACGGTATTCAAGGATAGTAAAATGGCATTCGTAGGACGGTAAAATGACATTCATAGGATGGTAAAATGGCATTTATAAAATGGTAAAATGACAGTAATAGGACAGTAAATGGCATTTATGGGATAGTAAAATGGCATTCGTAGGACGGTAAAATGACATTTATAGGATGGTAAAATGGCATTCATAAAATGGTATAATGAGAGTAATAGGACAGTCAATGGCATTCATAGGATAGTAAAATGGTATTCATAGGATGGTAAAATAGCATTTATAGGAACGTAAAATGATAATAACAAGACAGCAGAATGACTTTCATATGATGGAAAAATGGCATTCATATAATAGTAATATGGCATTCATAGGACGGTAAAATGGCATTCATAGGACGGTAAAATGTCATTAATAGGATGATAAAATGGCATTCATAGGATGATAAAATGGCATTCATTGGATGGTGCAATGATATTAATAGGACAGTAAAAATGTCATTCAATGGATAGTAAAATGGCATTCGTAGGATGGTAAAATGGCATTCAATGGATAGTAAAATGGCATTCGTAGGATGGTAAAATGGCATTTATAGGACGGTAAAATGGCATTCATAGGACGATAAAATGAATTGATATGATGATAGGACGGAAAATGGCATTAATAGGAAGGTAAAAAGACATTCAAAGGATTCAAAATTGTCATTTATATGATGGTAAAAACACATTCATAGGACGGTAAAATGGCATTCATAGGATGACAAAGTCTTACATGTTACAACGACAATGACTTTATCGCCCTTCTACAATCACGCCTCCAGTAACAAATCAATCAATCGATCAATCAATCAAACATACAATCAAACATACAATCAACAAACCAATCAATCATTCAGATCGATCAATCGATCGATCAGTCATTCAACCAACAAACCAACCAACCTACCTTCCTACCTACCTACCTATCTATCTATCCATATTTTTTCCTCCTACAAACGTTTAAAATTTGACAAATGTTTGTTTTGTAGAAACTATTCTGTAATTATTTTTGTCTCGCCTGCATACGAACGAACCCCTCTTCTAAAGTAATTCCGTTTTGTTGGGACAAAACTATCGACAAGTAGTTTAAATACAACAATAAATAGTGTGCCTTTTGACAAAACTATCGAGAAATAGTTTAAATACAACAATAAATAGTGTGCCTTTTGACAAAACTATCGACAAGTAGTTTAAATACAACAATAAATAGTGTGCCTTTTGACAAAACTATCGACAAGTAGTTTAAATACAACAATAAATAGTGTGCCTTTTGACAAAACTATCGACAAATAGTTTAAATACAACAATAAATAGTGTGCCTTTTGACAAAACTATCGACAAGTAGTTTAAATACAACAATAAATAGTGTGCCTTTTGACAAAAGATGCAGCAGGAAAATAAAATCATCTGTCATATTTGCCCAGAACCGTAATGACGTTGTAGAAAAAAAAATGAATTCTTATTTTCTAATGTACCTTGAATGAATCTAGTAAACGATTGGAAATATAAACAAAGTTTTAAAGATATAGCCAAATAATTTTTCAAATATTAGTGTCAATATATTTGACTACAAAAGTCACAATGATGGATATCGTTGTGATATCACTACGCCACCCGGTGTAGTACCGATGCATAAGATTTCACTGCTTCTGTAACTTTCATTTTGGAACTGTTAAAACAAACTCACGTATAAGACAGATACAATGGACATGATAGAGATGTAAGAAATGTGCGACTAACTACATGAACCTATCGCTTTTCACCACGGTAAGACAATCTCCATGAACCTATCGCTTTACAAGACGGTAAGACAAACTCCATGAACCTATCGCTTTTCACCAAAGTAAGACAAACTCGATGAACCTATCGCTTTTCACCACGGTAAGACAAACTCCAGGAACCTAAAACAAACTCCATGAACCTATCGCTTTTCACCACGGTAAGACAAACTCCAGGAACCTATCGCTTTTCACCACGGTAAGACAAACTCCATGAACCTATCGCTTTTCACCACGGTAAGACAAACTCCAGGAACCTATCGCTTTACACCACGGTAAGACAATCTCCATGAACCTATCGCTTTACAAGACGGTAAGACAAACTCCATGAACCTATCGCTTTTCACCACGGTAAGACAAACTCCAGGAACCTATCGCTTTTCACCACGGTAAGACAAACTCCATGAACCTATCGCTTTACACCATGGTAAGACAAACTCCAGGTACATGTCGCTTTACACCACGGTAAGATAAACTCCATGAATCTATCGCTTTACACCAGGGTAAGATAAACGCTAGGAATCTATCGCTATACACCACGGTAAGACAAAAACTCAAGGAATCTATCGCTTTTCACCACACCAAGGTAAGACAAACTCCAGGAACCTATCGCTTTACACCACGGTCAGACAAATTCCAGGAACCTATCAATTTACACCACGGTAAGACAAACTCCAGGAACATATCGCTTTACACCACACCACGGTAAGACAAACTCCAGGAACCTATCGCTTTACACCACGGTAAGACAAACACTAGGAACCTATCGCTTTACACCACGGTAAGACAAACTCCAGGATCCTATCAATTTACAGCACGATAAAACAAACTCCAGGAACCTATCGCTTTACACCATAGTAGGACAAACTCCAGGAATCTATCGCTTTGCACCACGGTAAGCAATCTCCAGGAACCTATCGCTTTACACCACCGTAAGACAAACTCCATGAATCTATCGCTTTACACCACGGTAAGACAAACTCTAGGAACAGATCGCTTTACAAGACGGTAAGACAAACTCCAGGAACATATGACTTTACACCACACCACGGTAAGACAAACTCCAGGAACCTATCGCTTTACACCACAAAAAGGTAAGAAAAACTTCAGGAACCTATCGCTTTACACCACGGTAAGGCAAACTCCAGAAACCTATCGATTTACACCACCGTAAGACAAACTCCATGAATCTATCGCTTTACACCAGGGTAAGTCAAACTCTAGGTACATATCGCTTCACACCACACCACGGTAAGACAAACTCCAAGAATGTATCGCTTTACACCACGGTAAGACAAACTCCAGGAACATTTCGCTCTACACCACACCACGGTAAGACAAACTCCAAGAACCTATCGTTTTACACCACGGTAAGACAAACTCTAGGAACCTATCGCTTTAGAAAATGATAAGACAAACTTCAGAAACCTATCAATTTACACCACGATAAGACAAACTCCAGGAATCTATCGCTTTACTCCACGGTAAGACAAACTCCAGGAACCTATAAATTTACATCACGGCAAGACAAACTCCATGAACCTATCGCTTTACACCACGGTAAGACAAACTCCAGGTACATGTCGCTTTACACAACGGTAAGATAAACTCCACGAACCTATTGCTTTACGCCACGGTAAGACAAACTCCAGGAACCTATCAATTTTCACCACGATAAGACAAACTCCATGAACCTATCGCTTTACACCACGGTAAGACAAACTCCAGGAATCTATCGCTTTACAGCACGGTAAGACAAACTTCAGGAATCTATCGCTTTACACCACGGTAAGACAAACTGCAGGAATATATCGCTTTACACCACGGTAAGACAAACTGCAGGAATCTATCGCTTTACATCACGGTAAAACAACTCCAGGGATCTATCGCTTTACACCACGGTAAGACACCTCCAGGGATCTATCGCTTTACACCAAGGTGGTACTTAACTGCAGGAACTTGCCACTTTACATTACGGAAAGACAACTCAAGGAACCTTTCGCTTTACACCATGTTACGATAATTATAAACGTATTCTTTACCTAAACTCTGATGTTTGTTAAGAATGCTAGATATACAGCTAAGATGTGTTCTTTTACTTACCCATTCAAATTATAAACCAATCAAATCCAAATTTTCTACCTATTAAAACTTTAAGTCAGTTCCAACCGACTCTCATATGTTCACGTAGGCAGAACAGACTAAACAACGTCAGGGGCAAACTACTTCCCAGGTGTGTTCTTGCTTCGCCGGAAATACAACTACCTTCACAAGCTGAAATGGTGATTTTCTTGTAAAAACGCATGTTTTTGTGTTTGCTCAATTTTCAAGGTATTTCCAAATGCAAAGGAAATAAAGAATATTGATAATCTATCCAGCGACACTAATGTTGTTATTGTTAACTTGTCATATTTTTGTTGCGTGGACAGTATTAAAACAACAAAAGTGTTGATTGAGAGAGTTAAAACTACTAACATTTAATTATTATTCTCAAAATAATAGCGAACTCATACAAATTATAAGTTTATTTGTCGGAAGATTTGGTAAAGACTTCAAGCGCTTACAATTTAAGTCTGTCTTCATTTAGCCGTAAAAATATGAATGCAAACGAACACACGTGAGCCCTAAAATCGTACTAGCACATAGAAAAAAGTACGTAACCTAGTAAATACACATGATCCCCTAGAACAAATCATACATAATCTAGTAGAATATACATGAAAAACCATACATAATCTCCCAGTAGAATGTACATGATCCCCGAGAAAAACTGTACATAATCTCCTAGTAAAATGTATATGATCTCTTAGAAAAACTGTACATTATCTCCTAGTAAAATGTATTTGATCCCCTAGAAGAACTCTACATAATCTCCTAGTAAAATAAACATGATCCTCAAGAACAAATGTACATATAATCCCCCTAGTAAAATGTATTTTATTCTCTAAAACAAATGTACATAATCTCCCAGTAAAATGTTTATGATCCCCTAGAAAAACTGTACATAATCTCCCAGTAAAATGTTTATGATCCCCTAGAAAAACTGTACATAATCTCCTAGTAGAATATACACAATCATCAAGAAAAACTGTAGATAATCCCTTAGTACAATGTATAGGATCTTCTAGAAAAACTGTACCTAATCTCCTAGTAAAATGTATATGATCCCCTAGGAGAACTGTAATAAGCTCCTAGTAATATATACATAATCCTCAAGAAAAACCGGACATAATCTCCTAGTCGAATATCCCCTAGTAAAACGTATTTGATTCCCTATAAAAAAAACTGTACATAATCTCCTTGTAAACTGTATTTGAACCCCTTTAAAAAGTGTACATAATCTCCTAGTAAATATATATAATCCCATAACAAACGTACATAATCCCCTAGTAAAATGTATATGATCCCCTAGAAAAACTGTACATAATCTTATAGTAAAATGTACATGATCCCCTAGAAAAACTGAACATAATCTCCTAGTAAAATGTATTTGATCCTCTATAAAAACTGAACATAATCTCCTAGTAAAATGTATTTGATTCCCTAGAAAAGCTGTACATAATCTCCTTGTAAAATGTAGTTGAACCCCTTGAAAAACTGTACATGATCTCCTAGTAATATATTATATAATCCCATGAAAAAACGCACATAATCCCCAAGTAAAATGTATATGATTCCCTAGACAAACTGTACATACTCTACTAGAAGATAATACATGATCCTCTAGAAAACATGTACATAATCCCCTAGTAAAATGTACACGATTCTCTAGTAAACCTGTACATAATCCCTTAGTAAAATGTATTTGATCCTCTATAAAAACTGTACAAAATCTCCCAGTAAAATGTATTTGATTCACTAGAAAAGCTGAAACTAATCACCTAGTAAAATGCATATGACCCGCCCCAACAAAACTGTTACAATCTAGTAGAATATAAATGATCATCTAGAAGAACGGTACATAATCTACTAGTAGAATGTACATGATCCCCTAGAAGAACTGTACATAATCTACTAGTAGAATGTACATGATCTATACAAGAACTGTACATAATCTACTAGTAGAATGTACATGATCCCCTAGAAGAACTGTACATAATCTACTAGTAGAATGCACATGATCCCCTAGAAGAACGGTACATAATCTACTAGTAGAATGTGCATGATCCCCTAGAAGAACTGTACATAATCTCTTAGTAAAATAAACACAATCCTCAAGAAACACTGTACATAACCTCCTAGTAAAATGTATATGATCCCCTAGAAGAACTGTAAAAAGCTCCTAGTAATATACATATATATAATCCTCAAGAAAAACCGGACATAATCTCCTAGTTGAATATACATGATCCTCTAGAAAAACCGTACATAATCCCCTAGTAAAATGTATTTGATCCTCTATAAAAACTGTACATAATCTCTCAGCAAAATGTATTTGATTCGCTAAAAAACCTGTACATAATCTCCTTGTAAAATGTATTTGAACCCCTTGAAAAACTGTACATAATCTCCTAGTAATATATATATATATATATATATATATATATATATATATATATATATATATATATATATATATATATATATATATATATATAATCCCATTAAAAACGTACATAATCCCATAGTAAAATGTATATGATTCCCTAGACAAACTGTACATAATCTACCAGAAGATAATACATGATCCTCTAGAAAAACTGTACATAATCCCGTAGTAAAATGTACATGATTCTCTAGAAAACCTGTACATAATCCCCTAGCAAAATGTATATGATCCCCTTGAAAAACTGTAGCAATCTAGCAGAATATACATGATCCTCCAGCAAAACTGTTAGTAATCTCATTATAAAATGTATATGATCCCATAAAAAAACCGCACATAATCTCAGTAAAATGTATATGATCCCATAAAAACTGCACAAAATCTCAGTAAAATGTATATGATCCCATAAAAACTGCACATAATCTCAGTAAAATGTATATGATCCCATAAAAAACCGCACATAATCTCATAGTAAAATGTATATGATTCCCTATAAAAACTGTACATAATCTCCTAGTAAAATGTACATGATTCTTTAGGAAACCTGTACATAATCTCCTACTAAAATGTATATGATCCCCTAGAAAAACTGTAGCAATCTAGCAGAATATACATGATCCGCTAGCAAAACTGTACATATTCCCCTAGTAAAATGTATATGATCCCCTAGAAAAACTGTACATAACTCATAGTAAAATGTATATTATTCCCTAGAAGAACTGTACATAATCTCATAGTAAAATGTATATGATCCCATACAAACCGTACATAATCTACTAGTAAAATGTATATGATCCCATACAAACCGTACATAATCTACTAGTAAAATGTATATGATCCCATACAAACTGTACATAATCTCATAGTAAAATGTATAAGATCCCATACAAACCGTACATAGTCTACTAGTAAAATGTATATGATCCCATACAAACCGTACAAAATCTACTAGTAAAATGTATATGATTCCCTAGAAATACTGTATATAAAATCCTAGTAAAATGTATATGATCCCTTAGAAAAACTGTACATAACATACTAATAGAATGTACATGATCCTCATGAAAAACCATACGTAATCTCCTAGTAAAATGTATATAATCCCATGTACAAACGTATATAATCTCCTAGTAAACTTATATGATTCTCTAGATAAACTGTACATAATCTACTAGTAATATGTACATGATCTTCTAGAAAAGCGGTACATAATCCCCTAGTAAAATATATAGGATCCCGTAAAAAAACGTACACAATCTTCCAGTATAATGTACACGATCCCCTAGAAAAATCGTACACAAGCTTCCTTTAAAACAAACACTATCACTAAAAAACTGTACATAATCTCCTGATATAATGTATATCACCCCCATCTGTTTTTTTTTCTCTATAATTGCATAAGATTACATGCTTCAATTACCTAGGTTACATGTTTTTGAAAATTTAGAGGTGCACGTGCAATTACTCTTATGGACCTTAGGGTCACTGACAAAGTTCTAACAAGGTAAATTGAGCGTACGTGCACTAAAGTAGTCAGAAAGGTGAAGGGGATCATCAGTGTGTATTCTTAAATGAAAGGTTGATGTAGCTAGCACACAAGGAGATTTGTCAGCTTATCTCAAGTTGTGCGTCATCTATATATATATATAAAGAAGATAATCTGTTCAACTCCTATGCGGATAACTAGTCTGAGACACATCTATCCATGCCAGTCACGGATAATTATCCTCTATGCATATTTTTGCTTCCGATATCCTTCAATCGAACCTGCTTGCGTCAGTTACAGTAGTGTGGCCTTGGCAAGGAAGTTTACTCATGGGCACTAACTAACTTACTTTTGTTGCCATGCCATAAAACGCCTAACCAAACAAAACCGAACCTAAACAAAAATACGTCATCAGGTGTTGTTGTCTTGGGTTTTACGCTATTTGTGAGAGCAAGATATGCAATACATGGCGGCCAGTCAAGTTGGTTAGGGAAGAACCATGGAAACCCCCAATAAGAACGACCGACGCAAGGTAAGCTACTGGCAAGCTTTTCACATACCCACATTGGCCGAGCCTGAGACTTGAACCCACGCGTTCAGAGGTGACATGGCAGTAATCAGTAACGGAGACCGCTTTAGACCACTCGCCCATTCGAGGCCCCAACGTCATCATTCACACACTGTAACCATCTCCTACACATTAATGCAACTATCTGTCTATCGATCGGTAAGTGACTGTGTCTAGTAGAGAAACTGATGGGCTCCTTGAAACTGCACTATAAGTCATATTCGGTCAACAATACTAGAAATTGTCATTCGGACCACTAAGGTTATATTCGGTCAACATTACTAGAAAATGTCATTCGGACCACAAAGGTTATATTTGCTAGACATGTATATGCATCAGTTAGGATGCGTACGAGTGACCCGTTAGAGGCGAACGAGATGATTTTACTTCATCTTGCAGCAAGGGTTAATGAATATTAATGAGATACGAGAATCTTGCAATCTCTAACGTGCCTTCTTTTGACACTTCAAAGCCAAGTATGTTCTTTGTCAATACACAGTCAAAACACATCGGTGGTTGCAGTTGTTTTTTTTAATACTAGACTTACTCATAGTGTAAAATTTAGATGCCGTATAATCAAAACTGTAAGAAGTTTAAGATAACTACATGACCAGAGGTCAATAATACTACCTGGGTAGAGGAAAAAATACTACTTGGGTAGAGGTCAAGATTACTCCCCGAGTAGAGGTCAAGATAACTACTTGGGTAGAGGTCAAGATTGCTATATGGGTAGAGGTCAAGATTGCTATATGGGTAAAGGTCAAGTTTACTACCAGGATAGAGGTCAAGATAACTACTTGGGTAGAGGTCAAGATTACTACCTGGGTAGAGATCAGGACAACTACTTGGGTAATCTCAAGATTACTACCTGGATAATAGTCAAGATAACTACTTGGTTAGAGGTCAAGATTACTACAGGGATAGAGGTCAAGATAATTACATGGGTAGAGGTCAGGACAATTACTTGGGTAGAGGTCAATATTATTACCTTGGTAGAGGTCACGATTACTACCTGGATATAGGTCAAGAATACTTCTTAGGTAGAGGTCAAGATTATCACCTGGGTGGTAATCAAGATAACTGCTTTGGTAGAGGTCAAAATTACTATCTGGATAGAGGTCACGATAACTTCTTTGGTACAGGTCAAGATTACTATCTGGATAGAGGTCACGATAACTTCTTTGGTAGAGGTCAAGATTACTATCTGGATAGAGGTCAAGACAGCTACTTGGGTAGAGGTTAAGATTACTATCAGGGTACAGATTAAGATAACTACTTGGATAGAGGTCAAGATTTATATCTGGGGAGAATTCAAGACAACTACTTGGGTAGCGTTCAAGATTAATATCTGAGAAGTAGTTACCATAATTACGCAGGTAGAGTTTTAAATTACTCCTTTGATAGTGGACAAGATTATTCATTGGGTGGGTGTTGTAATAGTTTTAAGTGATAAGATCTGCTGAATAGATTTCCAGTAATCTTGAAATAGCTCAAGGACTGTACCACGTGCAACCTATCAGACGTGTAAGTGTAAGTGTGCTATTATTAGAAAGAAAACCATCGTGCTACAGAGGCACGCGAACTTGCACATCAAATCTACACTGAAATCACGTAAGAAGAGAAGAAACTGCCAAAAGTAACAGTTAGTGCTTGCCAATTCTATTTACAATGGTAATTTGCGATCTCTATATTGAAAATAGACCAGAACCTGCACTCAGAACATAAACACTGTCTCGATATGGATGGATAGCTCTACTTCGGAACTCATGGAAATATAGGTCGCAGTTTGGCACAGAAAGCATAGCTGTTATATTCTCATCAGAGCAAAACTTTCGAGATCGTTTGGAATGGAGATTCCATAGCT
The DNA here is from genome assembly GCA_028554795.2 of Sinohyriopsis cumingii. Taxonomy (NCBI): domain Eukaryota; kingdom Metazoa; phylum Mollusca; class Bivalvia; order Unionida; family Unionidae; genus Sinohyriopsis; species Sinohyriopsis cumingii. Next base: position 5,643,518 of record CM068833.1, read on the forward strand.
ATGTTTGCTTTCATGTGTCCGACATGTGTTATTTACGTTATTTAAATGATAACTAATCTGATCCATTGCGATCATGTCACAGAAGTGTTAACCAAATTATACTTATCTCATACGATCGTATCACAGAAGTGTTAACCAAATTATACTTATCTCATACGATACGATCGTGTCACAGATGAGCTATCTCATACTATACGATCGTGTCACAGAAGTGTTAACCAAATTATACTTATCTCATACGATACGATCGTGTCACATATGTGTTATTTAAATGATAACTAATCTCATCATATACGATCGTGTCACAGAAGTGTTCTCCAAATTATACTTGTCTCATACGATACGATCGTGTCACAGATGTGATTTTTAAATTATAACTAATGTCATCCTATGCAATCGTGTCACACACATATGATCTATCTGATAATATACGATCGTGTAACAGGAGTATTAACTAATTTATACTAATATCATAATATAAGATAGTATTAAATAAGCCTTATAGTCATAGACGACACGTTTTATGCGAGTTACGGCACTCATTGCCTTGACAAGGGGAACGAGACTTGTAGTATTTATCACACACACACGCGCGCGCGCCGGCATGCATATCGATCCTTAAAGGACAAAAAAAATTAATGCAAACGTGAATTGTTTAGGATAAAGCGTTCGTTAATGCCTGTGTGTGTGTGATTTGGATTTTTTACGTAGCTTTAACAATTTTTCAGTATTATCCTTACGATGTCTGCAGTGAGGCAATTTATAGTGATGTCTAGCACATGGCATCATGCCGCAAACATGTAGCATCATGTCACAACCAGTCACATTATCCTGACACCAGGCCGACCAGTCTTAACTCTAACTTCGTAGTGCTGAGCGCCTAGCGAAGCAACTGCTAGTACCATTTTCTTAGACTTTGATACGACTCGGCCGTGGTTCGAACCCGCGACCTCTCGGATCCGAGGCGGATGCTTTAACCTAAGGGTCTCAAACTCAAACCACCCAGATGGCCGCATGAGGGCATTTTCAATGGCCTGCGGACCGTACCACCTTTGTTACATCTCATGACACCTTGTGACCCCAATTATATTGCCGGCCACATAATACGGCGTGGCAGGCTGCGTGTTTGTGAACCCTGCTTTAACCACTAGGCTACCGAAGCTGTCCATGCGTTTGTGAAAACTGTTTAAACTTTAATCAGTGATAAAGCCATATTTATGCAGCAACAGAGAAGTTTACATGACTGCTCCTTTACGATGAAATGTTGACACGATTTCTGTATTTTGCTGGCCTTTGAAAGAAATTCAACCTATTTAACATAAATGTAAGATTTTATGTATCACATGACGAAAATCAGCATTAATATTTGACAAAATCCGCGAATTAATGCAAGTGAAATGACTTTGACGTTCATTGATTCGCCTCAGACATGACGCCCTTGCATTTTATAACGTAATAAGTTAATATTTTTATTTGTTAAATATAAACAAAATCTTACAACAGTTTAGACAACGTCATACAGATAACGTCATTTGACGACATACTATATCTGACTGCGTTTGTTGGAAAGTAAAGAATTTGAAAATGGTTATTCTAGTTAATCCAACAATAATCTCGAGTTTCAATCAACTCAATTTCTCGTGCTCAAAGAAAATGGTAAATTGAGTGACTTGCTCACTATTCGGTTAATCAATATCGAGAATAAACATCAAGAGCAAGGAGAAATTATGTTTATAAATGACTCAATCAATCTTCGCCTGTTTGGTTTTCTAGTCTCAACGTACTAGCTAAATTGATTAACACTAATAGGTCCCATTTTTTGCCAGTAACATGTTATCGGTTTAAGCTGAAATTTAGAACTCCAGTGACTGAAATTTCACCTTTATTCACATCTATGTGATGTGTTTTACGATGATCTTTTACTACCATCCTCAGTTTGATAACGAGTCCGATCTTTGCAATTTAATGTAATTGCTTAATTATTGTGAAACTTTTTTATATCACTTTCCCGATAGAAAGTTTTATCATTTGTTGAGCCTAGAAAATATGTTTTCCATCCCTCACAAAGTGATATTACGTTTTTTTTTTTTTATAAAAAAACAAAAAACAAAACAAATTTGATGTCCCCTTTCATGTTCAAACCCAGTATGTTCTTGTACCCACTGGCGTACAACATAGAGGGCAATGGAGGTAAATAGCCCCTGGTTGCACTACTGTAGTGGCAGCAACAAGGGTAAAAGAAAAAAGGAAAGACGACAACAAGAAAGGAAAGGAAAATGAAAATAAATGGTAGAGTTGTAAAGAAGGATAATATTTTTGAAATTATTGTGATGCCACCCTTGATGACTAACAAGGCTATAGCTAAACAAAATAAGCGGCAGAGGCGGCATATTGGACCTCCGTTCGTTATATGCCACTGCTGGTACCAAATAGTTGAATGAATTCAAATTGCGAGTAACACAGAGGCAATTAATTGATCGGTGGTGCTCAGTCTCCGACACTAATGATTTTAGAGGCTGAACTCGTGGGTACCGCATGCAAGCAATCTAGGAGAAGGGCGATGTTTGTTTAGGTTCCCTTATTCTGACGTGTAATTGTAAAGGTGAGAATCACGAAGAACACTAACCTAAGAGTCATTCACACATCACAATGAATCACGATAGCCAGCGTCTTCATCAGGTCCACAGCCTTTCTCAGTGGGATTTTCAATATGTAAACAGTACGAATATTGCTTCACCAATTAGAGATTTAGGGGTCATTGATAATGTCATCTTAGTCTACCTGAAGTTAATCATATTTCTTCTTTTTATAACAAAATTAATGTAAATGTTATTTTGCTTTTATCTTTAAATTATTCCTGGCACTGATTCGTGACTTTTTATGAATTCCCAAGTGATAACCCAGACCTGCCAACCGTTACGATTTTGCAGTAAGTCTTACGAAAATGACCCTTAAAATACGGACTTACGAAAATAAAAGCAAAAACTACGGAAAAATGATTGTTGCCAAAAAATCTGAATAATTTGTTCATCCGGGTTGATGTTAGCATTAGTGGAATTAGTCAAGAAACCAGACTAACTTTACATCAGTACATCAGATGCTTTATACTGCACATATTTTGTCATTCTAAAGCGTCTGCGTGATCAATCTGTTGATTATAGAATTTGTAAATAAATGGCGTCCAGCAAGAGATGCATGTTGAAGATGAAGGGACAATAAGCATCATAAGAATCAGATTCTTGTGAATAAAAGCTGGAAGGGACACAATTACATTTATTGGACATCACGTGCCAATTTGAATGTCTCGTAGAGGGAGATACGATTGCTATCGTCGTGTGAAATGGAAAAAAAGTTTGAAGAATTTCGTTAAAGTTGAGAGATAGCAACAAGCCATTGAGCTGCATAGGGTTTGGAAATGAAGTTTGTGCAACTATACTTGTGTTAAAGAACGTCTACGTGTACTTTTCAGTTGAACATAATGTTTACCGTCGGTGCCTGTTTTGAATACCGAACCTTTAAATACGTTTTGCATCTTTACAGTTTATGGTAGTTTGTTACACCTTACTGAAAAGTGGTCAAACTTACGGAACAAATCAACTGCCTTACTGAGACGGACTTGTCAGGGTTTGCAAGTCTGCTAACCTTCAACACAAGATTAGATCATTTTTGGTGATTTTCTTTAATTTTCGGAAACGTCAGCACACCTTTGCCACATTCATTATCGTGATATATCCTTTTGGTTATTCATAATTTTATTCTCTCTCTTAAGTGCTTTTATATTGAGTAATTGCATGATTAATATGACATCCTTTCATAAGTACAAATCGTTGGATTATTTAACATTTTAAAATTTTGTTGTGCAGTCTAAGGCGTTTTGGGAATCTTCTTTTTAATTTTAATACAGAGTGACAATCATCTGTAAAAAAAAAAAATATTTGCCCGTCGTTATTGAACGCTGTTCGTCCTCGCTCATTTTGTTCTAGCAATATTGTCTAATACGTTACATTGTCTAATACGTTACATTGTCTAATACGTTACATTGTATAATACGTTACATTGTCTAATACGTTACATTACATGAAATAGTTGAATGGTGGGTTTAATATAGTACTCCACGTGACAAGCCTTTAAAACGAAAATTCAGAAAGGTCATATAGATTCTTTTCTTTTCTTTTTTCTTTTCTTTTCTTTTTTCTTCTTCTTTCTTTAATGACATCGAAACTCATCTTGGCAATTAGTCCTGTGCTTATATTTTTGGTGACGCTATTTCCTTGTATGTACTTCATATACATTTTAACGTTTGAAGGATAGTGACGAATGTGTCACAAAATTATTCGCGTTTGTCACATAAATCTGAAATCCAGTTTTACTGCCGTTTTCAAAGGTTTATAGTCATATTCTTCGTTGAAAGTTTTATAATTCACACCGAGACCTGAATCTTTCAATAATTTCATCCACGCATTTTTCGAACTGCCAGGGGGCATCTGATCACAGTTGGTGTGTTACTTTGTTGACTGTTCTGTATACAATAAAAACAAACCTTTGTGGCAAAATACATATATGCCACTCCTTTTCTATATAAAAAAAAAACTTTCTTTTGATTGAACGTATTATTTAGGATCCTTTCTTTATCTTTTTTTTGCTGAATTTTGCATTCTTCATGCGTTTAAGATATTATTAATACGTTCTACCCATACATGGCCAGAAAAAGACACGGCTGCACCTTAGTTTCTCGATTGCGTATTCACTATGCCACTAGGCAAGCTAAACGTAAGAAAAACAACCTTCGCGTGAAATAATCTATATATACTAGCTGACAACTTGTGCAAAAAAGCAAAATTGCTGCTTCTATTCGGGCCAAGTGCCTGCTTAAACGCCATCTATGACGTCATTGCTACCATGGAGATCAATACACTCAGCGAGACAGACGTGCATGAAATCGATACATAGTTATAAATATAATTTCCGCAACATCTTCCTTGCGTAAAGCACATAATCTTGGAAGAGACGTACTAATTCTGTACCAGATCGGATCAGTCGAGACTAAATATACACATTTGCTACACCACGCCAAGGGACGGTTCGTATTCAAGCTGCTAAGGAAGAGTGAACGGTGTTTAGGCTTATCGGCAACCAAGCTTTCAATCGTTCCTCTGTGATTGTTTCTACCAACAACGTCTTTATTCCACATAACAATTACACGAGAGAATACACTGGCAGACCCTTGTTCCATTCGTGCGGGTTTGGTTGATTCGAGCGGAGCTCTCTTTTAGCCAGCTTTAGTGTCAAAGGTCATACCGTCTATCACTTCATTATACTAGATTTGTATAAAATCAATGCATACAAGTGTTGTTACTATTTTACCGTATATACATGAGTACAAGTTTGACTAAACTGGTGTGTGTGTGTGTGTGTTTGAGTATGAGAGAGAATTCATATTTTTTTGTAGCACAGACGTGACAACATTAATCGAAAGACATTCATCTTTTCTGGTTTTTAACTCATTAACTGGTTTGTTAAGCAAAGTGTTGGTCTCGCATCCACTTGGAAAGTGGGTAGCCCTGTACTATATACGTGGTTATAACGCACTCTACTACTTTGAATGTATAAAAAGTGGCACACAGATCAAAGCCATACATTAATTAGCTGTCGAGTCGCAAAGAAGCCTTCTCTTATATATATATATATATATATATATATATATATATATATATCTTGATTTTAATGACATTTTTAAAACCTTACATGGCTATGTCATGCAGAGGGAATGGTAGTTATGTGCCTTCTCAACGAAACATCCAGGCAGATAACCCAGACGTGGCCTGGGCGGGTATCGAACCTGCAACCTGCTACCTTTGGCTTGGATCACGAGTCCGACGCTCCACCAAATGAGGTAATGCATTGATCGATTGATCGATCGATGGATCGATATATCGATCGATCGAGAGAATTGTGGTGATTATGACAGTTGGCATAGATGGATAAAATCATTCACCTGTCATTTTTATTTTTATTTATGAATAGATCACCATGAACTTCCAACTGTCGACATTAACGTAAATGGATGAAAGCATAAAACTACAAAAAAATTTAAAGCCTTTATTTAAACGTATAAATACCCCAAAATGTCAAATTTTCGGAATATTTTCTTCTTGGAAGAAATGCATGTTTAAAAAAAAATTCAGTGTCTGGAACGCACGTGTGTGTGTGTGTGTGTGTGTGTGTGTGTGTGTACATCGGACACATTTTGCTACAACAATTCGATGAGACACATTATTGACTGCCGCCTTGACCTTGACGGTACCGCAAATATTTGCTCTCTTCTAGGAGTGATTTGAGTCGAGTTGGCCAGCAAAGAATTTGACCGTTTTTAGTATGGGATATCTGTGCTATTAATGGTGATCCAAAGGATGGGTCAGTTCAAGTCCCAATCTCCTGATTATCAGCTACCTTATTTTAATTGTTTACCATCAAATACGTCATTGTCAAGTTTTTGTGGTATGACCAGCCGAGATATTTCAAAGACTTATAAAAATGGTACTAACAGTTGCCTTGCAAGGCGCTCAGCATTAAGAGATTAGTGTTAGGACTGGTAGGCCTGGTGTCAGGATAATGCGAATGGGTGGGATATCATGTTACATGTCTCGGGCATGAAGCCCTAGTGCTATACATTACTATAATCTGCCACATGGTAGACATTATAGTGATATGACTGAAAAATTATTAAAGCTACGTTAAGAATTCAAATCACACACACACTGAGGGAATAAAGGTATTATATTTCATCTATAGTCATGGACATGCTGCTTTTACTAAGAGGTGACTCACTTGATCAGATCTATTTAGAAGCATGACGGGTGCTGATAATCATGTAGTGTCGCAAGTTTACGTTTATGTTGTGCTAGCGTAGCCGATGCAAAGTAAAATATGCGTTTGAATAATCAGTGACCTGCGCTTGAGAATATAAAAACATGATATAATTGTCTTTGTTCCAGCGCACATTTGACGCATTCAACAAATTTGTTGACAAAAAGCAGAGATTACGATGGTAGGCGGCATTACATTAATGGTAGCGGCATGATATCACAGCGTTGTCAAAGTTGAAGGTACTTAAAAATTTATTGGGGGTGCAGGAGGGAGGTTATTAATTTCCTTCGGTCTAAACAAAAGTCCTGTCTAGGTGCAATTTTTTAAAAACATTTTCTTACTCTTCACTCTTCATACGTTTTCATGGAATATGGTGGGAGAAAAAACCCATTGCGCATCTGATAAGGACCACCTCCTCCCATGTAACTATGCTTGAAAGGAAATTTAAGCCCACCCCCCTCTCTCTTTCTCTCTCTCTCTCTCATTCAATTATCGAAGCCTTAACTTCCTATTCTTTGAGCGGAAATGTCAACTCCAATCAGAATTTGTTAAGCCACTTCCGTAAACCGTAATGCGGTCTTGAACGTCAATCATATGTCGTGCTGGGAACCACGTTCAAAAAACAGAACTTTAATTTGATATATCAGTTGCAATGGTCATAATGGTCATAATACAGAATAATATGTTTTATATTTGAAAACAGCTAAGCCTTGAAAGTCTCAGGTCAGGAGAGTACTTTAAATTTAAAGAGTACTTTCTGACGATTTATGTGATGACTAAATTACAGAGAGTGACTATTTCTATAGAACTATGTATATATTTATCGTACGTATATTTATTGAAGCAAACTGCTGCCCACATGGCACTTTCGGTTCTGTTTAAACTCAACTGCAAAAGTCACAAGGGTCATGTAGGCAGTCAACACCGATTATTTCAGTAATGTGTGTCATTTTTTAGAATTTGATTATACATACATTTAAGTGGCAAGTATTCACTTCGTTTGGATTTGTATATATCCATATCCTTTGGAAGGTCATTATTTAGACGCCCCGAGAGGTACATACGGCAAAATCAATGTTGAAGTACGTAGACAATTTGGGACGAAATGAACCTAAAGATGTGATCCAGTTCAATCCGGATTGAATGTCGCGCTCTGTGATGTCACAATGAAAGTCACGCATATTGATAAACAAATTTGTTACACCCTCGATGTTGATGATTCCACTCGACGCTATCTTATTTTGACCAAAGTGTAGACATGGCCAATATTGTAAAAGACCGAATATATCGATTATTTTCGTCGGGAAGTTTCTTGATGACAGTTAAAGTGCAGATCATTAACAAATCAGGATTGAATAGACTTTGGTTAAGGAAAAGTAGTGTAAGATTATTTTTCATAATATTTAATTTAAAACGAATAAATGTGCATGCAAGACCCATGTGACTTGTACCATGGGCAAAAAGGACTGTGCTTGTGTGTGCCTCATTTGTAATAAAATTTTTAAGGGAATACGACAAATCTTAAGAAAATATTGAAATTGTAAATGTTGAGTCAGCAAGTCTTGTGCTCGTTCGAAAAACTCTGAACTTTTCAACTCGGATGATGGTAATATATACGGAAGAACAAAGATATCAATTAAGGACAACTCAGAATGAGGCTGACTTCCGGGTTTCACGGTCTATGGAGAGCATTTTACCATTTCATAGCGTACTTACTATACTTTAGGTGAAAAATATACATCGATTGGATGTCAGCAAAGCTTCAAATCATTCGGAAAATCCTTGGGCTAGAATAAGATCTAAAATTTTTAATTTTGACAGTTTTTGAATTGACTTGGTTGTTATTTTGTCCAAAGGAACGCATTACCTGTTTGCACTGGTACCCTACGATCGACATCATTGGACGAACTTCAAGTTCTCACCGGTGAACTGCCATTAAAATAAGAAGACAGGAAATGCTCCTCCGATACTCCAATCGATTAACAAATGATACCGACTCGCATCCTAAAAACAGTAACCATTAGCAAATGCAACAAACCGTTTAGCCGCAAACTAGTTCCTAAACCACTAGGTGGCAAACAAATCCTAGAACTCATGAAAAAGCTGCCAACACTTGCTCTACAAGAAGAGTACACTCACTCCCCTAACCCCGCCCCTTGGACAAACCCTATCCCTAGGATCAACACTAGAGTCACCAATTATGGAAACGATTTGGAACAAGAATCTAAACTCAAAACCATCGTAGCAATGGAAATGCAAGACATCTACTCTGACTTCGTTTTTTTTACAGACGGATCTAAAACAACCGAACCCAGAAGAACATCAGCTGAAGTGGTTATTTCCGAATTCAACATACAAATGGGATCCAGATTACCAGACCACTGCTCTACTTTCACCACAGAGTTCTGGGCAATAATAGAATCAGGAAAATGGATTAAAGACCAAAAAGTTCAAAAAGCAGTTATCATCAGCGACTCACTTAGTATAAGAGAATCCATCAAATTTTACAGTACCAAATCCAGAGAGCAATTCTTGGCTAAAGCTTTCTATATGCTCAAGGAATTATCCACAGCGGATCAGATAGTTCAATTTATGTGGATACCCTCGCATATAGGAATCCCTGGTAATGAGCTAGCCGACAAAGTTGCAAAAAAACATGTTAGGGAACCCTAACCCTGCACCACTCAGATATAGTATAACAGACGCCCAAATCATAACAAGAAACTATATTAACCAGAAATGGCAGGAGGACTGGAACTCCACTACCAAAGGCAGGGTACTCTACTCCATTATAGAAGAAACAAATAGGTCCATCAAACCATTCAAAGTGAACAGCCTGGACCAAACAATTATCAATCGCATCGTAACCGGGAAAACAAAATTAGCAGGAAGTTTTGGCAAACATCTAGGACCCAAGCTTGCTAACTGCTATCACTGCAAATCCACTGAAGACCTGCCACATATATTCAATAGCAGCTCAAAATATCAGGAAGCTAGAATGGAACTTCAAAAAGCCACAACAAATTGGATCCCTTATCACTCATTCAGATTTCTTAAAAATAACAACCTCAACATAAATATGACCTGCCAAAACACACTTAAATTCCTAGACACATCCAAGCTAAAAGAAAAAATATAAAACACCCTAAAAACATAAAATAAAAACCCGACCTCAATTAAAATTAAATTTCCACTAGCGGATGGGCACCCTTGACATGTCCTGGGGGACCTGAGTACTCAGCAAGGGTGTCCATCTAACTTAAAAATAACAACCTGTAAAACATACATAATCCACCCAACTACTCTTTAAAATCAGATTAATATACATAGACAGATGGGCGCTTTTGATACGTCAGTAGTTAGGTGGGACGGTCTAGGGACTAGGGGAGTTCCATGTTAAAAAGATGATATTCACTCTGGGGACTACGTAAATTTAACATGGGAAGCAATATCCATTCTGGGGACTATATAAATTTAACATGGGAAAAAAACAGACATCCACTCTGGGGACAAGGGAATTTAACATGGGAGAAAGGTAATATCCATTCTAGGGACAATGACATTTAAAACAATGGAAAAAAAAGTATCCATTCTAGGGACAAAGGCAATTGAAACATGGGATTTTTTTTTTTTAAAAATAAAAAAATAAAAAATAAAAATAAAAAAAAAATATGGGGTAGGCAATGGAAAGTCATTCTCTTTTCGAGAAATGTGGGTGGCCCTGAAAAAGGCCTTTGGATTTATGTTAATATGCCCTTAACATAAAGGGCATCTGCGGCATCTTCTTGTCCTCAAGCTGCGTCTTAGTGTAGGGCCATAAATCAGAGTCCTCTTGAGGCAACCTTGTCTTTCTACGTAGATCTTACGTATCCACAGACTGGTGTTTGTCCTGTGGACAACGGTCCACTTGGATCGGACATACATTAGCATGTCCGTCCTAAACATCATTGAAGACACAAGGGTGGATGATTCAACTGTGGTCCACATCTTGAGGCGAAGAGAACAGGTGAATCAATGCAGTGAACTGCGCTTATTTATAGGTAGAGGAAGGATTGAAACGGATTGAGTTCATTGACCAATCCAAACACGCGTTACAAAATTCAGTCAGCCCGCATCCAATCCGAAGAGAGCAGTCTGTGACGTCACGTGGTCTATATAGATTCGCTAGCGCATGTGTGCAGTCAATCTATGCGACAGTGATTCAACATGACGGAAACTCAGAAAATGATCCATTGGGGTGCACCAGCAGTGGAGACCACTCAAGGGAACCCGGAGTTACTTTCAGAAGAGGTAAATTGGGATTTTGTGGATTTTCTTACCTCGCAAGAATTTGTTCCGGAACCTTCGTCTCCTTCTTCATTACCGCAAGTGGAGAATTTTAGACAGAGACAGAAAGAAGAATTGGAGAAATTTATACAACGACAAAAGAAAGCGGAACAAGCTTTTCTCCTACAGCAACAGCAGCAAGAAGAAGAGGTAAGAAAAAAACAACAGCAAGAAGAAGTAGCAGCAAAGAAACAAGAGGGTGAAAGTCAAACGGTCACGGTACTGTTGGACATTTAAGCGGAGTTAAGAAGTCTGAAACAAATGTATCAGACTTCTTTATTACGGCCGAAGAGAATACGACCTTCCCGAGCTAAACACGTCAACCCTGTGACTAAGCCTACAGTACCACCCTTAGTGATTTCAACCAAATCATCATCATCATCAACAGTACGCAGTCCAGAAGTAGGCCTTGGCCGTGGCAAAGGCTTAAGGCAGTTAAAGTTGATTGCTTAAACTCACCCCTACACCAAAGGCCCTTTTCAGCGCCACCCACGTCTCTCGAAAAGAGATACATTTTCAATTGCCAATAATTAAAAAAAAAATATTTTACCCCTATAGTACGTGTATATGAGTGCGTGAGTGTAGCTTCTTATTTTAAAATCAAAACTCAAAGACACTTACCTTATATAATTGATGTATTCTTTTCTCAATAGTTACAATCCAATTCATAATTCACAACAAACAATTTAGAAAGTTCATAGACTTCTTCTATCTCATTGTTTACTCTCTCTGTTTTTTCAATTTCTTCACCGTCACGGTCTTTTCCTCTTCTTCCTCCTCACTTTCTTCCCTTCTTCTTCTGTTTCTTTTTCTTCACCTGTCTGCTTTCTTCCTCTGAAGAATCCCTCTCTTCTTCTGAAGAATCCCTCTTTTCTTCTGACTCCTCTTGCTTCTTTTTTGGACAATCTGGAGACCAATGTCCTTTTTCTTGACAATAATAACAGATATCTTGACTTTTGTCTTTTCTAGCCCCTGTTTTTCTTTTTTGACGGTCTGGACACTCTGAAGACCAATGCCCTTTCTTCTGACAGATATAGCAAGTATCTTCACTTTTATCTCGAAAGGAAGGAGAGTAGTCCGTGGGGTGGTCTGAAGAAAATTTTCTAATGACCCCTCGCAAAGCTCTGATGAAACGTTCGATTTGGCTAGTCTCTTCCATCGTTGTGCTCGGTTTGAGAGTGAAATGAATAGTGAAAGGACAAGACACACACCCTTTTATATACGCTGGTCTGCCATGACAATAAATTAGTCTATGGTGTTTAAACTTGAGTCATTTGACGTTTTACACTCAAGATGAAACGATCCAATTCATTTGAGAAGAAAGAAGAAGAAAGTAAGAGGCAGAAACGTGATCTATCGCCTCGTACCAGGGCTGAAGTCTTGGCACAAATTCATGCCAGTGATTTTGAAGAGGACATGAGTGAACCAGAATCCGAACCCTCTAAACAAAGTTCACCACCCTTAGTCAACCCTGAAAAGTACTATTCCATTCGAGAGACGGAAAAGCGCTCCTCTAGAAAATTTAGAACCACGGCTTACAAATACTCAGTGAAGTTTAAAGATTTCAAGGCTGAAGTACCGTTAGAGAAAGCAGAAGGGTTCATCACTGGGGTGTGGGATTCTTTGCTCACCGCACTCAAGCGACAATGTCAACCCAAAGAAGACGATCGCTTGAGACTTTCCATACAACACGACGGTTTGAAATCCCCTGTTTGGATCGAGTTTAGCACCCCTGCAGAATTGACTGCTTCCAAAGTCATGGACAAGATTCAACACGTACAACAATCCAATGACCAGTTTGACATCACCGATGGAAAAGCCACACTCGACATGACCCACGTCTCTCCTCCTCAAGGGACCGGACAACGCCATAAGGTGTTATTGGTGAACGACCTTCGCATCACCAAAACGAGCCTCGTCCGAATTCACAACCCTCAAGACCAGATGTGTTTAGCCAGGGCTATCGTGGTGGGACGAACCTATGCCAACAAGAACGACACGGTAGAATGGAAAAGAGCCTGGGAGAACATTCGAAAATCGAACCGAGCCAACCAACGAAGTGAAGCAGAACTCCTGTTACAACAAGCTGGCCTGTCCAAAGACACACCCTGCGGCATTCCTGAAATGCAAACATTGCAAGATGTCCCAGCTCCATTCTATACCTTGAAAGTGCACCCTCAAGAAGTGCGCGGGCCTCTGTTGTTTCGAGGCCAAGACTTTAAGGATGGAAAATACATTCACCTTTATTATCACGATGACCATTTCGATACCATTACCACCATCACCGGATTCCTGGGATACAAATATTACTGTGAGAAATGTGACTATGGTTATAATAATCGAGAGCAACACAAACATTGCGGATGGAAATGCTCAGGATGTTTGGCCTCTCCACCCTGTCTGAGCGAAGGACAAGAAAGAGTACATTGTCCTGCTTGTATGCGCACGTTTGTCAGCCCTGCCTGTTACCAACAACATCTGAAGACGCAAGGTTCACAGCAGAAATGTGCTTGTCAACTGCTGAGATTGTGCCCTACGTGTGGACAAGGCCTACGTACCAATAATGCCAAGGCACACGTATGTTCAGGAAAGACAAAATGTCACATTTGTCACCACATCGTGGACTTGGAACACCAATGCTACGTGCAAAAATACCAAACCCTACCAGAGAAAGAGGACGGTCACAAGAAGAAAGGCATTTTCATCTTTTTTGATTTCGAATGCATGCAAGAGACCGGTATTCACATTCCTAATTTTTGCGTGTCTCATCGAGCGTGCGAGAAGTGCATTCAAGAACCTATCTTCAGTCATTGCCCTCACTGCAGCAAGATTCCCGGAGGGCGTGAAAAAATCTTTCGAGGACCGAACACGTTGGCCGATTTTGCTCAATGGGTCTTAGACCCCATCGACAAGACGTGGAGCCAAGAGGACATCGAACGTTACGGAGATTGTCATCGTCATGCCACTGTGATGGCTCACAATTTCTCCGGATACGATGGACAGTTTCTTTTGAGGTACTATACGGAACATGGCACCGAACGTCCTAAAGTGACTTTGAACGGAGCCAAAATGATTTTCATGCAAGTGGGACAAGTGCAGTTTAAAGATTCGATGAGTTACTTGGCCATGCCTTTGAGTCGAATGTCTAAAACGTTTGGAATGACAGAAATGGCTAAAGGGTACTTTCCACTCTTTTTCAATACGGAAGCCAATCAACACGCCGTTCTACCCCATTTACCTGAGGCTCACTATTACCGAACAACGAGAAGCTTTCTACGCTTGGTACCAGGCTCACGCCTCGGACCCTTTCGACTTTCAGGAAGAAATGTTAAAGTATTGTCGTTCCGACGTGGACATTTTACGGCGTTGCTGTGGAAAATTTCGAGAACTGTTCATGGAACACGGAGGGGTCGATCCTTTGAAAGAAGCTCGCACCATTGCCAAAGCGTGTTCCTTAGTGTACATGCAACGATTCATGCCTGAAAACACCGTGGCTGTCAACAGTCCTCAAACGACCCACTATGTCAAACGTCAATACTCGGTCAATGCCCTGCGCTGGTTACATTACTTGTGCGACAAGGAAGACAAATGGATTCAGCATGCTCGCAACGGAGGAGGCGAAAAGACCATCAAAACGCATTCGGTCGATGGCTGGGACTTAGAAAACCCCAAGATCGTGTACGAGTTTAACGGTTGCTTATTTCACGGATGTCCCGTCTGTTACCCTGACCGTGGCACTAAAAATCAGTTTTTACAGCGAACCATGGAAGACTTGTACCAGGACACTTGTCAGCGACGCCTAAAGTTAGAACAGCAAGGATACCAAGTGGTGGAAATGTGGGAACACGAGTACGATCACCGTTTGAAAACCGATCCCGAATTTAAACGCCTCGTAGAAAGTTACCAGTGGGTGGACCCGCTGAACCCGAGGGATAGTTTGTACGGAGGAAGGACCAATGCCACCTGTTTGCTGTACCAAGCCGACGAAGAGAAAGGAGAAGAAATCAAATACTTGGACGTGTGTTCGCTGTATCCCTACGTGTGCAAATATTGTCGCTTTCCTGTAGGGCACCCACAATTGTTCACGGAACACATCGACCTGAAAAACATTCGACAATACGAAGGTCTGATCAAGTGCAAAGTTTTGCCGCCCACGGACTTGTGCCATCCCGTGTTACCTCACCATTGCCAAGGCAAACTGATGTTTCCTTTGTGCCGTACTTGTGCCGAAACGTGCAACCAAGACTAACCTTGTCAGCACACCCAGGAAGAACGGGCCTTGACGGGGACGTGGGTTAGCGTGGAATTGTTCAAAGCTCTGGACATGGGATACCAACTGATAGAAGTGTACGAAATTTGCCACTTTCCCAAGACACAACAATACCACAAGGGTGACCCCAGTCAGAAAGGCATTTTCGCCGACTACGTGGATGCCTTTTTGAAACTGAAACAAGAAGCCAGCGGCTATCCTTCCTGGTGTCACACTTCCGAAGACGAAAAGACATTCAAAGAGAAATACTATGAACAAGAAGGTATTCCTTTAAAAACGAAGGCAGGCGATCGTTTGCCAAAGTGATGTTAAATTGCTTGTGGGGTAAAATGGCACAACGACCGTGTTTACCCAAGACGGAATATTTGACAGAACCTTCCCGCTACTTCCAGATGATTCACGACAAAACCAAATACATGAAACACGTGGACGTCGTTCGCGAGGATTTGATCTTGGTCAATTACGAAGAAGATCTGGACTTTGTACAAGACGACCCTTTTGGAAATGTCATCATTGCTGCTTACGTGACAGCCCATGCTCGCTTAAAATTGTACGAAGCTTTAGAACTGTTAGGGGAACGTGTCCTGTACTTTGACACGGACAGTTGCATTTACATCCATCACCCGAGTCAACAGCACCCTGACATCGAAGGAGACCGTTTAGGAGCCTGGACAGACGAGCATCCCGACGACAAGATTCTAAGTTTCGTCAGTGGCGGTCCTAAGAATTACGGCTACGAATACCGAGACCCACAAGGAGAAGTGCACACGAAGTGTAAAGTGAAAGGATTGACTCTGAATTATCGTACCAGTCAAGTGGCCAACTTTGGGGTATTGAAAGAAGCTTTGCAATCGGGAGAGGATGAACACTTTAAAGTGACCACCTATCAACCCAACAAGATTGTTCGTTTACCCACTCACCACATCGTCAGTCGACCCTTGGAAAAAGTCTATCAAATCGTGTACCAGAAGCGAGTGCGACTTCCCATTCATTTCACTTTACCGTATGGACACGTCGGTATTGGTCTGTATATAAAAAGGAACTCTAGGCAAGATCGATAGCTCATTTGTGACTACCAAGACCAAGCGAACAAGATGAATACTTTGAAAGAGACATCGTTCCAGTTTGGGGATTGTAAAAAAGTTGTATCTTCCTCTAGTGTGACTAATATTGGATGGATAAGACACAGGCATTGCGACGGAAAATGTCCGGAAGGAAACTGCGATTGTCCATGTGGTTACCATTGTAATTGCGTAACGGAGTTTGCAGACGAGTGCGATTGTGAGCCTTGCGATGGGTACGATGCTATACGCTGTGACCTTAGCGATGCCGTAAAGCATCATGGGAACTTTGTTCTCACTACCCCTATCATGGAAAGCGATGCTGTGCGTGTCAAACCTGATAGATGCGAAAGTGATGCCGCTCGTCCTCGTGGACTCTTTACTGGGTTTCATGGTGATTGTGGATGTCAACATTCACGTCTCCCACCCTACGGATGTCATACAGCCCTGAGCAAACTCCTGTCCATGTCACCCAACCCTCATCGAAACGAACCTGTGAAAGACGAATATTCGTTTCCTGTGCGTTTGTCGGAATACTGCGACTTTGAAAATCGTCTTCAATCGTTCAAAGAAAAATGGCCTAAATATCTGGGAGGCCCAACCCCCGAAGAATTAGCCAGAGCCGGACTGTTCTACTTGGGCGAAGGAGATAAAGTCAAGTGCTTCAGTTGCGGTGTGTCACTTCACCACTGGGAACCGCAAGATTCGGCCTACGTAGAACATGCTCGATGGTCACCGAATTGTCATTACTTACCCTTAGTGGGACCGAGACATTGAAGTAACTTACCATGTCGTTGACGAAGAAGAAACCAGATTGGTTAGTAGTCAAATGTTGGACATCACCGAGACCAGTATTTAAACTTCATTTCAAAAACGATATTGAATCATTACCTAAAGAACTGCAAGAGAAGATTTACAAGGAAGTTTGGCAGGGACTTGCCAGAGTGAAATCTCAATGGGTGACTGTAGAACTTTTGTGCCGAGAAATTCACAAGAGGAAAGTGAAAAAAATCAACCAGTGTGTTAGATTTCTTTGGTCAAGTGTGCATTCGTCCTATTGTATTACTCTAGACCGTTTACATCAAAAGAGTTCAGTGACATTCTTGGAAGTTACCCTGCATGGCAGTGGCCAGAAATTACTCACTATGGGGATTACTTTTGCTCTAGGAGAAGATTGTGAATTGTACGGACTGACCTATTCATGGATACTTTACAAGACAACATTCGTGCTTTCCCTGTGGAGTTGAGAGAACGCATTTACCGAGAGCTGGTCAAAAGACAAGTGAAACGTAAAGAGCAATTGCATCCGTTACGTCTTTAACCACTGGTACCTGACAGGTATAAGAGAACCGATTCGTCAGAAATTGTTTCAGTGGTCAGACTTTGTTCAATACTTCCAAGCCCCCGATGATCCACGTGTTGATCATTTTGGTTACTTCGAGATTCACCTAGTACAACACATTGAGGAAGACAAGGTAAAGGATTACCGGCATATTTTACGTGGAATCTACTTAGCGGAAGAGGAAACATCTAAACAAACTCTGACGTTTCGGTTACAGTATGCAACATTTAGATTCCCCACTGGAGAACGAAGATCTCTGGCTAGAAAGTACGTGTATTGTTTCTGAAACAAAGAGACTATAAAAACAGGCTGCCGTGCCACGACTTATGTCGTATGTAATCCAACAGATTCCGTGGAAGGAACTCAATGACCATATTCAAACCGTGGATCATTACCATCGATTATTACAAGAACTGTATCCATTCAATTTGGGTCGACAAGTGGTGTGTGTCTTAGTGACTTGTTTTCTGGGATTTCGTTTACCAGCCGATTCCTTGTGGACTCTTTACGAACAGTACTTACCACCCCAATGGCCTTAAATGGTCACGAAAGACTCCTTTTACTCAAAGCCTTCCGTTTTCATCTGGATACTTCTCGACCTCTACGGGAAAAAAGGATTCGTCAACTTTTAGCTACCCAAGACGTGTATGACGATGTGTGTGTAGCTTGTAACTTACATCCCCATTGGACAGATGTCCGTGCCTGGAAAGAATGGGATTTTGAGGCTTGGACCCAAGAAGTGGGCCAGTATGCACGAGAGTTGTTCAAGGAAAAAAGTTACTTTTCAACCAGTGTTAGTGACGATGCCAGAAGAACCCGTCACCCAAGACGGGACAGTCGTGGACAGACCTGAAAGACCCTTTCGGGAGGACACTTGTGTGACCTTACCCTCTATAGAACTGGTCAGAACATTACCCAAAACATGTTGTACAGACACTTGTGTTTATTCCACGTTGATGGTTATCATGTGCCTTTTATCCTTGTACTTAAGCCTTTGGCTTTTATGTATTTTTGTCTTTCGTATTCATGTTTAAAACATTCAATAAACGTGTTCTGAAAAAAGTATATAAACTCTCGTCTTGTTTGTTTTCGTGTCACAAGTGACATTGCTAACACTATGGCTACCTCTGCTGTCTCTGCTCCCTCTTCCTCTACTGTCAAAGTCATCGACGAACACTTAGATCGTGCCAGTTGGGAGGCTTTGTATCTTCGTCATCCCTTTAACATGCTCATTGCCGGACCTAGCGGTTCTGGCAAAACCGAATTCGTCAAACGTTTGATCGAACATAAACATCATTTGATCGATCGGCCACCTCAGCGGATCGTGTGGTGTTACAAAGAGTGGCAATCGGCGTACAGCCTCTTGCGAGAAAGTCAAGGCGATTCCATCGTGTTTGTGGAAGGCATTCCTAAAGAAGACGACGGCATCGTCTCTGACTCACGTCAAACCCATTTGGTCATTTTCGACGACATGTTAGGAGAAGACGAAGAAGAAATTAAACTGTGGTTCACGCGCAAAGGTCATCACCGTAATGCCAGTGTCGTTTACATCACCCAAAATTTGTTTCAACAAAGTAAAGCCCATCGCACCATCAGTCTCAATGCGCATTACGTGGTCTTGTTTAAAAGCCCTCGAGATAAATCGCAAGTGCAAGTCTTAGCCAAACAGTTAGGAACGCCTTGGCTGACTCAGGCGTACGACGATGCCACTCAAACTCCACACGCCTATTTACTCGTCGATTTGAAACCTACGACCCCCGATGATTTGCGATTTCGTACCCACTTGTTTCACCACTGGTGCCAAGACGGAGGGTCTGTCCTGTACACGTCTCCGTCCTCGACTTAATTTCACTCCACAAAAAAATCTATAAAAACCTCAGATCCTTTTCGTCTGTCTCACACAACGTCAACATGACGTCCCTTCAGTCGCATCTTCCCGTCAAATTGATTCGTGCCTTGTATGGCATCAGTCGAGAAAAAAATCCACAAATACGAGCTCGTGTCTTAGAAGCTAGTCTCAAAGAAGTCTTACGATGGTTCACGGTGACGGCACGTCAATTACTGCAAGGGATCATTCAGATTCCTCATCAAACCAAACGCTTTTTTGATCGAAACAAAGTCGCTTTGACCCAACTGGCCGATCTCCGCATCGACACTCAAACCAAAAACCAAATCATTTTGAAACCTGGAGGGAGCGGTACTCTAGGAGGGGTCATCATTCGCTCTCTCTTAAGATGGGATCCTAATGCCCCCAAACTTCTCCCCAAGAAAAAAGTCAAACGAAACCCCAAGAAGAAGAAAAAGACCAGGTCCCCAAGGAGAACTTCTCCAGTGGCGGGACCCTCCTCTTACCAGACACCACCCCGGATAAAGAAGAGAAGCCCCCAGAAAAAGAAACAGAGAAAAAGTCCCCAGAAAAAGAAAAGTCCACAGAAAAAAACTAGTCGCAAGAGAGGCACTTCGGCCAGGACGCAACCTTACACTCGCAAACCACGACCTGCCACGGCGGTGACTGCGTCTCCGGAAGCATCACGTTCATCCCCTTCTCCGTTGATGTCACCAAGAACTGAAGAGTACTTGGAGACGTTGATCACACCAAGAACATCTCCGTTGATAACCCCAAGAACTTCCCCAGTGGCAGGTCCCTCCAATTTAGCGGCAGTGGCCGCTGCTCACAAAGTACCTTCTCCCAAAATCAAAGTCCAAGAAAGATCGGGCATGTTACAAAGTTTACTGGATTTGTCCAAGCAAGAACTGGCTCGATTTAGTCCGTTGCGTACCCCTGCACGACGTGTCATGCCTGTCCTGAAGTTGATACGACGTAAAGACAATCAGTGGCGACGCGTTCCAGTATAAAAAAGGCCCGTGACCAAGTCGGGGTATCAGTGTTTTTGGTGCTGAAGACTCAAAGATGTCACCCTCGAGAAAACATCCCACTTCTAAACAGCCCCAAGGAAAGAAAAGAAAAGGACTGCCTGCTCGTTTAGTCAAACATGGGGACATGTTATCTGTCCTGTCCAAAGCTTCTCTACGAAAAAAACTCATTCAATCGGCCTCCAAAGAGGTCATCGATGTGCGAATGTTGTTTGAACGTCTTGAAAGGCACGATCCCTTTGTTCAAACACCAGAAACAATGCTTAGGCAAACATCGTCACGTTCTTCGCCAAATGGTTCAAAAGAAAATTCCCATTCGTCAAAAGAAGAAGATGTTGGTCCAACGTGGAGGTATTTTACCCCTCTTGTTACTGAAAGGAGTCTTGGGAACCATGTTGGGAGGACTGGTGGGAGCAAGATAAAAAGGCCCTCGGAAGTCTCAAGATCTCAGAATCGACCCTTGACAACCCCATGGAAGGACGAAAACTAGCTTTAGTGCCTACAAGCGATGGATGGAATACCATCGTTGGCAAGAACAACGCACCCCGCATTTACCTCCCAATCCCAATTTGAGCGAGATGTCCCAGTTACACGAATTGCAGTCCTTGATGGATCGCCAAGATTTGTCCGAAACAGAAAAATCGCAAAAGTACGGTTAACTCTTGCAACGACTGCAACTCTTTCACCAGAAAGCTTTAGACGAAACAGCTCTACCCACTCTGAAAGATTTTAAGACCTTGATGAAAAGGCAAGCACCATCATTACTACCACCACCACCACTACTACCATCCCCATGGGTCACCAGAGATGCTATCCCACGAAGACCTGAGGAAGAAGAGATGCGAGAAGTGTTTCAAACACCGTCAGCAGCTCCCATTTCAAGTAAGATTGCAGCATCCTTGTTGACCCCGTCCCCCACACCCCAACGAGAAGAAATGAAAGCTTGGGTTAAAAAGATGATGTCCACTCCTCCTTCGACAGAAGTGAAAAAGAAAGAAGGGAAACCAGAAGTGAAAAATGAAAAGAAGACCAAAGCCATTCCATTGCCACCTGCACCACCACTACCTTCGACTTCTACTCCCGTAGCCCATCGGACACGTAAATCCGTTTCTAAACCACCCTTTCGTCCCACCCAAAGTAGCATCACCGAAGAGTGGGTAACTTATTAACACACAAACACAAAAATGGAAAAAGTCTTAGCCAGCATTTACTACGATCCCTCCCATCCTGCAGGTTATGCAGGAGTTCAAAAATTGTATCGTGCTGCCAAAACTCGACTGAAAAGTCTCCGTTTACCTCAAGTGCAACGATGGTTACAAGAACAAGCTACCTATACTTTACACAAACCCATTCGACGCAAGTTTGCCAGAAGTCGCACCCGAGTGGAAGGCATCGATCATCAATGGCAAGCCGATTTAGCCGATGTCTCTCATTTGGCCAGCTACAATCGTGGCTACAAATATTTGTTTTGTGTCATCGACGTCTTTTCCAAATTTGCCTGGGTCGTGCCCTTGACTTCCAAATCGAGCAACGAGTTAGTGCGAGCCTTGCAACGGGTGTTGAAACAAAGCGGTCGTCACCCTCTTCGATGGCAAACGGACAAAGGCACCGAATTTCTGAACCAAGCTTTCCAAAAAGAATTAAAGAAACGTGACATTCATTTTTTTACCACCGAGAATCCCGAAACCAAAGCCAGCATCGTGGAACGTTTTCAACGCACTTTAAAAGAACGCATGTGGAAATATTTTACGCATCACCACACTCTGAAGTACATCGACATCTTACCGCACCTGGTGCAAGCGTACAACCAATCTTACCATCGAAGCATCGGACGTGCCCCACAAGAAGTGACTCCCGACAACGAAGTGCTGGTGTTTGAGCACCTGTTTGGTACGTCCCCGACGAGGGCTGTCCCCAAGAAAAGTGGAGAGTTGACCGTAGGAGATTGGGTGCGCACTGGCAAAACCAAACGCACTTTCGACAAAGGTTACTTACCTAACTAGACGACCGAATTGTTTCGTGTCACTGGACGAGTGCATGGCCGTCATCCTACCGTCTATAAATTGGAAGACATGAACGGAGAAGTGCTTAAAGGAACGTTTTATTTGCCCGAGTTACAACGTGTCACCAAAAAAGAAGACGACGTGTACGATATCGAAAGCATTCTCGAACGCAGAACCCGTAAAGTGGGCAAACGACGTGTCAAAGAAGTAAAAGTACGTTGGAAAGGATATCCACCCAGTTTTGATTCTTGGATCGACGCTTCGCAAGTCATCGACTATAAAAAGAAGTGACCATCATACCCTTTCACACAGACGCAGCTCTCCTTCACCTAGTTCTTCTCTGCAAGATTTACAAAAACAACCCTTGAGGGTGTGGTGTGGAGAACGTGTGCCTAAAACGCAAATCGTCTTTTTCTGCCAAATCTTCGTGGTGTATTGTGTCATCGGGGCAGCCATTGCCAATTTGAGTTTGCAACAAGGAGACAAACAATTGTGGACCATTTTATTGAGTAGTTGCATCGGTTACCTGCTTCCCAATCCCTCCCTGATATTCTCCTCGAACGGGAACCTTGTGTCCAGTGCCAGTGCCAGTCACCACTCCAATAACAACCACAACAACCCCATTTTGGGCGGAGACACGCCTCTGACGTCCAGTAACCCCTCGGACAGCCACAGAACTCTGGAATTATGAGTCACCAAAACCAATTTTACTTAACCTTACCCAGTGACAGTTCCATGGAGGTGTTTCCCAACAACATGTTGTGCTGTTACACGGTCAAATTACCTCAGGCTATCCAGTTAGATCACGAAGCCCATTGCGAAGTGGCTTTAGTGGAAATGATTCACCCTACACAAATCCAAAACATCACTGAAAAGCAAAACACTTTTGAGGTCGAAATCCTGAACCAACAATTGCAAGACACCATGAATGAAATCGGGTTTTCAGGCGACGTAAAAGCAGCCAGCAATCCAGCCTTCAGTATCTACATCTTGAAAATTCCGTCAGGGTTTTATTTTAGTGTCCAACATTTGGTGGACACCATTGCTTCCAGGTTCGACTTAGCCTTTGGCAAAGCCCTGAACAGAATCAAAAAAAGTGTCACCCTGGAGTACCATAAAGTGGCTCGTCGCTTCCTGATGAAATTTCAGGATACCCAAACGTTGTCCATCAGTTTTAGTCGTGACTTGTTTGATATTTTAGGTGGAGACACAAAAATGGCTCCAAATTTTAAACCGAAGATCAACAGCAATATGGAATTTTACAACTTTTTTCGATTCCCTGTAGAACTGAACCAAGGACTGAATTTGATGTTTGTGTATTCCGATGTGGTGGAGTATAACGTTGTGGGACACATCTCCGTGCCGTTACTGCGTGTCATTCCTTTCAAAGTGGATAGTGCCACGACCAGTGACCAGGAAGGTGGAAACACCTATCACGTACACCGCGAATTTGTACATCCTCATTATTTGCCCGTCAGTAAGTCGTATTTGGACACTGTCAACATTGCTATAAAAGGAGATCTGGGACAAAATATTTCATTCACCAAAGGAAAAGTCACGGTGAAACTCCATTTTCGAAAACGGTTCTCTCACGACTCGTAAGTCATGTATCCAGTGTACCGAGGGGTTGCTCGACAGCGAGGACACGGTTTAGGAGATATGCTGAAATCGGCCTTTCGTTCGGTGGCCCCAGTCTTGAAACCGATGGTGACACGCGGATTGCACGCCTTGAAAGATGCGGCACTGACACAAGGCAAAGAATTTCTCCAAAATGTCATCATCGACAAACAAAACCCTAAAGAAGCCTTCATGAGGGCAGGCAAAAATGTCTTGCTGCAAACGGACAAAGACCTTTTGGGCCGACGAGACACACCTATAAATGCCCTGCACGCTACCGAGTCAGGCATTCAGCAAGGACAAGGCAGAAAGATACGAAAGGCAGAAACAGACGACGAAGAAAACACCCTTTCACCAGACTTCACACGTCTAAAGCTAGAAAGACAAAGAAAAGAAGAACCGTTCGAGACTTAGACGTTTTCGATTATTGAGAAAGAGAACAAAATGATGCACCGAGAGTCTTGCGCCTGTTCCAAGTCGGAACTGGATCTGTTTGCCATGCCCCCCACCATGATGACCATGCAAGAATCCCAATGGGTGGAATTTCATCCCGTCTCCTCATTGACCGATTCCGCTCCCATCGAGTTTGAATTCAAAGGACAGCCCGAAGATTACATCGATCTGAATAGCAGTTACTTGTACTTGAAAGTCAAAGTTCAAGATAAGGATGGAAATGCTATAGACAATGAGCCAGTAGTTCCCGTCAACAATTTCATGCATTCCTTGTTTAGCGGAGTGGACTTGTACTTGAATAACAAACTAGTCAGTAGCAGCATGGATACTTACCCTTATCGAGCGTACCTGGAAAATCTCTTGACGTACGGAATAGACGCCAAGAACACTCATCTCAATGCCTGTGTGGTATGGGAAGCTGACGATGCAGACCAGTTTCAAGAATTCGAAACTGATACAAGGGATACAACTAAATCAAGAAATGAGGGATTTCTAGAACGAAGAAAGAGAATCATGGGAGTCGACACAAGTTTAGAACTGATGGATCGTTTGCATTTGGACATGTGGTTGCAAGAAAAGTATTTGCTGAACGGAGTGGATGTTCGCCTGAGACTGAATCGTAGCAGTACCGCTGTCCATTTAATGGCTGATAGTGACGATAATTACAAAACCAAAATCCAAGAAGCCAGACTCTACGTACGCCGTGTGGAAGTGTTACCTAAAGTGGGAAACGACATCAGTCAGACGTTGAGCAGAACGACCGCCAAGTATCCGATCCGACGCGTGGAAGTGAAAACTTTCACTATTCCCAAGGGGCAACGATCCATGATCGAAGATCATCTGTTCCAAGGACAGCTACCCAAACGTTTAATCGTTGGTATGGTCGAGAATGAAGCCTTCAACGGAGCTATCGCTAAAAATCCTTTCTACTTTCGACACTTTGGCGTGTCCAAGATCGAAGTCCGTCGCGATGGCAAGACCTTGTGTACCCGACCTTTCGAACCCGACTTTGACAAGAAGAATTACTTGAGATCGTACTTGTCCTTGTACGAAGCCACCGGTCAGTTAGGAACCAACACCAGTCACGGTATTACGTACGAAGATTTCACAGGAGGCTACGCTTTGTGGGCTTTCGATTTCACTCCAGACCAAGGCAGCGACGAGGGACATTTCCACCCTATAAAATCCGGCCAGATTCGTGTGGATATTCAGTTTGCAAAATGAACCCCTGATGTAACGTTGAACGTCATCCTGTATGCAGAATTCGATAATACGATAGAAATCAACAGTTTGAGAGAAGTTATTCTAGATTATTAGAAACCATGGAAGACTGTTATCCCTCTTTATCTAGTGGAGAAACTTTGGAGATGGAATGTGAGGAGACCGTGGAAAAAGAAGAAGTTATCATGATGAAGTCAAGATGGCCAGAAGAAGAAGCCCATTTAGTCTCCTGTTTTGCCAAACACTTGGTCGAAAAAATGACGGAATTGATCAAGAAAGATTGTTATGGATGTCAAAACGATCATCCCAGTCAAATTTAACACGATAAATGCCTGATGCTGAGTCAAGAAGAAAAATTGGACGAGTATCTGGACGAAGCTTGGAGTCTCATTTCGGACGAAGTCGTGTTGCACCAGTGGTATAAAGACTTGCGTGAACATTCTTGTCCACCATTAACCACTCAAGAGATCCATCGTATCGAAGCTCTTCTGAATCAGAGTGAGGAGACGAAACGAAGAAACGGTTATTTGTGAGACATTTTCAAGCAAAAAGTCAGGATCGAATTGATGACTTATTATTACCTGTGAAGAAGAAAAAAACCACACAAATCAATGGATACCTGTGAACTTTATTACCTTTTGAACCACAGTTCGTATACGGCTTCTTGGAATCCTGTCGTCTGTTCTAAAGATGAACTCCCTCATCGCAAACCTCAAGACCATCTAGCTTATGTGATCAACACGGACGACAGTCATCTCCCAGGAACCCACTGGGTAGCCGTTTACTTTTCTCAAGAAGGATGTGTGGAATATTTTGATTCGTACGGATTGCCTCCTTTGGAAGACGATATCATCGACTTTATGAGAAGAAATGCTCAGACCACCCGATTCAATAATGTGAAATTACAAGGCACAGATTCCTTGGTGTGTGGACAATACTGTGTGTATTTTCTGCATCATCGCAGCCTGGGCTATTCCTTAGAACATTTAGTGACTCATTTTGATCCTCGTTCTTCTTCTAGAAACGATGTGAAAGTAGATCAATGGTTTTGTGACCATTATGCTTATCTTTTGTCTCAAGCTAGGAAACGTAGTGTCCATCAATGGCCTAATGATTTCCAACAGTGGAAATCACAATTTCATTCACAACGTTGTCAGCCTTGTTTAAAGTAGTGTGTGAATTGAAAAAAATGTTTGTCATTTGAAAAAAAAATGTTAGATGTTATATTGTTGGATTGCTGTTAAAAATGTTAGTGTTGTTGGTTAGTGTTAAGTGATTTTGAATAAAAAATGTTGTGTTTTAAAAAAAATGCCTTTGTCTTTTGTTTGGCTATAAGAATGTTGATTCATGCTCTTTGACTTCTCTCTATCCCTCTCATGACACTCATTGAACGTTGCGGCTCGAAACCGTAGAGGGATGTTTTCCTTCACGTCCGCGCTTTGACTTTAAGAACCGGGGTAGTTTCCAGTCTAACCATCCATTGTCGACTCATCCTCCTACGAAGATGTGCTCCAAACTAGCTAAGCTAAACGAAGCCTACGTAAATTTGCATAGGGTCAGACACAGTCTGATACCGAAGCCAGAAGAGATAGAGAATGTGAGAATGTTAAAAGTCACTGAAGACCTGATAGAAGAGCTCTTCAGAGAAGAAGTGAACAGGGAGAAAGAAGAATGGACAGAGAAGTACAGACTTCAGAGACAGCAGCAACAGCAACAACAACAGCAGCAGCAGCAACCTGAACCTGACAGAGGCTTTGTCGATTGTCGTATCGACACCAAAGAGTTCTTCTTCTCTTTCTGAAGAAGCAGACCTATCGTCAGAAAGTCTATCCTCAGAGGACGTCGCATTCTTAGAAACTAAAAGATTGCCATAGCAAACAAAAAAAACCAAAAAAAAAAACCAGCCCTTTTCAGGGCTACCCAAAACTCTAGAAAAGAAATAACAATCCATTTGCCAGTGTGTGTATGTAGAGTAGTGTGAATATAAACACTAGCTCTTTTTTATAGTGTGAGGGTATGTGTTTGTGTGGGGAGAGTAGATTTGGGGTTTGATTGAATTGCTTTTGCGTATGTGAATAGTATATTGAAGTGATTAATGAAAATTTTTAAATTAGTAATGGATAGTAAAAAAGTGAGTGAGTGTTTCTTTTAGGTCCGCGCGTTTGTTTGGTCATGATCTAGGTAATATAAATTTTGTTTTAGGGGGATGTTTTCAATCACGTCCGCGCTTTTACTATAAAGTGAAAATCACTGGGCAGTCTAGCTACCCTGTTCATTCGTTGACAAGACAATGAATACCAGAACTGTGAAACTGCTAGAACTCCAGATGCACCTGGAATATGCCAGGCGCATAGTAAATGAATTGGCCGCGGAGGCCATAGTAGAAGAGGCAAGGATAAAGAAAGAAGAGGTGGAGAGAAGACAAAAGGAAGAGAAGGAAAAGAAAATAGGAGAGAGGATGGCTTACAAGTTACCAGAGACAGAAGATTGAGGTGATGAATCTGATCATCCTCCCTCTGCGCTCGCAGTCAAACGAGTCAACTGGAAAGATTGGAGTAGAAGATGTGTGTGTGGTGCCAGGCCAGGAAGGTGCCAGCATTAACCAGGTGTCCTGGAGTTCAAAAACAAACAGCCCTTTTCAGGGCTACCCAAACCTTTAGAAAAGAAATAGTAATCAATTTGCCAATGTGTGTGTGTGTGTGTGTGTGTGTACGTAGAGTAGTGTGAATATAAACACTGATTGGTGTGAGTGTGTGTTTTTTATGTGTGTGTTTGTAAGAGCTCAAGTAAGTTTGTGTGGTTAGTAGATTATTAGGTTTAATTATAATGCTTTGCGTGTGTGGATAGTAGATTTGGGGTTTGTTAATTGCTGCTTCAGTTATGTGGATAGTATATTATATGAAATGAGAAAAGTAGGGGGATGTTTTCCTTCACGTCCGCGCGTTTTAAGTGATAATCTAGGTAATATCAATTTTGTTTTAGGGGGATGTTTTCCATCACGTCCGCGCTTTCACTTTAAGAACCCACAAAGTTCGTTGTTCGCACCATTCTAAGGAATAACTGAGACAAAATGACTCAAGTATCAGTTTTATTTAATCTATTGAGAGACATCTATTTTTGGATAATGGATGTAGAATATGTTGTAGTAAGAATAGAAGAGGAATGGAGGCATGGATATAAGAAAGACTTGGTAACCAGTCAAGTTCAAGGTCTAAAGACAGCAAGAGATATCATAGCAGGGATGATAGAAGAAGAAGTCAATAAGTCAAGAGGCTTCATTAACCCACCTTACTTCAGAGTGGGAAGTTCGAAGGAAGCACTGGATCATGTCATCCAAGTCCGGTGCTTCCTAGAAAAGATATTATACTGGACAGAGTGGAGGAATGTAAAATGGGGGTTGGACAAGATGAAGAAAGGGGAAGATCTGATGAGAAAAGTAATGGAGGAAGAAGTAGAGAAGATTAAAGAGAGATGGAGGGAAGAAAGAAAAGATGAGGAAAACAAAAAGAAAAAGGAAGAGTTTGAGAGGCTTAACAACAATTGGATGAAGATACAGACGAAGTTTAGAGAGTTGGGCCATCCTGACTGGTTACCGGAGTCAGATATAAAGAAGAAGAAGAAAGGATTATTAGAAAAGATAAGGGGATGGATGAAAAAGTGGAGGAAATAAAAGAAGAAGAAGAAACCCAAAGGCCCTTTTCAGGGCCACTCATAGGTCTGGAAAATAGATTGACTTTCCATTGCCAACCCTCTTTATTTTTATTTTTTTTAATTTTTTAAAAAAAAATCCCATGTTTCAATTGCCTTTGTCCCTAGAATGGATATTATTATTATTATTTTTTTTCTCCCATTGTTCAATTGCCTTTGTCCCTAGAATGGATATTTTTTTCCATTGTTTTAAATGGCATTGTCCCTAGAATGGATATTACCTTTCTCCCATGTTAAATTCCCTTGTCCCCAGAGTGGATGTCTTTTTTTCCCATGTTAAATTTATATAGTCCCCAGAATGGATATTGCTTCCCATGTTAAATTTACGTAGTCCCCAGAGTGGATATCATCTTTTTAACATGGAACTCCCCTAGTCCCTAGACCGTCCCACCTTACTACTTACGTCCCTAGGGACCTGAATACTCAGCGAATGTTCCCGTCTTCTTAAATCCCAGATATATCCTTAAAATCAACAAAAATATTTTTTAAAAATCTTCTCTGCTCTCTACCAAGCCCTAACATGAAAGACAGCCAAGGTAATAATGCGGCCTACTTATGTGATACAGACCATACTAACACTAAAGCAGCACATTTTTCCACCCAATCCAACCTAGCTCATCCTTAGAACAATTTCAGACACAGGAACCAACACTCAAAATTCGTGCCAGTATATCTATTTCGACCAGTACCCTGGAATGAGCGGACTCCTGCCTGCTGATGGTTGCCTCCCTTCCCGGTCACTTCCTTCCTTGTCTCAGTCGGACACAAATAAGCGTGCAACGCGCGCATGAAACACCTAACATAAATGAAAACAAAAATAAATGAGTAGCGAGTGGCACTAAGGTGTCAGAATCTTCACACAATTATATCAAGAGACCTACAAGAACTACCCAGTCCAGCATCTAGTAGAAGCAGATAACTACATTTCTACGCTACATTGCTACCATTTTCCCTGAAATTACCTGAGAGGAAAATGGACTGCGGAGAAATGTAAAGAAACAGAAGAAAAACGGGGAACTTTTGCTTAAAATGCCCTTCTAATGGCTACCAATATTGCCACTTATCCAGGGAACCATTTTGGCTTGGTATCTCGTTTTGATAAACTATTATGTACACTAACTTGATCCTTCAATCCACCGCTTCAAAATTCAAACCTTTTATGACCTAACAGCGACCAAACTTGTTACATGTCGCTCAAACATATTAGTTATTAAAAATGTGTAGGGCATCTACAACGTATATTATGTAGTATAATTTTTACGATTGGTAGGACGTAGGAAAATGTTACAACTTGTTTTGATTTGACCCAATTGCACAGGTAGATAGTACGCTATTGGCATTTTTAAAAACAATTCCATTTAGTACAACTAGACCAAATTTGACTAAGTAAAGGCTGGCGTTCTTGGGAGTGCATGAAATCCATGGCTGGCTTGCCGAGTTCCTTGCCCTCTTGCCTCTCTCTGACATCGTATAACGGCGGAGATGTGTTCAATTTCAACCCCGCCTAAAGCAAGGTGTCCCGATGTGACGTCATCGTTGCGACCAATCGCAACGGGCATTACATACTGCTTGGGTCGACACCTAGTACAGTCAATAACGGACTGAAATCAACTCTTTGTTAACATGAGTGTGTGTTGGGCCTGTTCCAACTCATGAAAGCCCTTAATTCAGGTCGTTAGGGACGGCTAAATTAGCAGTGCTACTTGAGCAGATAAACGCATGGGGGATGTGGCACTAATTCCTTCCCCCTGGAACATTTAGCATTCCGCTGTGCGGAAGTAAACCCGTCGCACATGCCCTTGTAGGCGTACGCGACGTAAATCCAAGTAATCAATCAATCAAAGACATTCTATACAAATGATGATACAATGTCGCCTGTGTGAGCCGCTTCGTTTAGGCTGGTTCCCTTACCCAAGTTCTAGATTGATTTCATTGTATCTGGAGTGCGCAATAATCGGAACCAGTCATGATTTTCGTGGGCAGCATTGCATGGACAACATAAAATAAAGCTTTGATAATCTATTGACCGAAACATCCCTTATTGCAGCGAGTATTTCTAAAAGTGTGAGGAGTGCGTTGCCAGCAAATTTGAGAATATCACCATCGTTATCTCCGAGTCTCTTCCTTAGAGTCGAAGTTTTCGATAAATAGACTTTCATGCTACATATGTGTGTAGATTCAACAACCTGGTCTCATTCTGAGCCAAAGGTCATATGTCAGCAATAGTCGTAGAAATACATTGTTTCCCGCCATTCTTATCGTAACATAATGCCATCGTGTGCTCCACGTTTTAAATCCCTATATCACTGCTTTGTTGGTTGTTTTGGATCATACCTTTACGTTTGTATCTGAAAGGATTGATCATATGTAACATAACCTTCTTCCCTCTATAAAACAAATAAATATAATGTAAATAAATTGAATCAAACGATGATTTTAAGACAACCATTTTCACAACACAATGATCTGGAATGTGCAACTTTGGGGGAGAATGGAAATAAACATGTGTCGGTCTTTTTGAAAAAATCTCACGTGAAGACTCTAGCATTAATCCATAGGTTCAACTTTATCGATGGTCAAGGTGAGTTGAACATTGACTTTACTGACCAATGACATTTTAACTTACCACAACTCACACTTACTGACCAACATCTACGAATATTGACCAACACATGCTCCTTCTGACCAATATTAACAGCTACTAACACCTGACCAACACACAGTATTATGATCCACATTAAAAGTAATACTACATTCCGAAAATAAAACGGATTTTAGGGGAGACTAAAAGATCCGAAAAAATATTGCTGAGACGAAAAGTAATGCTAAAGTTGGGACACAGATACGGAATGAGGTGGAAACTTAACGAAACCCTGAAACTGCAAAAGAAAATTAATTAAAAGAATAACAATTATTTCAGAAAATGTTCAGGCAAAACTTAAATATAATTTAAAAATGCTAAAGTACTTAGCGAACATTAAACTTGAAGATCTGAAGAAAAGAATATATATATATATATATATATATATATATATATATATATATATATATATATATATATATATATATAATTGCCATCCAACCACCTACTTCCATAAAATGGCAAACAGATCTTTACAATTTGTTGAAGTGCCAAAGAATCGTTAAGGATATACAAACTTAATTCTTTTTACACGAGAATTAGAAAAGATGGGATTTAAAAAAAAATAACAATAACAAATGAAAAATATTTTTTGACCTCGTAATATTTGACAGTTTTATATTTATAGAAATCTAAGTGGCCTTGAAAAGGACTGTTGGGGTTAATGAAAGGTGTAGGTTGTCACCAGTCGATACACTCTTTTGATGTAGCCTTTAGAGTGATGAGACAAATAGCTAATAAGTATCTATCACCAATTTTACTATACATGCAAAGTAACTTGACCAGGTAAAATACCTATTAATTACACTCCAACATCCAACTGATGGTCGCTCTCTCTCCTCCTCATGGAACAACAAATATAAGCATGCCAGTACTGTCCAACCTCACATATACAAATTTAAAAGACGAGGGAAAGGTTAGCGCTGAGGTTGCTCACATCTTCTTATAGAAAAATAAACACGCACCCTTACTATTAAAGCGTCCATACACAAGCAAACAAGCGGATTTGAAAGCATGTACAGGCCATATAGTTTATTGTTATATCAACTTACAATTACAGGCAGGTTACTACCAATCAGCACGCACACGCGCACTCGTGTTAAATGATTTTAGGGTGTGTGATGGTAAATGATTATTTCAAACACACCTTTTACTGTCTAATTATAGCAGTTACAAACAAAAGATCTGTGTAGGACATGATGATAACCACACAGTAAATGTAAGCATGTGATAGTAACTAAATATTGTTTGTCTCCTTTCAAATGAGTTTACAGGCATGTTTGCGGGTGTAGGGTAGTGAGGGTGTGTTTATTTCTTCATTTAGTTCATGTTAGCGACTCCCAACTAACGTTATATCCCTCCATAGTTTTGTTTGTAGGTATGTGATTGATTGAAGAACACGTAAAAGGGAATATACATACGTATAATTACTACCTAACGCACATTATTTAGAAGTTAACACATGATATCTAACACTTACAAAAAACAACAATTTGTTATCAGCACTCACCAATACATACAATAAAACAGGTGAGATTATAAGATTTTTGTATGCGATGATTTCAAAATACATTCTTACATACATCAAATCCTTGAGATCAAATCTTTGAGATCAAATCCTTGAGATCAAGTCAATATAGATGTGAGATAGCTATTATTTTTCTTGACTTTTTGTTCGAGCAACGGCTCATTAGAGGGATAACTATATCTCTCAGAACAGTTATAGATGTATTATATTACTTACTTTATGTATATTTTGTGTTCTTGTCTAGTATATGCAGTTGCAAATCACATTTATAGATGTATTATATGACTTCATGTACATTTTGTGTCTTTCATATGAAATCTTTCTATGAAATTGAATCATCCTAATATCATATGCATGTTTGACTAATATGTAAAAACCTCTTTCTTAAATTAATCTCTCTTTTTCTGTATGAGGCGAGGTGCAATGTATATCTGTTTTTTTATATTCTGCGTGACGTTTGATTGAGGGTAGACTTTTGGCCTGCCTGACCAATGTCACGTTGTCATGACAAATGGTAACAAATAATGTTCATTAAAATTTAAATTCAATGCCTAAATCGGTTTACTAAATTGAGGGAATTTCTCATTTTCAATGGCCCACGTCATGGTCATTTTATTGTGTCTTATGTCGACTGTAATTAATGTAGAGATGATGCGGGAAGCAATTATGTATTCCTCTTTAAATTTAAATATGTGGATTCATTTAATTTTGTGTTCAGATATCATTTGAGAAGAATCACTTGTAATTATTCATTCGAATTACAAAGTGCTCATTGAGGTTTTAGACGCAAACGCTTTTTGGGGATTATTGTGAACTCATTCAAAGTCATTATGGATTATATCGTTGTGATTCATCAAGACTATTCGTATTTTATCATATTCAGGATTATTGGAAATTATTCGGAACGTTCTGTACTTTTGGATTTGTAATAGGACATTTGGGATTACATGGGATTAGTTCACAGTTCCATACGTTGCTCTTAAATTTTCTCTTTTCAAATTAAGAAAACAAATAATTTGTTAATTTTACTAACATTTTTGGTTTCGCTTCATTCTGTTACTTAGTTTAATACCATACAGTCGTAACAGTATCTGTGTCTATATGTGAGTGTTCGTGTACGTGTGTCTGTACAGTATATTCTAAGAAAATGTTTTGTACTTTTAGCACACTCAGCTCTTTGCTTTCTTGAAAGATGTAAGTACATATGTGGTGCAAAGTAATAAATAAAACTGTTACATCAGGAAAACTGATAGATACTACGAAAGTACTAACCATTTTCATGTACCTCTTCATGTAGAGATGACATATTTTCTTTCACTTATTTCCTGGTAACCCGATATCAGATGACATATTTCGTTCTCTTTTTTTTCCAGGTAACATCGAAACTTTATCCAGTGATTGTTGAATGGCTATTGCTCAAAAATTGTTGGCGGATTATTAAACGTCTGGCATATTTTTTTCTTCCTAAAATTAGATGGAATGTTACAATAGTCTCAGAACGTTGACAAATTTGTCATACAATAAAATGGTCGAATGTTCTCCTTGTACAACCAATCAAATACGCTGTTACGTTTTGATATACGATTGGATTCGCGTATCAGCCAATGAGCAGAGAGCTAAACTAAATACATGTTGTTTTCTTCAGAACAGGCGCTCTCAGGGGTAACAAAAAATTATCTTTAAGCAGAAAGAGCTAATATTTGAATATAATGGATGAAATAAACCCTTTTCCATTATATATCTTTCTAACATATACTGATTAATTTGCAATATTACAATGGGAATATCTTTTTAAAAGAAAGCAAAATATAACAAATTAAGCTATCAATAGTGGGCATTTTTATAAACTTCATTTCCCTTGATACCCTCAGGGTCAGAGGCAAAATGTATTCATTCATAAAACACATTGATTGATGTTTTAACGAGTAGACTGCCACATAAAGATGGCAAGAAACCATCTCTTGGGCGGCTAGACAGGTGAGGCTCATTTAAGGAGCTTTTCTTAATACTGAAAGAAATGATACAAAGTCAGTGATATATAACTAATATTGTCTATTTTTCTAAGTTGTTAGTAATACACATGTATGCCAAGTACTTCGTAGTAGCACTTGTATGTCAAGTACTTAGCAATAGTGCATGTATGCCAGGTACTTAGCCTGTCTGCGTGGGTTCGAGTCTCGGATTCGGCTAATGTGGGTATGTGAGAGAGCTTGCCAGTGGCTTCTCGTGGGTCGGTGGTTCTTTCCCGGGTTTTCCCGGGTTCTTCCTCCACCATTAATACTGGCCGCCATGTATAGCCAATCGCGTGCTGAAAAATGGCGTTAAACCCAACAACAACAACAACAACAACAACCAGGTACTTAGCAATAGTACTTGTATGTCAAGTACTTAGCAATCCACATGTATGCCAAGTACTTATCAATTCACTTGTATTTCAAGTAATTAGCAAAACAATCGTATGCCAAGTACTTCGTAGTAGCACCCGTATACCATGTACTTAGCGGTAACACTTATATGCGAGGTATTTGGCAGTAGCACTTGTATGCTAAGCACTTAGCAATACGACTTGTATGTATAGTACTTCGCAAAGCAGAGTTTACTACCAAGATGGTACATCCGATATTCAAAACGGGACTCGAAAGTCGATAGTGTTCATTATCCAATAAATTGGCAAGCATTGTGTATCAAGGCATAGACACAATAAATGTATGTTCTTCACAGAACACGAGGCTACAAAACGCATATATATTATCAATAATATTTCAGCAAAACAATTTCTTGCCAAAATTTACCTCACGCTATTTTTGTGTCTGGTGTGTAATGTTGAAGCTTTCTTTAGAATGTGAACTATTTTTTTTTTATACCTCGGGTGCTTATTTCGACTGCAGTTCATAATGTACAAATTTGATATATCTATTTTAATTTGGCAAACAGCTTAACTGAGATTATGCCCTTCTAAACCTTGATATTATATATGTATATATATATATATATATATATATATATATATATATATATATATATATATATATATATATATATATATCTGTGTGTGTGTGTGTGTGTACATAGGACGTAGTTTACTTCTAAGAGAAATTCAGTACAGCATTTGTCATTATTAAATATTAAAGTAACAATATTCGTACATCAGCAACACCAAAAATGTCTTGTAATCGAATGAAAGAATGTCAAGTTTTTTTATTTTCGATGTTTGAAATCAAGGAATCCCCGTAAATAAGACAGGACCTCTTTACTGCGGTTTGACAGATGACCCTATTTTACGTATCGTCCATCAAAACACCGAAAGATGAATGAATGCATATTTAATTGGGAGTTTTTGTAGCACAATTTGCAACGATTGGTCGAGCTTCCAACACATATATGACGTTTATGTACTTTAAATAGATTTGTTTTTCCGGAAGATTATTGGATGAAATTTTGTGGGAAATTGGTGATGTAATTTTGTTACTATTCATGTCCTCATTTGGATTCATGCTTGTCTGGCTGTTTTGAAATTAAGCAAGGTAGCAATTGGAATCGGTTATTGTTCTTTCGATTGCCTCGTCTATACAAAGTTTTACTTGCATGCGTACCAAATAGTATCAGGCGGCCGGAATAATTTTCTTTGAAAATATCCAAGGCTGCCCCTCCCCCCTTCTCCGTAAATAAAATGATCAAATAATTAGATATTAGTGAAATCAATTGGACTGGTCTGCTGATTGCAGTTTCAGTTTAAATAAGAAAGAATGGATTTATTATTTTCGTTCTCCCAAAGGATTAAACTATGACTTGTTTTGACTTGCCATGTGCTTAAGCTAAAAGTATACAGGTTAGGAACCCTTTGAGAGCTATGTACATTCTCTTTGCTTTCTGTCGATATCCAGAACTGTACAGGTCAAGATTCTTTAGAGGGCAATAGACATTGTCTTTGATTTCTGTCGATGTCCAGAACTGTACAAGGTCAAGATCCTTTTGAGAGCTATAGACATTGTCTTTGCTTTCTGTCGATATCCAGAACTGTACAAGGTCAAGATCCTTTTGTGTGCTATAGACATTGTCTTTGCTTTCTGTCGATGTCCAGAACTGTACAAGGTCAAGATCCTTTTGAGTGCTATAGACATTGTCTTTGCTTTCTGTCGATGTCCAGAACTGTACAAAGTCAAGATCCTTTTGAGTGCTATAGACATTGTCTTTGCTTTCTGTCGATGTCCAGAACTGTACAAGGTCAAGATCCTTTTGAGTGCTATAGACATTGTCTTGCTTTCTGTCGATATCCAGAACTATACAAGGTCAAGATTTTTTTTGTGTGCTATAGACATTGTCTTTGTTTTCTGTCGACATCCAGAACTGTACAAGGTCAA
The DNA here is from genome assembly GCA_028554795.2 of Sinohyriopsis cumingii. Taxonomy (NCBI): domain Eukaryota; kingdom Metazoa; phylum Mollusca; class Bivalvia; order Unionida; family Unionidae; genus Sinohyriopsis; species Sinohyriopsis cumingii. The sequence goes on from CM068833.1 coordinate 5,681,790, forward strand.
GATTTTTTTGTGTGCTATAGACATTGTCTTTGTTTTCTGTCGACATCCAGAACTGTACAAGGTCAAGATCCTTTTGAGTGCTATAGACATTGTCTTTGCTTTCTGTCGATATCCAGAACTGTACAAGGTCAAGATCCTTTTGAGAGCTATAGACATTGTCTTTGCTTTCTGTCGATATCCAGAACTGTACAAGGTCAAGATCCTTTTGAGAGCTATGTATGTTGTATTTGTTTTCTGTCGATAGAAGAATATATTTATATATCTAATATATTCGGCAGATCGTAAGTTACTTTACACATTTCCAATGTTTATAGTAAAATTATAATAAAACGTTTACTATGCATGTTTTAAAAGTGAACATCCCTTTTTTCCCCGATATGCATATATATATATATATATATATATATATATATATATATATATATATATATATATATATATATCTATGACGCAAAAGTTGCAAAGCGGCTTCCTATGTATGTGTGTATGTATGTATATGTGCGTGTATGTGTGTGTGTGTGTGTGTGTGCAGGAATGGAGGCAGCACAACAAGAAACAAAATCAGTCGTCTAGCTCTCACTCAACCATGAGCTTATTCCCCGCCCCACCCATCCCCACCCTCAAAGCGTAAGAAAAAGAAGGTATTCAAAAAGGACGAATAAGAACCTTGAGGCGAACGGGAACGAACTTTCAACACAGACTGAAATTAATATTTAGCTTGGTGCATAAGCCTATCGGATTTTTATTTAGAAATTCAGTGTACATACGTGAAGCTTTGTTGACAATCGATATTTATCAAAGAAATATACATGAATGTAAGACGTCGCAGGAAATCTAGTGATTCCGTTTCCTTAATGTAGATAATGACACAGCTATTATGTTTTTGTACATGTTAATAAAAACAAACTTCCTCTAAGTTTTCAAGACATGCTATTAAGGTTGACAAATGACTTAACAAACTGTCTTGTTCTTCAATGTAAATTATGATGAATTTGCAATCACCTGTCTGGGTGACATAGTGTTTTGTGATTAGTCTATGCAAGGGCACGCTTGTGACGAATACATGCCGCAAAAGAATGCAATCACTACTGGAGCTCATTGGACATAACTATGGCAAATTCGATGACGTAATCTGTTACTATTCTTAACTTTATATTTCCTTTGGATAACCTCTTTTTCCGTGGTTTGATGTACAATTATGCCAAGACAATTAAGATGTTATTTTGTTGTCTAGCTGTCATACAAAGGACATGAATCTTATCATATTTATCAGGACATGACAGCTTGATTTATCTAGAAGAACACGCCTATTAAATATATAGCGCGAATCTCATACTCATTTTATCTCGATCGATATGTTTGATATATCATCGATTTTATCTCGAACGATCGCTTTGATATATCATTGATTATACCTTGGGACCTTTAATTTAGATACTAATTTTACTGAGAAAACTTCCATCGTAAACATAAAACGGAACTTGAATTCATTCTTGAATTTTTCCAATGATAATATTTTTCATTAAAAAATATTTAACAGTATAAAAAGTGTCTGAATTTAATTTTCAAAAAAGCAAGCAATGAATTGCTAATCAAATAATCTCAATGTTTTATGTTTGCATATAATTAGCTGTTTGAAGGAGTAGGTAATTCTATCTATCTATCTATCTATCTATCTATCTATCTATCTATCTATCTATCTATCTATCTATCTATCACTGCAATGAAAGCATAAAAATATGGCGCTAACGATAGCTGTAATACATTTATCATCCGGTAAAGGTTGAAGGACATACGGTTTACTTGGCAGTGACATTAATTACCATTAATTGAATATCTTCATGAATAAATGTGGAACCTGGCCATAAATAAATGCCCGAGCACGAAATGATAATTACTTTAGATTGTCAGCGATTTATTAAAATATGTGACATCACACGTACTATTTATATAAAAATATTAATTGGTTCGTAGCGAGGGATATGCAAAGACATATGTATATTGACCGTGTACTTCCTCTGATTGGTCTATTAAATAGATACATACATTATTTTCCAGACTTAAAACAAAAAATGCTTATGGAAACACATTGCATTCTAAAACGTAATATAGTCAAGCACATTGCACATTGCAATCTAAATAGTAATATAAGGAAGCACATTGCATTCGAAATAGTAACATAGGGAAGCACATTGCATTCGAAATAGTAATATAGGGAAGTACATTGCATTCGAAATAGTAACATAGGGAAGCACATTACATTCGAAATAGTAACATAGGGAAGTACATTGCATTCGAAATAGTAACATAGGGAAGCACATTGCATTCGAAATAGTAACATAGGGAAGCACATTGCATTCGAAATAGTAACATAGGGAAGCACATTACAATCTAAATAGAAATATAAGGAAGCACATTGCAATCTAAATAGTAATATAAGGAAGCACATTGCAATTTAAATAGTAATATAGGGAAGTACATTGCATTCGAAATAGTAACATAGGGAAGCACATTGCATTCGAAATAGTAACATAGGGAAGTACATTGCATTCGAAATAGTAACATAGGGAAGCACATTGCATTCGAAATAGTAACATAGGGAAGTACATTGCATTCGAAATAGTAACATAGGGAAGCACATTGCATTCGAAATAGTAACATAGGGAAGTACATTGCATTCGAAATAGTAACATAGGGAAGCACATTGCATTCGAAATAGTAATATAGGGAAGCACATTGCATTCGAAATAGTAACATAGGGAAGCACATTACAATCTAAATAGAAATATAAGGAAGCACATTGCAATCTAAATAGTAATATAAGGAAGCACATTGCAATTTAAATAGTAATATAGGGAAGTACATTGCATTCGAAATAGTAACATAGGGAAGCACATTGCATTCGAAATAGTAACATAGGGAAGTACATTGCATTCGAAATAGTAACATAGGGAAGCACATTGCATTCGAAATAGTAACATAGGGAAGTACATTGCATTCGAAATAGTAACATAGGGAAGCACATTGCATTCGAAATAGTAACATAGGGAAGTACATTGCATTCGAAATAGTAATATAGGGAAGTACATTGCATCCGAAATAGTAACATAGGGAAGCACATTGCATTCGAAATAGTAACATAGGGAAGCACATTGCATTCGAAATAGTAACATAGGGAAGTACATTGCATTCGAAATAGTAACATAGGGAAGTACATTGCATTCGAAATAGTAACATAGGGAAGCACATTGCATTCGAAATAGTAACATAGGGAAGTACATTGCATTCGAAATAGTAATATAGGGAAGTACATTGCATTCGAAATAGTAACATAGGGAAGCACATTGCATTCGAAATAGTAACATAGGGAAGCACATTGCATTCGAAATAGTAACATAGGGAAGTACATTGCATTCGAAATAGTAACATAGGGAAGCACATTGCATTCGAAATAGTAACATAGGGAAGCACATTACAATCTAAATAGAAATATAAGGAAGCACATTGCAATCTAAATAGTAATATAAGGAAGCACATTGCAATTTAAATAGTAATATAGGGAAGTACATTGCATTCGAAATAGTAACATAGGGAAGCACATTGCATTCGAAATAGTAACATAGGGAAGCACATTACAATCTAAATAGAAATATAAGGAAGCACATTGCAATCTAAATAGTAATATAAGGAAGCACATTGCAATTTAAATAGTAATATAGGGAAGCACATTGCATTCGAAATAGTAACATAGGGAAGCACATTGCATTCGAAATAGTAACATAGGGAAGTACATTGCATTCGAAATAGTAACATAGGGAAGCACATTGCATTCGAAATAGTAACATAGGGAAGTACATTGCATTCGAAATAGTAACATAGGGAAGCACATTGCATTCGAAATAGTAACATAGGGAAGTACATTGCATTCGAAATAGTAACATAGGGAAGCACATTGCATTCGAAATAGTAATATAGGGAAGTACATTGCATCCGAAATAGTAACATAGGGAAGCACATTGCATTCGAAATAGTAACATAGGGAAGCACATTGCATTCGAAATAGTAACATAGGGAAGTACATTGCATTCGAAATAGTAACATAGGGAAGTACATTGCATTCGAAATAGTAACATAGGGAAGCACATTGCATTCGAAATAGTAACATAGGGAAGTACATTGCATTCGAAATAGTAATATAGGGAAGTACATTGCATTCGAAATAGTAACATAGGGAAGCACATTGCATTCGAAATAGTAACATAGGGAAGCACATTGCATTCGAAATAGTAACATAGGGAAGTACATTGCATTCGAAATAGTAACATAGGGAAGCACATTGCATTCGAAATAGTAACATAGGGAAGCACATTACAATCTAAATAGAAATATAAGGAAGCACATTGCAATCTAAATAGTAATATAAGGAAGCACATTGCAATTTAAATAGTAATATAGGGAAGTACATTGCATTCGAAATAGTAACATAGGGAAGCACATTGCATTCGAAATAGTAACATAGGGAAGTACATTGCATTCGAAATAGTAACATAGGGAAGCACATTGCATTCGAAATAGTAACATAGGGAAGTACATTGCATTCGAAATAGTAACATAGGGAAGCACATTGCATTCGAAATAGTAACATAGGGAAGTACATTTCATTCGAAATAGTAACATAGGGAAGCACATTGCATTCGAAATAGTAATATAGGGAAGCACATTGCATTCGAAATAGTAACATAGGGAAGCACATTACAATCTAAATAGAAATATAAGGAAGCACATTGCAATCTAAATAGTAATATAAGGAAGCACATTGCAATTTAAATAGTAATATAGGGAAGCACATTGCATTCGAAATAGTAACATAGGGAAGCACATTGCATTCGAAATAGTAACATAGGGAAGTACATTGCATTCGAAATAGTAACATAGGGAAGCACATTGCATTCGAAATAGTAACATAGGGAAGTACATTGCATTCGAAATAGTAACATAGGGAAGCACATTGCATTCGAAATAGTAACATAGGGAAGTACATTGCATTCGAAATAGTAACATAGGGAAGCACATTGCATTCGAAATAGTAATATAGGGAAGTACATTGCATCCGAAGTAGTAACATAGGGAAGCACATTGCATTCGAAATAGTAACATAGGGAAGCACATTGCATTCGAAATATTAACATAGGGAAGCACATTGCATTCGAAATATTAACATAGGGAAGTACATTGCATTCGAAATAGTAACATAGGGAAGTACATTGCATTCGAAATAGTAACATAGGGAAGCACATTGCATTCGAAATAGTAACATAGGGAAGTACATTGCATTCGAAATAGTAATATAGGGAAGTACATTGCATTCGAAATAGTAACATAGGGAAGCACATTGCATTCGAAATAGTAACATAGGGAAGCACATTGCATTCGAAATAGCAATATAGGGAAGCACATTGCATTCGCAATAGTAATATAGGGAAGCACACTGCATTCTAAACAGTAACAGAGGGAAGCATATTGCACATGGCATTCTAAATAATAGTATAGGGAAGTACATTGCGGTCTAAATAGTAATATAGGGAAGCACATTGCTGTCAAAAAGTACTAAAGGGAATCACACTGCAGTCTAAATAGTACTATACGGAAGCACATTGCAGTCTAAATAGTAACATAGGGAAGCATATTGAACATTCTAAATAATAATATAGGGAAGTACATTGCATTCTAAATAATAATATAGAGAAGTACATTGCATTCTAAATAATAATATAGGGAAGTACATTGCATTCGAAATAATAATATTGGGAAGTACATTGCATTCTAAATAATAATATTGGGAAGTACATTGCATTCTAAATAATAATATAGGGAAGTACGTTGCATTCTAAATAATAATATAGGGAAGTACGTTGCATTCTAAATAATAATATAGGGAAGTACATTGCATTCGAAATAATAATATAGGGAAGTACGTTGCATTCTAAATAATAATATAGGGAAGTACATTGCATTCTAAATAATAATATAGGGAAGTACGTTGCATTCTAAATAATAATATAGGGAAGTACATTGCATTCGAAATAATAATAATATAGGGAAGTACGTTGCATTCTAAATAATAATATAGGGAAGTACGTTGCATTCTAAATAATAATATAGGGAAGTACATTGCATTCGAAATAATAATATAGGGAAGTACATTGCATTCTAAATAATAATATAGGGAAGTACGTTGCATTCTAAATAATAATATAGGGAAGTACATTGCATTCTAAATAATAATATAGGGAAGTACGTTGCATTCTAAATAATAATATAGGGAAGTACATTGCATTCGAAATAATAATATAGGGAAGTACATTGCATTCTAAATAATAATATAGGGAAGTACGTTGCATTCTAAATAATAATATATAAATAATAATATAGGGAAGTACGTTGCATTCTAAATCATAATATAGGGAAGGATATTGCATTCGAAATAATAATATAGGGAAGTACATAGCATATTGCATTGTAAATAATAATATAGGGAAGCACATTGCATTCTAAATAGTAATATAGGAAAGCACATTGCACATTGCATTCTAAGTAGTAATTTAGGGAAACATATTATACATTGCATTCTAAGTAGTAATTTAGGGAAACACATTATACACTGCATTCGAAATACTGATATAGGGAAGCACATTGCATTCTAAATAGCAATATTTTGTAACAATTTGCATATTTCGCAGTGTTCCTTTTGTCCAGTTTTGGGAATTTTGGAAGGAAAAATTATCCTGGCCTGAATTTTTCGAAATCAAGTAGTCGAATTCTATTTTGTCCTTTAATCTGTCTTCGTGTAATTTTCGATGTTCACTTCTGCTTTCCAACCATGTATCACGATACATTGCATTCTAAATAGTAATATATGAAGCACAATGCACATTGCATTCTAAGTAGTAATATAGGGAAACACATTGCATTGTAAATAGTAATATAGTCAAGCACCTTGTACAATGCATTCTAAATAGTAATATCGGGAAACACACTGTAGATGGGATTCTAAAAGGTAATATAGGGAAGCACATTGCATTCTAAAAAGTAATATCGGGCAGCACAGTGCATTCTAAATAGTAATATCGGGAAGCACAGTGCATTCTAAATAGTAATATCGGGAAGCACATTGCACATTGCATTCTAAATAGTAATATCGGGAAGCACATTGCACAGTGCATTCTAAATAGTAATATCGGGAAGCACAGTGCATTCTAAATAGTAATATCGGGAAGCACATTGCACAGTGCATTCTAAATAGTAATATCGGGAAGCACAGTGCATTCTAAATAGTAATATCGGGAAGCACATTGCACATTGCATTCTAAATAGTAATATCGGGAAGCACATTGCACATTGCGTTCTAAATAGTAATATCGGGAAGCACAGGGAATTCTAAATAGCAATATCGGGAAGCACATTGCATTCTAAATAGTAATATAGGGAAACACATTGCACATGGCATTCTAAATATTAAGGCAGAGAAGCACATTGAACATTGCAATCTAAATAGTAATATAAGTAAGCACATTGCATTCTAAATAGTAACATAGGGAAGTACATTGCACAGTGCATTCTAATTAGTAATATAGGGAAACACATTGCGCCCGCATAATATGCAAGAACAAAGCCCTGCATGGAATACTACCGTATCATTGGCCAACTGAAAATAAGTTATAAATAAATCTAGGACGTCATTTTCTCTTAACCAACGAGAGGACAGCATTCCATTCAGCGCTTTGTTCTTGCATATTAAACGGGCGTGACCAGGACCATGTCCAGAGGTACCGTGGGAAAATTATTTGGCATTCCTCAAAGGTATGATATTAAGACAAACTTTTGATAGGGATACACAGTCGAATGCCTGAGCTAAATATACGTAACAAATTTATTAAGCTACGCAAAGCGTTGCTTGAAACATCAGCATTTATTCTTAAATAGGTCGCGCTAACAATGAAAGAAGCGACCTCCCTTGTAGTTATTATATAGTACATGTATGACAGGTCAATTTTAAGCAACGATATGAGCCCCTGTGCCTCTACTCCCAAAATGAATATTTCCTTACCATGACGAGCGTTTTTTTTTCTGTATGTGTGTGTGTGTGTGTGTGACCCTTGAATTTTAGTTTTGCCCACTTCCCCATTATTATCCCCCCCACCGAAAAAATTCGTTTGTATGCCCATGCTTATTTCATGCCTGTTCAACAATAATAATGACAAAACAGGTTTTCTGCTAAAGACGAAATGTTGTGAATACTTGATGTATTGGTTGTGTATAATTGTAAAGGCTAATTACACCCCTTCGTGTTGAGGCACTAGGAGTAAATTACCTTGTTTGCCAGAATATACACCAATGTGTCAACGGATACTGGACTAGGTCAGAGTCAAACCCACAACCCATTGCTTGCTAGTGTGAATAGTAATGCCCAAGACAGTAGATGGTGTGACATATCCTGTGGTGCATTTTGATGTCACAGTAAACTTTCCATGCATTCCTCATGTTTGCATGGTATGTATAGCTTCACAGTTCATATGGATTCATAAGGCCTCACAAACTGTATCAGCATATGAGTCAATAATTACATTATGTAACTTTTTATTGTTGAAAAATCTACCATGTATTGGTAATATGTCAAACTTTATGATCAATCCTCAGTTGTAAAAGTAAGCAAAACGATTGGTGCAGTTGTCAATTATTATTCAGACATGCAAAAAACTTCATGTGTGACTTCCATATCTACTGCAAAGGCATGAAACACATTTTTCGTACTCTTATTACGTGTACTAGGTACACCATCATGCAGTATTGCTGTTCAGTGTCCGACTGATAGGAAACTTAAGAAGAAAAAAAAAAAAAAAAAACAAGCAAACGAAACATATCACATTGTATTAACTAAACTCAGTATGATTATGTAAGCGTTTGACTCCTTAGACCAAGCACCTGTCAACTTGTTATTATTTAGCTATGTTACACTTTAAATGATACACATATTCATGAGAAATCTTCATCTGTGTGAAAATCACGATGATCAGTATACACGTCTAAAATTTCACCTACTACACAGGTTGTCAATTAAATGTCCAGCAAGAAAAGAGAAGGAGGAAAGGCAGTGCAAACTTTCAAGTACTTGTCAGCATTCATACATGACACTCATGCAAGAAAATGAGCTTAGATTTTCAATCTTACGTATGCGTAAGTCCATTTTTATAATGTTGGTAAACACATTTAAACTATGTACAGATGATATCAGATTTCAATAAATAGAAGTATTCTTAAATTTGCTCAACATATTTTTTTTCTCTTTTCTTCAGATCAATGAAGTGAAGAGTAGTTCCCACATGGAGAAAGAGGGACTTTCTAGAACCACAGTGTGGAGTTGGACACTATTATTACAGACAGGCATGTTTAGAGCAGAAATGGATCAGAGAGAATATGAGAGCCACACACTATTATGATGTGTTACATGCAGACAAAAGCATGTAGATATTGGAATATTTGCTACACTGCATGATACCATTTGATAAAACTCGCATGGAAGCACGTATAGTAATGTAACAGTTGTATGTTTAAAGTTATATTAAAGTTGGAGTGAACATATCACTAGGAATACAGTCAGCTCCCTCCTCCATGGCCCTATACATAAACACACAGAAGGGAGAAACTAGCTAAAGAAAAGCAACTCGAACTTGAAAGATTTCAATTAAAAAAAACGCTAACACATATTCTTTTTTGTAGCACATGATCAAAATCATTTATCGCTACAAAAATTATTATTATTATTATTCATTCATTAATTAAACTTTGATTTATATGTATGTTAAATTGAATACTAATTAAGTCTTTTTTTTCAATTCCATTAATTCTCTTTGGTAAATTGTTAGTATGAATATAGGCAGTGCATGACATTTTTCAGTTTCTTGAATTACTGGGGTAAAAATATTTTTTCTTCAGACTATGTTGAAGAAATGATGGCAGTGCTGGATGAAGTAGTCAAGAAGCCGTAGTCGGTCGATATACAGTTATTGACACTTCTCTGGAGCCATGTATCTATTATGACTGAAAATAGAATATAAAGCAAATTTTTCAACGTGAATAAAGTTATGTTATTTCATGTATCCCGATTTTCTGTTACTTATTTCATGTTTTCAGAGTCAATACCTTTAGCATAAAATTAGATTTGACTAAAACCAATGTTAGGAAGCTAAATGACTCAAATGTGAACACGAACAGACATCAATATGTTTTAATGTAATTGTATAAAATCTGTTCCGGAAATGAAATTACAGAGGATTAAAGAATATTTTATGAGAATTTCCAAGATAATGGATGAATAATTTTAGCACGATCTATTATCAAAATGAAAGGTTTGGGTAAACATTCCACACTCAAGTAAAGTCATAGTACATGTACATTTTGTTAATAAAGGAAGGTTTTTATGAAAATGAGTTTTAAGCATAATTTTCACATATAAAGCAATCACTTGTCCCTAATTGACCCTGATAGTGGCACCAGATCTATTGTAAGAATATTTTATGTACTTGGACAGGATTTCCCTGCAATTTCCATATTGCTGAATGTAGGCACAGTATGTTGTGTCCAGGACATATTCATCCAAGCAAATTGTACGAAATCTGGAGTGATCAATGATATAATCAACCCTGACCTCCTCAGTCTTATTCAAAATCGTAATCTCTTTACAGCATCTACACTTCTAGACTATTTCTTTACTGTTGCAATTTCCACAGGTACACCAATATGCACGATAAAATACACTCCATCATTCATTATTGTGTTAGATAGCAAAACTTGTGGATAAAATTTATGAGAAGTTCTTGCATGTTAAAGTATGAAATATATGCATACGTCATGCATGGTTAGACTTTTGTTCTACCTTTTGTAACACAATAATGACTATTTAGTCAGCAATGCATTATTCTCAAGATGTGTTTCCCCATAAATCTGTATACTTCCTCTGCCACTCGTATTATACACCGATACAGACAGAGAGAATATATGCTTGCTAAAAATCTGGATACACCAGGTCTATGATCACTTTTTCTTTTTAATAAAATTATTACATTTTGCTATCTGTGGAGGGTAGTAAACAATCAAACCCAAAATACATCCGGGGTCTGCATTTCATCATGGTTTAAAAGAACAAACTTGTCATAAAGTTAATAAAGTTTCTACACGAAAGAATAATAATAATAATAATAATAATAATAATGATCATAACTACCATACTGATAATAGTAATTACTAGAATGAATAGCCCAAGCGCTGTTCAGCCTCATTATGCCCTATGTTCCCTTTAGGGCCCTCGTCCACATTCTCGTTCGTTCGGGCTTAAATTGGTACTGATTAACCTCAGACAGCAGAATCTTCCTAAGATTCATTACGTTCGCCATCTTCTAGGAGCTCACCTTCCTCACACGACGAAAATGAGCATGACAAATTTGCCGCAAATTCGCTAGAATCGTCACTAGATTCAGCCATCATCACCATATTCGCTGAACTTGAGGGATTTCCCGACAGTACGTCGCTTCCGGAAATCCTATTATCACCGGAAGTATAAAAATATATCCAGAACGTTTTCCGTAAAACATCGATAAACGTACACATTATCTTCATTTTCTTCTCTGAGATAAAATATGTAATTTTAATACACATTTCTGAGTTATTTAGCGAAAAATGAACATTCTGATATATAGTGTGTATTACACTCTAGTAGACATTTAAATGCAGATACAAACTTTTGCTTTTTATTTCCTTGCAAACCTCTATAGGCTTTTATTTTAATCCTGTAATTTTATTTAATCAGCTTCATAACTTTTTTTTTCCATTGTTCCTCCAAAATAGCTTTATAAAATAATCCATTCCCAAAATATCTCTATGCAATTGTAAAAACACCAAAGTTTTAAAATAATTTTAAATTAAATAAAATGAAGTTTAAAGTTTTTAAATATTTGTAATAGAATTTTATAGTGCCATATTTTCAACCTTTTGGGTTTGCAAATCTAGATACAAACGTATGATCTAGACAAACAATTAAATTAAAATTGAAAATTTGTTTTGAATTAATTTTGATGCTAATTAGCAAATTGATGTAATGCATGTCTAAAATTTGAAATCTCTTATTCACCAGGAAAGAGAGTTTGTTCCAGTACTACGGTCGTTATCAATTATGCAGCAAACTAAATCCTTTTATCCCGTCTCTTTCATTGTTATATAATTCTCCATTCCTCTTGTCTTTTTGAATATCCCAATAAAGTCTAGTAAAATATGAAAGTTACAAAAAGTTCAAATGATTTTCTCCCATCTGTCTTACAATGCTCAGTATACTCTCCGCTGATCTGGGATTTTTAAAATGCCCAACAGACTCTCCACTGATCTGGGATTTTTACAATGCTCATTAGACTCTCCTTGAATCGAGGATTTGTAAATGTATTGCTTCATATTTTACTTAACCAGTTTCCTTGGATACAAGTTTTCTCCTATATAATGTGTTGGCTAATTAAATTTAACATTTTGTCTCTACATTCTAAATTTTGAAAAATGTCCTTGTATCATAGACTTTGCTGTTAAGGTATTAAATATTTATGTCCAAATGTTGAAACAGCATCATGCCGCAGCATAATCTGGATATTGGGCTTTTTAATGCATTCTCTTGTACGAACCAGATATCAAAGCTTGCTGCTTTCGATTTGCATTTGCATCAATTTTTTCACTTTGCAATATCCCATTATTTTATCGCTCTTAATTTATAAAGGAAAAGAATCTTTTAAACAAGAATTCAAACTACGTAAGTTAGTCTAGACATTAAATTGTTGTTTTGGGCACAAATTAGATAGCTTTAATTCTGTGTCTTTACTTAATTGCAGGATAATTATTTGCATAAATTAGGTAAATATTTTAATTAGGTAATATTGTAAAAGGTGCTAAAATGTGTTCACCGAAAAGTGTATGATGAAGGGCAGTGCTGGTGAGTCAGCTAATATACTGGTTTTAAAATCATTATATGATAATTACTGTTAGTTGCAGAAATTGCTAATGAAGGTTTAAGACCAAATACATGCTATTGGATTACATAATAATAATAATAGTAATGAGGACTTTGTATAGCGCTTAATCTTTAGAAGCTCTAAGCGCTTTACAACATTAGACAACACCTATAAGATTAAAAAAAAACCACGTATAATATGATTACAAACACAAACACCATGAAATTAGAAAACACACAAAATCATGCTGAAAATCTTTAAGGTAGGAAACATTATTAGGTCTTTGAGTTTGTTCTTGCAGTCGAAATAAGTGAGTTTTGAGAGCACACTTGAATGTGATCACTGTGTCTTTGTGTCTAAGTTCAGTGGGCAATTCATTCCACGTTGCTGGGCCCTGGTATGCAAAAGAACGCAGTCCATATGACTTTGTTTTCATAGTCGGAATAATGAGTATACGATTATCAGAAGAGGAGCGTAAGTATCTTGCTGGTGTGTACACGTGGGTGAAGTCGGATATGTATGTTGGACTAGAGTCCATCAGTGAAACGTAGCACAGAGAACAAAACAGAAGTCCTGCAAAAAGTAAGTGTCACTTATATGTCTTCAAACGCATTCCACTAATTATTTATAATCTTTCCATCTAGGATTAATATCTGGTTATAACAATATTAGTAAAGATCCACACAAATCAGAAAGTAGCAATATATTCGACTAATGTTGAAAAATATATCTCGTTGTTTTAACCTTTCATTATTAGACCAATTTGGAAAAGACGTTTTCAAAGTCTCTGTATTACTAAAAGTAAGGGTTTTAAGCGTTATCTGGTATGGGTCAATATGGCGGACGCAACATATATAATTTCACAAAAATAATACAGAATTTTGTGGAAATAGAGGCAAAATATTTGAGACAAGACATTTACCCACATGATTTTTGGATTTCAGTGAAAGGTTCAATAAAAATAAAATAGCTTAAGGCTTATTAATTGAAGTAATATTATAAACGATTACCAGTATTGCTAAAAACGATTACCGGTATGTTTAAAACGTCGCGAAACATTTCGGAGTAATTTCCTTGGTGATCGCCATGACTGATACATAAAGATACTTTAATGCTAATTGATATATTTTGTTTTTTGAATTTATAACTGTAAATCAATATTTATATATCTAGACCCATAGGATTATTATAGAAAAATAGGATTGGCTCAGCTTATGATCCTGGTATTAAATTAGGCTATGTAGAATGCGTATAGATTATGATATATTTTAACGATAATCTGGAATTAAAGGAATCAGTATGATACTAATATGTATGAGAAAGCAAGGCAGAGAATTATACAACGATGAAGCCTACCGACATGAATACTTAAACAATAAATGGTGGAGAATAAGGTAACTGAAGTGCGTGATCATTGGCACGCGACAGATAAATCCGTTAACGATTGTAATCAGTAAAGCAATTTTGACACTAATATTACAGCAAAGAAATAGATATGTCGGGTGATCCATCTGTGGTAATCATCATATATGTTGGGTGATCCTTCCATGCTAATCAGCATATATGGTGGGTGATTCTTCCATAGTAATCATCATATATGTTGGGTGATCCTTCCATGGTTATCATTATATATGTTGGGTGATCCTTCTAAGGTAATCGTTATGTAAGTAATTTTTGGTGTTATACAGGTGTCCGAATAAATGACAATGATTTAAACAATTAACATTCAAACTGCTGAAATATACAAATTTTCCTTCCCTACTACTTGTTACACTTCGTAGTAACACTGTTTGAATTGTTTGCTATAAATGTATCAAAAACCGTTTCCTCGTATTCTCTTGCCCAACTGTAAAAACTCTTTTATCGTCTTCAGTGGTTTTTTTCTTCTTTTCTTTCTGTTCAACCAAATTTCGTCTTGATTACATTCTTCACATTATTGCACCTGAGGCAAAAAGTAACTATCTTGTTACATATTGGATGATATACTTCATTATTGCTTATCCTTTTACTCACCACGAGAACAATACTGTTTAACTTAGTTACGACAACTAACATAATAGAGACTGTAATTCTAACATGCTTCAAAACTCGACGGTACACTAGCTTTTCTTAGAAAGCATTTGAAACAAGCTCAAGTAAATTTACACCAAATCCATTCAAACTACTACGGATGATTAATCCCGTTGTAATTCCTTCAAAGTCTAAACTACCAGTCTTATTTGAAAATATTGACATCCAAGCCTTTATCCATTTAAAACATGTATACATTATTTTTCACTTCTCTGACACCTATGTATGTTCTATATCCTAACAAAATTATTATTTCTTTCCTTTCTTATGAGCCACAAATTAATTCTGTTGTCTGGATCGCACCAATGGCCTGGTGGTTAGAGCGTCCGCCTCGGATGTGGCAGATAGCGGGAACGAACCCCGGCCGAGTCATAGCAAAGCCTTATAAAAATGGTACTAAGAGCTGCCTCGCTAGGCGCTCAGCCTAATGAGGTTAGTGTTAGTGTTAGGACTGGTCGGCCTGGTGTCAGGATGATATTAACCGGTGGGACATGATGCTACATGTCTGCGGCATGATGTCCCAGTGCTAGACATCTCTATAATCTGCCTCCCTGCAGACATGGTAGCTATATGACTGAACAATCCCTGACTCACCGGAGGTTTGAGACCCGTCGGTTACCCTCAACTGGTTTGGCTGGCAAGTCGAAGCCATTACCCATGGTGTGGCCGCTGCGCATGCTACAGCTTCTTGGAGCCACAGGTGAAGACCAAAGGTGGACTAGCTACCCCCAAGAGAGTACGACTGCTACCCCTACCGGAGGTAATACCTTACACCCCTTACACAATTGCATGTGAAGACTGGAACCGGCGGACTGCCCGGAGGAATCGCCAGCTGGTCAACGGGCAGGAAGGCGGAACCAGCAAAGCGATGTGGAGCGCTAATAGCACGGCAAGACACGTAGGACGCCTTGGTCATCCACTGCATCCAGTCTCCATTTCAGCCATCTTGACTATCTCTTGCAACTGGACAAAGTGAAGCCTGGACGAGAGAGTGAGTCTGACGCAGCGCAACTCTTCCTCACCCTAAATCCAACTCACACGCAAGTCATTTATGTCATCACCCATGCCCATGTCCTGCGGCGATGGGTGAGTTGCGACGCGGCAGGTGTGGATGCACTGTCAGCCGTAGTGGCGGACCTGCACGCAGGCGGCGCAGGCCATAGGATCGTCTTCCATTGATCTGAAACAGAAATGGATGTCAACAGCGGTCTGAGCGACTAAGCAGACCTCTTCAGGATAGCGCTGCTTACCTCCATAGCCCGAGGAAGGGGCCAGAAAAGGTGTCAAGTCGAGTTTGGTGAATAAGTTCTTCATCTTACCAAAGGGAATTAATGACCGGTTCATAATGCTGAAGCTACCCTTACATGGAAAAAGGCAAGCCACACTCATTAGTGCTTACGCACCAACCATGACCTACTCGGAGGAAGCCAAAGACAAGTTCTACCAGGATCTGGAAACTCTGATTGCTTCGGTACCAAAGTCAGACAAGCTGTTCATTCTTGGTGATTTTAACGCCAGAATTGGTGCGGACTACATCTCATGGAAGGGAGTTATTGGTAGACATGGAATTGGCAACTGCAACAGTAATGGACATCTACTCTTGAGAATGTGCGCAACATTTGATCTCCTGGTCACAGATACCATCTTCCGTCTGCCTAACCGCAATAAAACGACTTGGATGCACCCACGGTCTAAGCATTGGCATCAGATCAACTACATCATAGGAATGACAGGCAGGATGTCCGTGTGACCAAGGCCATGTGTGGTGCTGACTGCTGGACAGACCACAGGCTACTGATTTCCAAGATGAATCTTAAAATTCAACCTCCCAGACTCCCACAGGGAATTAAGGTCCCAAAACTACTCAACGTTGCCAGGCCGAAACACAAAGAAAACCCAAAAGGTTCCACTCGCTCTTGGTGCGTGGAACATACGCACTCTATTGGATCGTGCACAGGCTGACAGACAAGAAAGAAGAACTGCCCTAATTGCAAGAGAACTTGCTCGCTACAAGATAGAGATAGCAGCCCTAAGTGAAACTAGCTTGGCCGACGAGGGCCATCTGACTGAAGTTGGAGCTGGCTACACCTTTTGCTGGAGTCGACGTGGCACCGATGAATGCCGTGAGTCTGGAGTTGGATTCGCTGTCAAGTCGAGTTTGGTGAATAAGCTCTCCATCTTACCAAAGGGAATTAATGACCGGTTTATAATGCTGAAGCTACCCTTACATGGAAAAAGGCAAGCCACACTCATTAGTGCTTATGCACCAACCATGACCTACTCGGAGGAAGCCAAAGACAAGTTCTACCAGGATCTGGAAACTCTGATTGCTTCGGTACCAAAGTCAGACAAGCTGGTCATTCTTGGTGATTTTAACGCCAGAGTTGGCGCGGACCACATCTCGTGGAAGGGAGTTATTGGTAGACATGGAATTGGCAACTGCAACAGTAATAGACATCTGCTCTTGAGAATGTGCACAACATATGATCTCCTGATCACAAACACGATCTTCCGTCTGCTTAACTGTAATAAAACAATTTGCATGCAACCACGGTCGAAGTATTGGCATCAGATCGACTACATCGTAGTTCGTAGGAATGACAGGCAGGATGTCCGTGTGACCAAGGCCATGTGTGGTGCTAACTGCTGCACAGACCACGGGCTACTGAATTCCAAGATGAATCTTAGAATTCAGCCTCCCAGACGCGCACGGGTAATTAAAGTCCCAAAACGACTCAACGTCTCCAGGCTGAAAGTCTGCAACAATGAGCAGGCTTTGTCTGAAGCTCTGACAAGCCAGCTAGAAACCACAGCCTCTAATATAAACGACGTAGAGAAATGCTGGATGGCCCTCACACATCTGGTGTACTCTACTGCATCTGAAACCCTTGGCGTCACTGCGCGAAAGCACCAAGACTGGTTTGACGAGAACTGTGAAGAAATACAGTCACTGCTAGAGGAGAGGTATCATCTACATCGTGCATACAACATCGACCCCAAGTCCGCTGAAAAGAAAGATAGCTTCAGCAGAGTCCGCGAAGCTGTGGAGAAGAAACTACGCGAGATGCAGGGCACATGGCTGAGCCGAAAGGCTGATGATATCCAGTCCTATGCCGACAGACACGACATAAAGAATCTATATAGTGCTCTTCGTGATGTTTGTGGCCCAGTAACATCAGGCACAGCCCTACTCTTGAGCTCCGATGGCAGCACGCTCATAACCGAAAAGGAGAAGATACTGGATCGCTGGGCGGAACACTTTGACGGTATCCTCAACAGACCCTCGTCCATCAACGATGAAGCGATCAACCGTCTACCCCAGGTGGAAATCAACGATAGGTTGGCTGACCCTCCAACAGTGCTTGAAACTCATAATGGCCATTGAATTCCTGTCTAGTGGAAAAGCTCCAGAAGCAGACTCCATCGCAGCTGAGATCTACAAGTCTGGTGGGCCTAAGTTAGTGGGAAGACTAACAGAGATGTTCTGTGGCATGTGGAAGATGATACGTATACCCCAGGAATTCAAAGATGCACCCATCATTCACCTTTACAAACGCAAAGGCAATCGTCAATCTTGCGACAACCATAGAGGAATCTCTCTACTCTGCATCGCTGGCAAGGTCCTCGCCAGGCTACTGCTGAACAGACTCACAGAACACCTTGATCATGGTCTACTGCCAGAAAGCCAGTGTGGCTTCAGAAAGGAGAGAGGCACCATCGACACGATCTTTGCTGCCAGGCAGTTGCAAGAAAAATGTCTTGAACAAAATGTCCAGCTATACACCACCTTCGTGGAGCTGAGTAAGGCATTCGACACTGTCAGCCGGGAAGGCCTTTGGAAGATCATGGCCAGATTTGGATGTCCAGAAGTCTTCATTGAAATGGTGAGACAGTTTCATGATGGCATGCTTGCCAGAGTCCAGGACCAGGGTAACTATTCCAAACCATTTGCAGTTACCAATGGTGTGAAACAAGGATGCGTCTTAGCCCCCACTCTCTTCATCCTCATGTTCTCCACAATGTTGATGGATGCTTTCAAGGACAGCGATGTTGGAGTAGGTCTCCGATACCGTCTGGATGGGAAGTTGTTGAACCTGAGGAGGCTCCAAGCCAAAACTAAAGTCCAGGTTGAGAACATTCGCGACCTGCTGTTTGCAGATGACTGTGCCCTCAACTCCAGCACGGAGACAGGCATGCAACAGAGCATGGACCTTTTTTCTACAGCGTGCTCCAACTTCGGACTCACCATCTCTACCAGCAAGACCGAGGTTCTGCATCAGCCAGCTCCTGGAGAAGATAACCTGGAACTATCCATCACTGTCAATGGCCATAAGCTCAAACATATAGGCAGGTTCACATACCTCGGCAGCACCCTCTCACAAGCAGTCCACATAGACGATGAGGTCAACACAAGGATTGCCAAAGCCAGCATAGCATTTGACAGACTCCGCTCAAATGTCTGGGATAGGAGAGGCATCAGGCTTGCCACCAAACTCAAAGTCTATACAGCGGTTGTTCTCCCCACCCTCCTCTATGCTTGCGAGACATGGACTGTGCATAGCCGCCATATTAAAAATCTGAACCACTTCCAGATGAGCTCACTGAGGAAACTACTGAAAATCAGATGGCAGAACAAGGTACCAAACACAGACGTACTCACTAAGGCCGGCATGACAAGCATCCACACCATGCGGTGCAAGGCACAACTCCGATGGGCTGGCCATGATGCCCACATACCGGTAGAACGGCTACCTAAGAAGGTGTTCTATGGAGAACTACAACAAGACAAAAGATCTCACGGTGGTCAAAAAAAGAGGTACAAGGACACCCTCAAGGCTTCGCTGAAGAACCTAGGCTTTGATCCTGAGAGCTGGGAGAGTGTCGCTGATAACCGATCTGCTTCGCGCAGTCAAGTCAACGCTGGTGGGGAAGCTGTCGAGCAGAAAAGACTGGTGGACGCAGCTGAAAAACGTGATCTGCGTAAATCCAGGAACAGCAGTTCCGGAACTCCCGGTCAGCAACATGCACATCCATGTCCCCACTGCAGCAGACTCTTCCGGGCCCGGATCGGACTGATCAGCCATCTCCGGACCCACCCTCAGTGAATCGATGACATTAATTGGTCCTCATCGACACCGTGACTGTTCAATTATTAAAGCTACGTTAAAAATCCAAATATCTCTCTCTCTCTCTCTCTCTCTCTCTCTCTCTCTCTCTCACACACACACACACACACACACACACACACACACACACACAATTCCGTTGTCTGAAGGTGATAATACTAAATACAACAGTAGAGCTACACTAAATGATTGAGTTTCATTTAGTGGCTCTGCACTTTCCTCCCGGATTTCGATGTAAGAAATAAACAACTTAACATTATTGCCTTTAAAGCTAAGAGTTGTATCAGATTGATAGGACCCCCGTTTTGTCTCTAATGTCAGTTTAAATGTCACGAACGTTCTCATTTTCTTCGGCTGCTTTTTATATAAAAAAATATTAAAATATCCTAAGGTTCATTAACGTTTAGTGTTCTCTATTTATATACCGAATTATTTTCTTTGGTAGTATACATTGCTTATGTTAGAGACTCAATCCTAAACTGACTCAAGGAAATCGAAATAAGCAACTTAGTTACGTCCTTAATACCTAATTTAGTTGCTGAATCTATTTCAATATCACATATCCACTTGATACCATATTTTAACTTATTGTGTGTGTGTGTGTGTGTGTGTGAGAGAGAGAGAGAGAGAGAGAGAGAGAGAGAGATATTTAGATTTGCAATGTAGCTTTAACCATTTTTCAGTCATATCGCTACGATGTCAGCAGTGTGGCAGTATATAGTGATGTCTAGCTCTTGGGCATCATGCCGCAGACATGTAGCATGATGTCCCACCCAGTGACATTATCCTGACACCAGGCCGACCAGTCCTAACACTAACCCTTAATGCTGAGCGCCTAGCGAGACAGCTGTTAGTACCATTTTTGTAAGCCTTTGGTATGACTCGGCCGGGGATCGAACCCATGACATCCCGTATCCGGGGCGGATGCTCTAACCACTAGGCCACCGGAGCGGTTGTAACTTATTGCAAGAGTTGAATGTAATGTTGCATGGTGAAGAATGGCAATGATGTTTCTCTTTAGTCTGCCATCTAATGCGGTAAATGTTATATTTTCTCCAATGGTGCCTTTGAACATTTCTGGAAATGCTGTTCTGTAACAAATTTATATGCTTCCCTTTAAAGTGTTTTATAAAGTATAGCGGTTTTAAACTTAGAGCGCATGGACTTTTTCTAAGTGCACCACCTATCAATTAATAATTTGTATTTGCACTTAATGTACTGACATTTAACAATTACTTGCGAACGTTTTCCAACGTGTTTTCCATGAATTCAATCCTTCGTGAATCTTTCTTTTTTGTGAATTTACATTCTCTGGTGATTTAAGAACATGATCGCTTTTCTTGTGCAAGCATGCTTTTCAGTGACAAACCTTTGAATTTGCATAAGTTTTAGTTTCACGTTCCATTTATACTGAAAGGAAATTGAGGTTTTCCTAATAGGCCGAGCCTTTTTGCGTGAACAGCAAAGCTTAATTACACGAATATAATTTTAAGATTGGTTTCAACGCATTCCGGTCATGTTTCAAGTTATTTACGTCATACTTCAAGTAACAACTGTATCATTCTAAATGTATTTTAAATTAATGTTAAAAAGTGTTAGTAGTTTAAATTTAGTAGTTCTATTTTTGTATTGCTAAATATATAGTAATAAAATGTAAACGCAAAAGATATATATGTGAAAAGTATGACAAACTTAAATGCCAAAACAGCTAAACGATTATTGAAAAACTTGTATCACTGAGTACACTAAAAGCTTGTGTCACTGAGTACACTAAAAACTTGTATCACTGGGTACCCTAAAAACTTGCATCACTGAGTACACTAAAACTTGTATCAATGAGTACACTAAAAACTTGTATCACTGGGTACACTAAAAACTTGCATTTACTGAGTACACTAAAACTTGTATCAATGAGTACACTAAAAACTTGTATCACTGAGTACAATAAAAAATTGTATCACTGGGTACACTAAAAACTTGTATCACTGAGTACACTAAAACTTGTATCACTGAGTACACTAAAAACTTATATCACTGAGTACAATAAAAACTTGTACCACTGAGTATACTAAGAACTTGTATCACTGAGTACACTAAAACTTGTATCACTGAGTACACTAAAGACTTACATCACTGAGTGCACTAAAACCTTGTATCACTGAGTACACTAAACAATTGTATCGCTGAGTACACTAAAAAGTGTAGGAAATAAAACGAAGAAAATCTAAACAAACACATCAGATATATGTACCATAGAAATTAAAATTGAAAAATAATTAACCCCCAAGAAATAAAATTTGATGTGCTATAAAGAAAAAGAAAAACCCATAAAGTCAGATACAATATAGAAATGATTGGAGTTCCATTAAATGAATTTTATTTTAAGTCTGATTTTCACAAAGCCTGAAGGTGGGAGAATTTAGTTTTTTGTCACGATATTCCGTGTGCTGCGTTTGACCTTTATTATCCCAAACAATACGATATATCAGTTAAATGGTGTAAGACTCGACATATCAGAGCATGTAACCAAAGGTAAAGGAAGATAAAATGCTGTCTAAAAAGGAAATAGAAGAACACGTTATAGAAGCTGAGGATCTTAAAACCATTGACTTTAGTTTTAATGCCATTTAAAAAATATATTTTAACTTGTTTTGTATTAGTCTAAGTTTGTATTAGTCTACTTTATATCTACATTAGAATATATATGTCTAAATGTACACCAGAGCAGTAATATCAACTGATACAGCGTCTTATATTGTACAACTGCTTCTATTACAGCACGTTCAGTCATTGCATTCCGCAAGACTTGTCTCGGGGGTGGAGGGGAAATCAAAACTGAAAGGGGCTAAAGGCTTGCAGTTGTATTGCACAAAGGAGTTTTAAAAAATCGGGGCGGGTAGTTAAATAAATAATTATTTCCTCTCTTAACTACAAAGAAAAGAGGTAATTACTTCTTCTCACCAACACCATCACCCTCTCTCTCTCTCTCTCCATCTACTCTCTCTCTCCTTTACCCTCACTCTCCCCTCTATCTTAATCACACTATCTCCATCCCTCTCTCTTCATACGACTTATCTCTCCATCCCATCTATCTCTTTCTCCATATCTCCTAACTCTCCATCCCCTGATTCTCCCTCTCTCTCCCTCTCCCTCTCTCCCTCTCCTTCTCTCCATTCCCTACCGTCTCTCCCCTTCTCACTCTCCCCATTCTCTAACCCTCTCACTTTCTCACCCTCTCTCTCTCCCGTATCTCATTGTATCTCTCTTTCTACCACTTCCCTCTTTCCCTCCCCTATTTCTATCACTCCCGCCCCTCTCTATCTCCCTCTCTATCTCCATCACCCTCCAACTGCCTCCCCCACTCTCTCTTCCTCAACCTCTCCCTACAAACCACCTCACAATCTATACCCTCTCTGTCTCTCTTTCCTGTCTCTCTCCACCTCCCCTATATATCCCCCCTCTTTCTCCTCAATCTCCACTATATCTCTCCCCACTCTGTCTCTGTTTCTCTCTTCCACTCGTTTCCCTCTCTCACTCTGTCTTAAACTCTCTTCCATCTCTCAGTCACTCTCTCTTCACCTCCGGTGGCCTAGTGGTAAGAGCGTCCGCCTCGGATGGGAGAGGTCGTGGGTTCGATTCCCGGCCGAGTCATACCAAAGACTTAAAAAAATGGTACTACCAACTGCCTCGTTTGGCGTTCAGCATTAAGAGGTTAGTGTTAGGACTGGTAAGCCGGGTGCCAGGATAATGTGATTGGGTGGGACATCATGCTCTCTCACACACACACATACTCTCTCTCTCACACACACACTGTCACACACACACTGTCACACACACACACTTTCACTCTCTCTCACACACATACACTCTCACTCTCTCACACACACACTCTCTCACACACACTCTCACTCTCTCTCACACACACACTCTCACTCTCTCTCACACACACACACTCTAACTCTCTCACACACACAATCTCTCACTCTCTCTCTCTCACACACTCTCACTCTCTCTCTCTCTCACACACACGCTCTCTCTCTCACACACACATTCTCTCTCTCACACACACTAACTCTCTCTCTCACACACACTAACTCTCTCACACACACACACTAACTCTCTCTCTCTCACACACACACTAACTCTCTCTTTCTCTCACAAACACACTAACTCTCTCTCTCACACACACTAACTCTCTCTCTCTCTCACACACTAACAGTCTCTCTCTCACACACACTAACTCTCTCTCTCTTACACACACTAACTCTCACACACACTAACTCTCTCTCTCTCTCTCTCACTAACTCTCTCTCTCTCACACATTCTCTCTCTCTCACACACTAACTCTCTCTCTCTCTCTCTCTTTCTCTCTCACACACACACACACATACACACACATTGATACTACCTACAATAAATAAAAACAAAATAAATAAATACTTGAATGTTTTGGGAGATTTTCATTAGAAAACAACAAAAATGCTCTCTCAGCAGGATATTATAGATGATGTGGACATTGAGAGAAAGTCTCAAAACAGTTTTGATGTTGCTCAAGACATGTTAGATAATGAAAATAAGGACAACACCAATTCAAGGCCGGATTTAAACTTATCAGAGATGGATGATATGGGAAAACCAAAGGGAAATGTGAGAAACATTGAAAGTGTCACTGATGAAAATGAGGACAACATCAATTCAAGGCCGGATTTAAACTTATCAGAGATGGATGATATGGGGAAACCGAAGGGAAATGTGAGAAACATTGAAAGTGTCACTGATGTTGATACCAAAGATGATACCAATGATGATGCTCTATTTGTTTCACAGACATCGCAAGCAGAACAAGATTCAGATGTAGACGAAATTAATGAAGGTATATACATGCAAATCAAAACCAAATTTGGAACTCTTAATAGAAGTGCCTTCAAAAAAGATTGAAATCAACACTTGATGTCAAAGGTCTCAGGGATTCTAGGCAAGCTCTCTTTGATCTAGCAAAAAGGAAGAGATATGTTTGTCCTGATGGTCGATTAGTAGAACGTTTACCTCGAACAAATAGTGCTCCTGTGGAGGATAAGTTATCGGAAGATATTTATATTATATTCCATTTCATTGAAGGAGAAAATAATTACAGTGACATGAAAACATGTATATCTAAATGGGCATTGATACATAATTATGAAACAAGATCATCCCAGCGTTTAAACTCCATTCGCAGTGATTGTATGTCACAAAGTCCGAAAGATCCGGTCAATGATAACGCCTTACAAAGAACTCATGAAGATGCTGATAGAATGAGCACAATATTTGCGCAGATAGCGATAATGAATGATAAGTTTGAAGAAAAATTCTCCAGATTGGAAAACCAGTTAGGTGATATTATCACACAGACAGAAAATGAGATCCTAAACTTAAAGTTAGACTTAGTGGAAACTACGAAGAAACTCGAAGAGGCGAACTCTCATATAGAACAACTGAAATTAAAGGAAGAAAAACTAATCAATGATAATAGAGGAATGTATTTCCAGATGTCATCAATGGTAACCCGGGAAAATGAGATTAAAGAATTATCTTCTCATGTACATCAACATCTAGATGTGATCATGAAAAAGATTAACTGTATTGAGGGAAAGTTAGACACAATTTGTACAAGACACAAACTTTTATACAATCAGTCTAACAAAGGAAGTGGCAGAAACGTAGACTTGCAAGTAGTATATGGGGCCACCCTAGCGACAATGGGAATTAGCATTACAAAACCCCTTGGGCCACTCTAGCGACAAGGGAAATTTAACATGGAGAAAAACCCTGGGTCACTCTAGTGACAAGGGGAATTGAACATGGAAATTGAACATGGGAATGTCACCTGGGGATCAGTGGGAATTAAACATTGGTAACGTCATAGGTTTATAGGGTCAAAACCTTTTATAGGGTGAAATGTATTTGTAGGGACAAAGGGTTGATAGGGACAAACATAGACATACAGAAACAAACAAATACACATTGAAACACACAGAAAAGAGGACAGAAATATTCTAAAGAAAGACTCACAGATAGAATAGAGACTCGATAAAGAAAAGTCTGTTGTATGGGTTCAAAACATTTATTCAAGTACATATATACATGGGCTCTCTGGCCTGTGCTTTGGTCTAAGCACTATCCATTAAATACATAAACATTTGAACATAAAAGAAACATATTTACGAGTTGTTTAGTTATTGACTCTAGTAAACTAATGTTTAAAATTAACGTTCACTCCTTTCTAAAATCACTTCATATGCAACGAATTTACATTAAATGTTCGTTTATAAGAAAAAGTCAAAACAAAACAAGTAACAAACAATCAAATAAGAGAAAGTTCGTGTTTGTCTCTCTATCCGTTACACACGTTGTTTAATATCTGGTCAGCTACCACTTGTGTCCCAGCATAGATGTTTCCGATCTCGTATTCCCTGTCAGTCGTAAATCTGCTGTTACGTCCATCGTGCTAGGTACACTTATCGGTAAGCAGATCAAGAGCAGTGATCGTCTTCTTCCCATGGAGGTGCAACATATGCCATATGACTAGTCACTTTTCCATCGGTGATGTCAAATTTTTCTCTCACCGACCGCACGTCTTCAATAGCCCTCAAAAGTTTGGAAGAAGTTATTTCTGCAGGTGTGCTAAATCCGAGACATACAGGCGAGTTCAAACTGTCGTGATACATAGATAGGCTCAAACGACCTTCATCTTTGACTTGGCAATGACATTTGAATTCCTCTAACAGTGAGTCAAGTAGATCCGTAATGAAACCTGATACTTCCTCGGCTGGAACGTCAGACGCGAAGTCTTTAAATTTCATCGTGTAGGTGTAAGTTGTCGTTCTAAATTTTCTTGAGGTCGCTGTCTGGGTCATTTGGATGCTAAAATACTCCTTTAGGTCTATTGAATCCTTTCCCTTCTTGAACGCACTTTGCTGTGACGGTATGGTGGTGAAAGAGGTCAATGATGTTTGTTCCTTCTCTTTTTTCTTCTGCGTAGAGTTATTCATCTTTCTCGTCGCTTGTCCTCGCAATGAAGTGTCGTTCTTGGAAGTCGTCCCTTTTTATACTGGGTGATATCAGCATGTCCATAAGGTAAAGTTTTGTGGTCTGGAAGTTTCACTGGTTGCACGTAGTTTGTCATGGCATTAGTACATAACAACTAAGATGTGGTATTGCATTGGTGATGTGATCGTGAGGCATAGAATCACACCCAAGTTTCTCGTTGGACTTGAGTCTTACGCTCTATACTTGCTGTTTGAAAGGATTCATTTTTGTCGATTGGTCTTGGTAGTGACAATGAACTGCTGGTCTTGGACGTTGTCCCTTTTTATATGCTGACCAATATCGATGTGACCGTACGGCAACGTAAAGTGATTGGGAAGTCTCACTCGCTTCTGGTACACGATTTGATAGATTTTTTCCAGGGGTCGACTGACGATGTGGTGAGTGGGTAAACGTACAATCTTGTTCGGTTGGTGAGTGGTCACTTTAAAGTTTCCATCCTCTCCCGATTGCAAGGCTTCTTTCAATACCCCAAAGTTGACCACTCGACTGGCACGATAATTCAGAGTCAGTCCTTTCACTTTGCACTCCGTGTGCACTTCTCCTTGTTTGTCCCGGTATTGGTAGCCGTAAGTTTTAGGACCTCCACTCGCGAAACTTAGAATCTTGTCGTCGGGATGTTCGTCTGTCCAGGCTCCTAAACGGTTTTCTTCGATGTTAGGGTGTTGCTGACCCGGTCGATCGATGTAGATGCAACTGTCCGTGTCAAAGTACAGGACGCGTTCCCCTAACAGTTCTAAAGCTTCGTACAATTTTAAGCGAGCATGAGCTGTCACGTAAGCCGCAATGATGACATTTCCAAAAGGGTCGTCTTGTACAAAGTCCAGATCTTCTTCGTAATTGACCAAGATCAAATTCTCTCGAACGACGTCCATGTGTTTCATGTATTTGGTTTTGTCATGAATCATCTGGAAGTAGCGGGAAGGTTCTGTCAAATATTCCGTCTTGGGTAAACACGGTCGTTGTGCCATTTTACCCCACAAGCAATTTAACATCACTTTGGCAAACGATCGCCTGCCTTCGTTTTTCTCGATGTGGTCTAAAGAGATGCCTTCTTGTTCATAGTATTTCTCTTTGAATTGTATTTGGTCTTCGGGAGTGTGACACCAGGAAGGATAGCCGCTGGCTTCTTGTTTCAGTTTCAAAAAGGCATCCACGTAGTCAGCGAAAATGCCTTTCTGACTGGGATCACCCTTGTGGTATTGTTGTGTCTTGGGAAAGTGGCAAATTTCGTACACTTCTAACAGTTGGTATCCCATGTCCAGAGCTTTGAACAATTCTACGCTGACCCAGGTTCCCGTCAAGGCACGTTCTTCCTGGGTGTGCTGACAAGGTTGGTCTTGGTTGCACGTTTCGGCACAAGTACGGCACAATGGAAACATCAGTTTGCCTTGACAATGGTGAGGTAAGACGGGATGGTATAGGTTCGTGGGAGGCAAAACTTTACACTTGATCAAGCCTTCGTATTGTCGAATGTTTTTCAGGTCGATGTGTTCCGTTAACAATTGCGGGTGCCCTACAGGAAAGCGACAATATTTGCACACGTAGGGATACAGCGAACACACGTCCAAGTATTTGATTTCTTCTCCTTTCTCTTCGTCGGCTTGGTACAGCAAACAGGTGGCATTGGTCCTTCCTCCGTACAAACTATCCCTCGGGTTCAGCGGGTCCATGAACTAGTAACTTTCCA
Source organism: Sinohyriopsis cumingii (assembly GCA_028554795.2). Taxonomy (NCBI): domain Eukaryota; kingdom Metazoa; phylum Mollusca; class Bivalvia; order Unionida; family Unionidae; genus Sinohyriopsis; species Sinohyriopsis cumingii. The sequence continues at coordinate 5,710,805 of CM068833.1, forward strand.
CGAGGCGTTTAAACTCGGGATCGGTTTTCATACGGTGATCGTACTCGTGTTCCCACATTTCCACCACTTGGTATCCTTCCTGTTCCAACTTTAGGCGTCGCTGACAAGTGTCCTGGTACAAGTCTTCCATGGTTCGTTGTAAAAACTGATTTTTAGTGCTACGATCAGGGTAACAGACGGGACATCCGTGAAATAAGCAACCCTTAAACTCGTACACGATCTTGGGGTTTTCTAAGTCCCAGCCATCTACCGAATATGTTCCGATGGTCTTTTCACCCCCTCCGTTGCGGGCATGCTGAATCCATTTGTTTTCCTTGTCGCACAAGTAATGTAACCAACGTAGGGCTTTGTCCGAGTATTGACGTTTGACAAAGTTGGTCGTTTGAGGGCTGATGACAGCCACGGTGTTTTCAGGCATGAATCGTTGTCGATACACTAAGGAACACGCTTTGGCAATGGTGCAAGCTTCTTTCAAAGGATCGACCCCTCCGTTTTCCATGAACAGTTCTCGAAGTTTTCCACAGCAACGCCGTAAAATGTCCACGTCGGAACGACAATACTTTAGCATTTCTTCCTGAAAGTCGAAAGGGTCCGAGGCGTGAGCCTGGTACCAAGCGTAGAAAGCTTCTCGTTGTTCGGTACGCATGTTGTCGGGGTCGTAATAGTGAGCCTCAGGTAAATGGGGTAGAACGGCGTGTTGATTGGCTTCCGTATTGAAAAAGTGTGGAAAGTACCCTTTAGCCATTTCTGTCATTCCAAACGTTTTAGGCATTCGACTCAAAGGCATGGCCAAATAGCTCATCGAATCTTTAAACTGTACTTGTCCCACTTGCATGAAAATGATTTTGGCTCCGTTCAAAGTCACTTTAGGACGTTCGGTGCCATGTTCCGTATAGTATCTGAGAAGAAACTGTCCATCGTATCCGGAGAAATTGTGAGCCATCACCGTGGCATGACGATGACAATCTCCGTAACGTTCGATGTCCTCTTGGCTCCACGTCTTGTCGATGGGGTCTAAGACCCATCGAGCGAAATCGGCTAGCGTGTTCGGTCCCCGAAAGATTTTTTCACGTCCTCCAGGAATCTTGCTGCAGTGAGGGCAATGACTGAAGATAGGTTCTTGAATGCACTTCTCGCACGCTCGATGAGCCACGCAGAAATTAGGAATGTGAATGCCAGTCTCTTGCATGCATTCGAAATCGAAAAAGATGAAATTGCTTTTCTTCTTGTGACCATCCTCTTTCTCTGGTTGGGGTTGGTATTTTTGCACGTAGCATTGGTGTTTCAAGTCCACGATGTGATGACAAATGTGACATTTCTTTTTTCCTGAACATACGTGTGCCTTGGTACTATTGGTAGGTATGCCTTGTCCACACGTAGGGCACAATCTCAGGAGTTGACAAGCACATTTCTGCTGTGAACCTTGCGTCTTCAGATGTTGTTGGTAACAGGCAGGGCTGAAAAACGTGCGCAGACAAGCAGGACAATGCAATGGTTTTTGCCCTTCGCTCAGACAGGGTGGAGAGGCCAAACATCCTCGGCATTTCGATCCACAATGTTTGTGTTGCTCTCGATTATTATAACCACGGTCACATTTCTCACAGTAATATCTGTATCCCAGGAATCCGGGGATGGCGGTAATGGTATCGAAATGTTCATCGTGATAATAGACATGAATGTATTTTCCGTCCTTAAAGTCTTGGCCTCGAAACAACAGAGGTCCGCGCACTTCTTGAGGGTGCACTTTCAAGGTGTATCGTGGAGCTAGGGCATCTTGCAATTTTTGCATCTCAGGAATGCCACAGGGTGTGTCTTTGGACAGTCCGGCTTGTTGTAACAGGAGTTCTGCTTCATTTCGTTGTTTGGCTCGATCGGATCGTTGAATAGTTTTCCAGGTTCTTTTCCATTCTACCGTGTCGTTCTTGTTGGCATAGGTTCGTCCCACCACGATGGCACGGGCTAAACACATCTGGTCTTGAGGGTTGTTAATTCGGACGAGACTTGTTTTGGTGTTGCGAAGGTCGTCCACCAATAAGACCTTTTTGCGTCCAGTCCCTTGAGGAGGAGAGACGTGGGCCATTTTCAGTGTGGCTTTACCATCGGTGATGTCAAACTGATCATTAGATTGTTGTACGTGTTGAATCTTGTCCATGACTTTGGAAGGGGTTAGTTCTGCGGGTCTGCTAAACTCGATCCAAACAGGGGATTTCAAGCTGTCGTGATCTATGGATAGTGTCAAGAAATCGTCTTCTTTGGGTTGACATTGTTGCTTTAGTGTGGTGAGCAAAGAATCCCACATCTCGGTGATAAACCCTTCTGCTTTCTCCAATGGTACGTCGGACTTGAAATCTTTAAACTTCACCGTGTAGGTGTAAGTCGTGGTTCTAAATTTTCTAGAGGGTCGCTTTTCCGTCTCTCGAATGTGATAGTACTTTTCAGGGTTAACTGGTGGACTTTGGTTTGGAGTGGGCTCTCTATGTCTGGTCGCAGACGTGGAAGGTGTTGGTTCAGGTTTGCTCATGTCTTCGTTTTGAGCGAACACTTCTTTTCGTGTGTGAGGCGATACGTCACTTCGCTGCCTCTTACGTTCTTCTTCTCTCTCACTGAAATCGTGCGATCGTTTCATCTCGATTGCTGATTCAGAAATGATTTAACCAAGTTCATTCTCTCCATATATACCCTCTCTACCTCTTGTTGTCACAATGACTTGGTATATTTCACAAGGGCAAGTGAAAGCCAAGCATATAGGAGCCCAACGACAGCGGTGCGTCTTAAACACCTCATGCATCTTGATGACCCTTCGATTCAAACCCTGCCACGAAAGAAAAAAGTTGCAAGAAAAAAACCCAGACAGTTGGTGTCTTCAAGAGAGCTAGAGACGCCGGCACTGTGTCGCTGGGACACGTACGTACTCCAGAAAACTACGCCACTCGACAACGTTGTCTCCTTCTCTCAGTCACTTCTACTTTGTCGCTGAATACATTCTACCAACCCTGTTTTAACACACGTTTCTTCATCTGATATTTTTAAAAAATATACTAAACGCATTTTTAAAAGAACTACCCTTTTTCGACAGCAGTGACGGCGTCTCCTGCTGCTGTTACCACTGTTACTGCACAAAGATGATCTTTCCTTAAGATCAAAATATGAGACAGAGCAAGTAAGTTGTGAAGTTGAGCGGCGGTGTCTAAACAACAACTGTCAAGCCCCTATGTTCCATTTCTGTTTGTGATAATAACTTGTGATACTTCACATTTTCTAAAGTGGAAATCTTTACAAACCGTACAAAAATTATATGACTTTGGCTTCTGACAGTTGTACAGACTCTTCACTTTATAAGTGTCACGAGAAAATAGTGTATCCAAGTTTTACCATTTTCCAAAACACCCACACACTTGCAACGTGACCAGAATCTGTACTTCTTTATTTGTGGATATCCAACAGACCCGTCCCAGCATATATAGCTGGTTAAGAACTGTAGGAATATCACCTCATTTTTTTTTCAGAAATATCAAAGCTTTTATGTGTATCTTCCCTGTTCCACCCTTTATTAGTGCTTAGGTATATTCCCTAAACAACACAAACAATTTGGAACAAAATTAAATTTTGAATTAAGGTTTCTCTCTGTTTATACATTTTTTTTTCAAGTTGTTGGTACATGGCATATGACATCCAAATACTTTCTCAAACTGAGAGGCATTTCTACACATGTCATTGCCTTTGTTAAATTCGGTTTTGTTGGTTAGTCATCGTTAATCTTTAATTCTATTTTTATGATGTATTTCTTTTTTGCTAGAAGATTTAATTTATTTATGTTGTTTAGTCTGCTGTTGCAAAAAAGAAAATGCATGTATCTATAGCAAAGTGTTTCAGTTTGTTCAGTTTTTTATTTCAAGCTCTACAAAAGGTACCAAGTTTGTCTTGCAGGGGGATTGAAACTTTAAGTTACGCGGACGTGAAGGAAAACATACCTTTGTTACTACAATTTGCTGTCTTTGTGTTCGTTCTAATCATGCTTGCCTTATATCTTTTTGTTTTAGGATCATATTTCTTCTGATGTAAATACATACATCAATGGATAGACAGCTTGGGTTATCATCCTTGAGGTTCACTGTACTTTTAGTTTCTTTACTTCATACAAACCCCAAAATCACTAGCTTGAAGGGAAAAAAATAACAAAAAACTGACACCTGGTACTGTAACACATCTGTCTCTGTTGATGTGAGTGTGCTTGACAAAATGTTTGAGTAAGATTAAAAATGTTTGTCAGTTTCAAAACTCGAACCAGTACTGTGGCCGTTTAATATTTTCATGTGGCAAGAAGAAATGGTACAATACGCAACAAAGGGATTGTACATTTACACTCCAATCTGTCTGCACTGCAATGGTAACAAAGCTCTTGCGTTGACATTATTTTGCCACACTACCTAAGAAAAAACAATTCATCACTCATCATAAACGATTTCATTGGCTATACATATTTTCTTACCGCTTTCGCTTCGAATTGACTTCAGTACCTTTTCGCACAGTGACAAGATCGGACGTGTTTTTTGCCTTTTTTTTATTCTGCGGCTGGTCGCTACGCTACTTGCTCTGAATTTACAACCAAACATTGTGTTACGCATTGCAAGTGACTTCATTGGGCCAACCGATATTTTACACTTCTGTCTCTATTCATATGAGTGTGCTTGTCAAAATGTTTGCGTAAGATTAAAAATGTTTGTCAGTTTCAAAACGCGAACCAGTACTGTGGCCGTTTAGTATTTGACCTGGCAAGAAGAAATGGTACAATACGCAACAAAGGGTTTGTACGTTTACACTCTCCAATCTGTCTGCACTGCAATGGTAACAACGCTCTTGCGTTGGCATTATTTTGCCACACTACCTAAGAAAAAAAACAATGCATCACTCATCATAAACGATTTCACTGGCTATACTTATTTTCTTACCGCTTTCGCTTCGAATTGACTTCAGTACCGTTTCGCACAGTGACAAGATCGGACGTGTTTTTTTTTTTTTTTAATTCTGCGGCTGGTCGCTACTCTACTTGCTCTGAATTTACAACCAAACAATGTGTTGCACATTGTAAGTGACTTCATTGGTCAGTCGATATTTTCCACCGCCTTAGCTTCAAATTGGTTTCACTTGTTATTCGCACCGCGAGATAATCAGACGCGTTTTTCTGTACCTGACCATTAGTCACTTCACAAACAATAAAACTAACACACAAATGATCACGCCATGGGCGACTCATGGAAATTATGTTAGTCATGTTACGAAATATATCACGACTTGTTTGGATGTACTTTTCTGTGGTCACTCTTTAATCACATGCGTCTTCAGTTCACTCTTGTCATGTTTTTTAAAGGGTGTATTTTTTCTATGGATGTGATTGTTATGTTCTATATGTTCTTTTATGTTTTCAGTGATTTTACTTTATATCTGTATTTTAATTTAGATGTATAGACTATGTAGTCTGAAATAAAGAATTCTTATCTTATCTTATGTAAGTGGAATGAGTGTTTCTTTGAAACTTTCATAAGGCAAATATACCGTAAAAAACAAACGTACGTGTCGTGATATTTTTAAAGTAGGAATACATGCTTTCTCTCTCTCTCTCTCTCTGTGGTTTTGATTTATACCCTAATGAAATATGTTCCCGTTTGAAGATACCTCTCCAAAATTGTGATCAGTGGTCACCATAATTACGCGAACTGTTCCGTTTGTCATCTTATTTTTTTCAAAAGTTTACACTCTAAAAAATTGTAGAACGATTTTTTTTCTTCCATCAGTAAATCTTTGGATAAAATAAAAGCTTGAGTTTGCTTAATTCTGGTATCTTAACTTTATCCTATTTTGGAACTGAAACATGTCACGGATTTTTTTTTCTTCTAACATTAGATTTACAGTTTTTCAGAAAAAAAGACAATCACACGGCTTTTTCAAGAATGAAGCAAGCGACATTGCACTGTATAACCCTGCCTATGGTTAACTCTGAATTCTAAAGTCAAAACATGGGTTCAGGAAAAAATGTAACAATGTTCGTCTTAGGAGGATAGGACGAACATTGTTACATTTTTTCCTGAACCCATGTTTTGACTTTAGAATTCAGAGTTAACCATAGGCAGGGTTATACAGTGCAATGTCGCTTGCTTCATTCTTGAAAAAGCCGTGTGATTGTCTTTTTTTTCTGAAAAACTGTAAATCTAATGTTAGAAGAAAAAAAATTCCGTGACATGTTTCAGTTCGAAAATAGGATAAAGTTAAGATACCAGAATTGTGCAAACTCAAGCTTTTATTTTATCCAAAGATTTACTGATGGAAGAAAAAAAATCGTTCTACAATTTTTTAGAGTGTAAACTTTTGAAAAAAATAAGATGACAAACGGAACAGTTCGCGTAATTATGGTGACCACTGATCACAATTTTGGAGAGGTATCTTCAAACGGGAACATATTTCATTAGGGTATAAATCAAAACCACAGAGAGAGAGAGAGAGAGAGAAAGCATGTATTCCTACTTTAAAAATATCACGACACGTACGTTTGTTTTTTACGGTATATTTGCCTTATGAAAGTTTCAAAGAAACACTCATTCCACTTACATAAGATAAGATAAGAATTCTTTATTTCAGACTACATAGTCTATACATCTAAATTAAAATACAGATATAAAGTAAAATCACTGAAAACATAAAAGAACATATAGAACATAACAATCACATCCATAGAAAAAATACACCCTTTAAAAAACATGACAAGAGTGAACTGAAGACGCATGTGATTAAAGAGTGACCACAGAAAAGTACATCCAAACAAGTCGTGATATATTTCGTAACATGACTAACATAATTTCCATGAGTCGCCCATGGCGTGATCATTTGTGTGTTAGTTTTATTGTTTGTGAAGTGACTAATGGTCAGGTACAGACAAACGCGTCTGATTATCTCGCGGTGCGAATAACAAGTGAAACCAATTTGAAGCTAAGGCGGTGGAAAATATCGACTGACCAATGAAGTCACTTACAATGTGCAACACATTGTTTGGTTGTAAATTCAGGGCAAGTAGAGTAGCGACCAGCCGCAGAATAAAAAAAAAAAAAAACACGTCCGATCTTGTCACTGTGCGAAACGGTACTGAAGTCAATTCGAAGCGAAAGCGGTAAGAAAATAAGTATAGCCAGTGAAATCGTTTATGATGAGTGATGCATTGTTTTTTTTCTTAGGTAGTGTGGCAAAATAATGCCAACGCAAGAGCGTTGTTACCATTGCAGTGCAGACAGATTGGAGAGTGTAAACGTACAAACCCTTTGTTGCGTATTGTACCATTTCTTCTTGCCAGGTCAAATACTAAACGGCCACAGTACTGGTTCGCGTTTTGAAACTGACAAACATTTTTAATCTTACGCAAACATTTTGACAAGCACACTCATATGAATAGAGACAGAAGTGTAAAATATCGGTTGGCCCAATGAAGTCACTTGCAATGCGTAACACAATGTTTGGTTGTAAATTCAGAGCAAGTAGTGTAGCGACCAGCCGCAGAATAAAAAAAAAGCAAAAAACACGTCCGATCTTGTCACTGTGCGAAAAGGTACTGAAGTCAATTCGAAGCGAAAGCGGTAAGAAAATATGTATAGCCAATGAAATCGTTTATGATGAGTGATGAATTGTTTTTTCTTAGGTAGTGTGGCAAAATAATGTCAACGCAAGAGCGTTGTTACCATTGCAGTGCAGACAGATTGGAGTGTAAATGTACAATCCCTTTGTTGCGTATTGTACCATTTCTTCTTGCCACATGAAAATATTAAACGGCCACAGTACTGGTTCGAGTTTTGAAACTGACAAACATTTTTAATCTTACTCAAACATTTTGTCAAGCACACTCACATCAACAGAGACAGATGTGTTACAGTACCAGGTGTCAGTTTTTTGTTATTTTTTTCCCTTCAAGCTAGTGATTTTGGGGTTTGTATGAAGTAAAGAAACTAAAAGTACAGTGAACCTCAAGGATGATAACCCAAGCTGTCTATCCATTGATGTATGTATTTACATCAGAAGAAATATGATCCTAAAACAAAAAGATATAAGGCAAGCATGATTAGAACGAACACAAAGACAGCAAATTGTAGTAACAAAGGTATGTTTTCCTTCACGTCCGCGTAACTTAAAGTTTCAATCCCCCTGCAAGACAAACTTGGTCCTTTTTGTAGAGCTTGAAATAAAAAACTGAACAAACTGAAACACTTTGCTATAGATACATGCATTTTCTTTTTTGCAACAGCAGACTAAACAACATAAATAAATTAAATCTTCTAGCAAAAAAGAAATACATCATAAAAATAGAATTAAAGATTAACGATGACTAACCAACAAAACCGAATTTAACAAAGGCAATGACATGTGTAGAAATGCCTCTCAGTTTGAGAAAGTATTTGGATGTCATATGCCATGTACCAACAACTTAAAAAAAAAATGTATAAACAGAGAGAAACCTTAATTCAAAATTTAATTTTGTTCCAAATTGTTTGTGTTGTTTAGGGAATATACCTAAGCACTAATAAAGGGTGGAACAGGGAAGATACACATAAAAGCTTTGATATTTCTGAAAAAAAATGAGGTGATATTCCTACAGTTCTTAACCAGCTATATATGCTGGGACGGGTCTGTTGGATATCCACAAATAAAGAAGTACAGATTCTGGTCACGTTGCAAGTGTGTGGGTGTTTTGGAAAATGGTAAAACTTGGATACACTATTTTCTCGTGACACTTATAAAGTGAAGAGTCTGTACAACTGTCAGAAGCCAAAGTCATATAACTTTTGTACGGTTTGTAAAGATTTCCACTTTAGAAAATGTGAAGTATCACAAGTTATTATCACAAACAGAAATGGAACATAGGGGCTTGACAGTTGTTGTTTAGACACCGCCGCTCAACTTCACAACTTACTTGCTCTGTCTCATATTTTGATCTTAAGGAAAGATCATCTTTGTGCAGTAACAGTGGTAACAGCAGCAGGAGACGCCGTCACTGCTGTCGAAAAAGGGTAGTTCTTTTAAAAATGCGTTTAGTATATTTTTTAAAAATATCAGATGAAGAAACGTGTGTTAAAACAGGGTTGGTAGAATGTATTCAGCGACAAAGTAGAAGTGACTGAGAGAAGGAGACAACGTTGTCGAGTGGCGTAGTTTTCTGGAGTACGTACGTGTCCCAGCGACACAGTGCCGGCGTCTCTAGCTCTCTTGAAGACACCAACTGTCTGGGTTTTTTTCTTGCAACTTTTTTCTTTCGTGGTAGGGTTTGAATCGAAGGGTCATCAAGATGCATGAGGTGTTTAAGACGCACCGCTGTCGTTGGGCTCCTATATGCTTGGCTTTCACTTGCCCTTGTGAAATATACCAAGTCATTGTGACAACAAGAGGTAGAGAGGGTATATATGGAGAGAATGAACTTGGTTAAATCATTTCTGAATCAGCAATCGAGATGAAACGATCGCACGATTTCAGTGAGAGAGAAGAAGAACGTAAGAGGCAGCGAAGTGACGTATCGCCTCACACACGAAAAGAAGTGTTCGCTCAAAACGAAGACATGAGCAAACCTGAACCAACACCTTCCACGTCTGCGACCAGACATAGAGAGCCCACTCCAAACCAAAGTCCACCAGTTAACCCTGAAAAGTACTATCACATTCGAGAGACGGAAAAGCGACCCTCTAGAAAATTTAGAACCACGACTTACACCTACACGGTGAAGTTTAAAGATTTCAAGTCCGACGTACCATTGGAGAAAGCAGAAGGGTTTATCACCGAGATGTGGGATTCTTTGCTCACCACACTAAAGCAACAATGTCAACCCAAAGAAGACGATTTCTTGACACTATCCATAGATCACGACAGCTTGAAATCCCCTGTTTGGATCGAGTTTAGCAGACCCGCAGAACTAACCCCTTCCAAAGTCATGGACAAGATTCAACACGTACAACAATCTAATGATCAGTTTGACATCACCGATGGTAAAGCCACACTGAAAATGGCCCACGTCTCTCCTCCTCAAGGGACTGGACGCAAAAAGGTCTTATTGGTGGACGACCTTTGCAACACCAAAACAAGTCTCGTCCGAATTAACAACCCTCAAGACCAGATGTGTTTAGCCCGTGCCATCGTGGTGGGACGAACCTATGCCAACAAGAACGACACGGTAGAATGGAAAAGAACCTGGAAAACTATTCAACGATCCGATCGAGCCAAACAACGAAATGAAGCAGAACTCCTGTTACAACAAGCCGGACTGTCCAAAGACACACCCTGTGGCATTCCTGAGATGCAAAAATTGCAAGATGCCCTAGCTCCACGATACACCTTGAAAGTGCACCCTCAAGAAGTGCGCGGACCTCTGTTGTTTCGAGGCCAAGACTTTAAGGACGGAAAATACATTCATGTCTATTATCACGATGAACATTTCGATACCATTACCGCCATCCCCGGATTCCTGGGATACAGATATTACTGTGAGAAATGTGACCGTGGTTATAATAATCGAGAGCAACACAAACATTGTGGATCGAAATGCCGAGGATGTTTGGCCTCTCCACCCTGTCTGAGCGAAGGGCAAAAACCATTACATTGTCCTGCTTGTCTGCGCACGTTTTTCAGCCCTGCCTGTTACCAACAACATCTGAAGACGCAAGGTTCACAGCAGAAATGTGCTTGTCAACTCCTGAGATTGTGCCCTACGTGTGGACAAGGCATACCTACCAATAGTACCAAGGCACACGTATGTTCAGGAAAAAAGAAATGTCACATTTGTCATCACATCGTGGACTTGAAACACCAATGCTACGTGCAAAAATACCAACCCCAACCAGAGAAAGAGGATGGTCACAAGAAGAAAAGCAATTTCATCTTTTTCGATTTCGAATGCATGCAAGAGACTGGCATTCACATTCCTAATTTCTGCGTGGCTCATCGAGCGTGCGAGAAGTGCATTCAAGAACCTATCTTCAGTCATTGCCCTCACTGCAGCAAGATTCCTGGAGGACGTGAAAAAATCTTTCGGGGACCGAACACGCTAGCCGATTTCGCTCGATGGGTCTTAGACCCCATCGACAAGACGTGGAGCCAAGAGGACATCGAACGTTACGGAGATTGTCATCGTCATGCCACGGTGATGGCTCACAATTTCTCCGGATACGATGGACAGTTTCTTCTCAGATACTATACGGAACATGGCACCGAACGTCCTAAAGTGACTTTGAACGGAGCCAAAATCATTTTCATGCAAGTGGGACAAGTACAGTTTAAAGATTCGATGAGCTATTTGGCCATGCCTTTGAGTCGAATGCCTAAAACGTTTGGAATGACAGAAATGGCTAAAGGGTACTTTCCACACTTTTTCAATACGGAAGCCAATCAACACGCCGTTCTACCCCATTTACCTGAGGCTCACTATTACGACCCCGACAACATGCGTACCGAACAACGAGAAGCTTTCTACGCTTGGTACCAGGCTCACGCCTCGGACCCTTTCGACTTTCAGGAAGAAATGCTAAAGTATTGTCGTTCCGACGTGGACATTTTACGGCGTTGCTGTGGAAAATTTCGAGAACTGTTCATGGAAAACGGAGGGGTCGATCCTTTGAAAGAAGCTTGCACCATTGCCAAAGCGTGTTCCTTAGTGTATCGACAACGATTCATGCCTGAAAACACCGTGGCTGTCATCAGCCCTCAAACGACCAACTTTGTCAAACGTCAATACTCGGACAAAGCCCTACGTTGGTTACATTACTTGTGCGACAAGGAAAACAAATGGATTCAGCATGCCCGCAACGGAGGGGGTGAAAAGACCATCGGAACATATTCGGTAGATGGCTGGGACTTAGAAAACCCCAAGATCGTGTACGAGTTTAACGGTTGCTTATTTCACGGATGTCCCGTCTGTTACCCTGATCGTAGCACTAAAAATCAGTTTTTACAACGAACCATGGAAGACTTGTACCAGGACACTTGTCAGCGACGCCTAAAGTTGGAACAGGAAGGATACCAAGTGGTGGAAATGTGGGAACACGAGTACGATCACCGTATGAAAACCGATCCCGAGTTTAAACGCCTCGTGGAAAGTTACCAGTTCATGGACCCGCTGAACCCGAGGGATAGTTTGTACGGAGGAAGGACCAATGCCACCTGTTTGCTGTACCAAGCCGACGAAGAGAAAGGAGAAGAAATCAAATACTTGGACGTGTGTTCGCTGTATCCCTACGTGTGCAAATATTGTCGCTTTCCTGTAGGGCACCCGCAATTGTTAACGGAACACATCGACCTGAAAAACATTCGACAATACGAAGGCTTGATCAAGTGTAAAGTTTTGCCTCCCACGAACCTATACCATCCCGTCTTACCTCACCATTGTCAAGGCAAACTGATGTTTCCATTGTGCCGTACTTGTGCCGAAACGTGCAACCAAGACCAACCTTGTCAGCACACCCAGGAAGAACGTGCCTTGACGGGAACCTGGGTCAGCGTAGAATTGTTCAAAGCTCTGGACATGGGATACCAACTGTTAGAAGTGTACGAAATTTGCCACTTTCCCAAGACACAACAATACCACAAGGGTGATCCCAGTCAGAAAGGCATTTTCAATGACTACGTGGATGCCTTTTTGAAACTGAAACAAGAAGCCAGCGGCTATCCTTCCTGGTGTCACACTCCCGAAGACCAAATACAATTCAAAGAGAAATACTATGAACAAGAAGGCATCTCTTTAGACCACATCGAGAAAAACGAAGGCAGGCGATCGTTTGCCAAAGTGATGTTAAATTGCTTGTGGGGTAAAATGGCACAACGACCGTGTTTACCCAAGACGGAATATTTGACAGAACCTTCCCGCTACTTCCAGATGATTCATGACAAAACCAAATACATGAAACACATGGACGTCGTTCGAGAGAATTTGATCTTGGTCAATTACGAAGAAGATCTGGACTTTGTACAAGACGACCCTTTTGGAAATGTCATCATTGCGGCTTACGTGACAGCTCATGCTCGCTTAAAATTGTACGAAGCTTTAGAACTGTTAGGGGAACGCGTCCTGTACTTTGACACGGACAGTTGCATCTACATCGATCGACCGGGTCAGCAACACCCTAACATCGAAGAAAACCGTTTAGGAGCCTGGACAGACGAACATCCCGACGACAAGATTCTAAGTTTCGCGAGTGGAGGTCCTAAAACTTACGGCTACCAATACCGGGACAAACAAGGAGAAGTGCACACGGAGTGCAAAGTGAAAGGACTGACTCTGAATTATCGTGCCAGTCGAGTGGTCAACTTTGGGGTATTGAAAGAAGCCTTGCAATCGGGAGAGGATGGAAACTTTAAAGTGACCACTCACCAACCGAACAAGATTGTACGTTTACCCACTCACCATATCGTCAGTCGACCCCTGGAAAAAATCTATCAAATCGTGTACCAGAAGCGAGTGAGACTTCCCAATCACTTTACGTTGCCGTACGGTCACATCGATATTGGTCAGCATATAAAAAGGGACAACGTCCAAGACCAGCAGTTCATTGTCACTACCAAGACCAATCGACAAAAATGAATCCTTTCAAACAGCAAGTATAGAGCGTAAGACTCAAGTCCAACGAGAAACTTGGGTGTGATTCTATGCCTCACGATCACATCACCAATGCAATACCACATCTTAGTTGTTATGTACTAATGCCATGACAAACTACGTGCAACCAGTGAAACTTCCAGACCACAAAACTTTACCTTATGGACATGCTGATATCACCCAGTATAAAAAGGGACGACTTCCAAGAACGACACTTCATTGCGAGGACAAGCGACGAGAAAGATGAATAACTCTACGCAGAAGAAAAAAGAGAAGGAACAAACATCATTGACCTCTTTCACCACCATACCGTCACAGCAAAGTGCGTTCAAGAAGGGAAAGGATTCAATAGACCTAAAGGAGTATTTTAGCATCCAAATGACCCAGACAGCGACCTCAAGAAAATTTAGAACGACAACTTACACCTACACGATGAAATTTAAAGACTTCGCGTCTGACGTTCCAGCCGAGGAAGTATCAGGTTTCATTACGGATCTACTTGACTCACTGTTAGAGGAATTCAAATGTCATTGCCAAGTCAAAGATGAAGGTCGTTTGAGCCTATCTATGTATCACGACAGTTTGAACTCGCCTGTATGTCTCGGATTTAGCACACCTGCAGAAATAACTTCTTCCAAACTTTTGAGGGCTATTGAAGACGTGCGGTCGGTGAGAGAAAAATTTGACATCACCGATGGAAAAGTGACTAGTCATATGGCATATGTTGCACCTCCATGGGAAGAAGACGATCACTGCTCTTGATCTGCTTACCGATAAGTGTACCTAGCACGATGGACGTAACAGCAGATTTACGACTGACAGGGAATACGAGATCGGAAACATCTATGCTGGGACACAAGTGGTAGCTGACCAGATATTAAACAACGTGTGTAACGGATAGAGAGACAAACACGAACTTTCTCTTATTTGATTGTTTGTTACTTGTTTTGTTTTGACTTTTTCTTATAAACGAACATTTAATGTAAATTCGTTGCATATGAAGTGATTTTAGAAAGGAGTGAACGTTAATTTTAAACATTAGTTTACTAGAGTCAATAACTAAACAACTCGTAAATATGTTTCTTTTATGTTCAAATGTTTATGTATTTAATGGATAGTGCTTAGACCAAAGCACAGGCCAGAGAGCCCATGTATATATGTACTTGAATAAATGTTTTGAACCCATACAACAGACTTTTCTTTATCGAGTCTCTATTCTATCTGTGAGTCTTTCTTTAGAATATTTCTGTCCTCTTTTCTGTGTGTTTCAATGTGTATTTGTTTGTTTCTGTATGTCTATGTTTGTCCCTATCAACCCTTTGTCCCTACAAATACATTTCACCCTATAAAAGGTTTTGACCCTATAAACCTATGACGTTACCAATGTTTAATTCCCACTGATCCCCAGGTGACATTCCCATGTTCAATTTCCATGTTCAATTCCCCTTGTCACTAGAGTGACCCAGGGTTTTTCTCCATGTTAAATTTCCCTTGTCGCTAGAGTGGCCCAAGGGGTTTTGTAATGCTAATTCCCATTGTCGCTAGGGTGGCCCCATATACTACTCTTGCAAATGAAAGAAAATCATGGAAATCATGAACTATCAGCATACAAAGAGAGTAGACATGACATCTCTCCATCTATTGACCGAGAAAATGTAGTACATGGACAAAAAGAAATACACAAACAGCCTGCTAGAGCTCTTCCAGCAAATTTGCCTGGAAATGGTCCCGCTATGTTTACATTGAAAGATTTCCCGCCACTTTCACGGAATGATGGGACTAACATAACCGAAAATGTGAGTCATAATCAGCGCACAGAAGTAACACCTAACAATGCAAGTACATCAACCCACAATCAGCAAAAGAAATTAAGATATGAAGATAGAGCTAACATAAATATAAATGAAAGCATAAATAAAGATCAAATAGGGCACAACAAATCACCAAATGATCAAAGAATGCTTCCGAATGACGAGGAGAGACAAAAAAAGAAAGATACGTCGTATAGACATATTGAAACAATTATTACCAGACCCAATCAAAGGAATATAGAATCAGATGTGTTTGAACCAGTTGTAAGAAACAAAATAAGACGCATTCTGCTATCAAATGTCAAATCGAGAAAAAATATAGATGTAGTAAGGACAGCTATCGCAACTCAGTGCAAGGAGGAAGGTGTGACAGTAACATTCGTCCGCCTCATAAAGGAACGACCTCATTGGGATGGATCAAATATATATACATTTCGACTAAATGTACTGGATAAAGATTTTGAACTGATGATGAATAATGAATCGCTTTGGAGTTCTGGAATAAAATGTAGGGAATGGATAACAAACAGAAAATGGAGAGAAGGCTACTCACTTGATGAAACGCATGAGAATTACAAAATATATTCCTAATGAGCATAGCCATATGACTAGTAATTGCTTCTTAATTATAATTATGCTCATTATTTCAACATGGAATGTACGTGGTATAATGTCTAGCACGCAGAAACTAATTGAATTGTTACCAGACACATATATATTTGTTATCACTGAACATTGGCTTTGTACAATGAATCTAACGTATTTAGATAAATTACATTATGATTTCAAAGTAGTTGCGCTACCTACTGAAGAGATACAACAATGCTATAGAGGTAGTGGCGGGGTTACCGTATTTTATAGATCATCACTATGCAAAGTAAGCACCTTACAAATGAGTTCCCAAATATTATGGCGGTGAAAATCTTAGTGAGGGACTTGGAACCTATAATTTTGATTGCAACCTACTTTCCCTCGACAACTAGAACTGATGATGCATATGACAAATTTTGTGAAAATGTTTTTGATGTGTATGACAGGTATTCTGCTGAAAATATATGCATAATCAAAAGACATGTCACGAACGTCCACACTTGATTATATATTAATACCTGAAATAATTAGAGGTGCTGTAAAAAGACACATAGTAAATGACAAAATTGATTTCTCAATATCGGCACTTGCAAAAGATATATTGAAGTTTAATAAAAAGACATGTGTATCTCCAAGAATGAAATGGAACTTGGCAAATCCATTAGAAATGAGCATGTATAAATCTGATGTTAGTGCATTCTTGAATTTCACCTATGAGTGTAAAAAGGTAGAAGATATAGAGAAGTATAATGAATTGATAACTAAGAGTGTAATAACTGCATCAGACCGATATATTCCAAAGTCCGAATTCAAATCGCACTTGAAACCATATTGGAAGAAAAGTGGGCTTGAAAAATTACATCAGAATATGAGAAAAGCGCGCGGAGAATGGATCAAAGCAGGAAAAAATAGAAGCACAGAGTGTAACGTCAAAAGAAGATACAAGGACGTGAAAAGAAAGTTTAGAAAGAAACATAGGCTAGAGAAAAAGGTATATGAAGAGTGCATATTTGAAGAGATAGAAAAGAGTGCAGAAATGGGAATAGACGAATTCTATGCAGTCATACGGGAAAATAGAAAAGATAAAACGGATATTGGTAATATTGCATTTCGAGGAGTAGAATCTAATACTTTGGATGAATGTGTCAATCTATGGAAACTATATTTTTCTGAATTAAGTGGTACAACAGATGAGGAACATAATGATTGTGTCAAAATGAGGAATATGTACGAAGAAAGCAAACTAGAGACTGATAACATAAAATGTAATAATATTACAGAGGAAGAAGTGTTGCAGCATATCAAGTCTCTAAAAACAAAAAAATCACCAGGCATTGATTGCGTATCGAATGAGCACTTAAAGTATGGTGGAAAATATTTAATCAGACATTTAACTGCCCTTTTTAATTACATGATCCAGTATGAGTATTTACCTAATGTATATAGATATGGGATGATTATACCGATATACAAACAAACTGGTAAAGACAAAAAGGATCCGGTGAATTATCGTGGTATAACATTGACATCTTGTCTGGGAAAATTGTTTGAAAAAATATTGATGACCAGAATTCAAAAGTATTTATACAAAACAAGCTTTCCACATTCTTATCAATTTGGATTTCGTAAGGAGGTTGGAGCTATCTCCGCTGCATTTACTCTTCAAGAATGTTTGATGTACTTTAATAATCATAACTCTAATGTATATGCTGTTTTTCTGGATAACGAAAAGGCATTCGATAGACTGTGGCATTGTGGACTACTAAAAAAACTAAAAATATTAGGAATTAATGCAAAAATATGGAGAATAATCGCCCATTCCTACACACAGTCAAGTGTCTGTGTAGCGTGTAGAGGATGTATATCGAACACATTTCCATTACGGAGAGGCGTTGGTCAAGGGCGTGTAATGTCGGCTTTTTTATTTCTCGTGTACATAAATGACCTATTGAATGAACTAGTAATGACTAATTGCGGGATAACAGTGAATCAGATGAACATACCTGGCATGCTTTTGGCAGACGACACTACTCTACTAAGCTCTACGCTGAATGGATTGCAAATACTCGTGAATACAGCTTATCAGTATGCACAGAAGTGGAAATTGAAATATAACTCTAACAAGAGTAATTGGATGATATTTAGTAAAAAAAAATGAAGTGTACTCATCAAATGGAATTACTCTGGGATCACAGAATATTTCTAGAGCAAAAAAAGTGAAATATGCAGGAGTTACCTTTTCACAATCAATGAAAACTAATGATCGTATAGTCTATTCCTACGATAAAGCGAAACGTGTAAAAACTCACTATACTCAATTGGATTAAATGCAAATGGGATGAATCCTATAGTTTCTGTGAAAGTCTGGGAAAGAGTTATATTGCCGTCTGCTTTGTATGGCTCAGAACTCTGGTTTAATATGTCATATCAGGGCATTCAATCAATGGAGAAAATACAACGATATTTCGCCCGGAGAGTACAAGGTTTCCCTCAAAGATCGCCTATTGGATCTACGACATCATGCTTGGGGATGACATCAATGGAAGCTCGCAAAGATAAGCAAAAACTCGTATTCCTTAGTCGCATGTGTAGAACATCAGCAAACTTACCTGCTGAAAAGGTTTTCCTCTGGGCTGTTGGAAATTTGATTTTTGACCCCCAACATAGCTACAACTCTTTTATATATGATATAAATACTGTACTCAAAAAGTATGATTTAGAAGACTATCTCAGAGACTTTATTTTCACTGGAAAATTTCCAGACAAAATAACATGGAAAAACTTAATTGGGACAAGAATACAGATATTTGAGGAGAGAAAACATGAAATGAGTATCAAAAGTCCATCAGAGGGATTCGGTAGATTTTTAAAAATTAATCCAGGACTAAAAATGCATCATCTATGGAAAATAGCTTACACTGACTCAAGCAGAAAAATGGAATATGGGACATTAATTCGTATTGGAGGAATGCAAGCAAGACCTGGACTGTGTCCCCTATGTGGCAAAATGAGTCATGACCGTATTTTGCACATTTCGATGAATTGTGCCTTAACCTCAGACGACAGAAACCACTTGATGGAAAGTCTATTTTCGTACATGCCTCCAGTGATTTACCGTGATTTCTGTGATCAGATCGATGATGTTATACTGATTATACTACTTGTTGGTTTAAATGATATATCAGAACGTTTAGAATTTGAGGCATGGATAAATATGATCAGACTATCTACCAAGTATTTCATTAAGATAAAGGATATTATATATTCGATTCAATAGAGAACTCACTCAGAACATAAGGAAAGAAATACTTGTACTGGATTGCAAAGCGATTAGGAAACTATTTTTGTTGTAAGGATACATTTTCAAATGTTCTATCGTATATATATCTCTATCTAGATTAGTAATGATTTTAATTTATATATTCGTTTGCTATTGGAAATAATTCAATAAGTAACGAATCCACTATTTTTGTGATTCTATGTATTTAAATGCATTTCTTTTTTGTCTTAAAATCTTCAGAAAATGGAGGAATAAAAGAATATCATCATCATCTCTCTCACACACACACTAACTCTCTCTCTCTCACACACACACACTAACTCTCTCTTTCTGTCACACACATACTAACTCTCTCTCTCTCTCACAGACACACTAACTCTCTCTCTCTCTCTCACAGACACACTAACTCTCTCTCTCACACACACTAACTCTCTTTCTCTCACACACACTCTCTCTCTCTCTCACACTAATTCTCTCTCACACACACTAACTCTCTCTCTCTCTCTCTCACACTAACTCTCTCTCTCTCTCACACACACTCTCACTCTCTCTCACACACACACTCTCACTCTCTCTCTCACACACTTTCACTCTCTCTATCACACATACTCCCTCTCTCACACACACATACACTCTCTGTCTCACACGTACTCTCTCTCTCACACATGCTCTCTCTCTCATACATACTCTCTCTCACACACATACACTCACTCTCTGTCTCTCACATACTCTCTCTCTCTCTCACACACACATGCTCTCTCACACATTCTCTCTCTCTCTCACATATACTCTCTCTCTCGCACACATACTCTCTCTCTCTCTCGCACACATATTCTCTCTCTCTCTCTCTCTCTCTCTCTCGCACACATGCTCTCTCTCTCTCTCTCGCACACATTCTCTCTCTCTTTCTCTCTCTCGCACACACACACATTCTCTCTCTCTCTCACACACACACACACACACACACACACACTCTCTCTCTCACACTGTCTTTCTCTTTCTCTCTCTCACACACACTCTCTCTCACACACACACTCTCTCTCACACACTCTCTCTTTCTCTCACACATACTCTCTCTTTCTCTCTCACACACACACTCTCTCCCTCTCTCACACACTCTCTCTTTCTCTCACACACACTCTCTATTTCTCTCACACATACTCTCTCCCTCTGTCTCACATATACTCACACACACACACATACTCTCTCACACACATACACACTCTCCTCTCACACACATACTCTCCTCTCACACACACTTTCCTCTCACACACTCACTCTATCGCTATCTCACACTCTCTATCCATCTCTCTCTCACTTTCTATCACACTCTGTCTTACACTGTCTTTCACACGCTCTCTTACACTGTCTTTCACACGCTCTCTCACATTCTCTTCTGTGTGTGTGTGTGTGTGTGTGTGTGTGTGTGTTTGAGAGAGAGAGAGAGAGAGAGAGAGAGAGAGAGAGGCTGTTTGAAAGCGAGAGTGTGTGTGAGAGAGAACGATAGAGAATGAAGCAAAAGCGTAAGATACAGCATTGTTGGTATATTTGTATTGTAATGTTATAACCTTTCATTACATTGTGTGGATGACATGTATTGTAATGTTACAACCTTACATTACATGGTGTGGATGACATGTATTGTAGTGTTACAACCTTACATTACATTGTGTGGATGACATGTATTGTAATGTTACAATCTTACATTACATTGTGTGGATGACATGTAACGTAGTGTTACAACCTTACATTACATGGTGTGGATGACATGTATTGTAGTGTTACAACCGTACATTACATTGTGTGGATGACATGTATTGTAATGTTACAACCTTACATTACATTGTGTGGATGACATGTATTGTAATGTTACAACCTTACATTACATGGTGTGGATGACATGTATTGTAGTGTTACAACCTTACATTACATGGTGTGGATGACATGTATTGTAATGTTACAACCTTACATTACATTGTGTGGATGACATGTATTGTAATGTTACAACCTTACATTACATGGTGTGGATGACATGTATTGTAGTGTTACAACCTTACATTACATGGTGTGGATGACATGTATTGTAATGTTACAACCTTACATTACATTGTGTGGATGACATGTATTGCAGTGTTACAACCTTACATTACATGGTGTGGATGACATGTATTGTAATGTTACAACCTTACATTACATTGTGTGGATGACATGTATTGTAATGTTACAACCTTACATTACATGGTGTGGATGACATGTATTGTAGTGTTACAACCTTACATTACATTGTGTGGATGACATGTATTGTAATGTTACAACCTTACATTACATTGTGTGGATGACATGTAACGTAGTGTTACAACCTTACATTACATGGTGTGGATGACATGTATTGTAGTGTTACAACCTTACATTACATGGTGTGGATGACATGTATTGTAATGTTACAACCTTACATTACATGGTGTGGATGACATGTATTGTAATGTTACAACCTTACATTACATGGTGTGGATGACATGTATTGTAATGTTACAACCTTTCATTACATGGTGTGGATGACATGTATTGTAGTGTTACAACCTTACATTACATGGTGTGGATGACATGTATTGTAATGTTACAACCTTACATTACATGGTGTGGATGACATGTATTGTAGTGTTACAACCTTACATTACATGGTGTGGATGACATGTATTGTAATGTTACAACCTTACATTACATGGTGTGGATGACATGTATTGTAGTGTTACAACCTTACATTACATGGTGTGGATGACATGTATTGTAATGTTACAACCTTACATTACATTGTGTGGATGACATGTATTGTAATGTTACAACCTTACATTACATGGTGTGGATGACATGTATTGTAGTGTTACAACCTTACATTACATTGTGTGGATGACATGTATTGTAATGTTACAACCTTACATTACATTGTGTGGATGACATGTAACGTAGTGTTACAACCTTACATTACATGGTGTGGATGACATGTATTGTAGTGTTACAACCTTACATTACATTGTGTGGATGACATGTATTGTAATGTTACAACCTTACATTACATGGTGTGGATGACATGTATTGTAATGTTACAACCTTTCATTACATGGTGTGGATGACATGAATTGTAGTGTTACAACCTTACATTACATGGTGTGGATGACATGTATTGTAATGTTACAACCTTACATTACATGGTGTGGATGACATGTATTGTAGTGTTACAACCTTACATTACATTGTGTGGATGACATGTGTTGTAATGTTACAACCTTACATTACATGGTGTGGATGACATGTGTTGTAATGTTACAACCTTACATTACATGGTGTGGATGACATGTGTTGTAATGTTACAACCTTTCATTACATTGTGTGGATGACATGTATTGTAGTGTTACAACCTTACATTACATGGTGTGGATGACATGTATTGTAATGTTACAACCTTACATTACATGGTGTGGATGACATGTGTTGTAATGTTACAACCTTTCATTACATGGTGTGGATGACATGTATTGTAGTGTTACAACCTTACATTACATGGTGTGGATGACATGTATTGTAGTGTTACAACCTTACATTACATGGTGTGGATGACATGTATTGTAGTGTTACAACCTTACATTACATGGTGTGGATGACATGTATTGTAATGTTACAAACTTACATTACATGGTGTGGATGACATGTATTGTAATGTTACAACCTTACATTACATTGTGTGGATGACATGTATTGTAATGTTACAACCTTACATTGTAGTGTGACAACCTTACATTACATGGTGTGGATGACATGTATTGTAGTGTTACAACCTTACATTACATGGTGTGGATGACATGTATTGTAGTGTTACAACCTTACATTACATGGTGTGGATGACATGTATTGTAGTGTTACAACCTTACATTACATGGTGTGGATGACATGTATTGTAGTGTCACAACCTTACATTACATGGTGTGGATGACATGTATTGTAATGTCACAACTTTACATTACATGGTGTGGATGACATGTATTGTAGTGTGACAACCTTACATTACATGGCGTGGATGACATGTATTGTAGTGTTACAACCTTACATTACATGGTGTGGATGACATGTATTGTAGTGTTACAAACATACATTACATGGTGTGGATGACATGTATTGTAGTGTTACAACCTTACATTCCATGGTGTGGATGACATGTATTGTAGTGTTACAACCTTACATTCCATGGTGTGGATGACATGTATTGTAGTGTTACAACCTTTCATTACATTGGTGTGGATGACATGTATTGTAGTGTTACAACCTTACATTACATGGTGTGGATGACATGTATTGTAGTGTTACAACCTTACATTACATGGTGTGGATGACATGTATTGTAGTGTTACAACCTTACATTACATGGTATGGATGACATGTATTGTAGTGTTACAACCTTACATTACATGGTGTGGATGACATGTATTGTAGTGTTACAACCTTACATTCCATGGTGTGGATGACATGTATTGTAGTGTTACAACCTTACATTACATGGTGTGGATGACATGTTCATCGTAACACCATAATCTTCTCTTTCTTGATTGCAGCACATTTTTGCAAGTCTTTCACTTAAGAAATCTTTCGCCTTGAAAACGCTTGTAAGGATGGGTATTAAAATGCATGCACTTGTAAGGATGGGTATTAAAATACATGCACTTGTAAGGATGGATATTAAAATACATGCACTTGAAACGATGGATATTAAAATACATGCACTTGAAACGATGGATATTAAAATACATGCACTTGTAACGATGGGTATTAAAATACATGCACTTGTAACGATGGATATTAAAATACATGCACTTGTAGGGATGGGTATTAAAATACATGTACTTGTAACGATGGGTATTAAAATACATGCACTTGTAACGATGGGTATTAAAATACATGCACTTGTAACGATGGGTATTAAAAAACATGCACTTGTAACGATGGATATTAAAATACATGCACTTGTAGGGATGGGTATTAAAATACATGTACTTGTAACGATGGGTATTAAAATACATGCACTTGTAACGATGGGTATAAAAATACATGCACTTGTAACGATGGATATTAAAATACATGCACTTGTAGGGATGGGTATTAAAATACATGTACTTGTAACGATGGGTATTAAAATACATGCACTTGTAACGATGGGTATTAAAATACATGCACTTGTAAGGATGGGTATCAAAATACATGCACTTGTAACGATGGGTATTAAAATACATACACTTGTAGGGATGGGTATTAAAATACATGTACTTGTAACGATGGGTATTAAAATACATGCACTTGTAAGGATGGATATTAAAATACATGTACTTGCAAGGATGGGTATTAAAATACATGCACTTGTAAGGATGGGTATTAAAATACATGCACTTGAAACGATGGATATTAAAATACATGCACTTGTAACGATGGATATTAAAATACATGCACTTGTAACGATGGATATTAAAATACATGCACTTGTAAGGATGGGTATTAAAATACATGCGCTTGTAAGGATGGGTATTAAAATATATGCACTTGTAAGGATGGATATTAAAATACATGCACTTGTAAGGATGGATATTAAAATACATGTACTTGTAAGGATGGATATTAAAATACATGCACTTGTAACGATGGGTATTAAAATACATGCACTTGTAAGGATGGGTATTAAAATACATGTACTTGTAAGGATGGGTATTAAAATATATGCACTTGTAAGGATGGGTATTAAAATACATGCACTTGTAAGGATGGGTATTAAAATACATGCACTTGTAACGATGGATATTAAAATACATGCACTTGTAACGATGGATATTAAAATACATGCACTTGTAACGATGGATATTAAAATACATGTACTTGTAAGGATGGATATTAAAATACATGCACTTGTAAGGATGGATATTAAAATACATGTACTTGTAGGGATGGGTATTAAAATACATGCACTTGTAAGGATGGATATTAAAATACATGCACTTGTAAGGATGGGTATTAAAATACATGCACTTGTAAGGATGGGTATTAAAATACATGCACTTGTAACGATGGATATTAAAATACATGCACTTGTAGGGATGGATATTAAAATACATGCACTTGTAAGGATGGGTATTAAAATACATGCACTTGTAACGATGGATATTAAAATACATGCACTTGTAACGATGGATATTAAAATACATGTACTTGTAAGGATGGATATTAAAATACATGTACTTGTAACGATGGGTATTAAAATACATGCACTTGTAAGGATGGATATTAAAATACATGTACTTGTAACGATGGGTATTAAAATACATGCACTTGTAAGGATGGATATTAAAATACATGCACTTGTAGGGATGGGTATTAAAATACATGTACTTGTAACGATGGGTATTAAAATACATGCACTTGTAAGGATGGATATTAAAATACATGTACTTGTAACGATGGGTATTAAAATACATGCACTTGTAAGGATGGATATTAAAATACATGCACTTGTAAGGATGGGTATTAAAATACATGCAATTGTAACGATGGATATTAAAATACATGCACTTGTAACGATGGATATTAAAATACATGCACTTGTAAGGATGGATATT
This sequence comes from Sinohyriopsis cumingii, assembly GCA_028554795.2. Taxonomy (NCBI): domain Eukaryota; kingdom Metazoa; phylum Mollusca; class Bivalvia; order Unionida; family Unionidae; genus Sinohyriopsis; species Sinohyriopsis cumingii. Next base: position 5,736,746 of record CM068833.1, read on the forward strand.
AAAATACATGTACGTGTAACGATGGGTATTAAAATACATGCACTTGTAAGGATGGATATTAAAATACATGCACTTGTAAGGATGGGTATTAAAATACATGTACTTGTAAGGATGGATATTAAAATACATGTACTTGTAACGATGGATATTAAAATACATGCACTTGTAAGGAGGGATATTAAAATACATGCACTTGTAACGATGGGTATTAAAATACACGTACTTGTAAGGATGGATATTAAAATACATGCACTTGTAACGATGGATATTAAAATACATGCACTTGTAACGATGGATATTAAAATACATGCACTTGTAAGGACGGATATTAAAATACATGTACTTGTAACGATGGATATTAAAATGCATGCACTTGTAAGGATGGATATTAAAATACATGCACTTGTAACGATGGATATTAAAATACATGCACTTGTAACGATGGATATTAAAATACATGCACTTGTAAGGATGGATATTAAAATACATGCACTTGTAACGATGGATATTAAAATGCATGCACTTGTAAGGATGGATATTAAAATACATGCACTTGTAACGATGGATATTAAAATACATGCACTTGTAACGATGGATATTAAAATACATGCACTTGTAACGATGGATATTAAAATACATGCACTTGTAAGGATGGATATTAAAATACATGCACTTGTAACGATGGATATTAAAATACATGTACTTGTAACGATGGATATTAAAATACATGCACTTGTAAGGATGGATATTAAAATACATGCACTTGTAACGATGGATATTAAAATACATGCACTTGTAAGGATGGATATTAAAATACATGCACTTTTAAGGATGGGTATTAAAATACATGCACTTGTAAGGATGGATATTAAAATACATGCACTTGAAACGATGGATATTAAAATACATGCTCTTGTAAGGATGGATATTAAAATACATGCACTTGTAAGGATGGATATTAAAATACATGCACTTGTAAGGATGGATATTAAAATACATGCACTTTTAAGGATGGATATTAAAATACATGCACTTGTAAGGATGGATATTAAAATACATGCACTTGTAAGGATGGATATTAAAATACATGCACTTGTAAGGATGGATATTAAAATACATGCACTTGTAAGGATGGATATTAAAATACATGCACTTGTAACGATGGATATTAAAATACATGCACTTGTAAGGATGGATATTAAAATACATGTACTTGTAAGGATGGGTATTAAAATACATGCACTTGTAAGGATGGGTATTAAAATACATGCACTTGTAAGGATGGGTATTAAAATACATGCACTTGTAAGGATGGGTATTAAAATACATGCACTTGTAAGGATGGATATTAAAATACATGCACTTGAAACGATGGATATTAAAATACATGCACTTGTAACGATGGGTATTAAAATACATGCACTTGTAACGATGGGTATTAAAATACATGCACTTGTAACGATGGATATTAAAATATATGCACTTGTAACGATCGATATTAAAATACATGCACTTGTACCGATGGATATTAAAATACATGCACTTGTAACGATGCGTATTAAAATACATGCACTTGTAAGGATGGATATTAAAATACATGCACTTGTAAGGATGGATATTAAAATACATGTACTTGTAAGGATGGATATTAAAATACATGTACTTGTAAGGATGGGTATTAAAATACATGCACTTGTAAGGATGGGTATTAAAATACATGCACTTGTAACGATGGATATTAAAATACATGCACTTGTAAGGATGGATATTAAAATACATGTACTTGTAAGGATGGATATTAAAATACATGTACTTGTAAGGATGGGTATTAAAATACATGCACTTGTAACGATGGGTATTAAAATACATGCACTTGTAAGGATGGATATTAAAATGCATGCACTTGTAACGATGGGTATTAAAATACATGCACTTGTAAGGATGGGTATTAAAATACATGCACTTGTAACGATGGGTATTAAAATACATGCACTTGTAAGGATGGATATTAAAATGCATGGACTTGTAACGATGGGTATTAAAATACATGTACTTGTAAGGATGGATATTAAAATACATGCACTGGTAAGGATGGATATTAAAATACATGCACTTGTAAGGATGGGTATTAAAATACATGTACTTGTAACGATGGATATTAAAATACATGCACTTGTAAGGATGGATATTAAAATACATGTACTTGTAACGATGGGTACTAAAATACATGCACTTGTAAGGATGGATATTAAAATACATGCACTTGTAAGGATGGATATTAAAATACATGCACTTGTAAGGATGGATATTAAAATACATGCACTTGTAACGATGGATATTAAAATACATGCACTTGTAACGATGGATATTAAAATACATGCACTTGTAACGATGGATATTAAAATACATGCACTTGTAAGGATGGATATTAAAATACATGTACTTGTAACGATGGATATTAAAATACATGCACTTGTAACGATGGATATTAAAATACATGCACTTGTAACGATGGGTATTAAAATACATGCACTTGTAACGATGGATATTAAAATACATGCACTTGTAGGGATGGGTATTAAAATACATGTACTTGTAACGATGGGTATTAAAATACATGCACTTGTAACGATGGGTATTAAAATACATGCACTTGTAACGATGGGTATTAAAAAACATGCACTTGTAACGATGGATATTAAAATACATGCACTTGTAGGGATGGGTATTAAAATACATGTACTTGTAACGATGGGTATTAAAATACATGCACTTGTAACGATGGGTATAAAAATACATGCACTTGTAAGGATGGGTATTAAAATAAATGCACTTGTAAGGATGGATATTAAAATACATAAACTTGTAACGATGGGTATTAAAATACATGCACTTGTAACGATGGATATTAAAATACATGCACTTGTAGGGATGGGTATTAAAATACATGTACTTGTAACGATGGGTATTAAAATACATGCACTTGTAACGATGGGTATTAAAATACATGCACTTGTAAGGATGGGTATCAAAATACATGCACTTGTAACGATGGGTATTAAAATACATACACTTGTAGGGATGGGTATTAAAATACATGTACTTGTAACGATGGGTATTAAAATACATGCACTTGTAAGGATGGATATTAAAATACATGTACTTGCAAGGATGGGTATTAAAATACATGCACTTGTAAGGATGGGTATTAAAATACATGCACTTGAAACGATGGATATTAAAATACATGCACTTGTAACGATGGATATTAAAATACATGCACTTGTAACGATGGATATTAAAATACATGCACTTGTAAGGATGGGTATTAAAATACATGCGCTTGTAAGGATGGGTATTAAAATATATGCACTTGTAAGGATGGATATTAAAATACATGCACTTGTAAGGATGGATATTAAAATACATGTACTTGTAAGGATGGATATTAAAATACATGCACTTGTAACGATGGGTATTAAAATACATGCACTTGTAAGGATGGGTATTAAAATACATGTACTTGTAAGGATGGGTATTAAAATATATGCACTTGTAAGGATGGGTATTAAAATACATGCACTTGTAAGGATGGGTATTAAAATACATGCACTTGTAACGATGGATATTAAAATACATGCACTTGTAACGATGGATATTAAAATACATGCACTTGTAACGATGGATATTAAAATACATGTACTTGTAAGGATGGATATTAAAATACATGCACTTGTAAGGATGGATATCAAAATACATGCACTTGTAAGGATGGATATTAAAATACATGTACTTGTAACGATGGGTATTAAAATACATGCACTTGTAAGGATGGATATTAAAATACATGCACTTGTAAGGATGGATATTAAAATACATGCACTTGTAAGGATGGATATTAAAATACATGCACTTGTAACGATGGATATTAAAATACATGCACTTGTAACGATGGATATTAAAATACATGCACTTGTAACGATGGATATTAAAATACATGCACTTGTAAGGATGGATATTAAAATACATGTACTTGTAACGATGGATATTAAAATACATGCACTTGTAACGATGGATATTAAAATACATGCACTTGTAAGGATGGGTATTAAAATACATGCACTTGTAACGATGGATATTAAAATACATGCACTTGTAAGGATGGATATTAAAATACATGTACTTGTAAGGATGGATATTAAAATACATGTACTTGTAAGGATGGGTATTAAAATACATGCACTTGTAACGATGGGTATTAAAATACATGCACTTGTAACGATGGATATTAAAATACATGCACTTGTAAGGATGGATATTAAAATACATGTACTTGTAAGGATGGATATTAAAATACATGTACTTGTAAGGATGGGTATTAAAATACATGCACTTGTAACGATGGGTATTAAAATACATGCACTTGTAAGGATGGATATTAAAATGCATGCACTTGTAAGGATGGATATTAAAATACATGCACTTGTAACGATGGATATTAAAATACATGCACTTGTAACGATGGATATTAAAATACATGCACTTGTAAGGATGGATATTAAAATACATGTACTTGTAACGATGGGTATTAAAATACATGCACTTGTAAGGATGGATATTAAAATACATGCACTTGTAAGGATGGATATTAAAATACATGCACTTGTAAGGATGGGTATTAAAATACATGCACTTGTAAGGATGGGTATTAAAATACATGCACTTGTAAGGATGGATATTAAAATACATGCACTTGAAACGATGGATATTAAAATACATGCACTTGTAAGGATGGATATTAAAATACATGCACTTGTAACGATGGATATTAAAATACATGCACTTGTAAGGATGGTTATTAAAATACATGTACTTGTAAGGATGGATATTAAAAAACATGCACTTGTAACGATGGATATTAAAATACATGCACTTGTAAGGATGGATATTAAAATACATGCACTTGTAACGATGGATATTAAAATACATGCACTTGTAAGGATGGATATTAAAATACATGTACTTGTAAGGATGGGTATTAAAATACATGCACTTGTAAGGATGGGTATTAAAATACATGCACTTGTAACGATGGGTATTAAAATACATGCACTTGTAAGGATGGGTATTAAAATACATGCACTTGTAACGATGGATATTAAAATACATGCACTTGAAACGATGGATATTAAAATACATGCACTTGTAACGATGGGTATTAAAATACATGCACTTGTAACGATGGATATTAAAACACATGCACTTGTAACGATGGGTATTAAAATACATGCACTTGTAAGGATGGATATTAAAATACATGCACTTGTAAGGATGGGTATTAAAATACATGCACTTGTAACGATGGATATTAAAATACACGCACTTGTAAGGATGGATATTGAAATACATGGACTTGTAACGATGGATATTAAAATACATGCACTTGTAACGATGGGTATTAAAATACATGCACTTGTAACGATGGATATTAAAATACATGCACTTGTAACGATGGATATTAAAATATATGCACTTGTAACGATGGATATTAAAATACATGCACTTGTACCGATGGATATTAAAATACATGCACTTGTAACGATGCGTATTAAAATACATGCACTTGTAACGATGGATATTAAAATACATGCACTTGTAAGGATGGATATTAAAATACATGTACTTGTAAGGATGGATATTAAAATAGATGTACTTGTAAGGATGGGTATTAAAATACATGCACTTGTAACGATGGGTATTAAAATACATGCACTTGTAACGATGGATATTAAAATAGATGCACTTGTAAGGATGGATATTAAAATACATGTACTTGTAAGGATGGATATTAAAATACATGTACTTGTAAGGATGGGTATTAAAATACATGCACTTGTAACGATGGGTATTAAAATACATGCACTTGTAAGGATGGATATTAAAATGCATGCACTTGTAACGATGGGTATTAAAATACATGCACTTGTAAGGATGGGTATTAAAATACATGCACTTGTAACGATGGGTATTAAAATACATGCACTTGTAAGGATGGATATTAAAATGCATGCACTTGTAACGATGGGTATTAAAATACATGTACTTGTAAGGATGGATATTAAAATACATGCACTGGTAAGGATGGATATTAAAATACATGCACTTGTAAGGATGGGTATTAAAATACATCTACTTGTAACGATGGATATTAAAATACATGCACTTGAAACGATGGATATTAAAATACATGCACTTGTAAGGATGAGTATTAAAATACATGCACTTGTAAGGATGGATATTAAAATACATGCACTTGTAAGGATGGATATTAAAATACATGCACTTGTAAGGATGGATATTAAAATGCATGCACTTGTAACGATGGGTATTAAAATACATGTACTTGTAAGGATGGATATTAAAATACATGCACTGGTAAGGATGGATATTAAAATACATGCACTTGTAAGGATGGGTATTAAAATACATCTACTTGTAACGATGGATATTAAAATACATGCACTTGAAACGATGGATATTAAAATACATGCACTTGTAAGGATGGATATTAAAATACATGTACTTGTAAGGATGGATATTAAAATACATGCACTTGTAAGGATGAGTATTAAAATACATGTACTTGTAAGGATGGATATTAAAATACATGTACTTGTAAGGATGGGTATTAAAATACATGCACTTGTAAGGATGGATATTAAAATACATGCACTTGTAAGGATGGATATTAAAATACATGCACTTGTAAGGATGGATATTAAAATACATGCACTTGTAAAGATGAGTATTAAAATACATGCACTTGTAACGATGGATATTAAAATACATGCACTTGAAACGATGGATATTAAAATACATGCACTTGTAAGGATGGATATTAAAATACATGTACTTGGAAGGATGGATATTAAAATACATGCACTTGTAAGGATGAGTATTAAAATACATGTACTTGTAAGGATGGATATTAAAATACATGTACTTGTAAGGATGAGTATTAAAATACATGCACTTGTAAGGATGGATATTAAAATACATGCACTTGTAAGGATGGGTATTAAAATACATGCACTTGTAAGGATGAGTATTAAAATACATACACTTGTAAGGATGGATATTAAAATACATGTACTTGTAAGGATGGGTATTAAAATACATGCACTTGTAAGGATGGATATTAAAATACATGCACTTGTAAGGATGAGTATTAAAATACATGCACTTGTAAGGATGGATATTAAAATACATGCACTTGTAAGGATGGGTATTAAAATACATGCACTTGTAAGGATGGATATTAAAATACATGCACTTGTAAGGATGGATATTATAATACATGCACTTGTAAGGATGAGTATTAAAATACATGCACTTGTAAGGATGGATATTAAAATACATGCACTTGTAAGGATGGGTATTAAAATACATGCACTTGTAAGGATGGATATTAAAATACATGCACTTGTAAGGATGAGTATTAAAATACATGCACTTGTAACGATGGATATTAAAATACATGCACTTGAAACGATGGATATTAAAATACATGCACTTGTAAGGATGGATATTAAAATACATGCACTTGTAAGGATGAGTATTAAAATACATGCACTTGTAAGGATGAGTATTAAAATACATGCACTTGTAAGGATGGATATTAAAATACATGCACTTGTAAGGATGGATATTAAAATGCATGCACTTGTAACGATGGGTATTAAAATACATGTACTTGTAAGGATGGATATTAAAATACATGCACTTGTAAGGATGGATATTAAAATGCATGCACTTGTAACGATGGGTATTAAAATACATGTACTTGTGAGGATGGATATTAAAATACATGCACTGGTAAGGATGGATATTAAAATACATGCACTTGTAAGGATGGGTATTAAAATACATCTACTTGTAACGATGGATATTAAAATACATGCACTTGAAACGATGGATATTAAAATACATGCACTTGTAAGGATGAGTATTGAAATACATGCACTTGTAAGGATGGATATTAAAATACATGCACTTGTAAGGATGGATATTAAAATACATGCACTTGTAAGGATGGATATTAAAATGCATGCACTTGTAACGATGGGTATTAAAATACATGTACTTGTAAGGATGGATATTAAAATACATGCACTGGTAAGGATGGATATTAAAATACATGCACTTGTAAGGATGGGTATTAAAATACATCTACTTGTAACGATGGATATTAAAATACATGCACTTGAAACGATGGATATTAAAATACATGCACTTGTAAGGATGGATATTAAAATACATGTACTTGTAAGGATGGATATTAAAATACATGCACTTGTAAGGATGAGTATTAAAATACATGTACTTGTAAGGATGGATATTAAAATACATGCACTTGTAAGGATGGATATTAAAATACATGCACTTGTAAGGATGGATATTTTAATACATGCACTTGTAAGGATGGATATTAAAATACATGCACTTGTAAGGATGAGTATTAAAATACATGCACTTGTAACGATGGATATTAAAATACATGCACTTGAAACGATGGATATTAAAATACATGCACTTGTAACGATGGATATTAAAATACATGTACTTGTAAGGATGAGTATTAAAATACATGCACTTGTAAGGATGGATATTAAAATACATGCACTTGTAAGGATGGGTATTAAAATACATGCACTTGTAAGGATGAGTATTAAAATACATGCACTTGTAAGGATGGATATTAAAATACATGTACTTGTAAGGATGGGTATTAAAATACATGCACTTGTAAGGATGGATATTAAAATACATGCACTTGTAAGGATGAGTATTAAAATACATGCACTTGTAAGGATGGATATTAAAATACATGCACTTGTAAGGATGGGTATTAAAATACATGCACTTGTAAGGATGGATATTAAAATACATGCACTTGTAAGGATGGATATTAAAATACATGCACTTGTAAGGATGAGTATTAAAATACATGCACTTGTAAGGATGGATATTAAAATACATGCACTTGTAAGGATGGGTATTAAAATACATGCACTTGTAAGGATGGATATTAAAATACATGCACTTGTAAGGATGAGTATTAAAATACATGCACTTGTAACGATGGATATTAAAATACATGCACTTGAAACGATGGATATTAAAATACATGCACTTGTAAGGATGGATATTAAAATACATGCACTTGTAAGGATGAGTATTAAAATGCATGCACTTGTAAGGATGAGTATTAAAATACATGCACTTGTAAGGATGGATATTAAAATACATGTACTTGTAAGGATGGGTATTAAAATACATGCACTTGTAAGGATGGATATTAAAATACATGCACTTGTAAGGATGAGTATTAAAATACATGCACTTATAAGGATGGATATTAAAATACATGCACTTGTAAGGATGGGTATTAAAATACATGCACTTGTAAGGATGGATATTAAAATACATGCACTTGTAAGGATGAGTATTAAAATACATGCACTTGTAAGGATGGATATTAAAATACATGCACTTGTAAGGATGGGTATTAAAATACATGCACTTGTAACGATGGATATTAAAATACATGCACTTGTAAGGATGGATATTAAAATACATGCACTTGTAAGGATGGATATTAAAATACATGCACTTGTAAGGATGGATATTAAAATACATGCACTTGTAAGGATGGATATTAAAATACATGCACTTGTAAGGATGGATATTAAAATACATGCACTTGTAAGGATGGATATTAAAATACATGCACTTGAAACGATGGATATTAAAATACATGCACTTGTAAGGATGGATATTGAAATACATGCACTTGTAAGGATGGATATTAAAATACATGCACTTGTAAGGATGGATATTAAAATACATGCACTTGTAAGGATGGATATTAAAATACATGCACTTGTAAGGATGGATATTAAAATACATGCACTTGTAAGGATGGATATTAAAATACATGCACTTGTAAGAATGGATATTAAAATACATGCACTTGAAACGATGGATATTAAAATACATGCACTTGTAAGGATGGATATTAAAATACATGCACTTGTAAGGATGGATATTAAAATACATGCACTTGTAAGGAGGATATTAAAATACATGCACTTGAAACGATGGATATTAAAATACATGCACTTGTAAGGATGGATATTAAAATACATGCACTTGTAAGGATGGATATTAAAATACATGCACTTGTAAGGATGGATATTAAAATACATGCACTTGTAAGAATGGATATTAAAATACATGCACTTGAAACGATGGATATGAAAAAACATGCACTTGTAAGGATGGATATTAAAATACATGCAGTTGTAAGGATGGGTATTAAAATACATGTAGTTGTAACGATGGATATTAAAATACATGCACTGGTAAGGATGGATATTAAAATACATGCACTTGTAACGATGGATATTAAAATACATGCACTTGTAAGGATGGATATTAAAATACATGCACTTGTAAGGATGGATATTAAAATACATGCACTTGTAACGATGGGTATTAAAATACATGCACTTGTAACGATGGATATTAAAATACATGCACTTGAAACGATGGATATTAAAATACATGCACTTGTAACGATGGGTATTAAAACACATGCACTTGTAAGGATGGATATTAAAATACATGCACTTGTAGGGATGGGTATTAAAATACATGCACTTGTAACGATGGATATTAAAATGCATGCACTTGTAACGATGGATATTAAAATGCATGCACTTGTAACGATGGATATTAAAATACATGCACTTGTAAGGATGGGTATTAAAATAGATGCACTTGTAACGATGGATATTAAAATACATGCACTTGTAACGATGGATATTAAAATACATGCACTTGTAACGATGGATATTAAAATACATGCACTTGTAAGGATGGGTATTAAAATACATGCGCTTGTAAGGATGGGTATTAAAATATATGCACTTGTAAGGATGGATATTAAAATACATGCACTTGTAAGGATGGATATTAAAATACATGTACTTGTAAGGATGGATATTAAAATACATGCACTTGTAACGATGGGTATTAAAATACATGCACTTGTAAGGATGGGTATTAAAATACATGTACTTGTAAGGATGGGTATTAAAATATATGCACTTGTAAGGATGGGTATTAAAATACATGCACTTGTAAGGATGGGTATTAAAATACATGCACTTGTAACGATGGATATTAAAATACATGCACTTGTAACGATGGATATTAAAATACATGCACTTGTAACGATGGATATTAAAATACATGTACTTGTAAGGATGGATATTAAAATACATGCACTTGTAAGGATGGATATTAAAATACATGTACTTGTAGGGATGGGTATTAAAATACATGCACTTGTAAGGATGGATATTAAAATACATGCACTTGTAAGGATGGGTATTAAAATACATGCACTTGTAAGGATGGGTATTAAAATACATGCACTTGTAACGATGGATATTAAAATACATGCACTTGTAGGGATGGATATTAAAATACATGCACTTGTAAGGATGGGTATTAAAATACATGCACTTGTAACGATGGATATTAAAATACATGCACTTGTAACGATGGATATTAAAATACATGTACTTGTAAGGATGGATATTAAAATACATGTACTTGTAACGATGGGTATTAAAATACATGCACTTGTAAGGATGGATATTAAAATACATGTACTTGTAACGATGGGTATTAAAATACATGCACTTGTAAGGATGGATATTAAAATACATGCACTTGTAGGGATGGGTATTAAAATACATGTACTTGTAACGATGGGTATTAAAATACATGCACTTGTAAGGATGGATATTAAAATACATGTACTTGTAACGATGGGTATTAAAATACATGCACTTGTAAGGATGGATATTAAAATACATGCACTTGTAAGGATGGGTATTAAAATACATGCACTTGTAACGATGGATATTAAAATACATGCACTTGTAACGATGGATATTAAAATACATGCACTTGTAAGGATGGATATTAAAATACATGTACGTGTAACGATGGGTATTAAAATACATGCACTTGTAAGGATGGATATTAAAATACATGCACTTGTAAGGATGGGTATTAAAATACATGTACTTGTAAGGATGGATATTAAAATACATGTACTTGTAACGATGGATATTAAAATACATGCACTTGTAAGGAGGGATATTAAAATACATGCACTTGTAACGATGGGTATTAAAATACACGTACTTGTAAGGATGGATATTAAAATACATGCACTTGTAACGATGGATATTAAAATACATGCACTTGTAACGATGGATATTAAAATACATGCACTTGTAAGGACGGATATTAAAATACATGTACTTGTAACGATGGATATTAAAATGCATGCACTTGTAAGGATGGATATTAAAATACATGCACTTGTAACGATGGATATTAAAATACATGCACTTGTAACGATGGATATTAAAATACATGCACTTGTAAGGATGGATATTAAAATACATGCACTTGTAACGATGGATATTAAAATGCATGCACTTGTAAGGATGGATATTAAAATACATGCACTTGTAACGATGGATATTAAAATACATGCACATGTAACGATGGATATTAAAATACATGCACTTGTAACGATGGATATTAAAATACATGCACTTGTAAGGATGGATATTAAAATACATGCACTTGTAACGATGGATATTAAAATACATGTACTTGTAACGATGGATATTAAAATACATGCACTTGTAAGGATGGATATTAAAATACATGCACTTGTCACGATGGATATTAAAATACATGCACTTGTAAGGATGGATATTAAAATACATGCACTTGTAAGGATGGGTATTAAAATACATGCACTTGTAAGGATGGATATTAAAATACATGCACTTGAAACGATGGATATTAAAATACATGCTCTTGTAAGGATGGATATTAAAATACATGCACTTGTAAGGATGGATATTAAAATACATGCACTTGTAAGGATGGATATTAAAATACATGCACTTGTAAGGATGGATATTAAAATACATGCACTTGTAAGGATGGATATTAAAATACATGCACTTGTAAGGATGGATATTAAAATACATGCACTTGTAAGGATGGATATTAAAATACATGCACTTGTAAGGATGGATATTAAAATACATGCACTTGTAACGATGGATATTAAAATACATGCACTTGTAAGGATGGATATTAAAATACATGTACTTGTAAGGATGGGTATTAAAATACATGCACTTGTAAGGATGGGTATTAAAATACATGCACTTGTAAGGATGGGTATTAAAATACATGCACTTGTAAGGATGGGTATTAAAATACATGCACTTGTAACGATGGATATTAAAATACATGCACTTGAAACGATGGATATTAAAATACATGCACTTGTAACGATGGATATTAAAATACATGCACTTGTAACGATGGGTATTAAAATACATGCACTTGTAACGATGGGTATTAAAATACATGCACTTGTAACGATGGATATTAAAATATATGCACTTGTAACGATGGATATTAAAATACATGCACTTGTACCGATGGATATTAAAATACATGCACTTGTAACGATGCGTATTAAAATACATGCACTTGTAAGGATGGATATTAAAATACATGCACTTGTAAGGATGGATATTAAAATACATGTACTTGTAAGGATGGATATTAAAATACATGTACTTGTAAGGATGGGTATTAAAATACATGCACTTGTAAGGATGGGTATTAAAATACATGCACTTGTAACGATGGATATTAAAATACATGCACTTGTAAGGATGGATATTAAAATACATGTACTTGTAAGGATGGATATTAAAATACATGTACTTGTAAGGATGGGTATTAAAATACATGCACTTGTAACGATGGGTATTAAAATACATGCACTTGTAAGGATGGATATTAAAATGCATGCACTTGTAACGATGGGTATTAAAATACATGCACTTGTAAGGATGGGTATTAAAATACATGCACTTGTAACGATGGGTATTAAAATACATGCACTTGTAAGGATGGATATTAAAATACATGCACTTGTAAGGATGGATATTAAAATACATGCACTTGTAAGGATGGGTATTAAAATACATGCACTTGTAAGGATGGGTATTAAAATACATGCACTTGTAAGGATGGATATTAAAATACATGCACTTGAAACGATGGATATTAAAATACATGCACTTGTAAGGATGGATATTAAAATACATGCACTTGTAAGGATGGATATTAAAATACATGCACTTGTAAGGATGGTTATTAAAATACATGTACTTGTAAGGATGGATATTAAAAAACATGCACTTGTAACGATGGATATTAAAATACATGCACTTGTAAGGATGGATATTAAAATACATGCACTTGTAAGGATGGATATTAAAATACATGTACTTGTAAGGATGGGTATTAAAATACATGCACTTGTAAGGATGGGTATTAAAATACATGCACTTGTAACGATGGGTATTAAAATACATGCACTTGTAAGGATGGGTATTAAAATACATGCACTTGTAACGATTGATATTAAAATACATGCACTTGAAACGATGGATATTAAAATACATGCACTTGTAACGATGGGTATTAAAATACATGCACTTGTAACGATGGATATTAAAACACATGCACTTGTAACGATGGGTATTAAAATACATGCACTTGTAAGGATGGATATTAAAATACATGCACTTGTAAGGATGGGTATTAAAATACATGCACTTGTAACGATGGATATTAAAATACACGCACTTGTAAGGATGGATATTGAAATACATGGACTTGTAACGATGGATATTAAAATACATGCACTTGTAACGATGGGTATTAAAATACATGCACTTGTAACGATGGATATTAAAATACATGCACTTGTAACGATGGATATTAAAATATATGCACTTGTAACGATGGATATTAAAATACATGCACTTGTACCGATGGATATTAAAATACATGCACTTGTAACGATGCGTATTAAAATACATGCACTTGTAACGATGGATATTAAAATACATGCACTTGTAAGGATGGATATTAAAATACATGTACTTGTAAGGATGGATATTAAAATAGATGTACTTGTAAGGATGGGTATTAAAATACATGCACTTGTAACGATGGGTATTAAAATACATGCACTTGTAACGATGGATATTAAAATAGATGCACTTGTAAGGATGGATATTAAAATACATGTACTTGTAAGGATGGATATTAAAATACATGTACTTGTAAGGATGGGTATTAAAATACATGCACTTGTAACGATGGGTATTAAAATACATGCACTTGTAAGGATGGATATTAAAATGCATGCACTTGTAACGATGGGTATTAAAATACATGCACTTGTAAGGATGGGTATTAAAATACATGCACTTGTAACGATGGGTATTAAAATACATGCACTTGTAAGGATGGATATTAAAATGCATGCACTTGTAACGATGGGTATTAAAATACATGTACTTGTAAGGATGGATATTAAAATACATGCACTGGTAAGGATGGATATTAAAATACATGCACTTGTAAGGATGGGTATTAAAATACATCTACTTGTAACGATGGATATTAAAATACATGCACTTGAAACGATGGATATTAAAATACATGCACTTGTAAGGATGAGTATTAAAATACATGCACTTGTAAGGATGGATATTAAAATACATGCACTTGTAAGGATGGATATTAAAATACATGCACTTGTAAGGATGGATATTAAAATGCATGCACTTGTAACGATGGGTATTAAAATACATGTACTTGTAAGGATGGATTTTAAAATACATGCACTGGTAAGGATGGATATTAAAATACATGCACTTGTAAGGATGGGTATTAAAATACATCTACTTGTAACGATGGATATTAAAATACATGCACTTGAAACGATGGATATTAAAATACATGCACTTGTAAGGATGGATATTAAAATACATGTACTTGTAAGGATGGATATTAAAATACATGCACTTGTAAGGATGAGTATTAAAATACATGTACTTGTAAGGATGGATATTAAAATACATGTACTTGTAAGGATGGGTATTAAAATACATGCACTTGTAAGGATGGATATTAAAATACATGCACTTGTAAGGATGGATATTAAAATACATGCACTTGTAAGGATGGATATTAAAATACATGCACTTGTAAGGATGAGTATTAAAATACATGCACTTGTAACGATGGATATTAAAATACATGCACTTGAAACGATGGATATTAAAATACATGCACTTGTAAGGATGGATATTAAAATACATGTACTTGTAACGATGGATATTAAAATAGATGCACTTGTAAGGATGAGTATTAAAATACATGCACTTGTAAGGATGAGTATTAAAATACATGCACTTGTAAGGATGGATATTAAAATACATGCACTTGTAAGGATGGATATTAAAATACATGCACTTGTAAGGATGGATATTAAAATACATGCACTTGTAAGGATGGATATTAAAATACATGCACTTGTAAGGATGGGTATTAAAATACATCTACTTGTAACGATGGATATTAAAATACATGCACTTGAAACGATGGATATTAAAATACATGCACTTGTAACGATGGATATTAAAATACATGTACTTGTAAGGATGGGTATTAAAATACATGCACTTGTAACGATGGATATTAAAATACATGTACTTGTAAGGATGGGTATTAAAATACATGCACTTGTAAGGATGGATATTAAAATACATGCACTTGTAAGGATGGATATTATAATACATGCACTTGTAAGGATGGATATTAAAATACATGCACTTGTAAGGATGAGTATTAAAATACATGCACTTGTAACGATGGATATTAAAAGACATGCACTTGAAACGATGGATATTAAAATACATGCACTTGTAACGATGGATATTAAAATACATGTACTTGTAAGGATGAGTATTAAAATACATGCACTTGTAAGGATGGGTATTAAAATACATGCACTTGTAAGGATGAGTATTAAAATACATGCACTTGTAAGGATGGATATTAAAATACATGTACTTGTAAGGATGGGTATTAAAATACATGCACTTGTAAGGATGGATATTAAAATACATGCACTTGTAAGGATGAGTATTAAAATACATGCACTTGTAAGGATGGATATTAAAATACATGCACTTGTAAGGATGGGTATTAAAATACATGCACTTGTAAGGATGGATATTAAAATACATGCAGTTGTAAGGATGGATATTAAAATACATGCACTTGTAAGGATGAGTATTAAAATACATGCACTTGTAAGGATGGATATTAAAATACATGCACTTGTAAGGATGGGTATTAAAATACATGCACTTGTAAGGATGGATATTAAAATACATGCACTTGTAAGGATGAGTATTAAAATACATGCACTTGTAACGATGGATATTAAAATACATGCACTTGAAACGATGGATATTAAAATACATGCACTTGTAAGGATGGATATTAAAATACATGCACTTGTAAGGATGAGTATTAAAATACATGCACTTGTAAGGATGAGTATTAAAATACATGCACTTGTAAGGATGGATATTAAAATACATGTACTTGTAAGGATGGGTATTAAAATACATGCACTTGTAAGGATGGATATTAAAATACATGCACTTGTAAGGATGAGTATTAAAATACATGCACTTGTAAGGATGGATATTAAAATACATGCACTTGTAAGGATGGATATTAAAATACATGCACTTGTAAGGATGGATATTAAAATACATGCACTTGTAAGGATGGATATTAAAATACATGCACTTGTAACGATGGATATTAAAATACATGCACTTGTAAGGATGGATATTAAAATACATGTACTTGTAAGGATGGGTATTAAAATACATGCACTTGTAAGGATGGGTATTAAAATACATGCACTTGTAAGGATGGGTATTAAAATACATGCACTTGTAAGGATGGGTATTAAAATACATGCACTTGTAACGATGGATATTAAAATACATGCACTTGAAACGATGGATATTAAAATACATGCACTTGTAACGATGGATATTAAAATACATGCACTTGTAACGATGGGTATTAAAATACATGCACTTGTAACGATGGGTATTAAAATACATGCACTTGTAACGATGGATATTAAAATATATGCACTTGTAACGATGGATATTAAAATACATGCACTTGTACCGATGGATATTAAAATACATGCACTTGTAACGATGCGTATTAAAATACATGCACTTGTAAGGATGGATATTAAAATACATGCACTTGTAAGGATGGATATTAAAATACATGTACTTGTAAGGATGGATATTAAAATACATGTACTTGTAAGGATGGGTATTAAAATACATGCACTTGTAAGGATGGGTATTAAAATACATGCACTTGTAACGATGGATATTAAAATACATGCACTTGTAAGGATGGATATTAAAATACATGTACTTGTAAGGATGGATATTAAAATACATGTACTTGTAAGGATGGGTATTAAAATACATGCACTTGTAACGATGGGTATTAAAATACATGCACTTGTAAGGATGGATATTAAAATGCATGCACTTGTAACGATGGGTATTAAAATACATGCACTTGTAAGGATGGGTATTAAAATACATGCACTTGTAACGATGGGTATTAAAATACATGCACTTGTAAGGATGGATATTAAAATGCATGGACTTGTAACGATGGGTATTAAAATACATGTACTTGTAAGGATGGATATTAAAATACATGCACTGGTAAGGATGGATATTAAAATACATGCACTTGTAAGGATGGGTATTAAAATACATGTACTTGTAACGATGGATATTAAAATACATGCACTTGTAAGGATGGATATTAAAATACATGTACTTGTAACGATGGGTATTAAAATACATGCACTTGTAAGGATGGATATTAAAATACATGCACTTGTAAGGATGGATATTAAAATACGTGCACTTGTAAGGATGGATATTAAAATACATGCACTTGTAACGATGGATATTAAAATACATGCACTTGTAACGGTGGATATTAAAATACATGCACTTGTAACGATGGATATTAAAATACATGCACTTGTTAGGATGGATATTAAAATACATGTACTTGTAACGATGGATATTAAAATACATGCACTTGTAACGATGGATATTAAAATACATGCACTTGTAAGGATGGGTATTAAAATACATGCACTTGTAACGATGGATATTAAAATACATGCACTTGTAAGGATGGATATTAAAATACATGTACTTGTAAGGATGGATATTAAAATACATGTACTTGTAAGGATGGGTATTAAAATACATGCACTTGTAACGATGGGTATTAAAATACATGCACTTGTAACGATGGATATTAAAATACATGCACTTGTAAGGATGGATATTAAAATACATGTACTTGTAAGGATGGATATTAAAATACATGTACTTGTAAGGATGGGTATTAAAATACATGCACTTGTAACGATGGGTATTAAAATACATGCACTTGTAAGGATGGATATTAAAATGCATGCACTTGTAAGGATGGATATTAAAATACATGCACTTGTAACGATGGATATTAAAATACATGCTCTTGTAACGATGGATATTAAAATACATGCACTTGTAAGGATGGATATTAAAATACATGTACTTGTAACGATGGGTATTAAAATACATGCACTTGTAAGGATGGATATTAAAATACATGCACTTGTAAGGATGGGTATTAAAATACATGCACTTGTAAGGATGGGTATTAAAATACATGCACTTGTAAGGATGGATATTAAAATACATGCACTTGAAACGATGGATATTAAAATACATGCACTTGTAAGGATGGATATTAAAATACATGCACTTGTAAGGATGGATATTAAAATACATGCACTTGTAAGGATGGTTATTAAAATACATGTACTTGTAAGGATGGATATTAAAAAACATGCACTTGTAACGATGGATATTAAAATACATGCACTTGTAAGGATGGATATTAAAATACATGCACTTGTAAGGATGGATATTAAAATACATGTACTTGTAAGGATGGGTATTAAAATACATGCACTTGTAAGGATGGGTATTAAAATACATGCACTTGTAACGATGGGTATTAAAATACATGCACTTGTAAGGATGGGTATTAAAATACATGCACTTGTAACGATGGATATTAAAATACATGCACTTGAAACGATGGATATTAAAATACATGCACTTGTAACGATGGGTATTAAAATACATGCACTTGTAACGATGGATATTAAAACACATGCACTTGTAACGATGGGTATTAAAATACATGCACTTGTAAGGATGGATATTAAAATACATGCACTTGTAAGGATGGGTATTAAAATACATGCACTTGTAACGATGGATATTAAAATACACGCACTTGTAAGGATGGATATTGAAATACATGGACTTGTAACGATGGATATTAAAATACATGCACTTGTAACGATGGGTATTAAAATACATGCACTTGTAACGATGGATATTAAAATACATGCACTTGTAACGATGGATATTAAAATATATGCACTTGTAACGATGGATATTAAAATACATGCACTTGTACCGATGGATATTAAAATACATGCACTTGTAACGATGCGTATTAAAATACATGCACTTGTAACGATGGATATTAAAATACATGCACTTGTAAGGATGGATATTAAAATACATGTACTTGTAAGGATGGATATTAAAATAGATGTACTTGTAAGGATGGGTATTAAAATACATGCACTTGTAACGATGGGTATTAAAATACATGCACTTGTAACGATGGATATTAAAATAGATGCACTTGTAAGGATGGATATTAAAATACATGTACTTGTAAGGATGGATATTAAAATACATGTACTTGTAAGGATGGGTATTAAAATGCATGCACTTGTAACGATGGGTATTAAAATACATGCACTTGTAAGGATGGATATTAAAATGCCTGCACTTGTAACGATGGGTATTAAAATACATGCACTTGTAAGGATGGATATTAAAATGCATGCACTTGTAACGATGGGTATTAAAATACATGTACTTGTAAGGATGGATATTAAAATACATGCACTGGTAAGGATGGATATTAAAATACATGCACTTGTAAGGATGGGTATTAAAATACATCTACTTGTAACGATGGATATTAAAATACATGCACTTGAAACGATGGATATTAAAATACATGCTCTTGTAAGGATGAGTATTAAAATACATGCACTTGTAAGGATGGATATTAAAATACATGCACTTGTAAGGATGGATATTAAAATACATGCACTTGTAAGGATGGATATTAAAATGCATGCACTTGTAACGATGGGTATTAAAATACATGTACTTGTAAGGATGGATATTAAAATACATGCACTGGTAAGGATGGATATTAAAATACATGCACTTGTAAGGATGGGTATTAAAATACATCTACTTGTAACGATGGATATTAAAATACATGCACTTGAAACGATGGATATTAAAATACATGCACTTGTAAGGATGGATATTAAAATACATGTACTTGTAAGGATGGATATTAAAATACATGCACTTGTAAGGATGAGTATTAAAATACATGTACTTGTAAGGATGGATATTAAAATACATGTACTTGTAAGGATGGGTATTAAAATACATGCACTTGTAAGGATGGATATTAAAATACATGCACTTGTAAGGATGGATATTAAAATACATGCACTTGTAAGGATGGATATTAAAATACATGCACTTGTAAGGATGAGTATTAAAATACATGCACTTGTAACGATGGATATTAAAATACATGCACTTGAAACGATGGATATTAAAATACATGCACTTGTAAGGATGGATATTAAAATACATGTACTTGTAAGGATGGATATTAAAATAGATGCACTTGTAAGGATGAGTATTAAAATACATGTACTTGTAAGGATGGATATTAAAATACATGTACTTGTAAGGATGAGTATTAAAATACATGCACTTGTAAGGATGGATATTAAAATACATGCACTTGTAAGGATGGGTATTAAAATACATGCACTTGTAAGGATGAGTATTAAAATACATGCACTTGTAAGGATGGATATTAAAATACATGTACTTGTAAGGATGGGTATTAAAATACATGCACTTGTAAGGATGGATATTAAAATACATGCACTTGTAAGGATGAGTATTAAAATACATGCACTTGTAAGGATGGATATTAAAATACATGCACTTGTAAGGATGGATATTAAAATACATGCACTTGTAAGGATGAGTATTAAAATACATGCACTTGTAAGGATGGATATTAAAATACATGCACTTGTAAGGATGGGTATTAAAATACATGCACTTGTAATGATGGATATTAAAATACATGCACTTGTAAGGATGAGTATTAAAATACATGCACTTGTAACGATGGATATTAAAATACATGCACTTGAAACGATGGATATTAAAATACATGCACTTGTAAGGATGGATATTAAAATACATGCACTTGTAAGGATGAGTATTAAAATACATGCACTTGTAAGGATGAGTATTAAAATACATGCACTTGTAAGGATGGATATTAAAATACATGCACTTGTAAGGATGGATATTAAAATGCATGCACTTGTAACGATGGGTATTAAAATACATGTACTTGTAAGGATGGATATTAAAATACATGCACTTGTAAGGATGGATATTAAAATGCATGCACTTGTAACGATGGGTATTAAAATACATGTACTTGTAAGGATGGATATTAAAATACATGCACTGGTAAGGATGGATATTAAAATACATGCACTTGTAAGGATGGGTATTAAAATACATCTACTTGTAACGATGGATATTAAAATACGTGCACTTGAAACGATGGATATTAAAATACATGCACTTGTAAGGATGAGTATTGAAATACATGCACTTGTAAGGATGGATATTAAAATACATGCACTTGTAAGGATGGATATTAAAATACATGCACTTGTAAGGATGGATATTAAAATGCATGCACTTGTAACGATGGGTATTAAAATACATGTACTTGTAAGGATGGATATTAAAATACATGCACTGGTAAGGATGGATATTAAAATACATGCACTTGTAAGGATGGGTATTAAAATACATCTACTTGTAACGATGGATATTAAAATACATGCACTTGAAACGATGGATATTAAAATACATGCACTTGTAACGATGGATATTAAAATACATGTACTTGTAAGGATGGGTATTAAAATACATGCACTTGTAACGATGGATATTAAAATACATGTACTTGTAAGGATGGGTATTAAAATACATGCACTTGTAAGGATGGATATTAAAATACATGCACTTGTAAGGATGGATATTATAATACATGCACTTGTAAGGATGGATATTAAAATACATGCACTTGTAAGGATGAGTATTAAAATACATGCACTTGTAACGATGGATATTAAAATACATGCACTTGAAACGATGGATATTAAAATACATGCACTTGTAACGATGGATATTAAAATACATGTACTTGTAAGGATGAGTATTAAAATACATGCACTTGTAAGGATGGGTATTAAAATACATGCACTTGTAAGGATGAGTATTAAAATACATGCACTTGTAAGGATGGATATTAAAATACATGTACTTGTAAGGATGGGTATTAAAATACATGCACTTGTAAGGATGGATATTAAAATACATGCACTTGTAAGGATGAGTATTAAAATACATGCACTTGTAAGGATGGATATTAAAATACATGCACTTGTAAGGATGGGTATTAAAATACATGCACTTGTAAGGATGGATATTAAAATACATGCACTTGTAAGGATGGATATTAAAATACATGCACTTGTAAGGATGAGTATTAAAATACATGCACTTGTAAGGATGGATATTAAAATACATGCACTTGTAAGGATGGGTATTAAAATACATGCACTTGTAAGGATGGATATTAAAATACATGCACTTGTAAGGATGAGTATTAAAATATATGCACTTGTAACGATGGATATTAAAATACATGCACTTGAAACGATGGATATTAAAATACATGCACTTGTAAGGATGGATATTAAAATACATGCACTTGTAAGGATGAGTATTAAAATACATGCACTTGTAAGGATGAGTATTAAAATACATGCACTTGTAAGGATGGATATTAAAATACATGTACTTGTAAGGATGGGTATTAAAATACATGCACTTGTAAGGATGGATATTAAAAGACATGCACTTGTAAGGATGAGTATTAAAATACATGCACTTGTAAGGATGGATATTAAAATACATGCACTTGTAAGGATGGGTATTAAAATACATGCACTTGTAAGGATGGATATTAAAATACATGCACTTGTAAGGATGAGTATTAAAATACATGCACTTGTAAGGATGGATATTAAAATACATGCACTTGTAAGGATGGGTATTAAAATACATGCACTTGTAACGATGGATATTAAAATACATGCACTTGTAAGGATGGATATTAAAATACATGCACTTGTAAGGATGGATATTAAAATACATGCACTTGTAAGGATGGATATTAAAATACATGCACTTGTAAGGATGGATATTAAAATACATGCACTTGTAAGGATGGATATTAAAATACATGCACTTGTAAGGATGGATATTAAAATACATGCACTTGAAACGATGGATATTAAAATACATGCACTTGTAAGGATGGATATTAAAATACATGCACTTGTAAGGATGGATATTAAAATACATGCACTTGTAAGGATGGATATTAAAATACATGCACTTGTAAGGATGGATATTAAAATACATGCACTTGTAAGGATGGATATTAAAATACATGCACTTGTAAGGATGGATATTAAAATACATGCACTTGTAAGAATGGATATTAAAATACATGCACTTGAAACGATGGATATTAAAATACATGCACTTGTAAGGATGGATATTAAAATACATGCACTTGTAAGGATGGATATTAAAATACATGCACTTGTAAGGAGGATATTAAAATACATGCACTTGAAACGATGGATATTAAAATACATGCACTTGTAAGGATGGATATTAAAATACATGCACTTGTAAGGATGGATATTAAAATACATGCACTTGTAAGGATGGATATTAAAATACATGCACTTGTAAGAATGGATATTAAAATACATGCACTTGAAACGATGGATATTAAAATACATGCACTTGTAAGGATGGATATTAAAATACATGCAGTTGTAAGGATGGGTATTAAAATACATGTAGTTGTAACGATGGATATTAAAATACATGCACTGGTAAGGATGGATATTAAAATACATGCACTTGTAACGATGGATATTAAAATACATGCACTTGTAAGGATGGATATTAAAATACATGCACTTGTAAGGATGGATATTAAAATACATGCACTTGTAACGATGGGTATTAAAATACATGCACTTGTAACGATGGATATTAAAATACATGCACTTGAAACGATGGATATTAAAATACATGCACTTGTAACGATGGGTATTAAAATACATGCTCTTGTAAGGATGGATATTAAAATACATGCACTTGTAGGGATGGGTATTAAAATACATGCACTTGTAACGATGGATATTAAAATGCATGCACTTGTAACGATGGATATTAAAATGCATGCACTTGTAACGATGGATATTAAAATACATGCACTTGTAAGGATGGGTATTAAAATAGATGCACTTGTAACGATGGATATTAAAATACATGCACTTGGAAGGATGGATATTAAAATGCATGCACTTGTAAGGATGGATATTAAAATACATGCACTTGTAACGATGGATATTAAAATACATGCACTTGTAACGATGGATATTAAAATACATGCACTTGTAAGGATGGATATTAAAATACATGTACTTGTAACGATGGGTATTAAAATACATGCACTTGTAAGGATGGATATTAAAATACATGCACTTGTAACGATGGATATTAAAATACATGCACTTGTAAGGATGGGTATTAAAATACATGCACTTGTAAGGATGGATATTGAAATACATGCACTTGAAACGATGGATATTAAAATACATGCCCTTGTAAGGATGGATATTAAAATACATGCACTTGTAAGGATGGATATTAAAATACATGCACTTGTAAGGATGGATATTAAAATACATGCACCTGTAAGGATGGATATTAAAATACGTGCACTTTTAAGGATGGATATTAAAATACATGCACTTGTAAGGATGGATATTAAAATACATGCACTTGTAAGGATGGATATTAAAATACATGCACTTGTAAGGATGGATATTAAAATACATGCACTTGTAACGATGGATATTAAAATACATGCACTTGAAACGATGGATATTAAAATACATGCACTTGTAACGATGGGTATTAAAATACATGCACTTGTAACGATGGATATTAAAATACATGCACTTGTAACGATGGGTATTAAAATACATGCATTTGTAAGGATGGATATTAAAATGCATGCACTTGTAAGGATGGGTATTAAAATACATGCACTTGTAACGATGGATATTAAAATACATGCACTTGTAACGATGGATATTGAAATACATGCACTTGTAACGATGGATATTAAAATACATGCACTTGTAACGATGGGTATTAAAATACATGCACTTGTAACGATGGGTATTAAAATACATGCACTTGTAACGATGGATATTAAAATAGATGCACTTGTAAGGATGGATATTAAAATACATGTACTTGTAAGGATGGATATTAAAATACATGTACTTGTAAGGATGGGTATTAAAATACATGCACTTGTAACGATGGGTATTAAAATACATGCACTTGTAACGATGGATATTAAAATACATGCACTTGTAAGGATGGATATTAAAATACATGTACTTGTAAGGATGGATATTAAAATACATGTACTTGTAAGGATGGGTATTAAAATACATGCACTTGTAACGATGGGTATTAAAATACATGCACTTGTAAGGATGGATATTAAAATGCATGCACTTGTAACGATGGGTATTAAAATACATGCACTTGTAAGGATGGGTATTAAAGTACATGCACTTGTAACGATGGGTATTAAAATACATGCACTTGTAAGGATGGATATTAAAATGCATGCACTTGTAACGATGGGTTTTAAAATACATGTACTTGTAAGGATGGATATTAAAATACATGCACTGGTAAGGATGGATATTAAAATACATGCACTTGTAAGGATGGGTATTAAAATACATGCACTTGTAACGATGGGTAATAAAATACATGCACTTGTAACGATGGGTATTAAAATACATGTACTTGTAACGATGGATATTAAAATGCATGCACTTGTAACGATGGGTATTAAAATACATGCACTTGTAAGGATGGATATTAAAATACATGCACTTGTAAGGATGGGTATTAAAATACATGTACTTGAGACGATGGATATTAAAATACATGCACTTGTAAGGATGGGTATTAAAATACACGCACTTGTAACGATGGATATTAAAATGCATGCACTTGTAACGATGGATATTAAAATACATGCACTTGTAAGGATGGATATTAAAATACATGCACTTGTAAGGATGGATATTAAAATGCATCTACTTGTAAGGATGGGTATTAAAATACATGCACTTGTAACGATGGATATTAAAATGCATGCACTTGTAACGATGGATATTAAAATGCATGCACTTGTAAGGATGGATATTAAAATACATGTACTTGTAAGGATGGATATTAAAATACATGTACTTGTAAGGATGGGTATTAAAATACATGTACTTGTAAGGATGGGTATTAAAATACATGCACTTGTAAGGATGGATATTAAAATACATGTACTTGTAAGGATGGGTATTAAAATACATGTACTTGTAAGGATGGATATTAAAATACATGCACTTGTAAGGATGGGTATTAAAATACATGCACTTGTAACGATGGATATTAAAATGCATGCACTTGTAACGATGGGTATTAAAATACATGCACTTGTAACGATGGATATTAAAATGCATGCACTTGTAACGATGGATATTAAAATACATGTACTTGTAACGATGGGTATTAAAATACATGCACTTGTAAGGATGGATATTAAAATACATGCACTTGTAAGGATGGATATTAAAATACATGTACTTGTAACGATGGATATTAAAATACATGCACTTGTAAGGATGATATTAAAATACATGCACTTGTAACGATGGATATTAAAATACATGTACTTGTAACGATGGGTATTAAAATACATGCACTTGTAAGGATGGATATTAAAATACATGCACTTGTAAGGATGGATATTAAAATACATGTACTTGTAACGATGGATATTAAAATACATGCACTTGTAAGGAGGGATATTAAAATACATGCACTTGTAACGATGGATATTAAAATGCATGCACTTGTAAGGATGGGTATTAAAATACATGCACTTGTAAGGATGGATATTAAAATACATGTACTTGTAAGGATGGGTATTAAAATACATGTACTTGTAAGGATGGATATTAAAATACATGCACTTGTAAGGATGGGTATTAAAATACATGCACTTGTAACGATGGATATTAAAATGCATGCACTTGTAACGATGGGTATTAAATTACATGCACTTGTAAGGATGGATATTAAAATGCATGCACTTGTAACGATGGATATTAAAATACATGTACTTGTAACGATGGGTATTAAAATACATGCACTTGTAAGGATGGATATTAAAATACATGCACTTGTAAGGATGGATATTAAAATACATGTACTTGTAACGATGGATATTAAAATACATGCACTTGTAAGGATGATATTAAAATACATGCACTTGTAACGATGGATATTAAAATACATGTACTTGTAACGATGGGTATTAAAATACATGCACTTGTAAGGATGGATATTAAAATACATGCACTTGTAAGGATGGATATTAAAATACATGTACTTGTAACGATGGATATTAAAATACATGCACTTGTAAGGATGGATATTAAAATACATGCACTTGTAACGATGGATATTAAAATGCATGCACTTGTAAGGATGGATATTAAAATACATGTACTTGTAAGGATGGATATTAAAATACATGTACTTGTAAGGATGGGTATTAAAATACATGCACTTGTAACGATGGGTATTAAAATACATGCACTTGTAAGGATGGATATTAAAATGCATGCACTTGTAACGATGGGTATTAAAATACATGTACTTGTAAGGATGGATATTAAAATACATGCACTTGTAACGATGGATATTAAAATACATGCACTTGTAAGGATGGATATTAAAATACATGCACTGGTAAGGATGGGTATTAAAATACATGCACTTGTAAGGATGGATATTAAAATACGTGCATTCATTTGTGTGATACTTTTCGTGTAGTATTATAAAATTGAAAACATATGCCTCTTGGCTATTGCATATTTTTTTTAAAAATCTGTTTATATGTAAATTTAATAGTAATCGGAGACAGAAAAAAACTAAATTACATTCCCAAAAACAGATGCCAACAAAAAATGCACAAATTAAAATACAAAGTTGAGATAAATGTGTTTTTGTAATTCTTTGTAGTCTTCATATGACACCTTATTTCCTCATACACACTTTATTAATTTCAACATGGAAGAGAACGTTTGTTTTTAATCGTCTATTTGAGCAAATTCTAGGAGTATCCCAAATTTTTATTCATTTCTTGTAAATAGTTTTACAGTCATTTTTGTCCGTTACAAGGTGGCTGATGCACTAATCTGTTGTTCGTTTGTTCTAATTCCATCTATTATTCAGTTATTTCTCTTATTAAGCCAAGGGACATTCAGCCATTTGTTTGAATTGGAAGAAAAATCTTAAACTAATCCATAATAAACAACCGTCCCACACCATCTACTATTTCGGTAATTATAATTCCGTGTTCAAACCAATTCTTATAAAACAATGATTTACCACCTACTATAATATAAATATTTTGACATATGGGGCTGTCTTAAAAATCATATGTATCAACTGGAGATGATCCAGGCGCAAGAACGTATCTCCAAAAAGCATTACGTAATGTAATTGTTTTCCTTAGGCAGTATACCACAAGCATGTGGAAATTAAT
The DNA here is from genome assembly GCA_028554795.2 of Sinohyriopsis cumingii. Lineage (NCBI taxonomy): Eukaryota > Metazoa > Mollusca > Bivalvia > Unionida > Unionidae > Sinohyriopsis > Sinohyriopsis cumingii. The sequence goes on from CM068833.1 coordinate 5,766,926, forward strand.
GATATATTGGCCAGATGCCTTTAAGATGCGTTTCCATTATGTTATGATCTTTAATGATTCTGCGATGTAACATATCATTTTCAAACCTCTCGCATCGTAATCACTGACATCAACTTTTCTTCTAAGTTTATCAACTATATGATTTTACAATGAAATTATGGAACATACTGTTAATTTCGATTAGTATTTTTTATGTCGATGGTAAGGATACAAGTCGATGGCTTATTTTAAATAATGCTCAATGATTCTACCAAATGGTTCTTCACTCTGTTTAAGCAGAGGCTATTTAATGTGAAACGTTTAGCAATGTTATTGGTCAATGGTTCTTAAGGTATTGCTTTGGTTTGTCACTTTAGCAAGTAATTATTCACTCTTTCTGTATTCCCCTTTACTATAACAGTTTATGGATCTCGTACAGAAAGAAAAATCTTTCTGTAATAAAATTTTTTTTGAAAGCACTGGTGACATCATATGATCCTGAATCTACACTTTAATGTCTGACATTGTTACAAGCATCGTATTCGTTCCTCGTATGAAGCGTGGCCTTCTAATGATGTCTTCTAGTTTTAGAATATCCACATTTATTTTTTGAAAACATTCTTTTGAATTGTTGGAGTCAATTTTTGTTCAGAATAATTCCTAGCTTCTTTGTAAAATTTCATTTTGAGTTATTGACTGTGACATATTTTATTACCACGGACCCCATTTTTCTAATATAATTTCGTTTCTGAGTGGTGCAGAAATACTTTGTAACTTTTTCTCCTTCGTCAACATAATTTGCTTTAGACTGGATCATATCCCTTTCGTGTTTTTCCTGCTACATTCCATTAACTCTTCCGTTCTCTGCTCAGTTCTAGCGAATTTTCAGCTGTTCACAATATTTTTCTGATTCCTTAACTTCATCTAATAAATGCTTCTTTTTGAAAGTACTCCTTGTTCTTGGATGGGGCAAATACATAAATTTACTCATTCTTGGATGGGGCAAATACATAAATTTACTCATTCTTGGATGGGGCAAATACATAAATTTACTCATTACCTAATCATTCTTTCAAATAATAATTTTTCAAATATAACTGATCATTTATCACAAGTGGTACCTGACATTCGTCACGTGAAATCTCATATGAGTTTGCCACATAATGATCTACAATATCTTGTACAGTATATTATACAGTATCTTGTACAGTATCTTTAACCAGTTGTACACATTCTGCATATTTCAATACAGAATTATTAAACTTCCAAAAGCTTTTTTCCCTTTTGGAAATTTGTAACATCCATGCTTAACAAGATATACACCTAGCAAAAAAAAGATATGGAATTTGTTCTGATTTCCAAAAGTTGAAAACATTCCTTATCTTCTTTGGAACGCCCATAGTCCCTGACAATTTGTTAAACATATGAATAACTACCATTTTTGTACTTCAAGAAAATTTTGACTGAATTTATACAACCGGTGCCATCTTTAGTTATATGGAGAGTCAAGATAACTGAAAGTTGTAGATAACTAGTTTTCAGAAGTGACCAAGTACACAAACTTAAATCTAATTTTCAAATCAGTACAGAAATCAGCACAATGAATAGAGTAGATATCAAAGCTGACAAAGCTAAAATGCATACATATCCAAACAATTTTCATTTTGACAATGTCTCCTGCCTCAAATGCGAAAATTAAAGCAATTAAAGATTAAATCACGTGGTGTATTAATTGATATCCAGTAATTATTGACAGTTATCTGATGATATTTCACGACATTAAATCTTGTCATTGCACTTTAAAATTCATGTTCTTTATTGAATATTTATTTATGAATATTAATATGCAAGACTCATACCATGCAAGCAAGATCGTTACAAGCCTCCCCCCCCCAGTAAACTGGTTCAGATTATTGTAGACTGTTAGAATTAATGCGTTAATTTTAAGTAGTTATCTGTGTAAGCAAGCAACTTAATTAAATGCACAATGCTTGAAATCATGTATTACAATTTATATCCACCAAAGGACAAAAAGTTAATTAGTATAAATATTACTGAGTATTTTCATATACATTATTTGGTGAAAAAAACCCGCACCCCACCCCCAAAAACCACAACAGCAAATCAATTCAGGTTGCTAATAGAACACTCTGCCAGACATAAAAAGCAAGCATTAGGTAAAGTAAAATACTAATCATGCTGAAAACAAGAAAAATTAGATTTCCAGGCACAGCATGTTGAAAACAAAGAAATAAAAATTGAAGTAAACTTGTTGTGGAACAAGCGAGATAAATCAGTACTATATTTATGGAGACATTTATTTCCGTGCATGCTGTTTGGAAAGTATTGAAACATCTAACCTCATCAACTGGAGATAGTTATGGTGGCTGACATAATTTTAAGAAATTATCGGTTCAAGCAACGAATTCCATAAGTTGCAGAAAGCTATAAAAAAAATGATTTATCGCACAATTGATATACCATGGACTGAGTATTTTTATGTGTATTATGAAGTACTAAAAAAAAATCCAATACATAACTATTTAGGAAGGAATTAAGGCAAAGCTGCATAAGCCGAAATAAACGCAATACACGAATTAATCTCTAGAAACCTCATAGAGGTTAAAGAAAAAACAAAAAACAACAAAACAATGGAAGTTTAAGGCGTAAGCGAGATAACTCCATATAGTATCTTTGCACAAGAGAGATAACTCCATATGATGCCTATGTACAAGGGAGATAACTCCATATCGAACCCATGTACAAGAGATAATTCTTTATAAGGCCTATTTACGAGACTATCTTAAATATGATATTAGTTTCAAAATACTTTAACAAAGTAAATTATTCATTCATAGACGTTACATATTTTTACAACTCGTGCAACATATAAAATCCTTATATGCCAAACAAGCATAGGCAAACAATGATTCGTAATATTGTGATATGTTATGATAAATGCCACCAGTCGGGTTATTATCAAAGTAAAGATGGCGACGCTTAAATGCATTAAACAGGGCATAAGCTAAACAAATACAGCTTAAAGCCTCACAGTCAGAAGAGGCCTCCCAAAGTTTCAGTCCTTTTTATTTTTTACAGTTTTCTGATAATTTATGTTTAAGTAATAATAAAAGCCTTAATAGTTCGCATAAAATGTTGACTTATTTTCTGTTTAATGTATGTTATGTCAATTACATAATTTTCATTGTAATAATTAGCAAAACATTGATAATCTGTTAACACTTACCAGTGAGATCAGGCCCTGGCGTAAAGCGACATTGAAAAACTGCATCTTGCTGAGGCAAGACAGATTAAACGCGATGCACATTATTAATAGCAAACAAAACGATGTTAGTATACATATCATCAAAAAGATATTCCTCCTACAACCAGACTATAGTCATGCCACACACTTTAAAAAAAAATTGTACTAACAGCTGCCTCGCTAGGCGCTCAGCATTAAGAGGTTAGTGTTAGGACTGGTCGACTTGGTGTCAGGATAATGTGACTGCGTGGGACATCGTGCTAAATGTCAACAGCATGATGTCCCAGTGCTAGACATCAGTATAAACTGTCATATTACAGACATCATAGCGACATGACTGAAAAATTGTTGAAGCTACGTTATAAAATCCAAATCACACACACGCGCGCGCGCGCACACACACACACACACACACACACACACAGAGCAAACATTAAACTAGGAACATCAGAAAAGATGAAATTAGGATAAAAGTAATAATGCGATGAGATATTAACCAAATGACGATCATCTCAAACAAAAAGGAAACAGACGGTTGAATAATAATCATATAAGCATCTGTTTTGTGTTAAAGCTAGTACACATGCCCTTTAATCAAACAAGAGAAATAACTCTCCATAGTCTGTAGAAGAGCATATCTTAACTTACAGTGTTGAATAAGGTCCCAGTTGGCACTTGAATAATGGAGGTATAGTTATTACCTCTATACAAGTATTTATTTATGGTATTTGTGTATGCATCCTTACTACTTATACTAATTCCGAAATCTGAGTAATGCCTTCCCTGATAATTGACATTAAACACCTGTATGTTTATTTGGAAAACATGATAAATACGATTGCAAAATGTATACAGTTTGCTCCTTAATGTGTAGAGACATTGGATTCATCTTCTACAATGTTTAAGGGAATATAAGCCATATTCATGGACTGAAAAAAAGACAAAAAGGGTTGAGCTCCGCAAAATGAACAGAAGTGTATACTGCTATATACAGGCCAGGTGGGGATCTTATCAAAAGGAACAAAGTATGAAAAATGTAAAGGTAAAATGAAAAATATGAAGGTAAACAAATTATGCCGACAAAACAAAATAACAAACAAGTGCTAAAGGCTCTCAAACAAAATAGACCAATGTTAAACGGTGATAACTAATTAGTAATTTTGAATACCTGTGATAGTTAATCAGTAATTTTGAATACCTGTGATAGTTAATCAGTAATTTTGAATACCTGTGATAGTTAATCAGTAATTTTGAATACCTGTGATAGTTAATTAGCAATTTTGAATACCTGTGCTACTTTTAAGAAGTCGGGGATCTGCAAGAAAAGAAGACATACTTAAGTATTTTTTAAAAATGACTGAAGCTTCCACAAAATGTATATTTATATTTAAATACATGTAGTGTGTATAACTACACATATTATCTTGACTTTATGGCTTTCCATATGAAGGAAAAAATTAACAAATTGCTGCAAGCTATGTCTTTCTTGGAGATGCACTTGCAAGACTGATGCTTTTCCAAAGACATCCCGAGAAATAAAAAAGAACTGTGCTTGAAAACTCACTTCAGTTACTTTTATTTTGTATATATCAGCTATGTTCAAGACCCTGCACATGTGTCAACTTTTTATGCTGTAGCATGCATGTGCACTTAACATTTATAATAAATTATTGCCCTTGGGCAGCGATCGTTTCATCACATACAATAAGAAATCCAATTTTTCTGTAATAAAAATTTGCTTTAATAACTCCTATAGACAACGTCTGATTTCTGAATCCAACATCAAAACTCTTTGCCACTTATTCATTATCAGTTCATTGTTACTTTTTTCAGTACTTATTCATTATTAGAAATGGATGTATTTTTTTCTCCCGTCATGGCGCGGTGGCTTCTTTTCCTGTTTCTAAGCAAATTCTTTAGACGAAAATAAAAGATTTTCTCAAAATCAATTGAATCAAGTTACTGTTCGATTTAAATTGTCTTACTAAATTGAAATTATTTATTTAGCTGATGTAAGAATGACAAAATATTTAAATTAAATGGAATCAAAGTGGGAACAATTGCTATCAGCATGTTTGCAGTTTTGAGCTGAGAAAAGAAGAAAATCATTTATCCAGCATCAATTTGCTCACGAATATTTAACAATGGAAAAAATTAAAATGCACGAAAAAGTGCAAGCACGACATGGTAAATACACTGAATTAAAATTACGTCAAAAAATAAATTAAAATCATATACTTTTATATAAGATTACAGATCTGCAATCCAACGATGCTCAATATTATGAAAAAGGGAACACCTACCTTGGCCAGCATTATTCCAGTCAAACCATACCTTCACTTCTAGAGAAGTTTTTCACTTCGTAAAGACCGCTCCGATGGCCTAATGGTGCAGCGGGAGGTCGTGGGTTAGAACCTCGGCCGAATATTTCCAGTTTCCATACAAAAATGGAACTAACAGCTGCCTCGCGAGGCGCTCAGCACTAAGAGGTCAGTGTTAGGACTGGTCGGCCTGATGTCAGGATAATGTGACTGGGTGGGACGTCATGCTACATGTTGGCGGCATGATACCCCAGTGTTAGACATCACTATAAACTGTCACAATACAGACATTATAGCGATATGACTGAAAAATTGTTAAAGCTACGTTACAAATCCTAATCACACACACACACACACACACAAACACACACACATTTCGTAATCTTGCTTGTGCTATGCATTCAGTCAAGAAACGCTCTGTAATCGAGACTCGTGTTTTAGCTACACTTAAAATAATCAGAAATCAATATTTGTATCGTAGAAAATAATGCTGTATCTCAAGTATCCAGTTTTGCTGATAACTTCGTCTCTTTCATTTCTTTAGACTAGAATGTAGAACCGAAATAGAAAAATTATAGATACATTACATTTTATGTCTACCAATGGGTAAATTAAAAATTATATCTCCTGAACGCGTAAGAAAGACAGTAAAGCTAGTTCACCCACGCAGAGAGTAATTACTGGAAAATGTAATCACGTGGCGCGCTGCACGTGCAGAATATCCTTGTACAATGGGTTAGGAATCCAGATAATTCGAGTCAATTTGGCACAACATCGAGTAAGCGCATAAATATGCACGGTTTAAATCCCTCACCACACGCTAAAACCCTGGAGGGACCGATAAAACAAAGAAAATCAACATTGTATTCAGATGAGATCTTGAAATATTGTTACATTTCGGGATGGTATAAACAATTTATATTTTCTACCTTTTTTAGTGCAACAGTCAATTGATGAAGGTTAGAAATATAAACAGGAATGGATTTGCCAGACGAATCAATAATAAAGTATGGAAGGGGTAACAATACTTGATAAGTAACTGAAGCAGCAGAGGGGGCGAATCGGACATTTTGTCCAATCGTTATTTTGCTTAATTATTACTTTCTGCACTCAACGATCTAGTGTCGTCAGCGCCTGGTAAAAAAAAAAACGACGACGTCGTTGGGGGATCGTCGCGTCGTCATTTGGTTTAATTAACACCTTCTGCGCGTCGATCCCCAGCGTCGTCAGCGTCCGGTAAGCACGTCGACGACCGCGTCGATGTCATTGCCCCCTCTGCTGCTAAGTGGTTATTTACAATGATCTTACAAACAGAGTGATCACTAACTCCTCCTCCTGTAGATCAATTAGGTTATTTGACTGATCGGTGAGTTTAAAATTAATTCTCGTTAAAAACCGATCATGGCATCGCATATAGACCGGATTAATCGGATTCTCAACGATTAAAAATCCCGGAGGGGCTGTTGGTGAAAATGAATAAAGGATATACCCCTGTTGAGCTTGATTTGATTGATTGGTATCTACCTGGTAACTCCCTTCGATAACATCACACACTAGATTGATTGCTATCACCGATGCGATATTTACGTTGTATGGAGCAATATGCCTACCACCATCTCCGTTATCGTGTCTGAGGATATAAGTTGATGGATCGAGAAAATCATTAAGAGACTTTCTTAGTTCTGGCGCGTTGTATCCTGGAAACTTGAAATCGGGTAAATCGGCTTCTGTGATATTATACCCGGTTAGGAATTTTTGTTTATTATCATCGCTGCTATCGGATATTACTTTAACGATTCGTTCATTGATATATTCCATGTCTGATATAAGTTGATTTAACACCTCAACGTGTTTTTGTGCTTTTGTCTCTCGTAGTTGTTCTAGTTGTAATTGGTAATAATGATTAATCTCGGCAAACGCACCAGTGATATCATCTAAACGAACTGTGACCTTGGCTGACAATTCAGGAGTTTTCTTATACGGAAAAAACCATTGCATGGTATTCCTGTCTTGAAATATAAACTCGCTGGGTAATAACGTGTTTCTTATAATAGACAAATCATTCAGATAACTGGGATTAATCTCATGATACGATTGCATATTTGTGTGCAAATCCGCGGGTGGATTCTTAGGCCATCCTAGTATGGTTCTTATTGAACTGTTATAAATATCAACCATATACCCCGGTGTGCTTATTTCAATCGTCGATGATAACGTCGGTTCATGAACCGTAATAGCGATTTTTGATTCCTTTCCTGTGATCGATTTTATTCTGCGTTGAAATTCCTTATTGATTTGCTCTATTTGGTATGACCCAGTTGGTATTGTAACCTCCTCCCAGTCTGGGGTCCCATCGGGTTTATTTTTCCGTGCAAAAACCAGCGAGTTATTAGGTTGTTGTCCGTTAAATGCGTCCGCTCGAATATTAGGCCAACTGTGATATACTCGCAATTTTGCCAGCGCTATTTCCTTCACTGGAACCGGCGACGGGAAGTTCACACTGAATTCGGGTTTCGTTGACGTTATTGATATCATATTTGTTTGTACCGGAGTGGTGTTCTCCGCGATCCGCTGAAGTAATTGAAACCCTTCGGGGTTCAGCGACATTATTATTATTCGTTGTTTTTAGTGTCTAATTTTAACAACCAGGTGGTTTCGGCTTCCAGTTGAAAATCCTCGATTTTTGACATCGCGGAGCTATATAACTGGACCATCGTGGAGAATTCAACATCGGATACGAACAAATTATCAATCGATAACGAGATCAACCCGGATAATTTCGAGTATGCGTCGGATACTATTTGATGTTTTACTGTATACTCGTTGAGTTTTTTTCTGAAAACACGATGATATCTTCCTAGTGATTGCGTTGGCAACTCCAGCAACTGTTGTCATTGCGGAGACAGCGATTGGAACAGCGATCGGGGTTATCGTGGTCACCGTGGATAAAATAACACCGGCGCCAGCTACTATACCCGACACCGAGTACACGACCGCGTCGATGGCGGTTATTTTACGACGGTATTTTTTTATTTTTACACGGTATTGTTCGGAAAGCGTTTTCAAGTTCGCGGAAAATTCTTTTGCGGTATCGAATCGATATTGATGTGACGTCGGTGATACCTCTGATTCAACTTCCTTGGTGGTCATTTTTATTTTAAAAGAGCTAGTGTTTTTAATTACTTAGATTCGCTGCAAATTCCACATACCATGTAATGTTTGCCCGGGCTAGATTTCTATCAACGGCATAAATTGTAAACTGTTCAGTTGCGTTCTTGTCTATAATTGTTGATACTGTATTGTTAAACCCGGATGAACTCGACGATAATATATTAAACTGCATCATTGAAATCAGTGTCAATCGATAAATGCCCTTAACAGTTGCGGTGATATTTACTGTATTCTGTGTAGGAGTCCAATCGAATGATCCATGCCGAATTGTGTATACTGTGTTGATGATGTTCTCATGAGGGATTTTTATTTTTTCGAATTGCTCTGCTACTCTCGGTAGTCCGTCTTTAATCGCTTCAACATCAGTTTTAATCGTTCCTATTTCCTGTATATGCGTGTCCACATCTTTTTTGTTCGCTGCAACCCTAGTAATGAGTGTATTTATTTCCTGTATATGCGTGTCTATACTTTTTTTGTTCGCTATAACATTAATTTTGAGTACTTCTATTTCCCCTTCATGCACGTCTATACTTTTTTTGCTCGCTATAGCATTAGTGTTAATTGTTTCTATTCTCTGTCTATGCGCGTCTACATTATTTATGATCGTTACAACATTAGTTTTGATTGTTTCTATTTCCCGTGTATTCTCGGTCATGCTTTTTTTGTTCGCTGCAACATCAAGTTTGATTGTTTCTATTTCATATGTATGCACGTCTATACCTTTTTTATTCGCTGCAACATCAGTTTTAATTAATCCTATTTCCCGCCAATACGCGTCTACATTTTTTTTGTTCGCTTCGACATCAGTTTTGATTGTTCCTATTTCCTGTGTATGCGCGTCTACATTTTTTTTGTTCGCTTCAATATCAGTTTTGATTATTCCTATTTCCTGTGTATGCGCGTTTATATTATTTATGATCGTTGCAACATCAGTTTTGATTGTTTCTATTTTCCGTCCATGCGAGTCTACATTATTTATGATCGTTGCAACATTAGCGCCGATTATTTCTATTTCCCGTTCATGCACGTCTACACTTTTTTTGTTCGCTTCAATATCAGTTTTGATTGTTTTTATTTCCTGTCCATACGCAGTGATATCATTTATAGTTATTGTAATCTCATCCGGCTTGGTATTTTTTTTACCAAAGAATTTATCAAAGTTGTCATCGATCCTGTTAACATTTTTTCGTAACGGTGGTAAATTGGCCGACAGCGCCATAAGTTCCGAAATAGCATTTGTTATTGTTGCAAGATTTGGTTCGGTTGCCGTCGGGGGTCCCCGAAAAAAACTATCGACAATGTGTTGCACATTGGTGAAACGCGTTAGCATCGACCTGAACTGTTCTCCATGAAAGTTAAATTCACCACGTAAACCCTTTAACGAATTCGACATGGTTATATAACTGTTGCCAAGTATACTTATTCTTCCATCTATCATCGATATATCTTCACCCGGTTTGAGTCGTCCGTCGCTGGTATACAGCGCGATAGCGTTCTCGGCGGCATCACGCTGTCGTATTAAAACGTCATTCAGCGACACATTACTGGATTTCAATTTACCCTGGCGGTCTTGAAACACAACTATTTCGCCCGGGTCAACACTTGTTAAATTCAACGTATCAGCGATTTCATCCTCAATTAGTTTTTTTATGTCATCGGTGGCGGGCGTTTCCGTGGGCTTTTTCAGCGCCGAAACCGGTCGTCCCCAGATATCAATCATTATTATTGTAAATGTTATTCTCTAAAATCCGTTGAGCTTCTACGACCCCACTAGTGTATTCGTTTACAACCACATGAGGTGGTTTTCGCGATGATGAAATCGCCGCAAGTACGTTCAATACCTCGCGGCCACATATCGGTGGGTCGCTTAATCGCTGTGTTGGCAGCGTGGAATAAAAAACCCGGGCTGAACACGCCCGGGCTGAACACGCCCGGACATACCGCATGAACTCTTTCGGCGGGGCTAACCCGTATGAATCAAAATAGACGATCGCACGCGGATCAATTGCGTATGCAACCCAATGAGTTCCCGCTCCGGAGGACCCATCGAGGTTAATTATGCCGGTTTCAATATTTCTTGGTGCCGCCGGTAATTGATCCCTCATAAAAACACCTCTGAAGTTTTTTATCGCTAGCGCGTTTGCGGCATCTATTAAATCAAAATTAGACATTGGAGTCATAGACTCAGGAGTCATTGACTCCTGAGTCAATAAACGGTTCCCGGTAGTCTTAGACCCTTTCCCGAGTACCATGAATACGGGGTTCCCGGTAGTCTTAGACCCTTTCCGGCCACGGGTCGTTTTTTTTGTAGCCTTTCCCGGTTGCCTTCTTCAATGCCATTCCCGCCGCGGTACCAACGGCTCCTAACGCCGCCGCCTTAGCCACTGCTGGTGCGGCCGCGGCAATCAACGCTGGAATCGCGGCTAACAGCGGAAATATCCCACCGGTCTTTTCCATGTTTTTAATTGCTGCGGCTGAAAAATCTATTTGAACACCCTTTTTATTCTTCATCGCATCATTGAAATGTTTTATTTGACGCGCCGTCAACGATATCTTATGATTACCACCCGCCATCTGCGACGGCTTCAGCGTTATTGTGGTCCCGCATTGTTTAGCCGACTTTGATCGTAATTTCTTGACTTGACCATCAGTCAACTCTACACTGACGACACTATACGACATTTATTGTAAACGCGTTTGTGCTTTCAATTACATGTTTTCCACTGGCGCATCAACGATTCTCATTCGTCCACCAACGCCTTCCAACAGCATTGATTTATCGCTGAGAATGACAGCAACCGCTCTATAATTAACACCAGCCGGGGCTATACGAGCTCGGAAGTGTATATCAACGACGGATTGTCTCGTTAAATCAAGATGTTCCAGCGAAAAATAATAAATCGGATACAGGTTTTTAAAATCAAGTTGTGATATTTGCAAACCGGTGTCGACGTTTTGATCACGACCCATATATGACAGCAATCGATGATACACACGTGCGACATGGTTGTCACCGTAATTAAGCTGTATATCCTCGGATGGTTCCTGTTGTCCGTTTATTCTCAGCGAAACTTCCATGACTCCTAATCGATCAAATATCATATGGCTGCGTTCTTGATTACCCAATCGTTCCCTATTCTGTAGCGCTATGAATATATGACGCGGGGCTGAAACACCCTGTTTTGATGCTAGGTGCCATGTAAACGTATCGGCGACGTTATCCTCTTTAGCATCAGTTGTTACCGCTAGCCAACTCAACAACGATTTCCCTCCCTGTTCCATAAATGCTAACAGTCGTGCTTCCGTGGTAACTGATGGAGTCAGCACCGGCATCCACAATGCCATTTTAGTTAAAATGACTTTACCGGCAGTGACGCCAGCAGCATGCCATATTGCATTGTTATCATCGCCCCTTCGCGTCAGCGCGATTGTATGCTTAGCCCCATAGACAACTTTTCTGACATTTCTGCAGAATCCGAATATGTGATGGAGTGGAATCGCGCATGAAAACTTTCGGCGTGGTCCTTGCAACATTCCTACTCGTGTTGCGAATCCTAGATTGAAATCATTGTTGGTGCTTTTTATAACAGTGAAATTGTCACCTGGTTTTGCTCTGCGGTCTGGGTTAGCTGCTTCATCCTGGTCAGTTGCGGTATTTCGTGGTGTCAGCACGTTGATGTACTGAATATGATCAGCGTTATCGGTGGAGTCCTTTGCGAACATCATAGATGGGCCCGCCGATCTTGTATAATCATCCGAGTATCTCGCCAACCCAATTATCGTCGTTGCAACATCAACCTCGCGTTCTATTGATTCAATTTCTCGCCCGTCAATAAGATATCTGGCGCTCTCAAATAACGCCATGATACCGTTGTTGACGAAGCCAACTCGAACACGATGGTCATCTGCGTATGGTGCATTATCGGCGGCATTTGTCACGAGTTCTCCCTCGATTTCGATAAACGCTTCACACGGCAAAAAATATTTACTGGTATCTTGGACTTGAAGTTCAATTCGCGATCGTAGGTCAGGTTGCGCTGCATAATAAGAATAATATTGATAATCACGGACAGAATCATCCCTGCGTACTGGGGCGTCCATATCAAACGCGGGATCAGCGGTACGCGCAAACATTCTATTATTTATCATGTTGATGTTTTCAATTGCGATTTTTTCGTCGTAAATTCTTTGAATTTAAACCACTCCCCGCTATCGCGTTCATGAGCGCGTTGGTTGCCGCATCGGCGGATGGCGAAGTCGTCGCCAACGACTCTAATTTTTCTTCCACGGCGTTATTTATTACTTTACTGACATTTGCAGGCATCACTGTCGTTGATGGCATTACCGGTGGTTTCTGTTTTTTTCTCCTGAATTTCACCAATGACATTAGTTTGTCCCGCGCGGCTGAAAACGCCCTTCCGGCAACATCTCCAATGGCACTAATACCCTTATCACGAATAACATCAATAGCCTTCATTCCTAATTGTTTGGCTAACGGCGCTACTTTTGGAGCCATTCTTGTAAATAACCCCGCAATGGTGCTACCGAGACCATCTCCATAGTACGCGCGGTAAACAGGCAATCGCGAGTTTACCACGTAGACGAGTACTGGTTTATCATGGTTGTAGTGTATGATCATCCTTATTAAAAACACCAGTTTTCCAATTAATCATCCACGAGTTCGTCTATGAGCGTTCGATATGCATTAATGTCCATAATACCGCCTGCAAATAACCGCTTGCAAATATCAGCGGCCTCATTGATTATTTCCGTAGAGTTATTTCCGGCTCGTTTTCCTCCAATTAGTACTTCCAGCCGTGATATATCACTGAGAACACTATTAGGACAGGTAACGCCGTAGGATTCTTTACCAACAGAGTATCCTTTTCCTTTTTTTGGTGTTATACTCTTAACTTCCTTGTGGAATGCGTCGTAATCGGATTTACTACGATGTGGTAATGCATCTTTATGTTTACTTGCTAAATACACTATTCTTGCCCAGTCCTTTAACGACTTTATATTTTTCTCGTAACCGCTATTGATATGCTTCTTATCTCGTATGTTCTTAGCAAAATTGTTGGCAGCAAAATTAATTAATTCTTCCCTGTTGCTGAAGTCTCTAATTTGATCTATTGTGCTCTTCTTGAGTACAATACGGGGTATATTCCCCTCTTTTTCTTCCGGTATTTCTTCTTCTGGTATTTCTTCTTCTGGTATTTCTTCTTCTGGTTCTTTCGCAGTAGCGCCTAGTTCTTCCTCGTCGGCCATTGTAACATAAGGTTCTTGTGGTTCGGTTATAGCGAGTGGTGGTGGCCTCCGTGTTGTAGCAGCCGCTATTTTTGCAGGGAGTGTTTCTAAAGACCTTTTTGTTTGTTTTGTCTCTGCCGCTATCTTTTCAAGCGCACCAAGAACGGGTACAGTTGCCGCCGTAACATCCTTAGTCGCCTTAGTTACCGGGGCAAAGAGTTGTTCACTTCCAACAACAAAATCAGTTTGCATTTGTTGTCGCGTTTGAAGTTTCTCTCTCACTCTGTCTCGTAACGGTATAAACTTTCTAAGCGCTGCTAGCCGCTCTCTGGCTAGCCGAGTAGTAAGTGATTCACCTACCATTATTGTAAATTGATCCGCAATTTTCTAATTTTCCGCCGAGTGTACCATCGGGGGCTCCACGGAGTTTTCGTCTATAATCCTTCTAATGTTTTTGATCTTACTAGAAATCTCCCGGCGTCGTTCATAAACACGTCCGAGTTTTTTTCGTATTATTTCAACGGCAGTGAATAGTCCAATGAATGCATTTGCGTCATTGTGGTACAAGTTTTCATTGATCGTATGTTGTAATCGTTTTATAAAAAAATACTCGCGGGCCAGGGTAAAACGCCCCCGTTTCGACTGTTCGTTAATAATCTCATAATCGGATAATATTTTTTCACTGTCGAGACCATCAGATAATTCAATTCCTTGATTTTTTAATTTTGAAATCTCAGTTAATATATTATTGATGTCTTCGATATTCATTATTCTTATAAAACATCTTATTTCTAATATCAAAAATTTTAATAAAATTATTGGGGCCATTTTTGACCCCGTTTTTTGTATGGACAGTACAATGCCGTAGATCTCCACTCGAGTGTTGTGGCAGATTGCAGGCATACATGGACAGTACAATGCCGTAGATCTCCACTCGAGTGTTGTGGCAGATTACAGGCATATACATATACTTAATTAAGGACATTCACATCTTGGAACCCCAAAGCATACATCTCCGGGAGGGAGGCCTAGGGTGACAAACGTCATCGTAGACCGCCCAGAAGATATGCTTGGGGGACATCACTACATGTACTTAATTAAGGATGAATATATTTACAATGAAATGATTGATGGATGATGGGACGGCACAAGACAGCACAAACATAAAACGGCGGGGCGGAACTCTACGGCCAATTCAACCAATCAAAAGCAACCCAATTAAATTAACCCGGTTGCATGATTGTGAACAAAAGACAACCACACGCCCGGGTCAAGAGCGTGGGTTAGTTTTGATTAGTTGAATTGGCTTTCGAAAGCCCCAGGCTTATAACGAGTCATCTTATATATAAAGTGACTAATACAGCGGCGTCAGTCACAAGGTGTGTGTTAATTTGAATTCCCTTGAATCGTTTGAATCCTTAAATACTTATTAATGGTGTTTCACGGCATTTAAATGAAACCAAATACTCAAATAAAACATTAAAAAAAAGAATACAGCTGTTAGATAATAGCGTGTATTTCATTAGTTTTCATCGTAAAATGATTAATTAATCGCAACATTAATTGGACTTCAAGGGACATAACTCTTGTCATGAGACGCTATCACAAAACGAGTTATCTCCCTTTGATGTTATATATAAAAATCGAATTCTGTGACCCGTCTTTTTTGAGATCGCTGTTTTAGTTATATTCTCCGCAACATCTAGAACTGATTTACTACAAATATCGAAGTATTTACCAGCCGCATTCATAGAGCGAAATATTTTTTCCTCGTGCGTTATTGTATCAAATGACTTTACGGGTTTTGCCTTTCTCATCCCTCCTGTTTTTCCAAATTTGGAATTTTGACTCGGTGTAACAGCTCTTAGATTACACAGTCTGTTATTTTGAGGACATCCATCAATGTGATCAATAACGAGACCGTCGTTGATCAGTCCGTTAAACGCTTCATACACCATCCTGTGAATAAGACAGATTTTTTTCCCAGCATTAAATCGCAAGTATCCGTGATTATTTACGGTACCAACCGGCTTCTTCAGTCTGCGGTTTCTAACAATACCGTCGCGAGATGCCTCGTAATTAACAAACACAGGGTGAGGTCTGAACTCTTGGTCCATTTGTATAATAATACTACTTGTCTAATTTATTATTTGGTTTAATTATAAACCTTGCAATGTAGTCCTGAGGAGTTTTGATGACGAAGTCTGCGGTGGGGTCAATGACGGTGTTTTTAATTCGCTTGTCATAATAGCGTTTTAGTTCCCTGTATCGCTTTCCGCCACAATTGATACACAACTGCGATTTTCCTCTTACACCGACGTGGCAAACCAAGCACGGTAGGGGGCCAAGAGAGCCATTACGAACGCTTTGTAAATGATATCCGCAGAATTCACCTCTACATGATTTATTGCACGGGGTTGTCGACCCAATCATCAACCATTTGCATTTATTCATTATACTATATTCTTTCATTTAAATACTTGTTTTAATTATATGGATGAGTTCGAGAGATTAGCAGTAATTAAGCCCCGGAAAAATATTAAGTTCAATCTCGATAGAGTCCTCAAGGACACACCAAAAGCGTTAATAAACGATAAAACCCTGTTGAATAAAATACGCGATTGTATCAATGAATTCAAACGTGATGGTGCATCTCATAGTTGGTCAACATTTCGAATTGATGGCGTTGTTGATGCTACCATGAACGACAACCGCGCAGCAATGATAATATCACAACTTGACGGTAAAAGATATTTCTTCAGAGTAAAATTCATTGTCCGGGTGAAATCAGGCGATTGGATCATACGTGATAAATTTGAACCAGTTCTCAGCGACAAGAAAACAGTCACTGTCAGCCGCGACTCCAAGCCGGGGTTGTTAACCGGAATTGACAGACCATACTATGAACGAGCGTATCCTGAAACAGCAGTTGTTTATGGAATATACCCGTTAAATAAGAAACCTGATATCGGAAAACTGAAACCGATGAAACAGTCAACGGGGATAAATTGTGTAGCAGAACGAATAATAGAGCATTTTACAAATGCATGTCGAGGAAACAAATTGACTGATTTACGACGTAGCAAAATCAACCAGTGGGAACTAACCGTAAAAGAGCGTGGAGCAACCATCAGCGACATAGCGAGATTAGAAACGTCGTTGAGATTTCCAATAACCGTTACAACGATAACCGGTGAAGTATTATACGAATCGAAGTATAAATCGAAGGGAGCCCCAATCAAAATTATTGATCATAACGAACACGCATGGACGCCCGTGATCACAATATTTCCACGGGATAGAACAGTAAAGTATATACCCGAAGAATTCCTGGGAGAACAATTCTCCAAGGACGGTTTTCTCGCGGAGAGGAAACTATTTGATGCTATTGCCTACTTGTGTAAAAACGACCCTGTATCAGTGTGGTTACTTCGCAGCGCTGAAAACGATGCGGATACCTTTGATCAGTTTGTAAGACCAAACGGTGAATTATATCGCACTGAAGCATTTCACAACAGGATGAAAAAAACCGCCATAGAATTTGAGGAGCATGATGAACAACTGCTAACAAATTGTTTTACGATTCCATCGGTTGTAGCTCATGTTGCAGCAAGGAAAAATGCGTGGAGACCAACGCGCAGGGAATTTCTACCGGATGTACAATCCAGTTGTTTGGAATACTATCACGGTGGACTATGGAACACTGAATACAACCGCGACGCTATGATTTCCGTTGATATGGTTGCCTGTTATCCAGCGAGTTTTCTCGGGTATGGATCCGCCGCTGAGTACTTTAAACGATTTGGACACCCCAGACATGAAATGACTCGTGTTGCTATTAATGGACCACTGCCTGATTTTGATTTAACCGGATTCGCTCGCATAGTATCATTTGAGTTCGCGGCAGGACTTCATCGCTGTTGTTATATTTGGATCGGTAGACACATGGCTGAAAAGAAGTGGCTGCCAATAGCGCTGCTACGGTATATGATTGATTGTAGCATGCTAGTTTCGTTGATTGTCAGTGACGCGATTATATCATACCGGGCGCAGACTGAAGTCTGGTTACCAGAACCAGAGCGTCTAGATAGCATAATTGACGAATCCAGAAAACACATTGATGCCGACGAGGAATATATCATCGAATGGTCCAGGAGGATATTTAACCAACGAAACCGCGAGGCAAAAGATCTCGGTAGAAGAATAATTGGTAAGTTTACACAAGGTGGAAAAAACCACGACTACAAACGATATTGCTCACGGCTGATTATAGATGACGCAGAATATGATTTCGTAATCAAGGACGCAGTGGCAAAAAATAGATACGTGAACTGCAAAACAGCTTTCTTGTCCAATGGAACAAAGTTGGGTACAGTTGTTACCTACAGCGATGGAGACAGCCCGGCATATCCACATTTGAGGGCGTCTATGCTGGGTTACGCCGCTATCAATTTATTCTCGATGATAAATAGATTCCCCGATACCGCGGTTAGAGTAGCCGTTGATTCGTTTTATGTTGACGTAGCGTATAAGGGAAACGTAGCCGAGTTTACTAGTCCGGACGAGAGTTGGGGTACATGGAGAATTAAAAATGAAATACGACGCGATTATTCCCCGTCAGCAGATGTCACCGTTGAGAACAACTACTTACGCGGTGATAAATTGTCAGAATGGTCTAATGCACCACCGTGTTCTGATCCAATTTGTAGATATAAAACAGTTTATTTAAGCGGCTGTGGCGGGTCAGGAAAGACGACTCGGGCAATTGAATTATTTCGAACGCGGGCAAGTATAATCGTGCTTACACCGACTCATAGACTATCGCGAGAGATAAAACAACGAAGTGTTGACGCCGTTACTTATCACAGCTTTTTTCGATACAGCGGCGGTGAGTGGACTCCTGATCGAATGGGGGAAAAATTTATTCCTGAGGTTATCATCTGGGATGAGATATGTACTGTTTCGTTAGATGTTTTACAAATGTTTCTTGAGTGGTTGCTGCGCGCGAATACAGCGGTGATAATGTGCGGAGATCATGGCCAACCACCACCATTTGTCGGCGAGGGTCCACATGATTGGTTAAAGGGTTTTGTGGACTATTATGAAGAAACCGATACTGATTACCGAGCACTTGATGAACAACTGCGCGAGGTTAAAAAATTAATCAGATTACAGCCGGATAGAGTTCAATGTGAAATAATCCGCGAGGTGATTCCGGAAACGCCGTTAAATGAATTCTGGGAAACATGGAGACCAAACGATTTGATTGTAGCGAGTAGAAAGATAGTCAGAGACACACTTCAGCGGAAGTTGTTTACGTTGCATAAGGAAAAGTTTCCAACGCGCCCAGTGCCGTTATGTTATAGACCCGCGGACACACGGCGACAGAACATTGAAGTTGAAATTCCAGCCCCGACAGCGTCGGGGACAAAAAAACAAATTCTCGTGCTGAATGATATCGTGCTCGTTGATATCAGCGTCGTCGAGGACGCGCTACGTGCTGATAAATCCCCGTGGACGCTAGGATACGCAACAACAATACATTCCTCGCAGGGACTAACCATCACGGACACAATTGTTTGGATGGTTGATAATCGCATCGAATGGTCGAATCTAGTCTATCTTGCAGTGTCCCGAGTACGGAGAATAAATCAGCTTCGAAGAATTGTTGTTGACGAAGTCAGTGACGGAGTCACCAACGACAACGACATTATCGATGCAAGCGTCATTGATAGAAAACTCTCGGGTTACCGCCAACAGGATAAAAAAAAACAGCGGCGTTTTGATATTGATGCCGAATTAATAATTGCGTTACGACAACAACAGAATAATCACTGCGCGAGTTGTAATTGTGTAATGCGCTGGCGTTATTCGGATAAAGACGCTCGCCAATTTACCGTGGACAGGATCGATAACAGTCTCGGTCATGTCAAAAACAATGTGAGGTTGACATGTCTTGAGTGCAATAGACGCAACGGCGCTAGTTAAGACCACGCGGGGGTAATTGAGTATCGTCAGGTATCACTTGTAGTTGCTCGCGTGTAAATCCGCGCTGAGGAGCAGTTGAATCCAGTCTGTAGATCGGTGGTCTACCAGTTGATCGTGTTATCGTTGATATGTTATGTGTGGTAACACTCCAAATAGGATCGGTAGCCCTTTTTTTACCGCCTTCAAGCTCTCCTGGTTCATATAGATATCTAACAGTGACATCGCCAAGAATCGGCTTAGAAACGCTATTTATTTTTAATTTTCCGGGTATATACTCGTATTTAATCGCGTCGCTGGGCTTCATGTTGATTACTCGGGTAATCTCGTTATTTAACGCTGCAATTACACCTGGCAACCTTTTGACCCATTCACGAGATCGTTTTTCTTGGATGAATTCCTTCGCGTATTGATATCCAAATAACCGTTCAGCAACAGTCCGATTGAATCGTTCAACAATTGCCTGATCACGATGTAGCGCAGTATGACCTCGTCGTATCGCGACGCTATGATGTTTCAGCGTTGATAAAACAGCGCCGCGAAATTCACTACCAGGATCAACTTGTAATAGATTTGGCCAGCGCAGAGGACCTCTTCGATAAATCCGCTCAAACGCATCGGCTACTTCAGTTGCTGACTTTGTTTTCAATGGTTCCGCTTGTTTGTATCGACTCGCAACATCAACTACGGTTAGCGCGTATTTGTAACCGTTGTCATGCGGCAAAAATAGTATATCAGCCTGATGAACTTCATTAGGTACGCTGACATCAAAGCGCGAGAAGTTGATTTGTTTAGGCGGTGGTAGATAGATTTGCCATATAGCCTGTTTGGATAACCAATTAGCCGCAGTGGTCTTTGTTACCTTTGCAGCGCTTGCAAGCTTACCAATTGCGGCCTTCCCCTTCCAGTATCCTCTCGGAGAATAATAGATGGATTCCATGTTGTTATTATAAACGCTATCGTTTTCAATTACCAGCGCCAGAAGCTCCGCTTCCAATCATTAATTTACCTTTCATAGCCGATTTTACCAACCATGAGGCCAATTTTTCTTTGACGGATTTATCAGGAATAGCATTTAATGCGTGAATTAATTTTACATCCGCGATATGACGCTGTTGCAGATCGCTACTTTTGTAAGCAACATCATGAGCATGACAAGCCTTATCGATAGCGTTTATTGGATACTCACCGGGTTTGGGCTGATTTTGATCATCGAGTCTAATATCTAATCGTGTTCCGGGGCCACAGTAGTTATATCCTGGGAGGTGTTTTTCTCCTGGATACTTTGCCCACGGTGTTCCGGGGAGTTTTGCCAATTTGGCTGCGATGTCACCTCCTCGCTTTTTTTTAAAACATCTCCGGGTCTAATAGAAATAAATCTAAATTTCTTTGTACCGCATTGTACACACTTGCCAGTAAGGGCCGATCTGTTATTTCTTGTTGTAGCGGTTGTCATATCATTTGTGCCAGTACGTACTCTACACTTCACACAATATAGATCCATAATTTATGTATAGAGATATGAATATAATTGATTTTTCGGCGACTAAAACAAGAGAACCAGTTAAGCATGTTGCAGCGTTACCAAACTCGATCCGGATGATTATCATCGGACCATCTGGATCCGGCAAGACGCAATTGTTACTCAATTTAATAATGAGATGGATGAAGTGGGATAAGTTGTATTTGGTTGCTCCTAGCGTAGATGATCAACGATGCTACGAGGTGTTGAAAGATTTCAACGAGAATGCATCAGCGATCGCTAAAAAAAATGTTATTGAGTTTATTACGGATATCAATGATGCACCGGGTATTGATGATATTGATGGCGACGTTAACAATCTAGTCGTGTACGATGATGTTATGTTAGACAATCAAAAAAACCCAGCTAGGATATTTTCCAGAGGCAGGCATAAAAACACTGACGTGATATATGTCACTCAACGATACACTCAGATTCCAAAAGTAATTAGAGACAACTGTAATATTCTTGCTGTGTTCAACGGCGTTGATACACACACGCTACGAAATATTTGGCAGACATGGTGCGGCGGTGACATGGACTTTAATGTTTTTCGAAACTTTTTTAGTCATGCTCAGTCGACCCCACATGGATTTGTAACGATAAATTTACATGATCCTCGGACACGATATCGTATCGGACTTGACCAAATATTCGGTTAGTTGTAAATAATTTTCATTGTAAATAACCACTTAGCAGCAGAGGGGGCAATGACATCGACGCGGTCGTCGACGTGCTTACCGGACGCTGACGACGCTGGGGATCGACGCGCAGAAGGTGTTAATTAAACCAAATGACGACGCGACGATCCCCCAACGACGTCGTCGTTTTTTTTTTTACCAGGCGCTGACGACACTAGATCGTTGAGTGCAGAAAGTAATAATTAAGCAAAATAACGATTGGACAAAATGTCCGATTCGCCCCCTCTGCTGCTACTGATTGTATACAAAACTGAGAAACTGGAAAGGGAAAATAACTTAAGAACAAAGAGCACCAAGAATCATACGACTATCTATATGTCTGTCTATCTATCTATCTATCTATCTATCTATCTATCTATCTATCTATCACAAAGAACAATTGGTTATGATAATGTTGTGGTTTGTGATGATGATGCTGATGATGATGACAATGACAATAAGGACCATTAAAACGAATATGTATGTGTGGGTCTGTGTTTTGTATTTTTGACATAGCTTTAACACTTTTAAGTCATCACGCTACTATGTCTGCAGTGTGGCAGTTTTCATAGTGATACATAGCACTGGGGCACCATGGTGTCCCACCCAGTCACATTATTCTGACACCAGGGCGACCAGTCCTAAATCTAACCTCTTAATGCTGATCGCCAAGCGAGACAGCTGTTATTGACATTTTTATGTCTTTGGTATGATCGGCCTTGGTTCGAATCCACAGCCTCCCGCATCCGAGGCGGACGCTCTATCACTTAGGCCATTGAAGCGGTCTCGATGATTGCGACGACGACGATGATGATGACGATGACAATAGGGTAAGAGCTTCAATGATTTTTATCACACGAAAGGCAGTGTTAAGTTGAACCAACCTAGAATTATTTCAAGTTGAGTATAGCATTGCGATATATTCTTATTTTTCTCTTTCAGTTTAGAAAAGAAATTCGTAATTATTTTTTATGAGGGATTAATCAAAAAGTGCCAAATTATAAACTAGAGGCTAAAGAATGTCTCATAAGCTCCGTTTATGACATTATTTTGTGATACGAGGTTCAAGTTCACCATATATCAAAGGCACAACACGTGAACTGATCTTGAAGTAGTGAATAGGGGCGATATAGGGTCTATAGGAATTAGCATTAAAAACACCCCTGGGCCTGTATAGGGTCTATGTAAATTTAACATTAACCACCCTGGGCCTGTATAGGGTCTATGTAAATTTAACATGGACAAAAACCCCTGGGCCTGTATAGGGTCTATGTAAATTTAACATTAACCACCATGGGTCTGTGTAGGGTCTATGTAAATTTAACATGGACAAAAACCCCTGGGCCTGTATAGGGTCTATGTAAAATTGAAACAGGGAGGGTCTCTATTTTTTTTTTTTTAAAATAAAAAAATAATAAAAAGGGGTAGGAAATGAAAGTCAAGGTCTTTTCGAGAGATAGGAGTGGCCCTGAAAAGGGCCTTTAGGTTTCTTCTTCTTCTAACTCTTCCATTTCTTCAACCATCTTCTAACTTTTGCCACTATTCCTGTCTTCTTTTTCTCCTTTTCTGGCATCCAGTCAGGATGGCCGAGAGCTCTGAACCTTTCCTGAACTTTTATCCAATTCTGATTCAGCCTCTCAAACTCTGCCTCTTTCTTTTTGTTTTCCTCATCCTTTCTTTCTTTACTCCATGTCTCCTTTATCTTCTTTACTTCTTCCACCATCACTTTTCTGATTAATTCTTCAGCTTTCTTAAGCTTTTCCAGACCTCTTTTGACAAAGGGCCAATGTAACCATTTCACCATTCCTTCCAAAAAACACCTTACTTCTACAACATTATCCAAGGCCTCTTTTAACATTCCAATTTTGACATATGGAGGATTAATAAACCATCTCAACTTCTTCACTTCTTCTTTTATTAACTCCTCTATCTTCTCCCTGGCTACTTTTGGTTTGTTAGCAAAGTCCAGACTGTTTCTTATCCTCCATTCTCTTTCAATTCTTTCCACTACATATTCACTGTCTATCATCCAGTAGTATGTTTCCTTTAAGTTGTTGAACACGTCAGATACAGCTACCATTTTCTTTCCGTTATTCCGTAGAATGGTGTGAATGACGAACGTTGTGGGTTTTTATAGTTAAAGCGCGGACGTGAAGGAAAACATCCCCTAAGACAAAACTTATATTACCTAGATCATGACCAAACAACGCGCGGACGTGAAGGAAAACACCTCTTACTTTTCTCTTCTCATATTATCTACTATCCACATACGCGAAGCAGCAATAAACAAACCCAAAATCTACCACACACACACACACACACACACGCAAAGCATTAAAATCAAATCCCAATAATCTACTATCTACACTAACATATGCTAGCGCTTATAAACACACAATCATATGCATAAACATATACACTCGCACTAGGAAAAAAGAGTCAGTGTTTATATTCACACTACTCTACATACACACATTGGCAAATGGATTTATATATCTTTTCTAAAGGTTTGGGTAGCCCTGAAAAGGGCTGTTTGTTTTGAACTCCAGGGCACCTGGTTAATGATGGCGCCTTCCAGGTCTGGCACCACACACACATCTTCTACTCCAATCTCCTTTCACTCTTCTTTTGACTGGAAGCGCAGAGGGAGGATGATTGGCTTCAGCACCCCAATCCTCCGTCTCTGGTATATTGTAAGTCATCCTCTCTCCTATTTTCTTTTCCTCCTCTTCCCTTTGTCTTCTCTCCTCCTCTTCCTTCTTTATCCTTCCCTCTTCGACTATGGCCTCTGCAGCCAGCTCATTTACTATACGCCTGGCATATTCCAGGTGCATCTGAAGTTCTAGAAGCTTTACAATTCTTGTATTCATTGTCTTGCTGTTAACAGGTCGACGATGGGTAGCCCAACTGACGATTACTTTCTTATTCATACGAAAAGCGCAGACGTGAAGGAAAACATCCCCTTAAGACAAAACTTATATCACCTAGATCATGACCAAACAACGCACGGACCTAAAAGAAACACTCACTCACTTTTTATACTACCCATCACTATTCTAAAAAAATTTCATTAAACCAATAATATACTATCCACATACGTAAATCAGTCAAATCAAACCCAAATCTACTATCCCCACACTTCAAACAACAGATAAAACATTATCATAATCTACTATCCACACAAACGTACGTGAGCGCTTACAATGACACACACACACACACACACACACACATTTTTTAACTAACAAAAACAATTCATGTGCTTATACACGCACTTCTATTTTTTAACTTATTATAGGCAATCGATTGTTATTTCTTTTCTAGAGACTGGGGTAGCCCTGAAAAGGGCTGTTTTTTGTGTACGAAGTTGAAGCTAGGGCGATCTTTTATATTCTAAGAATGCGACGTCCTCTGACGATAGACTTTCTTACGATAGGTCTGCTTCTTCAGAAAGAGAAGAAGAACGCTTTGGTGTCGATACGACAGTCGACAAAGCCTCTGTCAGGTTCAGGTTGCTGCTGCTGCTGTTGTTGTTGCTGTTGCTGCTCTCTCTGCTGTTTCTGAAGTCTGTACTTCTCTGTCCATTCTTCTTTCTCCTTGTTCATTTCTTCTCTGAAGAGCTCTTCTATCAGGTCTTCAGTGACTTTTAACATTCTCACATTCTCTATCTCTTCTGGCTTCGGTATCAGACTGCTTCTGACCCTATGCAAATTCACGTAGGCTTCGTTTAGCTTAGCTAGTCTGGAGCATATCTTCGTAGGAGGATGAGTCGACAATGGATGGTTAGACTGGAGGCTACCCCGGCTTTAAAGTCAAAGCGCGGACGTGAAGGAAAACATCCCTCCACGGTTTTCGAGCCGGAACGTTCAATGAGTGTCATGAGAGGGACAGTAAGAAGTCAAAGAGCATGAATCAAGATTCCTATAGCCAAAGAAACCAGAAAGGCATTTTTTTCTTCAAAACAACATTTTTTTTTAAAATTCAAAATCACTTAACACTAACAAACAACTATAACATTTTTAACAATAACCCAACAATATAACATCAAATATTTTTTTCAAATGACAAACATTTTTTCCAACTCACACATTATTTTGGACAGGGCTGACAACGTTGTGAATGAAATTGTGATTTCCACTGTTGGAAGTCATTAGGCCATTGATGGACACTACGTTTCCTAGCTTGAGACAAAAGACCAGTATAATGGTCACAAAACCATCGATCTACTTTCACATCGTTTGTAGAAGAAGAACGAGGATCAAATTGAGTCACTAAATGTTCTAAGGAATAGCCCCGACTACGATGATGCAGAAAATACACACAATATTGTCCACACACCAAGGAATCTGGGCCCTGTAATTTCACATTACTGAATAGGGTGGTCTGAGCATTTCTTCTCATAAAGTTATTGATATCGTCTTCCAAAGGGGGCAATCCATACGAATCGAAATATTCCACACATCCTTCTTGAGGAAAGTAGACGGCTACCCAGTGGGTTCCTGGGAGATGACTGTCGTCCGTGTTGATCACATAAGCTAGATGGTCTTGAGGTTTGCGATGAGGGAGTTCATCTTTAGCACAGACGACAGGATTCCAAGAAGCCGTGTACGAGCTGTGGTTCAAAAGGAAATAAAGTTCCCAGGTATCCATGTTTTTTTCTTCTTCACAGGGAATAATAAGTGATCAATTCGATTCTGACTTTTTGCTTGAAAAAGTCTGACAAATAACCGTTACTTCGCTTCGTCTCCCCACTCTGATTCAGGAGAGCTTCGATACGATGGATCTCTTGAGTGGTTAATGGTGGACAAGAATGTTCACGCAAGTCTTTATACCACTGATGCAACACGACTTCGTCCGAGATGAGACTCCAAGCTTCGTCCAGATGTTCGTCCAATTTTTCTTCTTGACTCAGCATCAGGCATTTATCGTGTTGAATTTGACTGGGATGATCGTTTTGACATCCATAGCAATCTTTCTTGATCAATTCCGTCATTTTTTCGACCAAGTGTTTGGAAAAACAGGAGACTAAATGGGCTTCTTGTTCTGGCCATCTTGACTTCATCATGATAACTTCTTCTTCCACAGTCTTCTCACATTCCATGTCCAAAGTTTCTCCACTAGGTAAAGAGGGATAACAGTCTTCCATGGTTTTTAATAATCTAGAATGACTTCTCTCAAACTTTTGATTTCTATGGTATTATCAAATTCTGCATACAGGATGACGTTCACCGTTTCATCAGGGTCTCGTTTTGCAAACTGAATTTCCACACGAATTTGGCCGGATTTTATAGGGTGGAAATGTCCCTCGTCGCTGCCTTGGTCTGGAGTGAAATCAAAAGCCCACAAAGCATAGCCTCCTGCATAATCCTCGTACGTAATGCCGTGACTGGTGTTGGTTGCTAAATGGCCGGTAGCTTCGTACAAGGACAAGTGCGATCTCAAGTAATTTTTCTTGTCAAAGTCAGGTTCGAAAGGACGGGTACACAAGGTCTTGCCATCGCGACTGACTTCGATCTTGGGCACGCCAAAGTGTTGAAAGTAGAAAGGATTTTTATCGATAGCTCCGTTGAAGGCTGTATTCTCGACGATACCAACGATTAAACGTTGGGTAACTGTCCTTGGAACAGATGATCTTCGATCATGGATCGCTGACCCTTGGGAATGGTGAAGGTTTTCACTTCCACGCGTCGTATGGGATACTTGGCAGTCGTTCTGCTCAACGTGTGACTGATATCGTTTCCCACTTTAGGTAACACTTCCACACAGCGTACGTAGAGTCTAGCTTCTTGGATTTTGGTTTTGTAATCGTCAATATCAGCCATTAAATGGAAAGCGGCACTGCTACGATTCAGTCTCAGGCGAACATCCACCCCGTTCAGCAAATATTTCTCTTGCAACCACATGTCCAAATGCAAACGATCCATCAGTTCTAAACTTTTGTTGGCTCCCATGATTCTCTTTCTTCGTTCTACAAATCCCTCATTGTGTTCTTTCTTATCATCAGTTTCCAATATTTCAAACTAGTTTGCATCGTCAGCTTCCCATACCACACAGGCATCGAGATGAGTGTTCTTGGCATCTATTCCGTACGTCAAGAGATTTTCCAGGTAGGTACGATAAGGGTAAGTATCCATGCTGCTACTGACTAGTTTGTTATTCAAGTACAAGTCCACTCCACTGAACAAGGAATGCATGAAATTGTTGACGGGAGCTACTGCTTCAGTGTGTATAACACCTTCATTCTTATCTAGAACTTTGACTTTCAAGTACAACTAACTGCTATTCAGATCGATGTAATCTTCGGGCTGTCCTTTGATTTCAAACTCGATGGGAGCGGAATCTGTCAAAGAGGAGACGGGGTAAAATTCCACCCATTGGGATTCTTGCATCGTCATCATGGTAGGTGGCATGGCAAACAGATCCAGTTCCGACTTGGAACAAGCGCAAGACTCTCGGTGCATCATTTTTTTCTGTTTCTCAATAATCGAAAACGTCTAAGTCTCGGACGGTTCTTCTTTTCTTTGTCTTTCTAGCTTTAGACGTGTGAAGTCTGGTGAAAGGGTGTTTTCTTCGTCGTCTCTTTCTGCCTTTCGTATCTTTCTGCCTTGTCCTTGCTGAATGCCTGACTCGGTAGCGTGCAGGGCATTTATAGGTGTTTCTCGTCGGCTCAAAAGGTCTTTACCCGTTTGCAGCAAGACATTTTTGCCTGCCCTCATGAAGGCTTCTTTGGGATTTTGTTTGTCGATGATGACATTTTGGAGAAATTCTTTGCCTTGCGTCAGTGCCGCATCTTTCAAGGCGTGCAATCCGCGTGTCACCATCGGTTTCAAGACTGGGGCCACCGAACGAAAGGCCGATTTTAGCATATCTCCTAAACCGTGTCCTCGCTGTCGAGCAACCCTTCGGTACACTGGATACATGACTTACAAATCGTGAGAGAACCGTTTTCGAAAATGGAGTTTCACCGTGACTTTTCCTTTGGTGTATGCAATATTTTGTCCCACATCTCCTTTTACAGCAATGTTGACCGTGTCCAAATACGACTTACTGGCAGGCAAATAGTGAGGATTTACAAATTCGCGGTGTACGTGATAGGTCTTTCCACCTCCCTGGTCATTGGTTGTGGCACTATCCACTTTGAAAGGAATGACACGCAGGAACGGTACGGAGGTGTGTCCCACCACGTTGTACTCCACCACATCGGAGTACACAAAGATCAAATTCAGTCCTTGGTTCAGTTCTACAGGAAATCAAAAAAACTTGTAAAATTCCATATTGCTGTTGATCTTCGGTTTAAAATTTGGAGCCATTTTTGTGTCTCCACCTAAAATATCAAACAAGTCACGATTAAAACTGATGGACAACGTTTGGGTATCCTGAAATGTCATCAATAAGCGACGACCCACTTTATGGTACTCCAGGGTGACACTTTTTTTGATTCTGTTCAGGGCTTTGCCAAAGGTTGACTCGAACCTGTAAGCAATGGTATCCACCAAAGTTGGCCACTAAAATAAAACCCTGACGAAATTTTTAAGGTGTACATACTGAAGGGTGAATTGTTGGATGGTCTTGTGTCCCCTGAAAACCCGATTTCATTCATGGCTTGTTGCAATTGTTCGTTCATGATTTCGACCTCAAAAGTGTTTTGCTTTTCAATGATGTTTTGGATTTGTGTAGGGTGAATCATTTCCACTAAAGCCACTTCCCAATGGGCTTCGTGATCTAATTGGATGGCCTGAGGTAATTTGGCCGTGTAACAGCACAACGTGTTCTTGGGAAACACCTCCATGGAACTGTCATTGGGTAAGGTTAAGTAAAATTGGTTTTGGTGACTCATAATTCCAGAGTTCTGTGACTGTCCGAGGGGTTATTGGAAGTCAGAGGAGTGTCTCCGCCCAAAATGGGGTTGTTGTTGTTGGAGTGGTGACTGACACTGGCACTGGACACAAGGTTCCCGTTGTTCCCGTTGGAAGAGAATTTCAGGGAAGGATTGGGAAGCAGGTAACCGATGCAACTGCTCAATAAAATGGTCCACAATTGTTTGTCTCCTTGTTGCAAACTCAAATTGGCGATGGCTGCCCGGATGACACAATACACCACGAAGATTTGGCAGAAAAAGACGATTTGCGTTTTAGGCACACGTTCTCTACACCACACCCGCAAGGGTTGTTTTTGCTAATCTTGCAGAGAAGAACTGGGTGAAGGAGTGGTAGCAGTAGTAGCTGCGTCTGTGTGAAAGGGCATGATGCTCACTTCTTTTTATAGTCGATGACTTGCGAAGCGTCGATCCAAGAATCAAAACTGGGTGGATATCCTTTCCAACGTACTTTGACTTCTTTGACAAGTCGTTTGCCCACTTTACGGGTTCTGTGTTCGAGAATGCTTTCGATGTCGTACACGTCGTCTTCTTTTTTCGTGACACGTTGTAACTCGGGTAAGTAAAATGTTCCTTTGAGCACTTCTCCGTTCATGTCTTCCAATTTATAGACGGCAGAATGACGGCCATGCACTCGTCCAGTGACACGAAACAATTCGGTCGTCCAGTTAGGTAAGTAACCTTTGTCGAAAGTGCGTTTGGTTTTGCCAATGCGTACCCAATCTCCTACGTCCAACACTCCGCTTTTCTTGGGGACAGCCCTCGTCGGGGACGTACCAAACAGGCGATCAGACACCAGCACTTCGTTCTCGGGAGTCACCTCTTGCGGGGCACGTCCGATGCTTCGATGGTAAGATTGGTTGTACGCTTGCACCAGGTGCGGTAAGATGTCGATGTACTTCAGAGTGTGGTGATGTGTAAAATATTTCCACATGCGTTCTTTCAAAGTGCGTTGAAAACGTTCCACGATGCTGGCTTTGGTTTCGGGATTCTCGGTGGTAAAAAAATGAATGTCACGTTTCTTTAATTCTTTTTGGAAAGCTTGGTTTAGAAATTCGGTACCTTTTGTCCGTTTGCCATCGAAGAGGGTGACGACCGCTTTGTTTCAACACTCGTTGCAGGGCTCGCACTAACTCGCTGCTCGATTTGGAAGTCAAGGGTACGACCCAGGAAAATCTGGAAAAGACGTCGATGACACAAAACAAATATTTGTAGCCGCGATTGTAGCTGTCCAAATGAGAGACATCGGCTAAATCAGCTTGCCATTGATGATCGATGCCTTCCACTCGGGTGCGACTTCTGGAAAACTTGCGTCGAATCTGTACATCGACATCTTACCGCACCTGGGTTTGTGTAAAGTGTAGGTAGCTTGTTCTTGTAACCATCGTTGCACTTGAGGTAAACGGAGACTTTTCAGTCGCGTTTTGGCAGCACGATGCACTTTTTGAACTCCTGCGTAACCTGCAGGATGGGAGGGATCGTAGTAAATGCTGGTTAACACTTTTTCCATTTTTTTTGTTTGTTAGTTAATAAGACACCCACTCTTGGAGGATGCTACCCTTTTTCTCTTGGGGTATTTTCTTGGATTGCAATGCTTTGCGTGTGCGACCGGGAATAGGTGTCGAGGAGGAGGACGTCTGAACAGGGGATATCGGTTCTTGTTTCACTTCTGTCTTCACCTTCTTTTTCTCTTGTGATGAAGAAGGGGTGGTCATAATCTTTTTAATCCATCCAATTCTGGAGGTAGGTGGTGTTGTTAACTTGCGTACTTTTTCTGGAGGAGTTTGAAACGCTTCTTCTTCTTCTCCTTTTTCTGTCTTGGTCACTGGTAGTGGTGGTGCTGGACTTTTCATCAAGGTCTTAAAATCTTTCAGAGTGGGAAGAGCTGTTTCGTCTGAGGCTTTCTGGTGAAAGAGTTGCAGTCGTTGCAAGAGTTGACCGTACTTTTGTGATTTTTCTGTTTCGGACAAATCTTGGCGATCCATCAAGGACTGCAATTCGTGTTGTAACTGGGACATCTCGCTCAAATTGGGATTGGGAGGTAAATGCGGGGTGCGTTGTTCTTGCCAACGATGGTATTCCATCCATCGTTTGTAAGGCACTAAAGCTAGTTTTCGTCCTTCCATGGGATGTCACGGGTCGATTCTGAGATCTTGGGACTTCAGAGGGCCTTCTTATCTTGCTCCCACCAGTCCTCCCAACATGGTTCCCAAGACTCCTTTCAGCAATGGGCCTAACAAGAGGGGTAAAATTCCTTCACGTTGGACCAAGATCTTCTTCTTTTGACGAATGGGAATTTTCTTTTGAACCATTGGCGAAGAACGTGACGATGTTTGCCTAAGCATTGTTTCTGGTGTTTGGACAAAGGGATCGTGCCTTTCAAGACGTTCAAACAACATTCGCACACGGTATCGATGACCTCTTTGGAGGCTGATTGAATGAGTTTTTTTCGTAGGGGTGGAGAAGCTTTGGACAGGACAGATAACATGTCCCCATGTTTGACTAAACGAGGAGGCATTCCCTTCCTTTTCTTTCCTTGGGTTTTAGAAGAGGGATGTTTTCTGGAGGGTGACATCTATGAGTCTTCAGCACCAAAAAACACTGTTACCCCTACTTAGTCACAGGCATTTTTTATACTGGAACGCGTCGCCACTGATTGTCTTTACGTCGTATCAACTTGAGAACAGGCATGATACGTCGTGCAGGGGTACGCAACGGACTAAATCGAGCCAGTTCTTGCTTGGACAAATCCAGTAAACTTTGTAACATGCCCGATCTCTCTTGTACTTTGATTTTGGGAGAAGGTACTTTGTGCGCAGCAGCCACTGCCACTAAATTGGAGGGTCCTGCCACTGGAGAAGTTCTTGGAGTCATCAACGGAGAAGTTCTTGGTGTGATCAACGTCTCCAAGTACTTTTCAGTTCTTGGTGTCATCAACGGAGAAGTGAATGAACCTTAGTCTACCGGAGACGCGGTTACCGCCGTTGGAGGTCGTGGTTTGCGATTGTAAGGTTGCGTCCTGGCCGAAGTGCCTCTCTTGCGGCTAGTTTTCTGTGGGCTTTTCTTTTTCTGGGGACTTTTTCTCTGTTTCTTTTTCTGGGGGCTTTTCTTTTTCCGGGGTGGTGACTGATAAGAGGAGGGTCCCGCCACTGGAGAAGTTCTTGGAGACACAGGTATCCTTGGGGTCCTGGTCTTGACACCGTGGCTCTTTTTCTTCTTCTTGGAGCTTCGTTTGGCTTCTTTTTTCTTGGGGAGAAGTTTGGGAGCATTAGGATCCCATCTTAAGAGAGAGCGAAAGATGACCCCTCCTAGAGTATCGCTCCCTCCAGGTTTCAAAATGATTTGTTTTTTGGTTTGAGTGTCGATGCGGGGATCGGCCAGTTGGGTCAAAGCGACTTTGTTTCGATCAAAAAAGCGTTTGGTTTGATGAGGAATCTGAATGATCCCTTGCAGTAATTGACGTGCTGTCACCGTGAACCATCGTAAGACTTCTTTGAGACTAGCTTCTAAGACACGAGCTCGTATTTGTGGATTTTTTTCTCGACTTATGCCATACAAGGGCACGAATCAATTTGACGGGAAGATGCGACTGAAGGGACGTCATGTTCAAAACTGTGTGAGACAGACGAAAAGTGTCTGAGGTTTTTATAGATTTTTTGGAGTGAAATTAAGTCGAGGACGGAGACGTGTACAGGACAGGCCCTCCGTCTTGGCACCAGTGGTGAAACAATTGGGTACGAAATCGCAAATCATCGGGGGTCGTAGGTTTCAAATGGACGAGTAAATAGGCGTGTGGAGTTTGAGTTTCATCGTCGTACGCCTGAGTCAGCCAAGGCGTTCCTAACTGTTTGGCTAAGACTTGCACTTGCGATTTATCTCGAGGGCTTTTAAAGAAGACCACATAATGCGCATTGAGACTGATGGTGCGATGGGCTTTACTTTGTTGAAACAAATTTTGGGTGATGTAAACGACACTGGCATTACGGTGATGCCCTTTGCGCGTGAACCACAGTTTAATTTCTTCTTCGTCTTCTCCTAACATGTCGTCGAAAATGACCAAATGGGTTTGACGGGAGTCAGAGACGATGCCGTCGTCTTCTTTACGAATGCCTTCCACAAACACGATGGAATCGCCTTGACTTTCTCGCAAGAGGCTGTACGCCGATTGCCACTCTTTGTAACATCACACGATGCGTTGAGGTGGTCAATCGATCAAATGCTGTTTATGTTCGATCAAACGTTTGACGAATTCGGTTTTGCCTGAACCGCTAGGTCCAGCAATGCGCATGTTAAAGGGATGGCGAAGATACAAAGCCTCCCAACTGGCACGATCTAAGTGTTCGTCGATGACTTTGACAGTAGAGGAAGAGGGAGCAGAGACAGCAGAGGTAGCCATAGCGTTAGGAATGTCACTTGTGACACGAAAACAAAGAAGACAAGAGTTTATATACTTTTTTCTGGACACGTTTATTGAATGTTTTAAACATGAACACGAAAGACAAAAATACATAAAAGCCAAAGGCTTAAGTACAACGATAAAAGGCACATGAAAACCATTAACGTGGAATAAAAACAAGTGTCTGTACAACATGTTTTGGGTAATGTTCTGACCAGTTTTATAGGGGGTAAGGTCACACAAGTGTCAAGTGTCCTCCCGAAAGGGTCTTTCAGGCATGTCCACGACAGTCCTGTCCTGGGTGACGGGTTTTTCTTCTGGTACTGTCACTAACACAGGTTGAAAAGTGACCTTTCTCCTTGAACAACTCTCGTGCATACTGGACCACTTCTTGGGTCCAAGCCTCAAATCCCCATTTTTTCCAGTCACGGACATCTGTCCAATGGGGGTGTAAGTCACAAGCTGCACACACATCGTCATACACGTCTTCGGTAGCTAAAAGTTGACGAATCTTTTTTTGCTGTTGAGGTCGAGAAGTATCCAGATGAAAACGCAAGGCTTTGAGCAAAAGGAGTCTTTCATGACCATTTAAGCCATTATTTGGGTGGTAAGTACTGTTCATAAAGAGTCCACAAGGTATCGGCTGGTAAACGAAATCCCAGAAAACAAGTCACTAAGACACACACTATGCGTCGTCCCAAATTGATTGGATACAGTTCTTGTAATAATTGATGGTAATGATCCACGGTTTGAATATGGTCATTGAGTTCCTTCCACGGAATCTGTTCAATCACATGTGATAAAAGTCGTGACATGGATTCCTGTTTTTATAGTCTCCTTGTTTCGGAAGTAATACACGTACTTTCTACCCAGAGGTCTTCGTTCTCCAGTGGGGAATCTAAATCTTGCATACTGTAACCTAAACTTCAGAGTTCGATTAGACGTTTCCTCTTCCGCTAAGTAGATTCCACGTAAAATATGTTGGTAATCCTTAAACTTGTCTTCCTCAATGCGTTGCACTAGGTGAATCTCGCAGTAACCAAAATGATGAACATTTCGTTCATTCACTAACTCAAAGTGTTGAACAAGGTCTGACCACTGAAACAATTTCTGACGAATCAGTTCTCTTATACCATTCAGGTACCAGTGGTTAAACATCTGGTGACGTAACGGATGCAATTGTTCTTTACGTCTGACTTGTATTCTGACCAGCTCTCGGTAAATGCATTCTCTCAACTCCACAGGCAAAGCACGAATGTTCTCTTGTAAGGTATCCATGAATAGGTCATACTAAATTTTCTTTCTGACACAAGAAATGTACCGTTTGCACAGACATGGTTTTACTTCAGTGTCGAATTTAAATCGTTTAATCACTAATTTACACATTACAATTCGTTCAGAAGTTTCCTCTTTCACTAAGTTGACATTGTGTAAAAGATGTTGGTAATTCGTTAACTCTTCCTCTGGAATTCGATGCAGTAAGTTTACAATGTAGTAGATAGAATCATCAATAGCAAACCAATCCTTTTAAAAACCAGGGGGTCGTTGATCAATGTCTGTTCAATGGAACACTTTCAACTGAATCAGTCCTTGTATAGCATTCAGGTACCAGTGGTTCAAACACCGGTGACGTAACGGATGAAACTGTTCTTTACGTTTCACTTGTATTTTGACCAGTTCTCGGTAAATGCGTTCTCTCAACTCCACAGGCAAAGCACTGATGTTCTCTAGCAAAGCATCCATGAATAGGTCAGTCCGTACAATTCACAATCTTCTCCTAGAGCAAAAGTAATCCACATAGTGAGTAATTTCTGACCACTGCCATTCAGGGTAACGTCCAAGAATCTCATTTAACTCTTTTGATTTAAACGGTCTAAAGCGATATAATAGGATGAATACACACTTGACCCAGAGAAATGTAACACATTGATTGACTTTTTTCACTTTCCTCTTGTGAATTTCTCGGCATAAGAGTTCTACCGTTACCCATTGAGATTTCACTCTGGCAAGTCCGTTCCAAACTTCCTTGTAAATCTTCTCTTGCAGTTCTTTAGGTAATGATTCAATATTGTTTTTAAAATGGAGTTTAAATACTGGTCTCGGTGATGTCCAACATTTGACTCCTAACTAATCTGGTTTCTTCTTCTTCAACGACATGGTAAGTTACTTCAATGTCTCGGTCCCACTAAGGGTAAGTAATGACAATTCGGTGACCATCGAGCATGTTCTAGGTAGGCCGAATCTTGTGGTTCCCAGTGGTGAAGTGACACACCGCAACTGAAGCACTTGACTTTATCCCCTTCGTCCAAGTAGAAAAATCCGGCTCTGGCTAATTCTTCGGGGGTCGATCCTCCCAGATACTTAGGCCATTTTCCTTTGAACGATTGAAGACGATTTTCAAAGTCGCAGTATTCCGACAAACGCACAGGAAACGAATATTCGTCTTTCACAGGTTCGTTTCGATGAGGGTTGAGTGACATGGACAGGAGTTTGCTCAGGGCTGGATGACATCCGTAGGGGGGTAGACGTGAAGGTGGACATCCACATTTAAAACGAAACCCAGTAAAGTGTTCAAGAGGACGAGCGGCATCGCTTTCGCATCCCTCAGGTTTGACACGCACAGCATCACTTTCCATGATAGGGGTAGTGACACTAAAGTTCCCATTATGCTTTACGGCATCGCTAAGGTCACAACGTACAGCATCGTTCCCATCGCAAGGTTCACAATCTCATTCCACTTCAGAAGCCCCAAACTTGAATTGTGCCTTTCTGAACTTATTTTGTGTTTCTCAGAAAGTATTCATCTTGTTCGCTTGGTCTTGGTAGTCACAATGAACTATCGATCTTGCCTAGGGTTCCTTTTTATATACAGACCAATACCGACGTGTCCATACGGTAAGGTGAAATGATTGGGAAGTCGCACTCGCTTCTGGCACACGATTTGATAGACTTTTTCCAAGGGTCGACTGACGATGTGGTGAGTGGGTAAACGTACAATCTTGTTGGGCTGATAGGTGATCACTTTAAAGTGTTCATCTTCTCTAGACTGCAAGGCTTCTTTCAATACCCCAAAGTTGACCACTCGACTGGTACGATAATTCAGAGTCAGTCCTTTCACTTTACACTTTGTGTGCACTTCTCCTTGTTTGTCCCGATATTCGTAGCCGTAATTTTTAGGACCGCCACTGACGAAACTTAGAATCTTGTCGTCGGGGTGCTCGTCTGTCCAGGCTCCTAAACGGTCTCCTTCGATGTCAGGGTGCTGTTGATGGATGTAAATGCAAATGTCCGTGTCAAAGTACAGGACACGTTCCCTTAACAGTTCTAAAGCTTCGTACAATTTTAAGCGAGCATGAGCTGTCACGTAAGCCGCAATGATGACATTTCCAAAGGGGTCGTCTTGTACAAAGTCCAGATCTTCTTCGTAATTAACCAACATCAAATCCTCGCGAACGACGTCCACGTGTTTCATGAATTTGGTTTTGTCGTGAATCATCTGAAAGTAGCGGGAAGGTTCTGTCAAATATTCCGTCTTGGGTAAACACGGTCGTTGTGCCATTTTGCCCCACAAGCAATTTAACATCACTTTGGCAAACGATCGCCTGTCTTCGTTTTTCTCGATGTGATCTAAAGTGATGCCTTCTTGTGCCCGGTATTTCTCTTTGAATTGTATTTGGTCCTCGGGAGTGTGACACCAGGAAGGATAGCCAGTGGCTTCTTGCTTCAGTTTCAAAAAGGCATCCACGTAGTCTGCGAAAATGGCTTTCCGAGTGGGGTCCCCCTTGTGGTATTGTTGTGTCTTGGGAAAGTGGCAAATTTCGTACACTTCTAACAGTTGGTATCCCATGTCCATAGCTTTGAACAATTCTACGCTGACCCAGGTTCCCGTCAAGGCCCGTTCTTCCTGGTTGTGCTGACAAGGCTGATCTTGGTTGCACGTTTCGGCACAAGTACAGCACAAAGGAAACATCAGTTTGCCTTGACAATGATGAGGTAACACGGGATGGTATAGGTTCGTGGGAGGCAAAACTTTGCACTTGATCAAGCCTTCGTATTGTCGAATGTTTTTCAGGTCGATGTGTTCCGTGAACAATTGTGGGTGCCCTGCAGGAAAGCGACAATATTTGCACACGTAGGGATACAGCGAACACATGTCCAAGTATTTGATTTCTTCTCCTTTCTCTTCGTCGGCTTGGTACAGCAAACAGGTGGCATTGGTCCTTCCTCCGTACAAACTATCCCTCGGGTTCAGCGGGTCCATGAACTGGTAACTTTCCACGAGGCGTTTAAATTCGGGATCGGTTTTCAAACGGTGATCGTATTCGTTTTCCCACATTTCCACCACTTGGTATCCTTGCTGTTCTAACTTTAGGCGTCGCTGAAAAGTGTCCTGGTACAAGTCTTCCATGGTTCGTTGTAAAAACTGATTTATAGTGCCACGGTCAGGGTAACAGACGGGACATCCGTGAAATAAGCAACCGTTAAACTCGTACACGATCTTGGGGTTTTCCAAGTCCCAGCCATCGACCTAATGCGTTCTGATGTTCTTTTCGCCTACTCCGTTGCGGGCATGCTGAATCCACTTGTCCTCCTTGTCGCACAAGTAATGTAACCAGCGTATGGCTTTGACCGAGTATTGACGTTTGACATAGTTGGTCGTTTGAGGACTGATGACAGCCACGGTGTTTTCAGGCATGAATCGTTGCCGGTACACTAAGTAACATGCTTTGGCAATGGTGCAAGCTTCTTTCAAAGGATCGACCCCTCAGTGTTCCATGAACAGTTCTCGAAATTTTCCACAGCATCGCCGTAAAATGTCCACGTCGTAACGACAATACTTTAGCATTTCTTCCTGAAAGTCGAAGGGGTCAGAGGCATGAGCCTGGTACCAAGCGTAGAAATCTTCTCGTTGTTCGGTACGCATGTTGTCGTGGTCGTAATAATGAGCCTCAGGCAAGTGGGGTAGAACGGCATGTTGACTGGCTTCCGTATTGAAAAAGTGAGGAAAATAACCTTTAGCCATTTCTGTCATTCCAAACGTTTAAGGCATTCGACTCAAACTCATGGCCAAGTAACTCATCAAATCTTTAAACTGCACTTGTCCCACTTGCATGAAAATGATTTTGGCTCCGTTCAAAGTGACTTTAGGACGTTCGGTGCCATGTTCCGTATAGTACTTCAAAAGAAACTGTCCATCGTATCCAGAGAAATTGTGAGCCATCACTGTGGCATGGCGATGACAATCTCGGTAACATTCGATGTCCTCTTGGCTCCACGTCTTGTCGATGGGGTCTAAGACCCATCGGGTGAAATCGGCTAGCGTGTTCGGTCCCCGAAAGATTTTTCCCGTCCTCCAGGAATCTTGCTGCAGTGAGGGCAATGACTGAAGATAGGTTCTTGAATGCACTTCTCGCACGCTCGATGAGCCACGTAGAAATTAGGAATGTGAATGCCGGTCTCTTGCATGCATTCGAAATCGAAAAGATGAAATTGCCTTTCTTCTTCTTCTTGTAACCATCATCTTTCTCTTGATGGGGTTGGTATTTTTGCACGTAGCATTGGTGTTCCAAGTCCACGATGCGGTGACAAATGTGACATTTTTTCTTTCCTTGACATACGTGTGCCTTGGCTCTGTTGGTACATATGCCTTGTCCACACGTAGGGCACGATCTCAGGAGTTGACAAGCACATTTCTGCTGTGAACCTTGCGTCTTCAGATGTTGTTGATAACAGGCAGGGCTGACAAACGTGCGCAGACAAGCAGGACAATGTACTGGTTCTTGTCCGTCGTTCAGACAGGGTGGAGAGGCCAAATATCCTAAGCATTTCGATCCACAATGTTTGTGTTGCTTTCGATTCTTATAACAATAGTCACATTTCTCACAGTAATAACTGTATCCCAGGAATCCAGTGACAATGGTAATGGTATCGAAATGGTCATCGTGATGATAGAGGTAAATGTATTTTCCATCTTTAAAGTCTCGGCCTGGAAACAACGGAGGCCCACGCACTTCTTGAGGGTGCACTTTAAAGGTGTAGTGTGGAGCTAGGATATCTTGCAATGTTTGCATCTCAGGAATGCCACAGGGTGTGTCTGTGGACAGGTCAGCTTGTTGTAACAGGAGTTCTGCTTCACTTCGTTGTTTGGCTCTGTCCGATTGTCGAATGTTCTCCCAGTCTCTTTTATATTCTACCGTGTCGTTCTTGTTCGCATAGGTTCGTCCCACCACAATAGCCCTGGCTAAACACATCTGGTCTTGAGGGTTGTGAAATTGGACGAGGCTACGCTTAATGCTGCCAAGGTCGTTCACCAATAACATCTTTTTGCGTTGTCCGGTCCCTTGAGGAGGAGAGACGTGGGTCATAAACAATGTGGCTTTTCCATCGGTGATGTCAAAGTGGTCATTGGATTGTTTCACGTGTTGAATCTTGTCCATGATTTTGGAAGGGGTTAATTCTCCAGGGCTGCTAAACTCGATCCAAACAGGGGATTTCAAACCGTCGTGTTCTATGGAAAGTCTCAAGCGATCGTATTCTTTGGCTTGACATTGTTGCTTGAGTGTGGTGAGCAAAGAATCCCACACCTCGGTGATGAACCCTTCTGCTTTCTCTAACGGCACGTCGGACTTGAAATTTTTAAACTTCACCCTGTACGTGTAAGCCGTGCTTCTAAATTTTCTAGAGGAGCGTTTTTCTGTCTCTCGAATGGAATAGTACTTTTCAGGGTTGACTAAGGGTGGTAAACTTTGTTTAGAGGAAGACTCTCTGGGCTTGAATTCTGGTTCACTCATGTCCTCTTCAAAATCACTGGCATGAATTTGTGCCAAGACTTCAGCCCTGGTATGAGGCGATAGATCACGTTTCTGCCTCTTACTTTCTTCTTCTTCTTTCTACTCAAATGAATTGGATCGTTTCATCTTGATAGCAGAAAGTCAAATGACTAAAGTTTAAACACCATGGACTAATTTATAGTCATAGCAGACCAGCGTATATAAAATGGTATGTGTCTTGTCCTTTCACTATTCATTGCACTCTCAAACCGAGCACAACGATGGAAGAGACTACCCAGATCGAACGTTTCATCAGAGCTTTGCGAGGGGTCATCCGAAAATTCTCTTCAGACCAACCGACGGACTACTCTCCTTCCTTTCGAGATAAAAGTCAAGATACTTGCTATATCTGTCAGAAGAAAGGGCATTGGTCTTCAGAGTGTCCAGACCGTCAAAAAAGAAAAAATGGGGCTAGAAAAGACAAAAGTCAAGATACCTGTTATTATTGTCAAGAAAAGAGACATTGGTCTCCAGATTGTCCAAAAAAGAAACAAGAGGAGTCAGAAGAAGAGAGGGCTTCTTGAGAGGAAGAGGAAGAAGAAGAGGAAGAAAACAGACAGGTGAAGAAAAAGAAACAGGAGAAGAAAAGAAGAAGGGAAGAAAGTGAGGAGGAAGAGGAGGAAAAGACTGTGACGGTGAAGAAATTAAAAAAACAGAGAGAGTGAAAATTGAGGCAGAAGAAGTTTATGAACTTTTTAAAGTGCTCTGTTGTGAATTGTGAATTGGATTGTAAATATTTATAAAAGAATAAATTAGGTATAAAAGTAAGTGTCTCTGGGTTTTAATTTTAAAATAAGAAGCTATACTCAGGCACACTCATACACAGACACGTACTATTGGGTAAAATGTTGTTTTTTTGAGTTATTGGCAATTGAAAGTCTATCTCTTTTCGATAGACGTGGGTGGCCCTGAAAAGGGCCTTTTTCTTGGTGTAGGGGTGAGTTTAAGCAATCAACTTTATCTGTCTTAAGCCTTTGCCACGGCCAAGGCCTACTTCTGGACTGCGTACTGTTGATGATGATGATGATTTGGTTGAAATCACTAAGGGTGGTACGGTAGGCTTAGTCACAGGGTTGGAGTGTTTAGCTCGGGAAGGTCGTATTCTCTTCGGTCGTAATAAAGAAGTCTGATACTTTTGTTTCAGACTTCTTAACTCTGCTAAAATGTCTAACAGTACCGTGACCATTTGATTTTCACACCCTTGTTTCTTTGCTGCTGCTTCTTCTTGTTGTTGTTTTTTTCTTACCTCTCCTTTTTGCTGTTGTTGCTGTAGGAGAAAAGCTTGTTCCGCTTCCTTTTGCTGTTATATAAATTTCTCCAATTCTTCTTTCTGTCTCTGTCTAAAATTCTCCACGTGCGGTAATGAAGGAGAAGGTGACGAAGGTTCCGGAACAAATTCTTGCGAGGTAAGAAAATCCACAAAATCCCAATTCACCTCTTCTGAAAGTAAGTCCGGGTTCCCTTGGGTGGTCTCCACGGCTGGTGCACCCCAATTTATCGTTTTCTGAGTTTCCGTCATGTTGAAAAACTGTCGCATGAATTGACTGCTCACAGACGCTAGCGAATCTATATAGACCACGTGACGTCACAGACTGTTCTCTTCGGATTGGATGTGGGCTGACTGAATTTTGTAACGCGTGTTTGGATTGGTCAACGAACTCAATCGTTTCAATCCTTCCTCTCCCTATAAATAAGTGCTGTTCACTGCATTCCTTCACCTGTTCTCGGCGCCTCAACATGTGGACCGACGTACAATCTTCCACGCTTGTGTCTTCGATGATGTTCCGGACGGACATACCAATGTATGTCCGATCCAAGTGGACAGTTGTCCATAGGACCGACACCAGCCTATGGATACGAAGAGTCTATGTGGAGAGGCAAGGATGCCTCAAGAGAGTTTTAGTCTATGGTCCTACAGTTAGGCGAAGCTTAAGAAGAAGAAGAAGTCACAGATGCCCTTTATGTTAATATACCTTATTATTAACATAAAACCAAAGGCCCTTTTCAGGGCCACTCCTATCTCTCGAAAAGACCTCGACTTTCATTGCCTACCCCTTTTTATTATTTTTTTTATTTAAAAAAAAAAATAGAGACCCTCCCTGTTTCAATTTTACATAGCCCCTATACAGGCCCAGGGGTTTTTGTCCATGTTATATTTACATAGACCCTATACAGACCCATGGTGGTTAATGTTAAATTTACATAGACCCTATACAGGCCCAGGGGTTTTTGTCCATGTTAAATTTACATAGACCCTATACAGGCCCAGGGTGGTTAATGTTAAATTTACATAGACCCTATACAGGCCCAGGGGTGTTTTTAATGCTAATTCCCATAGACCCTGTATCGCCCCTATTCACTACTTCTTGACCAAGGCTACGATATACATCCTAGCACATGACCTGATGTTGACCGAGGGCACGACATATCTTAACACGTGTTTTGATATTGACCAAGGGTACGATATGTCCTAACACGTGACCAGGTCTTCAACAAGGACTCGATCAGTCTCCTCAATATCACTTATCTACAGTGCAACGTGGAGATCTTATAGACACAGTTCAACGTGGAGATCTAATAGACACCGATAACAAATTATGTTTTGGTGATATTTGGAATTCCCAGACCACTTATATTTAGGAGCCCGTCAGATAAAGCGTTGCAAATTCGTCTTAAGGTGAGACGATGTGTT
This sequence comes from Sinohyriopsis cumingii, assembly GCA_028554795.2. NCBI lineage: Eukaryota > Metazoa > Mollusca > Bivalvia > Unionida > Unionidae > Sinohyriopsis > Sinohyriopsis cumingii. The sequence goes on from CM068833.1 coordinate 5,810,890, forward strand.
GCTAATAATGTGTGTCACTTTAGAAAATGTAAAAGCTGTGATTTGATTGGTGAAGTACAAGGTTAATAGAAGATGACGTCTTATTAGCTATCAGATCTCCACGTATAGATATCTGATTTTAATCAGGTTTGGAAAGCAGGATTGTAATCCGAGGTTATATTTATCTCAGGGTTTCTATAGGACATTCGAAACAATATTCAATTAATTTTCGTACTTCCTTAGTTTAGTTTTAAGGCTGTACTATATATATATATATATATATATATATATATATATATATATATATATATATATATATATATATATATATATATATATATATATATATATATATATATATATATATATATATATATATATATATATATATATATATATATATATATAAATAACAAAACAAAGGTAAGCTCGGAGTAAGTAAAATATGGAGAGCGTAGCAACTTTGCTTTGTTCCTTTTTTCTTCCAGAATCGATCTTAAGAGAGCAGCAATGAAAGCTAAAATTTAAAACACAACTGTAACTTCCCTTACCATACATATATAATTTTCCCGTTATTTCAGTGTCCAAAACATAAAAGTTCTGAAATTAGTAAAATTATGGTTTGTAGTGTGCGATGCTAAATCATTTAAAGCATTTAACAAAAATCATTATTTGTGAATCTCAGGCAAAGCACTGACCATACAGTGCGCCAGAGGATTCGTAGTCTTCCTATTCTCTTTCAGTCCTGCAATACGTACAGTATCATGAACAACATAACTTTTATGATATTTACAAAATCAATATGCTTTGAGGTGCAGCACAACCTCGACACCCGTTTATTGATTAAAATGACTTTAGAATATTTAGTAAAACGGAGAATAATAATGGCGATAAATCAAGCCCCTGTCTTACACCTTTTGCAGGACGATATAAATGAATAATGCATTATTTACCCAGACATACGATTCAATATCAATATAAATAGTTTTTATAACATTAAATCAGTTTTTTCGGATGCTTATACCACGAGCCAGCTCTACAAACATTATTTTAAAATATAAAAAGTACAAATCGTTTCTTTTTCCAATGTCTAATATATTTAATAAGACTTTACAGAGAAAGATATTGTCTATTGTGGAATAGCCTTTCCTGAATACAGCTTGAGTCTCAGATAGCAAGTTGTTATCAGCAAGGAATGTAGAAATATGTAATTTAATATAGCCGTAAACACCTTACTAAAACCAGATGACCAAACTAACATGGCCTATAATATGACACACAGGTTTGGTCACCTTGGTTACAATAACTCGTTTGGTTCATTCATTTAGTACTATGTCATTATTCCAGATTAAATTTAAACGTTTTACATACACATTTAACATTATTAATAGAACTTACACTATAATAATTCAATATATTATAAATTTAATTTTATTTTATCACCATGTTAGATTGTTACAAGCTTTTAGTACTTCTGTAGCTATAATTCGGTCATCCCGGCAAGAGTTATTGACAACGTTGCCGCCTGTACAGATTCGGGGATTTTTAGCTCGTCACTGTATGCATCCACCGAGAGTATCTCTTTAAAGTATCCAAAATATTGCCATGCAATATTTGGAACCTCTCTTCTCTTGCCGATATTATCTACTATATTCCAGTGTCTCTTTGGATCTTATATCAGCTATTTGTTTATTCGCTAGATGTATCTCCAGTCACAAAATGGCGGAGGTCTGCAATTTTGGAAGATGAAATTAAATTACTTCATGTCTGTGTTGTTGTTATTTGTTTTAAACGCGTCATCATTAGGTAAAAACATTCTACTATCAAACGACATTTTTAGCATCTTGAAGTAACACATAATCTGCATGCTAATTTCATTTACTCTGATTTGTTTTGGCTATGAAATTTAAGATATAAATCACTGAGCCAGATGTTACTATACGCAAAGTCCAGGTTAGTTGAGTCTGGCACAGTGCGATGCCAGACTGTGATTTACATAATTTCATACAACCAGCACTGTCAATGTATCACGTGATCGAATATATTGGAAAGCTTATATGCAACAAAAAACCCAAACAGAGTTTCAAAAAAGTAGATTTTGATCTCGTTAAATACATTTGATAAAATGACTTTGCTAAGGTGAGTTAACCAGTTGAATACATTTGACTTTGCTAAGGTAAGTTAACCAGTTTAATACATTTGACTTTGCTACGGTGAGTTAACCAGTTTAATACATTTGACTTTGCTAAAGTAAGTTATCCAGTTTAATACATTTGACTTTGTTAAGGTGAGTTAACCAGTTTAATACATTTGACTTTGCTAAGGTAAGTTACCCAGTTTAATACATTTGACTTTGTTAAGGTGAGTTAACCAGTTTAATACATTTAACTTTGTTAAGGTGAGTTAACAAGTTTAATACATTTGACTCTGCTAAGGTAAGTTAACCAGTTTAATACATTTGACTTTGCTAAGGCGAGTTAACCAGTTTAATACATTTGACTTTGCTAAGGTGAGTTAACCAGTTTAATAGAATTGACTTTGCTAAGATGTTTTAACCAGTTTAATAGAATTGACTTTGCTAAGGTGAGTTAACCAGTTTAATACATTTGACTTGCTAAGGTGAGTTAACCAGTTTAATACATTCAACCGAATAGCTGGGCAAGGGTAGCGCATTGTACTTGTTAACTTTTTCAACCTGAAATCCATTTTTGTGCCATAATACGTAAGTGTTGCTTAAAAAAATAAATGTGTTGAACAATGTTTAATTGTATATGCAATTTACTTTTATTGTGTAAATGCACCGAAACTCTAATGCTTTCCACAGTTTGTTTTATTTTTATTTTCTCTCGAATATAGTCATGTTCTCCATTCTAATAACAGATTAATTTAGTTTCCTTTACATAGGTTTTGCATCTCTCGTATTTTTAATCTCATTTTGCCATTGTCTTTATCCGTTTCTCATGACTTAATTTGCAAAATTTAGACCAACTTTTGTTTTCTCAATACACGTCTGTACTGAATGTGATAATAGCATTTATTCAATTAGCTAAATGTCAGTTAGTAGCAAATGAAGGTTCTCTGAAAAGTCTGTATATACTCACGCTATGAAAGGTGTACCGGATTATTTTTCATTTAGATGGTGTAGAAATTCTTCCATATCAGGCACATAATTGTATGAGAGTTATTTATGACTGAATGATGAAGCAGTTAAAATTGTTCATTTTATTACTCTTGCCCTGGAAAAGTATATAATTATTCAAATATTTGCATGAATCGCTGTAATACTGTTTTGGAAAGAAAAATAACAGTTTAACATCTATGTGATATATTCATTTCTTTTTTGTATTCCATGTCCATAAAACAGCTATTTATATTATCTCTTCTGTTGTGGTATGTATTACAATGTTAGGACATTTTATACACGGCAGTCACAAAGTCACGTTTAAAATGTATACCATTTTATTGTTTATCTGCGATGTTTTTCTATATTTTTCTTTATTTCTTTTTTGATTCTGTGATTAATACAAATTCACACCATATGATATTTTATTTCTTATAATTTCTAATTAACCTTTTACTACATTTGCAACATTTTTAAAAATGCTAATGTTTCAAAACCTCAAAGGTTTCATGGTGCTCGTTGATGGTGTATCTATAAATTCTGCTTACTCCATTATGTGTAGTGGAGAGGTGTGTCTTTGACACGTTATTTTCCAGTAATAATGTTTTCTTTAGCAGCAGAGGAGGGGAGCAGACCACTTAAGGGAAGGGTCACCCTTGTTATACAAAAAAAATAGTGACCCTTCATAGAGGTCAAATACCATGTCTACAATTGTTTGTCCCCAACATAATTGTAGACGAGCCTCCTCTGCTGCTATGTTATTCTGAATAATCCTGGGAATCTTCGGAATCCTGGGAATCTTCGGAATCCTGGGAATTTGTTTTATGATTCAAGTAATATTCAAGTTCTGATGGTGGTTTTTCTATTTTTGGATTTATGTTTTTTCTTTTTCTGTAATATATCATTAAACTTCTGTATCGATCTCCACCGCAATTTTTGCAAATCTGATATAATCCTCTAACGCCGTTGTTACATCCAACACATCTTCGTGGACCGGCATGAGGGTTTTTCTTTACAAGATAATTATGTTTTTTGCAATATTCTCCACGACATTTTTTATCACATTTGTTAGTGTTTCCTTGACGCAGCCACGCACAATTGTTCATTATATTAATGATATCAGTTTAATTTTATCATCACCTTGTTATCCAAATATTTTATCAAGTCCAATACGATATCTTGTTCTAGGATCGTGCAAATTTATTGTTATAAACCCGTGCGGAGTAGTTTGCGCTCGTGAAAAGAAGTTTCTGAATTTAATTATATCCATATCTCCGCTGCACCAGGTTTGATGAATATTTCGCAACATGTGTGTGTCTACGCCATTAAACACAACTAAAATGTTACAGTTATCTCTGATCACTTTTGGTATTTGTGTGTATCGTTGAGTAACATAAATAACATCGGTATTTTTATGTCTACCACGGGAAAAAATCCTAGCTGGATTTGACTGTTTATCTAGCATCACATCATCATACACAACTAAATTATTAATAAATCCGTTTAAAACATCAACGGACGGTGCTTCATCAATATCTGTTATAAACTCTATAACATCATTATTTTCGTCCAGTAATCGCGCGTTTTCGTTAAAATCTTTAAGTACTTCATAACATCGTTGATCATCAGCGGATGGTGCTACCAAATACAACTTATCCCACTTCAACCATCTCATTATCAGATTAAGTAATAATTGCGTCTTACCCGATCCAGATGGTCCCATGATAATCATTCTGATGGAATTCGGTAGTGCAGGATGGTGCTTAACTGGCTCTCGCTGCCGAGTTGCTGAGAAATCAATTATATCCATATATATTATAACATGAATTTATATTGTTTACGCTGTAAAGTTAAAACTCCAATTACTGTTTTAGCTACGGTTATAACAAAAAATAAAAAAATAGCGTATGGTGGAAAATGTTCTGTATGCGGTAGAAAGAAATTTTCGTTTTTACCTAATAGGCGCGGTGGTGATATTGCTAATTTGATGTCAAAGTTTCCAGGTTCTCCATGGGCTAAATACTACGGAGAAAAACATCTACCAGGATATAATTATTGCGGTCCTGGTACTCGACTCGATATCAGGCTTGATAATCAGGATCAACCAAAACCAGGCGAGGAACCAGTAAACGCCATTGATCGAGCTTGTCATGTTCATGATGTAGCTTATAAGAGTAAAAATCTACAAGATAGGCATATTGCAGATGTGAAATTAATTCATTCATTAAATTCCATAAAAAATAAAAATATCAGAGAATCATTAGCTAATTGGTTAGTAAGATCCGCGATGAAAAGTAAATTAGCGCTAGGGGCTGGTAATATATAATGGAATCGATTTATTATTCACCAATTGGATACTGGAAGGGTAAATCAGCAATTAGTAAACTCGCTGATGCAGCAGCGGTTAAACATTCTGCCGCTAGCGCGTGGTTGTCCAGGCAGGCAATATGGCAAATTTATCTACCACGTCCTAAACAAATTCAGTACGCGTATTTCAGTGTCAGTGTTCCTAATGAAGTTCATCAAGCTGATATTTTATTTTTACCATATGATACTGTACGTAGAAAAACGTACAAATACGCGTTAACTGTCATTGACGTTGCAAGTAGATATAAAGAAGCAGAACCGTTAACGACTAAAACAGCCGCTGAAGTAGCGGATGCATTTAAACGAATTTATCAACGAGGTGGTCTGCGATGGCCACAGCTGCTACAGGTTGATCCTGGCAAGGAATTTCTTGGTCCAGTATCATCGTTGATGAAACAACATAATACCAAAATACGACGAGGGCATACTGCAATTCATCGTGATCAGGCGATTGTTGAGCGATTTAATCGAACACTCGCTGAGCGGTTATTTGGATATCAATACGCGAAGGAATTGATTCAGGATAAAAGATCTCGTGAATGGGTGGCAAGATTACCGAGCGTGATAGCTGCATTAAATAATGAGATTACACGAACAACCAACATGAAACCAATTAATGCAGTTACCAAAACAAATATACCAACACAACGAAAAGATATTGAAAAACAAAAAATATTGGGTGATGTTACAGTTAGATATTTATATGAGCCCGGCGAACTTGAAGGCGGTAAAGCGAGAGCGACTGATCCTATTTGGAGTGTTACCACGCATAAGATATCCACCGTGACAAGATCGCCAGGTAGACCCGCAATCTACAGACTAGATTCGGCTGCTCCTCAACGCGGATTTGTGCGTGAACAATTACAAGTGATCCCTACGGATACACAATTACCACCAAAATCACTTAACTAGCGCTGGCGCCTCTGCGTCGATTACATTCAAGACAGGTCAACATGATATTTTCTCGTGTATGACCAAGATTGTTATTTTTTCTATCTATGGTAAATTGTCTTGGATCATTTTTCAGATACCGCCATAACATTATACAATTACAACTTGCACAATGATTATTCTGTTGTTGTTTCAGCGCATTAATAAAATCAACATCAAGATCAAAATTGCGTTTATTTTTTTTATCACACTGTTTATAACCAGATAATTTTTTTCTTATTATATCACCGTCAACATCATCATTGATCACTGACGAGTCCATGACGATTCGTCTCAATTGAGATATTTTTCTAACTCGAGACACTGCGAGATAAACCAAGTTCGACCATTCGATGTGATCATCAACGATCCAAACAACTGTATCAGTAATAGTTAATCCCTGAGATGAATGAATCGTCATCGCGTATCCGAGCGTCCACGGGGATTTATCAGCACGTAGAGCATCTTCAACAACATCAACGTCGACGGCAACAATATCATTCAATACAAGATTCTGTTTCCTCTTTGACTCTCCTGGTATATCAACGTCGATATTTTGCCGTCGCGTATCTGCTGGTCGATAACATAGTGGAACTGACAACGTTGGAAACTTTTCTCGTTGTAACTGAAACAACTCCCGCTGAAGTGTATCACGAACTATCTTTCTACTTGCAACTATCAAATCGTTTGGTCGCCACGTTTGCATAAAGTCTTTCATGGGTGTTTCTGAAATTATCTCGCACATTATTTCACATTGAATTTTATTCGGTTGTAGTCTGATTAATTTTTTAAATTCCTTTAATGCTGCATCAAGTGCTCTATGATCATCAGTTATTTCTTCGTAGTGGTCGACAAAGTTCTTTAGCCAATCATGTGGAGATGGTCCAGCTACAGGTGGTGGTTGACCGTGATCGCCGCACATTATCACAGCAGTATTTCTTGTTAACAACCAATCAAGAAATGTTTTTAATGTTTCTTGCGGTACAGTGCATATTTCATCCCATATTATAATCCTTGGAATGTATTTCTCACCCATCCTTAAAGATGTCCATGTATCACCCTTCCATCGAAAAAAGCTGTGATAAGTACAGGAATTAACACCGCGTTGTTTCATCTCTCCGCGAGTCTATGTGTGGGTGTTAGCACGTTCATATCCGAGTTCTGAAATAGTTCGATAGCTCGAGTGGTTTTACCACTGCCGCCAGGTCCGTTTAGATAAACCGTTTTGTGTCTAGTTATTGGATCGTATATCGATGGTAACAACGAAGTTGTCAACGTTTGATATTTTTTACAGTAAATATCTTTAACCGCAACATCAGCGGATTCGGAATAATCGAGCATATATTCATTTTTTATTCTCCACGAACCCCACGATGCATAAGTGCCTATGTTTAATCCTTCTAACAGCATTGAATGTTTTTTGCTTATATAAAACGAATCGGTAGCAACTCTGACGGCATGCGTAGAAACCTTATTTATCATCGATAATAGATTTATTGAAACATACCCGAGCATCGATGATCTTAAATGAGTATACTGAGGTGACTCACCGTCCATGTAGTTCACGATGGTACCTAGTTTATTTCCATTCGACAAGAAAGCTGTTTCTCGACTTACAAACGTGTTCTTGTTCGTTGTATCAGCGATTATAAAATCTAACTCAGCGTCGTCCATGATCAATCTTGTACAATGTTGTCTGTGATCATATGCTGCTCCTTGGGTAAATTTGCCAATTATTTTTCTACCAAGATCCTTCGAATCGGTTTCATCCGAATGTGGTAACCAAACTTCGGTTTGTTTTCGATATGATATAATTGCTTCGCTGATCGTCAGCGATATTGACATCGTGCAATCAAGCATATACCGTAATAGTACTATTGGTGTCCACATTTTTTCCGAAAAATGTTTTCCAAACCAAACATAACAAATTGCGTGGAGTCCTTTAGACATTTCGAATGACTCGATACGAGCAAATCCAGTCAGATCAAAATCCGGTAATGGTCCATTTATCGATACTCGCGTCATTTCGTGCGTGGAATGACCGAATCGCTCAAAATACACAGAACAGTCTCCGTATCCAAGAAAACTTCCCGGATAACACGCAACCATATCAACTGAAATAACATCTCTATGATCGTATTTAGTATTCCATAGTCCGCCGTGTCCATATTCGACACAACTGGATACTATGTCATTGAGAAAATCAAACAGAGTTGGTTTCCACGAATTTTTCTTTCTAGCAAAATGGGCCGCAACGGACGGAACAGTAAAGCAGTTGGTCAATAATTCGTCAGTGTCATCAGTGTATTGCAGTGCAAGATTTTTCATTTTCTCGTGAAGATGATTTGTTCGATAAATAACACCATTAGGTCGTACAAACTGATCAAATTGATTATTTTCTTCCACGCAAGAATGAAATAACCATACTGACACAGGATCGTTTTTACTTATTTCGTTAATAAAATCAAACATGCCTCCGGGATAACATTTAACAGTTCGATCTCGTGGAAATATTGTTACTGCGTTAGTCCACGCGTGTGAGTTATGATCAATAATTTCGATCGAAGCTCCCTTTGATTTATATTTTGATTCATACAAAATTTCTCCAGTTATCGTCGCTACGGTTATTGGAAATTTTAATCTTTTTCCTAACTAAGCGACATCTTTCATAGACGCACCAGTATCTTTAACCATTTCTCCCCACGTGTACGTCTTTTATCCGTTAGGCCGTTTCCACGAGTCAAAACGGTAAAATGTTCTGTTACTCGTTCAGCTACACAATTTATTTTTGAAAATTTCATCGGCGTTAGTTTATCAACGCTAGGTTTTTCATTTATCACATAGATTCCATAAATAACCGCGGTCACATGATATGCTCGTTCATAATACGGTTTGTCAATACCTGTCAATAGACCTGGTTTGGAATCTTTACTTAGTACGACAGTTTTTTTTATTACCATGGACAGGATCATATTTGTCACGGATAATCCAATCATTTGTTTCTGTCAACACGACGAATTTTATTTTGAAAACATACTTGCGATTACTTTGATGAATATCAAAGAGGTAGTTAATGATAATTGCTGCTCGTTTGTCGTTCATCATAGCGTTAATGGCGCCGTTGCGTACAATCTTGAACGTTGACCAGACATGAGATGCACCATCTGTGTGAAATTCTTTCTTGGCGTCGTGAATTTTCGAGATCAAACTTTTATTTTTCGGATCAACCAGATCTCGTACTGGTAAGTCTGGAGATATTCTGTCGAGGTTGAATTTATCCACGCTCCAGGGCTTTATTCGGGATAATCTATCGAATTCGTTCATACTATATTTCAGACAAGTATTTAAATTAAAATATTATGTATACAATGTCTCAATGCAGATGGCTCATGGTGGGTTCATTGACTCGTTGTAATAAATCCTGTAAAAGGGAGTTCTGCGGACAACACATGCAGTGCGTTAACCGTGGAAGCTTAGTACCAATACCATGTCTGCGATGTGGTACTGGAGTGCGAGGAAAAACAAAATTATGTGGAAAGTGCGAGGGAAAACGGTTCAGAGAACTTAAAAGATATTATGACAAAAAAAAATAATAATAGTAAAAATGCTATAAAATCCGTGGAGGATTATCTAAGTTTTCAGACAAACAATAATTTAAACAAATAATATTATCATATATGGAGCAAAATATATTTATCCCACATCCTGTCGTGACAAACTACGAATCAAATATTAATGGTATCATCAGACACTGCAGGTTAAAAAAAAACAGTTGGTCATGTCATTAATTCTGGTTGTCTAGCGTTCACGTACAAGGGAGGAAAGAAACATTATCTGTGTCATAGATTTACCTATGAGTGTCATAACGGATTGATCAATGACGGTCTTGTTATTGATCATCTTGACGGGGATCCTCAGAACAACTCCTTATCCAACCTTCGTGTTGTCACATACAGCGAGAATAATACGCGCGGTAATACAGGAAGATGTAAGACAATCGGAAAGAGGGCGGTAATTTCCACAAACATAGAAACTGGTGAAGAAATAATATTTCGTTCAATGCATTCAGCTGCAAAATATTTTGATATTCACTCGCAATCAGTACAAAAAGTAGCAGAAAATATATATAAAACAGCTTTATCGAAAAAATATAAGCAGAAAATCATCTTCCGATATCAATAATTATCATTACCACCTCGAATTATATTTAACCACATTGAATTATATTAGTTGCTGTATGTCCCCCTTATACTACTGAATTTTTAATTATGTAAAAGGGAGATTACTTTGTAATATACAGTTTTCTTCGTAAATTTCCGATTTTTATGGTCAGATTAACCATTTACGTCGTAATTAATTACTCGTAGAAGTATATTTATGGTTTCTAACTTACAAAATAGAAATTTCCCATCATACAACATAGCGAGAAACTGAGGTAACTTGACCGTTGTTATTGATCCGCAAGTAGCTGTATATGCTGCATTTACAAACCGTTGTTATGCACAAATCGATCACTGCACGCAGGTTTATATTTGCAGTCTGTTATGAAAAACACTGTTATATTCAGAAACCGTTTGTTATATTCAGAAACCGTCATTTTAATGTAGAAACAGTTATTTAAATGTAGAAACTATTCCGCTGTTTTAATTCAGAAATGCTGTAGCTATATATTAACTTCCGAAACATATGTTTGTAATAAGATTTGATAGCTCAATCCGTATCGAATTGGACTGTGACGCTCGCGGTCCAGGATCGAATCCCATGACTGACAATTGGTCGGTGGTTACGCATATTAGCGATTTTTATAATTAATTGGGGCACCGCCAGCCTCTCTCCGCTCTCAAAACCATCCAAACCACGTATCACCGGTGGTTGATACATGTTTTGTACCACCCACGGGTTGATTATTGGGGTAGGTGGTTCTGTTGAGCGGAGAAAATGGCCATTCATTCATTCATTACATCTCATTATATATATTTCATTCATTCATTACATCTCATTATATATATTTCATTCATTACATACTTAAACCTGCTAAAAGACTCGAATAGAGGTTCCATTTCATAATATATGTTTGTGCCGTCCATGCATAATCTGAGCTCGCTAAAGACTCGATAGGTGCTCTTCATTCATTGTATATAACCATTTCATTGTATATATCCATTTCATTGTATATAACCATTTCCTTAGTTAGTTATATGTTTGTGCCGTCCAATGCATAATCTGAGCTCGCTAATACACTCGATAGGGGCTCTTCATTCATAATCTGAGCTCGCTAATACACTCGATAGGAGCTCTTCATTCATTGTATATGTTGTGCTGTCCCTGAAACATCCCGACGAACTCGCTAAACACTCGATAGGTGTTCTAGGGATATTTTTTTTTATTTTAAAGATTTATATATTATATAATGAACCACGAAAATATCAATGATGTAATTGTTGCTATTAAAAAATTGAAAAAAGATGGAATTAATATATCTGATGAACTAAATCCTGAAAAAATAGTTTCTGACTTTGAGATTTTACAAGAACGTAAAACCCAGGGGACACACACACTATCATCTGAATACAGTCTCATGAAACGGATTCAGGCGGCAATGTTTCAGTCGCTAGCTACCGTAGAAGATGATCATGTGAAGGAGTTCGTTCCTCTCTCTGCCGCCGTAAAAAGAATTAAATCGTTATTATCCCACGAGTATGAGGCAAAGAAAACGATTAGTGCTCGCATAAGACTATTAAGAAAAATTATGTTAGAGAGTAACCCCGTCCAAAGTAGTAATTTTGAAGATGACTGAGATCTTTGATGGGTTAGTTGGTACTTAGAATCGAAGATTCTTATTTATTATTTTATTTCTGAATTATTATTTTATTTATTCTGAATTAATTTGTTTTTTTTACTGAAATTTAACAAAATTGTACAAATTTCTTAATTTTGACTACCATTTACCCCATCAAATTTACAAAATTGTACAAATTTCTTAATTTGAGTACCATTTACCCCATCAAATTCACAAAATTGTACAAATTTCTTAATTTTGACTACCATTTACCCCATCAAAAACATAAAATTGTACAAATTTCTTAATTTTACAAATTATTTATTCTGAATTATTATTTTATTTCTGAATTATTATTTATTTATTTACTGAATTAATTTGTTTTTTTTTTACTGAAATTTAACAAAATTGTACAAATTTCTTAATTTTGACTACCATTTACCCCATCAAAAACGTAAAATTGTACAAATTTCTTAATTTTGACTACCATTTACCCCATCAAAAACATAAAATTGTACAAATTTCTTAATTTTGACTACCATTTACCCCATCAAAAACATAAAATTGTACAAATTTCTTAATTTTACAAATTATTTATTTCTGAATTATTATTTATTTATAACTCTATGGGTGAGTTGGTACTTAGAATCGAAGATTTAGAATCGAAGATTCTTATTTATGCAATTTATAACTCTATGGGTGAGTTGGTACTTAGAATCGAAGATTTAGAATCGAAGATTTAGAATCGAAGATTCTTATTTATGTGAAAATGATCAAATTTTCAGAAAAAAATAAAACATTTTAAAAAAGATGAATTACCTCATCAGATATATTTATTCGACTTTGATGGAGGAGTGCGCCGGAGTTCATTGTGTTAATAAGAAATCCTCGTTTCCGTGGCTAAATTGTTCTATGTTTTGTGAAAACGCGCGTTTTCAAGTGTATAAAAACCCTCACGTTGGATCTTTCTACGACAAAAGTCTTACGACTTTACATACAGATTTATTACAAGCTCTTCTCCACGTAGGTCAATTAAGCGATTAAGGTGGTCTGTGAGTTTGAAATTTATTCGTGACAAATACTGATTATGTGTGCGTAGATAGACAGGATTGGTTGGTACTTGCACGATCAAATCGCCAGGGGGAACTTGTGGTGTGAACGTGTATAGGATGTATCCTTGTTGAGCCTGATTTGATTTTCCAAGATCTATTTGATAACTGCCATCAATTACGTCACAAACTAGATTAACCGCGATCGTCGATGTTATATTAACGATTCCCGGAGATATGTGCCTACCGCCTCCGAGTGGATCATTATTATGTCTGAGAACAGTTGCTGGTGGGGTTATTTTTGTCCATGCACCAAGTATTTTAGGAAAGAACTCATCAATGACATCATTGACAGATTTTCTTAATTCGGTTACACTATACCCGGGAAATTTAAAATTTGGTACATCGGCTTCTGTTAATTTATATTTATCTAACCATGCTTTTGCCTCAGATCTTTCAGCAAAATTTAAACTAACCATAGCTTGAACTATTCGGTCATTAAAATATTCCATATCTGATATAAGCTGATTTAATATTTCCACACGCGTGATGATTTTTTCACGTGATGACGCTGATATGTCAAAAATATGTTCGTTAAAATATTGATTTAGTTGATCTAGTTGTTTTTTACATTCTTGATTGATTTCCTGAAAATATTCAATAATATCACTCCGATCAATACCAAAAATATTTCCTGTTTCCCCAGAATTTATAAAAGTCCACGCCTCAGTAACATCACCGACAAATATAAATAATCTAAACAGTGATTTATTTTTTAAAATACGTAGTTGTTCGCGGTATGATGGATTAATTTCATGATATGATTGCCTATCCGTGACATAATCAGACTTTTTCGGTTCTGGTGGTATCTGTGTTGTCGGTGGTGATATTTCAGGCCAACCTAGTACGGATCTTATCGTGGATTGATAAATATCAACGGCATAATCAGGCGAGTTTATTTCAATCGTCGAGGACAGCGTCGGCTCATGAACATTAATTGATATTTTTGCTTCTTTTCCTGTTATTGATTTTATTCTACGAGCAAATTCATCACTGATTTGTTCGACCTCATAACTACCAGTTGGTATTCCAACAACAACCCAGTCAGGTGTTCCATCGGGTTTGTTTTTATCAGCAAACACAAGCGAATTATTTGCTGGTGTACCATTAAATTATCTCGATCTGATGTTTGGCCAGCTGTAATATACTCGTAATTGTGCTAGTGCAATTTCATTTGCGCGAATTGCTGTTGGAAAATTGATGTTAAATTCAGGATTAATCGAACTTAGCGAGATCATCGTGGTCTTGTGCGGGGTTGTGTTTGTCACGATCTGCTGTAGTAATTCCGTCATTATTGATACTCGTACCTTTAATACCAGCGCAATTGTATACGCTGATCATCATCGAAAACTCAAAATCGGATATAATTCCATCATTGAGACTCGCTGATAACAACGAGGATAACCTCGTGTATGCGACAGTTGCTATGTGTAATTTTATCTTGTAATCGGATAATTTTTCGTTCGTGCAAGTACATATTTTTTTTGCAACGATATTAAGCACACCTGCAATTGTCGTAGTTGCACAAACACAAATAGTCACAGCTACTGGTGCCATCATTGTTACCGCGGATAATATTATTCCACTTCCGGCAACAACAGCGGATACCGAATAAACAACAACGTCGATGATAACTAATCGTCGTTGATACTTTTTTATTTTTACTGTATATTGTTCGACTCGATCTTTCAACGCTGCCTGCCATTCACGCGCTTGATTGTACCTAAATCCTTGAAAGTCGATAGCACTCATTATATTTTATGCCGTAACCAATTGAGGTGTTCCAGCTACAAATTCCAAACACCACCAGAAGGATGTTGCGGTTAATTTCTTATCAGCTGCTTCCAGAATAAATATTTCTTCGGTTCCGCTATTTAATATAACAGATACAACCCCGGAAAACCTGTCGGTGGAATGACGCCATGGAAACGTTGTAAATATTTCAAATTTTGCAGCACTAAACACAGACAGCCTGTACACGCCAGTGACTGTTGCAGTATATTTGATAGTATTATTTTGCTGCGACCATGTTGCAAATCCCGATGATACCGTGCATACGATGTTGGTAATATGCCCGGAAGTTATTCCGGCTGGGATTTTAATCAGACTGGTTTTATTAACGATTTCAGGAATTCCCGCTACGATGTCTTGCTGTGTTCGTTTGATCGTGTCTAGGTTAGTTTTGATATCAACGAGATTTATGTCAACGGCGTGCGGAGTACCGAAGAATTTATCTATGGATTCGTCGGTTTTTTGAAAATTTCTTCGAAATCTTCCAAAAGCGCCTACGTGAACATCATACTCAGCCCGTAACGTGGATAATTTACCATCTACGGTGTCAACATAATTTTTCGTTGCAGCATCTTCACCGGATGTTGGATCTCCTAAAACTACTATTTTATTTCCGTTCATGCTAAGTTCACCTGTCATTGTGTCACCGGTATTTTTTACGCGATTAGCAGCAGCTGCCGTAATTTGATTTCTGATGGTTGTAAACGATATACTTGAATCCCTGATTCTGCCGCTGTCAGTAAACACGGGTATATTATCCGTAACTGTACCAAGTACTCGTCGAATTATATCATTCCATTTGATATTGCTGCTTTTTAGTTTACCATGTCGATCCTGAAAAATAACAACCTCATCTGGGTCAACTCCAGCCAGGTTCATAATATCAGCGAGGTCATCCTTAGTCGCGTACTTCGATAGATCAACGTCGCCGGGCTTTTTCTTAACGCGTGAGGAAGATCTTCCGTAAATATCAACCATTATAATAAGACCTGTTGTTTAAAACGAATCGGTTGCTTGTATAATCATGCACGACTTTATGTGGCGGCCTGGATGATTTTGATATAGCGTCGAGTACATTAATTACTTCACGGCCGCATATTGGCGGATCTGTCCTTGTTTGTGTGGGTAGCGTTGAATACCAAACTTTGGTTTTTGCGTGGAGTGGTGCAACATACTTGATAAATTCAACAGGCGGAGCTAACCCGTATGAATCAAAATAAATGATTCCACGTGGATCAACCGCGTATGATACCCAATGAGTACCAGGTCCGGAACGTTCGTCGAGATTAATAATACCTGTTTCGAGTTTGTTTGGTTGTTTTGGTAATTGATCTCGCATGAAAACACCTCTAAAGGCAGATATTTTTAATCGTTTAGCGGCATCAAGTAGATCAAAATTTGATGCTGGAACGTCTAACGTGGAAGCCTTAGACCTCTCCCCCAACGAGATCCTGGCAATCTTAAGCCGCGTCCCTTTTTTTTGTATCCTTGCCCTGTTGCTTTCTTTAGAGCCATTCCAGCAGCTGTTCCAACAGCACCTAACGCGGCTGCCTTTGCTACGGCTGGCGCGGCAGCAGCTATTAACGCTGGAATAGCCGCAAGAAGTGGAAATATACCGCCTGTTTTAATTGAGTCTTTAACCGCACCCGCAGAGAGATTGAGTTTGACGCCTGTTTTTGATTGTTTAGCGCCGTTGAAATGTTTAAGCTGGCGTTCTGATAATGATAGCTTATTTTGACCACCCGTGATCTGATCACGCTTTAGTGATATTTTCATTCCGCAGTTTTTTGCTGAATTTGATTGAAGGTTTTTAATCTGACCGTGAGTCAGACTGACACTAACGTGTTGATATGGCATTTTATGATAATACTCGTGTTTTTAAATAACACGATTAAAGATTTTCCACTGGTGCATCAACGACTCTCATTCGACCACTACCACCTTCAAGTAACATGGCTTTATCGCTGAGAATAACCGCGATTGCTTTGTAGGCGCCGCGAACAAGTGGTGGACCAGCTATATCAGGAGGAGGGTTAGTAACACGAGCTCGAAAGTGTATATCAACGACAGATTGTTTGGATAAATCAAGATGTTCCAACGAAAAGTAATAAATCTGATATAGTTTTGTAAAATCTAACTGTGATATTTGCAGCCCAGTATCTACGTTTTGATCACGTCCCATGAATGACATCAAACGATGATATGCACGCGCTACGTGATTTTGATCAAAATTTAACAATATATCCTCAGCCGGTTCTTGATGTCCATTTATCCGCAAGGAAACTTCATTAACTCCAAGGTTGTCAAATATCATATGTGAACGTTCTTGATTACTCGTCCGAGCATTATCTTGCAGCGCAATAAAAATATGTCTCGGTGCAGAAACACCCTGTTGTGATGCTATATTCCATGTAAATAAACCATTAACAGAACTTTGAATAGCATCTGTGGTTGCTGTTAACCATGATATCAATGATTTACCGCCTTGATCCATAAAAGATAGTAATTTTTGTTCTTCAGTAATAGATGGAATCATTACTGGCATCCACAATGAAAGCTTTGATATATTTACTTTACCATCAGCGACACCAGCACCTCGCCAGACTGCATCATTATCATTACTTTTTCTTACGAGCACAATTGTATGTTTAGCTCCAAAGATGACCTTTCTAACATTTCTGCAAAATCCAAAGATGTGAGATAATGGAATTGCACATGAAAAATTTCTATCATTTCCTGACAACGCTGCTCGGCGTGTTGCAAATCCCAGGTTGTAAGTCGCATTAACACTTTTTATAACATCAAAAGCAGCACCTGGTCTATCTTCGTGCTCAAAGTCAACCGGTTGTGGATCAGATGCAGTATCTCGAGGTGTCCGTATTTTGGTATATTGAACATGATCAGCGCTGTCAGTAATATCCTTAGCAAACATCATTGTTGGACCGGCTGATCTTGTGTAATCATCAGAATATCTGGCTAGACCAATTATTGTTGTAGCAACATCGACATCCTTCTGAATTGACTCAATATTTTTTCCATCAATCATGTATGTGGCGCTATCAAACAGTGCCATAATCCCGTTGTTGACAAAACCAACACGCAAATTAGCAGCATATGGCGTATTAGCCACAACATTTGTTACAATTCTACCCTCTATTTCAATAAACGCCTCAGCGGGCAAGAAATATCTACTTGTATCATGAACCTGTAATTCGATTCTCCCCCACTGATTTGGTTGTCTTGCGTCATAGGAATAAAACTGATAATCACGCACTGATTCATCTTTGAGGACCGGTGCATCCATGTCAAATGCTGGGTCGGACATGCGTTTAAACATTTTATTGTAATTACCATTTTTCCAAATGATAATCATCGTCGACGAAGACCGCTTCCCGCTATTAAATTCGCTGTTATATTTTTTTCTGCTTCCTCAGATAATTCCGCTAGTTTTTGATTTGCAGCCTGATTTATTATTTTACTGACATTTGCTGGCATAACCTCAGTACTTGCCAGTTTCACTGGTGGTTGTTGTTTTCGTCTTATTAATCGTGCTAGTCTATCTTTGATCGCCGAGAACGCCTTACCAGCAACATTGACAATTGCACCAGGAGCTTTTTCACGAATAGCCTCAATAGCCTTCATACCTAATTGTTTTACAATCGGTATTGCTTTTGGAGCTATCCTTCTAAATAAACCCTGAATAACATCACCAAGTCCATCTCCGTAAATTACTTTGTAATTTGGCAGTCTTGAGTTTACTACCCTGACCATAATCGGTCCACGTTGAGCAGTATGTATAATCATTTTTATATACTGATTGATTAATTGTTTAGTCACTGTGATAATCATCAGCAATTTCATCAATAAGTGAACGATAAATGCTGCGATCCATAATACCACCTTGAAATAATCTTCGACAAATATCAGATATTTCATTGGTTATTTCTGTTGAGTTATTTCCTGCACGTTTTCCCCCTATGAGAACTTCTAACCGTGACACGTCATTGAGGATATTATTAGGACAAACAAAATTATTTTCTCCTGATGCAGTCAAAAAACCACTTCCAGTTGCTCTTTCTTCTTCTTCTGATTTCTTAAATAGTCTTAAGGGAGATTTTTTCTTAAATAATTTTAATTCTTCTTCTGATTTTTTAAGTAGCTCTTCAGACTTTTCAGCTTCCGACATCATTCTTCGCTGCGGTGAGAAAAATTGTTGTTGTTCCATCTGTTTCTTTTCCTCTCTAGAAGGTTTCAACATCATCTCTTTCTGCGGTGAAGACGATTGTTGTTGTTCTATTTGTTGCAGAGGTGGAGGAAGTTGATACTGAGAGAGTTGTTCTTGTTTTAGTTGTTTCATTCTCTCTTTATAAAGTCTTTTTACTTCTTCATGAAGACTTTCGTATTCTGGACCTCTAGCTTGTTTTTTGTTGTAATATACGCGATATATCCATTTAATAAAATTATCATCATTTACTTTTTCATGACTAGGTTTTAAAATACTAGATTTATTAAATATACCAAATAATATCATTTCAGGTAATTTTTCTCTTTCAGTATTTCTAATATCTTCAACAGTTCCTTCGTTAAATCTTGCAATTAATTCTAAATTCTCTCCTACTGGTTTGGATTCAGAAGCATGTTTTTTTCTCACATCGGCGACTTCAGTACGAAGTTTTCCAATACCTTCAAGTATTTCTTCACCGACAGGTGGAGGCTGAGCTGCAGCTATTTCCCTGGCTATGCCAGGTGGAAGGTCTCGTAAAATCCTTTTTGTCTGTTTAGTTCTTCTTGCTATTTTTTCAGTCTGCGCCGCAGTTTGTTTTGATACCGGAAGAAGATCTTCTTTGATGACTGTTGCAACTTGTTCAGTAGCTGCAGTGACGGGCTTAAACAGTTTTTTAGTTTCTTCTTCGTACTCAACTTGTGCTTCTTGCTGCGCTTGTAGATTTTTTCTAAATGAATCTCTAACAGGAAGAAATTTTTTAATTGCTTCTAATCGTTCTCGAGCTATCCTTGCAGTATGAGATTCCGGATGTACCATTTTATTATAACATAATGATTTAATTATTATAACAGCAGAAGGGGTGATGATAAAATTAAACTGATATCATTAATATAATGAACAATTGTGCGTGGCTGCGTCAAGGAAACACTAACAAATGTGATAAAAAATGTCGTGGAGAATATTGCAAAAAACATAATTATCTTGTAAAGAAAAACCCTCATGCCGGTCCACGAAGATGTGTTGGATGTAACAACGGCGTTAGAGGATTATATCAGATTTGCAAAAATTGCGGTGGAGATCGATACAGAAGTTTAATGATATATTACAGAAAAAGAAAAAACATAAATCCAAAAATAGAAAAACCACCATCAGAACTTGAATATTACTTGAAACATAAAACAAATTCCCAGGATTCCGAAGATTCCCAGGATTATTCAGAATAACATAGCAGCAGAGGAGGCTCGTCTACAATTATGTTGGGGACAAACAATTGTAGACATGGTATTTGACCTCTATGAAGGGTCACTATTTTTTTTGTATAACAAGGGTGACCCTTCCCTTAAGTGGTCTGCTCCCCTCCTCTGCTGCTTCTTTTGACTACCACCTACTAAACGATTCATTATTTACTTTCAATTTGACAAGTATATACTTTTACCTTTTATTGTTTTGGTCTTGAAAATCTGTTCAGCGTTGTAGAAGTTATTTTTTATGCACATGTTTATCATTTTTGCATGTCAATATACCCTCAGTATCCTTCTCATTTAAGGTTTCCACTTTATTGTCAACCGGATGACCTCATTTTAAGCATTTCCTCTGTAAAAGTTGCAATTGTTATTAATGTCTCGGTTGCTTGTTAAGCAGCAGAGGGGGCGAATCGGACATTTTGTCCAATCGTTATTTTGCTTAATTAATACTTTCTGCACTCAACGATCTAGTGTCGTCAGCGCCTGGTAAAAAAAAAACGACGACGGTCCATCCTACACGATGGTGACGTCATTTGGTTTAATTAACACCTTCTGCGCGCCGATCCCCAGTGTCGTCAGCGTCCGGTAAGCACATCGACGACCGCGTCGATGTCATCGCCCCCTCTGCTGCTAAGTGGTTATTTACAATGATCTTACAAACAGAGTGATCACTAACTCCTCCTCCTGTAGATCAATTAGGTTATTTGACTGATCGGTGAGTTTAAAATTAATTCTCGTTAAAAACCGATCATGGCATCGCATATAGACCGGATTAATCGGATTCTCAACGATTAAAAATCCCGGAGGGGCTGTTGGTGAAAATGAATAAAGGATATATCCCTGTTGAGCTTGATTTGATTGATTGGTATCTACCTGGTAACTCCCTTCGATAACATCACACACTAGATTGATTGCTATCACCGATGCGATATTTACGTTGTATGGAGCAATATGCCTACCATCATCCCCGTTATCGTGTCTGAGGATATAAGTTGATGGACCGATAAAATCATTAAGAGACTTTCTTAGTTCTGGCGTGTTGTATCTTGGAAACTTAAAATCGGGTAAATCGGCTTCTGCGATATTATACTCGGTTAGGAATTTTTGTTTATTATCAATTCTGCTAGTGGATATTACCCCGATGATTCTTTCATTGATATATTCCATGTCTAATATAAGTTGATTTAACACCTCAACGTGTTTTTGTGCTTTTGTTTCCCGTAGCTGTTCTAGTTGTGATTGGTAAATACGATTAATCTCGATAAAAAACCTATCGATATCATTTAAATTAACTTCGACCTCGACGACCGATCCAGGAGTTTTCTCGTACCTAAAATACCAATACATGGTATTCCTGTCTTGAAATGTAAACCAGTCGGGGGGTGACGAGTTTTTCATAACAAACAAAACATCTCGATAATTGGGATTAATCTCATGATACGATTGTTTGCCCTCGGGGTTTTCATAAGGTGGATTCTTAGGCCATCCTAGTATGGTTCTTATTGAACTGTTATAAATATCAACCATATACCCCGGTGTGCTTATTTCAATCGTCGACGATAACGTCGGTTCATGAACCGTAATAGCGATTTTTGATTCCTTTCCTGTGATCGATTTTATCCTGCGTTGAAATTCTTTATTGATTTGTTCTATTTGGTATGACCCAGTTGGTATTGTAACCTCCTCCCAGTTTGGGGTTCCATCGGGTTTATTTTTCCGTGCAAAAACCAGCGAGTTATTAGGTTGTTGTCCGTTAAATGCGTCCGCTCGAATATTAGGCCAACTGTGATATACTCGCAATTTTGCCAGCGCTATTTCCTTCACTGGAACCGGTGATGGAAAGTTTACACTGAATTCGGGTTTCGTTGATGTTATCGATATCATATTTGTTTGTACCGGAGTGGTGTTCTCCGCGATCCGCTGAAGTAATTGAAACCCTTCGGGGTTCAGTGACATTATTATTATTTGTTGTCTTTAGTGTTTAATATTAATAACCAGAGCCCATTGAGGTGGTTCCGGCTTCCAGTTGAAAATCCTCGATTTTTGACATCGCGGAGCTATACAACTGGACCATCGTGGAGAATTCAACATCGGATACGAACAAATTATCAATCGATAACGAGATCAACCCGGATAATTTCGAGTATGCGTCGGATACTATTTGATGTTTTACTGTATACTCGTTGAGTTTTTTCTGAAAACACGATGATATCTTTTTAGTGATTGCGTTGGCGACTCCAGCAACTGTTGTCATTGCGGAGACAGCGATTGGAACAGCGATCGGGGCTATCGTGGTTACCGTGGATAAAATAACACCGGTACCGGCTATTATACCCGACACCGAGTACACGACCGCGTCGATGGCGGTTATTTTACGACGGTATTTTTTTATTTTTACACGGTATTGTTCGGAAAGCGTTTTCAAGTTCGCGGAAAATTCTTTTGCGGTATCGAATCGATATTGATGTGACGTCGGTGATACCTCTGATTCAATTTCCTTGGTGGTCATTTTTATTTTAAAAGAGCTAGTGTTTTTAATTACTTAGATCCACTACAAATTCCGCATACCATGTGATGTTTGCCCTAAATAGACTGCTATCAACGGCTTTAATTATAAACCGTTCGATTGTATCCTTGTCGATGATTGTTGATATTGTATTGTTAAACCCGGATGAACTCGGCGATGATATACTGAACTGCATCGCCGAAATCAATGTCAATCGATAAATGCCCTTAACAATTGCGGTGACATCTATTGCATTACGCGTAGGAGTCCAATCGAATGATCCGTATTGAACCGTGTATACGCCACTGCCGATGATCCCATGAGGTGTTTTCATTTTTTCGAGTTGCTCTGTCATTCTAGGTAGTTTGTCCTTAATCGCTTCAACATCAGTTTTGATTGTTTTTATTTCCCCTCCATACGCGTCTACATTTTTTTTGTTCGCTTCAATATTAGTTTCGAGTTGCTCTGTTATTCTCGGTAGTCCGTCTTTAATCGCTTCAACATCAGTTTTGATTATTTCTATTCTACGCAAATTCGCGTCTATATTATTCTTGTTCGTTGCAACATTAGTTTTGATTGTTTCTATTTCCCGTGTATTCTCGGTCATACTTTTTTTGTTCGCTGCAACATCAAGTTTGATTGTTCCTATTTCATATGTATGTACGTCTATACCTTTTTTGTTCGCTGCAACATCAGTTTTGATTAATCCTATTCCCCGCCAATACGCGTCTACATTTTTTTTGTTCGCTTCGACATCAGTTTTGATTGTTCTTATTTCCTGTGTATGCGCGTCCACACCCTTTTTGTTCGCTTCAATATCAGTTTTGATTGTTCCTATTTCCTGTGTATGCGTGTCCATATTATTTATGATCGTTGTAACATCAGTTTTGATTGTTTCTATTTTCCGTCCATGCGAGTCTACATTATTTATGATCGTTGCAACATTAGCGCCGATTATTTCTATTTCCCGTTCATGCGCGTCTACACTCCTTTTGTTTGTTGCAACATCAGTTTTGATTGTTTTTATTTCCTGTCCATACGCAGTGATATCATTTATAGTTATTGTGATTTCATCCGGTTTGGCATTTTTTTTACCAAGGAATTTATCAAAGTTGTCATCGATCCTGTTAACATTTTTTCGTAACGAGGTAAATTGGCCCGACAGCGTCGTAAACTCCAAAATAGTATTTTTTATTGTTGCAAGATTCGGTTCGGTTACCGTCGGGGTTCCAAAAAAACTAGCGGTAGTGAGTTGTATATCGGTGACAGATTTTTTCACCTGCGCGTCAAGTTCGGTCACCGATCTATCTAACCTTGTAAAACCGTCCTGGACTAATGTTACCCTATCCGTCACCGCTGATATATGTCCACCCGGTTTGAGTCGTCCGTCGCTGGTATACAGCGCGATAGTGTCCTCGGCGGCATCACGCTGTCGTATTAAAACGTCATTCAGTGACACATTACCGGATTTCAATTTACCCTGGCGGTCTTGAAATACAACTATTTCGCCCGGGTCAACACTTGTTAGATTCAACATATCAGCGATTTCATCCTCAATTAGTTTTTTTATGTCGGCGGCGGCCGTTTCCGTGTATTCTTTCAGCGCCGAAACCGGTCGTCCCCAGATATCAATCATTATTATTGTAAATGTTATTCTCTAAAATCCGTTGAGCTTCTACGACCCCACTAGTGTATTCGTTTACAACCACATGAGGTGGTTTTCGCGATGATGAAATCGCCGCGAGTACGTTCAATACCTCACGGCCACATATCGGTGGGTCACTCAATTGCTGTGTTGGCAGCGTGGAATAAAAAACCCGGGTTGAACACGCCGGGGCTGAACACGCCCGGACATACCGCATGAACTCTTTCGGCGGGGCTAACCCGTATGAATCAAAATAGACGATTGCACGCGGATCAATCGCGTACGCAACCCAATGAGTTCCCGCTCCGGAGGACCCATCGAGGTTAATTATGCCTGTTTCAGTATTCCTTGGGGCCGCCGGTAATTGATCCCTCATAAAAACACCTCTGAAGTTTTTTATCGCTAACGCGTTTGCGGCGTCTATTAAATCAAAATTAGACATTGGAGTCATAGACTCAGGAGTCATTGACTCCCGAGTTAATAAACGGTTCCCGGTAGTCTTAGACCCTTTCCCGAATACCATGAATACGGGGTTCCCGGTAGTCTTAGACCCTTTCCGGCCACGGGTCGTTTTTTTTTGTAGCCTTTCCCGGTTGCCTTCTTTAATGCCATTCCCGCCGCGGTACCAACGGCCCCCAACGCCGCCGCCTTAGCCACTGCTGGTGCGGCCGCGGCAATCAACGCTGGAATCGCAGCTAACAGCGGAAATATCCCACCGGTCTTTTCCATGTTTTTAATTGCTGCGGCGGAAAAATCTATTTGAACACCCTTTTTATTCTTCATCGCATCATTGAAATGTTTTATTTGACGCGCCGTCAACGATATCTTATGATTACCACCCGCCATCTGTGACGGCTTCAGCGTTATTGTGGTTCCGCATTGTTTAGCCGACTTTGATCGTAATTTCTTGACTTGACCATCAGTCAACTCTACACTGACGACACTATACGACATTTTATTGTAAACGCGTTTGTGTTTTCAATTACATGTTTTCCACTGGTGCATCAACGATTCTCATTCGTCCACCAACGCCTTCCAACAGCATTGATTTATCGCTGAGAATGACAGCAACCGCTCTATAAT
This sequence comes from Sinohyriopsis cumingii, assembly GCA_028554795.2. NCBI lineage: Eukaryota > Metazoa > Mollusca > Bivalvia > Unionida > Unionidae > Sinohyriopsis > Sinohyriopsis cumingii. The sequence goes on from CM068833.1 coordinate 5,836,669, forward strand.
TAACACCACCCGGGGCTATACGAGCTCGGAAGTGTATATCAACGACGGATTGTCTCGTTAAATCAAGATGTTCCAACGAAAAGTAATAAATCGGATACAGGTTTTTAAAATCAAGTTGTGATATTTGCAAACCAGTGTCGACGTTTTGATCACGACCCATATATGACAGCAATCGATGATACACACGTGCGATATGGTTGTCGCCGTAATTAAGCTGTATATCCTCGGATGGTTCCTGTTGTCCGTTTATTCTCAGCGAAACATCCCTGACTCCTAATTGATCAAATATCATATGGCTGTGTTCTTGACTACCCAATCGATTCCTATTCTGCAGCGCTATGAATATATGACGCGGGGCTGAAACACCCTGTTTTGACGCCAGGTGCCATGTAAACGTATCGGCGACGTTATCCTCTTTAGCATCAGTTGTTACCGCTAGCCAACTCAACAGCGATTTCCCTCCCTGTTCCATAAATGCTAACAATCGTGCTTCCGTGGTAACTGATGGAGTCAGCACCGGCATCCACAATGCCATTTTAGTTAAAATGACTTTACCGGCGGCGACACCAGCAGCACGCCATATTGCATTGTTATCATCGCCCCTTCGCGTCAGCGCGATTGTATGCTTAGCCCCATAGATAACCTTCCTGACATTTCTGCAGAATCCAAATATGTGATGGAGTGGAATCGCGCATGAAAACTTTCGGCGTGGTCCTTGCAACATTCCTACTCGTGTTGCGAATCCTAGATTGAAATCATTGTTGGTGCTTTTTATAACAGTGAAATTGTCACCTGGTTTTGCTCTGCGGTCTGGGTTAGCTGCTTCATCCTGGTCAACTGCGGTATTTCGTGGTGTCAGCACGTTAACGTACTGAAAATGGTCAGCGTTATTGGTGGTGTCCTTCGAAAACATCATAGATGGGCCCGCCGATCTTGTATAATCATCCGAGTATCTCGCCAACCCAATTATCGTTGTTGCAACATCAACCTCGCGTTCTATTGATTCAATTTCTCGCCCGTCAATAAGATATCTGGCGCTCTCAAATAACGCCATGATACCGTTGTTGACGAAGCCAACTCGAACACGATGGTCATCTGCGTATGGTGCATTATCGGCGGCATTTGTCACGAGTTCTCCCTCGATTTCGATAAACGCTTCACACGGCAAAAAATATTTACTGGTATCTTGGACTTGAAGTTCAATTCGCGATCGTAGGTCAGGTTGCGCTGCATAATAAGAATAATATTGATAATCACGGACAGAATCATCCCTGCGTACTGGGGCGTCCATATCAAACGCGGGATCAGCGGTACGCGCAAACATTCTATTATTTATCATGTTGATGTTTTCAATTGCGATTTTTTCGTCGTAAATTCTTTGAATTTAAACCACTCCCCGCTATCGCGTTCATGAGCGCGTTGGTTGCCGCATCGGCGGATGGCGAAGTCGTCGCCAACGACTCTAATTTTTCTTCCACGGCGTTATTTATTACTTTACTGACATTTGCAGGCATCACTGTCGTTGATGGCATTACCGGTGGTTTCTGTTTTTTTCTCCTGAATTTCACCAATGACATTAGTTTGTCCCGCGCGGCTGAAAACGCCCTTCCGGCAACATCTCCAATGGCACTAATACCCTTATCACGAATAACATCAATAGCCTTCATTCCTAATTGTTTGGCTAACGGCGCTACTTTTGGAGCCATTCTTGTAAATAACCCCGCAATGGTGCTACCGAGACCATCTCCATAGTACGCGCGGTAAACAGGCAATCGCGAGTTTACCAAGTAGACGAGTACTGGTTTATCATGGTTGTAGTGTATGATCATCCTTATTAAAAACACCAGTTTTCCAATTAATCATCCACGAGTTCGTCTATGAGCGTTCGATATGCATTAATGTCCATAATACCGCCTGCAAATAACCGCTTGCAAATATCAGCGGCCTCATTGATTATTTCCGTAGAGTTATTTCCGGCTCGTTTTCCTCCAATTAGTACTTCCAGCCGTGATATATCACTGAGAACACTATTAGGGCAGGTAACGCCGTAGGATTCTTTACCAACAGGGTATCCTTTTCCTTTTTTTGGTGTTCTACTCTTAACTTTCTCGAGGAATTTATCGTAATCGGGATCACCACGATGTGGTAATGCTTCTCTATGTTTACTCGCTAAATACACTATTCTTGCCCAGTTCTCCGTCGAGGTTATTTTTTTCTTGTAACCTTCATTGATATACTCATCTCGAATGCTCTTAGTTGATGTTGTAGCAACAAAATTAACTAATTCTTCATCGTCGTCGATGTCTCTAATTTGATCTATTGCGGACTTTTTAAGAACATTACGGGGTATATTTCCCTCTTTCTTTTTTTCTTTCGATGTTTCTTCGGGTGTTTCTTCGGGTATTTCTTCTTCTGGTTCTTTCGCAGTAGCACCTAATTCTTCCTCGTCGGCCATTGTAACATAAGGTTCTTGTGGTTCGGTTATAGCGAGTGGTGGTGGCCTCCGTGTTGTAGCAGCCGCTATTTTTGCAGGGAGTGTTTCTAAAGACCTTTTTGTTTGTTTTGTCTCTGCCGCTATCTTTTCAAGCGCACCAAGAACGGGTACAGTTGCCGCTGTAACATCCTTAGTCGCTTTAGTTACCGGGGCAAAGAGTTGTTCGCTTCCAACAGTAAAATCGGTTTGCATTTGTTGTCGCGTTTGAAGTTTCTCTCTCACCCTGTCTCGTAACGGTATAAACTTTTTAAGCGCTGCTAGCCGCTCTCTGGCTAGCCGAGTAGTAAGTGATTCACCTACCATTATTGTAAATTGATCCGCAATTTTCTAATTTTCCGCCGAGTGTACCATCGGGAGCTCCACGGAGTTTTCGTCTATAATCCTTCTAATGTTTTTGATCTTACTAGAAATCTCCCGGCGTCGTTCATAAACACGTCCGAGTTTTTTTCGTATTATTTCAACGGCAGTAAATAGTCCAATGAATGCATTTGCGTCATTGTGGTACAGGTTCTCATTAATCGTATGTTGTAATCGTTTTATAAAAAAATACTCGCGGGCCAGGGTAAAACGCCCCCGTTTCGACTGTTCGTTAATAATCTCATAATCGGATAATATTTTTTCACTGTCGAGACCATCAGATAATTCAATTCCTTGATTTTTTAATTTTGAAATCTCAGTTAATATATTATTGATGTCTTCGATATTCATTATTCTTATAAAACATCTTATTTCTAATATCAAAAATTTTAATAAAATTATTGGGGCCATTTTTGACCCCGTTTTTTGTATGGACAGTACAATGCCGTAGATCTCCACTCGAGTGTTGTGGCAGATTGCAGGCATACATGGACAGTACAATGCCGTAGATCTCCACTCGAGTGTTGTGGCAGATTGCAGGCATATACATATACTTAATTAAGGACATTCACATCTTGGAACCCCAAAGCATACATCTCCGGGAGGGAGGCCTAGGGTGACAAACGTCATCGTAGACCGCCCAGAAGATATGCTTGGGGGACATCACTACATGTACTTAATTAAGGATGAATATATTTATAATGAAATGATTGATGGATGATGGGACGGCACAAGACAGCACAAACATAAAACGGCGGGGCGGAACTCTACGGCCAATTCAACCAATCAAAAGCAACCCAATTAAATTAACCCGGTTGCATGATTGTAAACAAAAGACAACCACACGCCCGGGTCAAGAGCGTGGGTTAGTTTTGATTAGTTGAATTGGCTTTCGAAAGCCCCAGGCTTATAACGAGTCATCTTATATATAAAGTGACTAATACAGCGGCGTCAGTCACAAGGTGTGTGTTAATTTGAATTCCCTTGAATCGTTTGAATCCTTAAATACTTATTAATGGTGTTTCACGGCATTTAAATGAAACCAAATACTCAAATAAAACATTAAAAAAAAGAATACAGCTGTTAGATAATAGCGTGTATTTCATTAGTTTTCATCGTAAAATGATTAATTAATCGCAACATTAATTGGACTTCAAGGGACGCAACATTAATTAGACTTCAAGGGACGTAACTCTTGTCATGCGACGCTATCACAAAACGAGTTATCTCCCTTTGATGTTATATATGAAAATCGAATTCTATGACCCGTCTTTTTTGAGATCGCTGTTTGATATATTCGTTCTGCAACAAATTGTATTGAGGCGATACAAATGTCAAAATATTTTCCTGCCTCATTCATCGACTGAAATATTTTTTCCTCGTGAGTTGTTGTATCAAATGACTTTACGGGTTTTGCTTTCTTTGAGTATTTACCAGTTTGGCCTTTTTTACTATTTTCACTCTGAGAGATGGCTTGCAGATTACACAGTCTATTATTTTGATAATTAGAATCAATGTGATCAATAACGAGACTATCTTTGATCAATCCGTGGAAACATTCATAGATGATTCTGTGACAGAGATATTTTTTCCCTCCAGCAGTAAACATTAAATACCCGTGATTGTTTTTCCATCCAACCGGCTTCTTCAGTCTACGATTTCTAACAATACCGTCGCGAGATGCCTCGTAATTGACGAGCAGGGGATGCGGCTGAAATTCTTGGTCCATTTGTATAATAATACTACTTGTCTAATTTATTATTTGGTTTAATTATGAATCTTTCAACGTAGTCTTGGGGGGTTTTGATGACGAAGTCGGCGGTGGGGTTGATGACGGCGTTTTTAATTCGCTTGTCATAATAGCGTTTTAGTTCCCTGTATCGCTTTCCGCCACAATTGATACACAACTGTGATTTTCCTCTTACACCGACGTGGCAAACCAAGCACGGGAGGGGGCCAAGAGAACCATTACGAACGCTTTGTAAATGATACCCGCAGAATTCACCTCTACATGATTTATTGCACGGGGTTGTCGACCCAATCATCAACCATTTGCAGTGATTCATTATACTATATTCTTTCATTTAAATACTTGTTTTAATTATATGGATGAGTTCGAGAGATTGGCAGCAATTAAACCCCGGAAAAATATTAGGTTTAATCTCGATAGAGTCCTCAAGGACACACCAAAAGCGTTAATAAACGATAAAACCCTGTTGAGTAAAATACGCGATTGTATCAATGAATTCAAGCGTGATGGCGCATCTCACAGTTGGTCAACATTTCGAATTGATGGCATTGTTGATGCTACCATGAACGACAACCGCGCAGCAATGATAATATCACAACTTGACGGTAAAAGGTATTTCTTCAGAGTAAAATTCATTGTCCGGGTGGAATCAGGCGATTGGATCATGCGTGATAAATTTGAACCAGTTCTCAGCGACAAGAAAACAGTCACTGTCAGCCGCGACTCCAAGCCGGGGTTGTTAACCGGAATTGACAAACCATACTATGAACGAGCGTATCCTGAAACAGCAGTTGTTTATGGAATATACCCGTTAAATAAGAAACCTGATATCGGAAAACTGAAACCGATGAAACAGTCAACTGGGATAAATTGTGTAGCAGAACGAATAATAGAGCATTTTACAAATGCATGTCGAGGAAACAAATTGACTGATTTACGACGTAGCAAAATCAACCAGTGGGAACTAACCGTAAAAGAGCGTGGAGCAACCATCAGCGACATAGCGAGATTAGAAACATCGCTGAGATTTCCAATAACCGTTACAACGATAACCGGTGAAGTATTATACGAATCGAAGTATAAATCGAAGGGAGCCCCAATCAAAATTATTGATCATAACGAACACGCATGGACGCCCGTGATCACAATATTTCCACGGGATAGAACAGTAAAGTATATACCCGAAGAATTCCTGGGAGAACAATTCTCCAAGGACGGTTTTCTCGCGGAGAGGAAACTATTTGATGCTATTGCCTACTTGTGTAAAAACGACCCTGTATCAATGTGGTTACTTCGCAGCGCTGAAAACGATGCGGATACCTTTGATCAGTTTGTAAGACCAAACGGTGAATTATATCGCACTGAAGCATTTCACAACAGGATGAAAAAAACCGCCATAGAATTTGAGGAGCATGATGAACAACTGCTAACAAATTGTTTTACGATTCCATCGGTTGTAGCTCATGTTGCAGCAAGGAAAAATGCGTGGAGACCAACGCGCAGGGAATTTCTACCGGATGTACAATCCAGTTGTTTGGAATACTATCACGGTGGACTATGGAACACTGAATACAACCGCGACGCTATGATCTCGGTTGATATGGTTGCCTGTTATCCAGCGAGTTTTCTCGGGTATGGATCCGCCGCTGAGTACTTTAGACGATTTGGACACCCCAGTCATGAAATGACTCGTGTTGCTATTAATGGACCACTGCCTGATTTTGATTTAACCGGATTCGCTCGCATAGTATCATTTGAATTCGCGGCAGGACTCCATCGCTGTTGCTATATTTGGATCGGTAGACACATGGCTGAAAAGAGATGGCTGCCAATAGCGCTGCTACGGTATATGATTGATTGTAGCATGCTAGTTTCGTTGATTGTCAGTGACGCGATTATATCATACCGGGCACAGACTGAAGTCTGGTTACCAGAACCGGAGCGTCTAGATAGCATAATTGACGAGTCCAGAAAAAACATTGATGCCGACGAGGAATATATCATCGAATGGTCCAGGAGGATATTTAACCAACGAAACCGCGAGGCAAAAGATCTCGGTAGAAGAATAATTGGTAAGTTCACACAAGGTGGAAAAAACCACGACTACAAACGATATTGCTCACGACTGATTATAGATGACGCAGAATATGATTTCGTAATCAAGGACACAGTGGCAAAAAATAGATACGTGAACTGCAAAACAGCTTTCTTGTCCAATGGAACGAGGTTGGGTACAGTTGTTACCTACAGCGATGGAGACAGCCCGGCGTATCCACATTTGAGGGCGTCTATGCTGGGATATGCCGCTATCAATTTATTCTCGATGATAAATAGATTCCCCGATACCGCGGTTAGAGTAGCCGTTGATTCGTTTTATGTTGACGTAGCGTATAAGGGAAACGTAGCCGAGTTTACTAGTCCGGACGAGAGTTGGGGTACATGGAGAATTAAAAATGAAATACGACGCGATTATTCCCCGTCAGCAGATGTCACCGTTGAGAACAACTACTTACGCGGTGATAAATTGTCAGAATGGTCTAATGCACCATCGTGTTCTGATCCAATTTGTAGACACAAGACGGTTTATTTAAGCGGCTGTGGCGGGTCAGGAAAGACGACTCGGGCAATTGAATTATTTCGAACGCGGGCAAGTATAATCGTGCTTACACCGACTCATAGACTAGCGCGAGAGATAAAACAACGAAATGTTGACGCCGTTACTTATCACAGCTTCTTTCGATACAGCGGCGGTGAGTGGACTCCTGATCGAATGGGTGAAAAATTTATTCCCGACATTATCATCTGGGATGAGATATGTACTGTTTCGTTAGATACTTTACAAATGTTTCTTGAGTGGTTGCTGCGCGCGAATACAGCGGTAATCATGTGTGGGGACCATGGCCAACCACCACCATTTGTCGGCGAGGGTCCACATGATTGGTTAAGGGGTTTTGTGGACTATTATGAAGAAACCGATACTGATTACCGAGCACTTGATGAACAACTGCGCGAGGTTAAGAAATTAATCAGATTACAGCCGGATAGAATTCAATGTGAAATAATTCGCGAGGTGATTCCGGAAACGCCGTTAAATGAATTCTGGGAAACATGGAGACCAAACGATTTGATTGTAGCGAGTAGAAAGATAGTCAGAGACACACTTCAGCGGAAGTTGTTTACGTTGCATAAGGAAAAGTTTCCAACGCGTCCAGTGCCGTTATGTTATAGACCCGCGGACACACGGCGGCAGAACATTGAAGTTGAAATTCCAGGCCGGACAGAAAAACAAATTCTCGTGCTGAATGATATCGTGCTCGTTGATATCAGCGTCGTCGAGGACGCGCTACGTGCTGATAAATCCCCGTGGACGCTAGGATACGCAACAACAATACATTCCTCGCAGGGACTAACCATCACGGACACAATTGTTTGGATAGTTGATAATCGCATCGAATGGTCGAATCTAGTCTATCTTGCAGTGTCCAGAGTACGAAGGATAAATCAGCTTCGAAGAATTGTTATTGACGGAGCCGGTGACGGAGTCACTGACGAAGCCGGCGACAAAGTCACCATCGATGCAAGCGTCATTGATAGAAAACTCTCGGGTTACCGCCAACAGGATAAAAAAAACAGCGGCGTTTTGATATTGATGCCGAATTAATAATCTCGCTACGACAACAACAGAATAATCACTGCGCGAGTTGCAATTGTATAATGAGTTGGCGTTATTCGGATAAAGACACTCGCCAATTTACCGTGGATAGGATCGATAACAGTCTCGGTCATGTCAAAAACAATGTGAGGTTGACCTGTCTTGAGTGTAATAGACGCAACGGCGCTAGTTAAGACCACGCGGGGGTAATTGAGTATCGTTAGGTATCACTTGTAGTTGCTCGCGTGTAAATCCGCGCTGAGGAGCAATTGAATCCAGTCTATAGATCGGTGGTCTACCAGTTGATCGTGTTATCGTTGATATGTTATGTGTGGTAACACTCCAAATAGGATCGGTAGCCCTTTTTTTACCGCCTTCAAGCTCTCCTGGTTCATATAGATATCTAACAGTGACATCGCCAAGAATCGGCTTAGAAACGCTATTTATTTTTAATTTTCCGGGTATATACTCGTATTTAATCGCGTCGCTGGGCTTCATGTTGATTACTCGGGTAATCTCGTTATTTAACGCTGCAATTACACCTGGCAACCTTTTAACCCATTCACGAGATCGTTTTTCTTGGATGAATTCCTTCGCGTATTGATATCCAAATAACCGTTCAGCGAGAGTCCGATTGAATCGTTCAACAATTGCCTGATCACGATGTAGCGCAGTATGACCTCGTCGTATCGCGACGCTATGATGTTTCAGCGTTGATAAAACAGCGCCGCGAAATTCACTACCAGGATCAACTTGTAATAGATTTGGCCAGCGCAGAGGACCTCTTCGATAAATCCGCTCAAACGCATCGGCTACTTCAGTTGCTGACTTTGTTTTCAACGGTTCCGCTTGTTTGTATCGACTCGCAACATCAACTACGGTTAGCGCGTATTTGTAACCGTTGTCATGCGGCAGAAATAGTATATCAGCCTGATGAACTTCATTAGGTACGCTGACATCAAAGCGCGAGAAGTTGATTTGTTTAGGCGGTGGTAGATAGATTTGCCATATAGCCTGTTTGGATAACCAATTAGCCGCAGTGGCCTTTGTTACCTTTGCAGCGCTTGCAAGCTTACCAATTGCGGCCTTCCCCTTCCAGTATCCTCTCGGAGAATAATAGATGGAATCCATCGTTTTTCTTGGATGATTGTTATTAATTACCAGCGCCAATCATTAATTTACCTTTCATAGCCGATTTTACCAACCATGAGGCCAATTTTTCTTTGACGGATTTATCAGGAATAGCATTTAGCGCGTGAATTAATTTTACATCCGCGATATGACGCTGTTGCAGATCGCTACTTTTGTAAGCAACATCATGAGCATGACACGCCTTATCAATAGCATTTATCGGATACTCACCTGGATTGGGCTGATCCTGAGCATCGAGTCTAATATCTAATCGTGTTCCGGGGCCACAGTAGTTATATCCTGGGAGGTGTTTTTCTCCTGGATACTTTGCCCACGGTGTTCCGGGGAGTTTTGCCAATTTGGCTGCGATGTCACCTCCTCGCTTTTTTTTAAAACATCTCCGGGTCTAATAGAAATAAATCTAAATTTCTTTGTACCGCATTGTACACACTTACCAGTAAGCGCCGATCTGTTATTTCTTGTCGTAACGGTTGTCATATCATTTGTGCCAGTACGCACTCTACACTTCACACAATATAGATCCATAATTTATGTATAGAGATATGAATATAATTGATTTTTCGGCGACTAAAACAAGAGAACCAGTTAAGCATGTTGCAGCGTTACCAAACTCGATCCGGATGATTATCATCGGACCATCTGGATCCGGCAAGACGCAATTGTTACTCAATTTAATAATGAGATGGATGAAGTGGGATAAGTTGTATTTGGTTGCTCCTAGCGTAGATGATCAACGATGCTACGAGGTGTTGAAAGATTTCAACGAGAATGCATCAGCGATCGCTAAAAAGAATGTTATTGAGTTTATTACGGATATCAATGATGCACCGGGTATTGATGATATTGATGGCGACGTTAACAATCTAGTCGTGTACGATGATGTTATGTTAGACAATCAAAAGAACCCAGCTAGGATATTTTCCAGAGGCAGGCATAAAAACACTGACGTGATATATGTCACTCAACGATACACTCAGATTCCAAAAGTAATCAGAGATAACTGCAATATTCTTGCTGTATTCAACGGTGTTGATACACACACGCTACGAAATATCTGGCAAACTTGGTGTGGCGGTGACATGGACTTTAATGGTTTTCGAAACTTTTTTAGTCATGCTCAGTCGACCCCACATGGATTTGTAACGATAAATTTACATGATCCTCGGACACGATATCGTATCGGACTTGACCAAATATTCGGTTAGTTGTAAATAATTTTCATTGTAAATAACCACTTAGCAGCAGAGGGGGCGATGACATCGACGCGGTCGTCGATGTGCTTACCGGACGCTGACGACACTGGGGATCGGCGCGCAGAAGGTGTTAATTAAACCAAATGACGTCACCATCGTGTAGGATGGACCGTCGTCGTTTTTTTTTTACCAGGCGCTGACGACACTAGATCGTTGAGTGCAGAAAGTATTAATTAAGCAAAATAACGATTGGACAAAATGTCCGATTCGCCCCCTCTGCTGCTTGTTAATCGTTTGGTCACGTGTTATATTTTTCCACCTGTTTTGTTTCACATCTTACTTTTCCATTGTCATCCCTGTGATGTCAATACTAGGCTTGATAATTATACTAATTTGTAATTATCTGTAATTGACATCAGCATTGTACAAAGAATGTCTCGGTCAAACACATTGTTAAATGATTACGACTCTAGCAAGCATGAAGAATAGCCGTTAAACAGTGTCATGGATTTGATGGAGACAATATATAGTTGTGGGGGTTTTAAATACTCGCAAACCGTATCTAACTCAATAGATGCTTGTTGATATCCGATTATCGAATCCTAGCACTTCAAAACTGCATCTGATTGAATAGATGCCAGTGGTCATCCGATTATCGAATTCTAGCGCGTCAAAACTGTATCCGATTATCGAATTCAAGCACTTCAAAACTGTATCTGATTCAATAGATGACTTTAGTCATCCGATTATCGAATCCTAGCACTTTAAAGCTGTGTACGCTGTAACTGATACTTGGAGCTATTCTTTAACATTAACACTTTCTTCGTTGTCACCAATTGCATTTTTCCCCACCTTGACCTTTTCACGTATATTTCTTGGTTGTAATAAACATTGTGAATTCAGATACTCCTAGTTTCATTATTACATCATATTAATGTAGTAAAAGATATTGTTTTTTAGTCTACATTCTGTAGCGAAATGAACAGTTCGCAATTCCTGTTATTACATTGATTTTATTTTGACGTTGTGAGTCCAATATAAAATATAGATCTCTTGATTTAAGTTTTCATTTTTTATTTAATTAATTAGTGTCTTTCCTTCATCTTAACTTGATTTTCTTTTCATTTCTCTGTATTCACTGTACCCGTGGAAGATGAAACCGAATTCATCATCGCTTGTCGCGTTCTCTGTGATCATTTCATAAATACTGTTCAAGAGTACGATGATGCATGATACTATTTCATCATGTGTCTTAGAATAATGCGAAAAAAATTAAATCAGAGCTTTGGGCACAATTACGATGACTGCTGTAATCCTGTGAAAGATCATAAAACGACAGTAGCTCTTCCAGGGGAACGTGGCTGTTGAAATACCTAGACACAGTCTGATCATAATCAATCTCCATTGTTCCAGGTGAAGATCTGACAGCTACCGCTTAAGGGTCTGTTGCTCTGTTATTAGTGTAATAGCTAATTATGTCAGCCAATCAGATGACGTCATATATATATATATATATATATATATATATATATATATATATATATATATATATATATATATATATATATATATATATATATATATATATATATATCTGTGTTTGTTAGACTGAGCAGTGTGGCTGAAGTGCATGAACATGTGACGAACGATTTGATTCACTTTCAGATTTTTGACAGCTATATTTCCATTGGCTAATTCAAAGGCTAACAGCACATGGCCCTTAAGCTGTCGCTGTCAGATCTATACCATGGACAGTGGAATTCTGATTTTAATGAGATTGCACCTCGGCTACATCAGTAGAAATCGTTTACATAATTGTTTCCAATAATTTCAACGCTTTGTATATTGCATCTATGTTTCCTACAAGCAAAATAAAAATAATTCTTTTGTAACTATTTTAATTTTACGCAAAAGCGACAAAATTATTAATTTTACATATGTGATCATCTTTTGTACCTGTACGGCACTAAGACGAAAGTCCGTTTCGGCTCTATGGCGCTGCGGCTATAACATTTTCATAGACCGGACATCTAATCCCAGAATGCACTGCAATGCCACGTAGAGGCCATATTGGATAGACAAACCGGCGCAGAAAATAGTGTTTACACGAAGTGTCAGGTTCCCAGTCGAACAGTAAATTCCTCGATATGGGAGGATCGTACAGCTCAGAGATTCCAGGAGGTGGAACAGAGGGATATCATGTTCTCCGTGTAATTTAAACATTTTATCTTGTTGCTTACGCTTAATAGTATGACGTGGGTTTGACGGTGACGGTAGGTTTGATGTTACAGTACAAGTCACATGGGTTATGTTAGTCCTACATGTAGGAATAGGACATGGAAATTGAACCACCAGTTTTTGCAAGTACAACAAGCTATTCTTAAATGGAGATGCGTCCAAGAATGATTAAAACGAAGTTTAAACTGTCTGGCGTGATTCCGGGACATTTGTGTCAATTTTCCGAAAAACATGGTCCCACTTAATTTCATGAAAACGAATAGTCCACAACTCTTGATAATGCAAAAAAACAAAACAAAACAACATCATGTTTATAGCTTCAGTTTTAGTTAGGACAAACAATGAAAGTTATAGCAAGTCACACTAGTCAGCCTGCTGAGGACACGGGTGCTTGTAAAATGAGTCAATAAATAGGCCAGTTCCCTAACTACGCTAACCTCCCCCCAACGGTTTTATAGATGTCAAAGCAATTTTAAAAAAAAAAATCGGAGGTAACTCGCACCTCGCTTATAGTGCGTTCTATGTGGACCCCGTTGTGTATGAGTTATCGAGGGAGAGGTGTAATAACATTAGATATGATCTGGAGGCATCAGGAAAAGTGAAATACAGTATTTTAAGAAAGAATGTTTTCACATGAGAAGCTTATGCAACCCTGTCAGAACTGTAAGTAATGTAAACAATACAGGAGGAGCTTTAGAAAGAAACTGTTGGTGAGAATGAAAAAACATAGAACATTGAACTTACAAAATCAGTGGTTAGGAAGGCTGCAAATAAATCGTAATCAGCATGTAGTGTCTAATAGGGGAAAAGAGACAAGACAAAACTGATTTGTTATGAAAAGGGAAAAGTGTGACATAATTATAATATGTGCTGCAGAATTTAAATTAATAAATGAACACAGATGCAAGTGTAATAACTTCATCACTAATACTATTGGAGAACAAGTTGATGTGACAATGAATATTGTAAAATTCTTGGAGTTGTGTTTGTTAATTTTCGTGTGATTTTATTGGTTGTTTTTTTAATGAAGAAGTAATGACAGCAAAACAATAAAATAACAAGGAACACCAGGAGCAGTTTTGTATGCTCTCATAGTTTAAATTCCCTTGTTACATTTTTCATATAATCAGAACTAAAACTTTGCACACACAGTCATCCATTAATGCTGTAGGTCACTGACAATTTTGACGTTTGAATAGGTTCATATTTCTTATGGTATGAAAAATGTAAGGATATAGTACTTGACCTTGCTAATTATGCCCCATCGATTCAGCACCTGCAATTGCTAGCAATTTCATAGGTGGGGGTGGGTGGAGCTATATTGCCTGTCTAATCTTCCCTTGACTTTGTGTATTACTTTGCTATATAACCCCAAACTAATTGGAATGCATGACAAATCTTGTATAATTTTCCAATCTGCAAACATTGAAAACAAAATTCAGTCTTTGTCCTTTTGTTTTATGTACCTTTTATTCAACTTTAGTTAAAATAATCTTACTAATGAAGCTGCATACATTGACTCTGTCTCGAAGAAATTTGAAGATTCAATAACTGGTAAAGAAACTGAGTTCATGTTTTCACACCCACCCACTATTTGAGTCTCTGAATTTAATCCTTTCTTTCATTATTTTTTTCATTCCCCCTGTTAATTTTTGTGGTTTGATTTTATATCATAACCAATCATGATTATTTAAAATAATAAATTCACTTTTAAAAATGGCCTCTCAAGATGTGTGGTCTCTCAGAACAGGAGGTGTCTCAAAGCAGTGATCTCTCAAGACAGGTTTTACTGTATATTGATATAGGTTTAGCTAAGAATATATTCAGTGACTGGAATTTTAATGTTAACGAGTCAGTCTGCTTCATATAAATATGCTTGCAATGAGAGCAGTATTTTATCAATTTGATAACCATTTAATTCTTTGTTAAAATAATGACATCTATGTAAATATATTGATAAGGTATAGTGAAGATTATCTTCAGTGATTGGAATGTTAATGTTGATAAGTCTGCTTCACATAGATGTGTGCTTGCAATGAAAGATGTGTTTTATCCATTTTATTATACTTTTATTTAAGTAGCTGCATATGAAACTTCTTCATCCAGTATATAGCATTGTTTATATACCTTTTTCAGACCTGCCAACTCTCACAAATTTGGCGTAAATTTCACGACTTTCAGTAGTGATTCACAGATTCCTGCCGCATGCACAAAAAAAATCACGAATTCTCAATCAGCTTAAATCAGGAATGAAATAACTTTATTCCATTAAATGTTAGTCAGATGCCAGTTGTGATGTTAGTAGAACTATATCCAATTGTTACAGTTTGCTCTGTAGCAATTATTGTAAAGTATATTCTCTGTATTTAGAAAAAAGTTTTACAAATACTCATAGCAACTGTTTTTTTTAAAAAACACACACTAAATGAAGATGGCTTTTTTGAGTGGGTGAATTTTTGAGATATTGAAAGATTTGCTGATATTGTAATTTGCTTGAGTTCATATTTTACTGGCAATGTTGCCAACACCACTAATCGTTAATTATTCAACGTTTCATCTTCAGGATTAATACTGTTTAGTAATTAAGCTTCACTAGAGTTAAAATGTTTTGACCTCCAATGGAAAAGATATATATTCCACAAAAAGTGAAATATAGATTGGGGTACACCAAAAATTGGCCCTGCATTCAGGAATGTAGCATTGATAGACATTGTACTTTTCGCCGTGAATTTTAGAACTGGAACTGTACACAGGGGCTTGTAACATTTCTTGCAATTTACTTGTCATACATGTACTTTATAATAATATATATGTGTGCATAATGATGTGGAAAAAGCACACTGCCAGCAAAAAAAACCATAGATATTGAGAAAATTAAGTGCACCCAAAGCAGATTTTAGTTTGGACTACTTGAAGCTACCTACTCGAGTCCTGCAAGCTACCAATGCTGAAGCATTGTTTGTTAGTTTTCTTGTTGAATATAGCCTTTCTCAGCTGGAGAACAGTGACAGAAAAAGAATATTTCCTATTGTTTGGAAAAAATAAAACAAACTTTAGTGCCTCCTTAGGTGCTGAAAATTTGCAACAATTTTAGTCACCATGGTTCAACAGCAGGCAAGAAGCCTGAACTGTTTTGAAAACAAATTTACCATAGCCCAGTTGAGGAAGTCTGCCACAGCATCCTATTATGATAAATAGCGTGAAGTTTGTGTATATTAATAAATTTGGCTGCTGATAAATTTGTACATGTAATCGGTGTAAATATGTTTTATTTTGGGATTTTCATATAATACAGTATTGTCCATCAAAGTTGATGGAGCTAGTGTCATATTATAAGTTTTCAATAATTGTGTTCGAAATTCACTCATTTTTATCCCTTGCTTCCCTAGTTGCGAGTCTGGAGGGTTGGCAGCTCTGCTTTCTTGGAGGGACAAAAATATATTGCAAAATTATGAGTACGGATTTTCATGTTTTCATCACTGTGTGTTCCAAAAGAATTTGATACAATATTTTCATTTGATGTTTAGCTAATAACAAAATCACTTGCTATGCTATTCCATTATTTTTCTCTACTGACTGTTGACTGGAAGACATTATGGGATGGTCTATTATCATTCCACTAGCACAGGTTTATTGCTTCTCATCCAAAACCACTTGGAGAATAGCAGTAAAACATTACACGCACAGACATTCAATAGGGCTGCTGCATAGGCATTTTGAAAATCTTGTAGCAATTCCTCCTGTAGTGATAGGACATGTAATGTTCACTATGGCATCCATCTTAAATCTTATTGTTGCAACTCACTTCTCATCCCAAATTTTCAATTCTAGATTACACTCTGAGGGATCAGTCTTTTATTATTTTCCAAATTTCCCCAATTTTTTGGTTCCTATCTTCTTATATTGCCATCTTTTAATTCATGTGTTCTGTTGAAATTTCAGGTGCAGGAGAATTCTCCTGGTCATGCAGCCGGACTGGAAGCATTCTTCGATTTCATTGTGGCAATAGGAAACACAAGACTGGTAAATAATCTTGTTGGCTTAAGGGCTGGAAATTATGGACTTAGGTTTATCAATGGGGCGCTTTTCACCAATGCAGAATATTTCTTAGTCATGCAGAATTAATGAATCAAGGATCTCACTAATCTTTCTTTGCCAAAGGTGATGAAAACACAATCAAACCAGTCCATAAAAACACAATCAAACCTGTCCATGAAAACATAATCAAACCTGTCCATGAAAACACAATCAAACCAGTCCATGAAAACATAATCAAACCTGTCCATGAAAACACAATCAAACCTGTCCATGAAAACACAATCAAACCTGTCCATGAAAACATAATCAAACCAGTCCATGAAAACACAATCAAACCTGTCCATGAAAACACAATCAAACCAGACCATGAAAACACAATCAAACCAGTCCATGAAAACATAATCAAACCTGTCCATGAAAACACAATCAAACCAGTCCATGAAAACATAATCAAACCTGTCCGTCAAAACACAATCAAACCAGACCATGAAAACACAATCAAACCAGTCCATGAAAACATAATCAGACCAGTCCATGAAAACACAATCAAACCAGTCAATGAAAACATAATCAAACCAGTCCATATGGTTACTTGGTTACAGTCATCTCCATATTTGCTCCTGGCAAATGTTCTACATATCAGTCATATGTATATGGGTAATCTGCTTTGCAGTCAGTACTTTGCACTTTCAGTAGTCATGTGTTTTCTAACCTGAAAATAGTTTCTCCCCACTGTAATCAAATCACAGGACCATATCAGAAGTGACTGGTCTACTTATTCACATTCAAATTTTGTTTGATGAAGAAGGCGTTGTTTAGATAAAGGAATGGCATGTGAATTCATATGTAAACATTTAATATCTTGCTGGTTCTAACTGTACTCCAGTCACACTGTCTGAAAAACCTCAGTGGTATCAGTACATCGGAATGAGGAAGATGGTTGAAACTGTTTGTTAGCTGGATGGTGGGGGGAAATAGTTGTGTAGTCGCAGAAAGATGAGTTACTTTTTGTGCCAGTGTGTGACAGGTATTATTGTTTGCACACTAGTGAAATCTGTATCTTATGAAACCAGTTATGCTGCAAGGAGAGATAGAAAATTGTATTACCTTTCCCAGGCAGGTGATAATTGCCATATCATGACTAACAGGGCCCAGTTTTGAATCCTGACATTATTGATTTGCTTTTTTGGCACTAGGATGTGTTTGTAGTAATAAAAGTCCCTAGATTTGTCACCCGTGGCGAATATATAAATTAATGATGTATTACTTTCTTAACTACAATCACCACATTAAGCTTCTTAACTACAATCACCACATTAAGCTTCGTTTTGTTCCCTAGTCATCACAGGCCTCTCACTTAAGCTCACTCTTTTGATCCGAATGAGATGAGAGACATGTTAATCCAGGTATTGTTTGAAGTATGAACAGCTGTTCTTAAGCCAGGTTATGCAAGCTGACCAAAGAAAGTGTCACTCCACTGTTTCATAATCATGTGTAAGCAGTCAGTGGTGACAGTCGTGTATTGGCACAATGCAAACTTAGAGCATTGAGATTGTTTTGTAAGAGTCCTTGATAATGTTATACATATAACATATTAAAGTGAGCAGGGTACAGTAATATTGAATGAAACATAATTTTATTGGGAGAAAATGACATATACCTGTATATTGAGATCTTACTGAGTAGCGCATAAAATTAAACCTTGTGATAATATAATAATAATAATGATGATGATAATAATGGTGTTCAGTGCATGGTATATCTTATGATAAAAACTGTTTGGAAATGTGGAACCTGCAGACAGAGGTTACCTGCATATTATGAGCTGTTTTGTCTCTGTTGACAGATTTGACGTGTGTGTGTGTGGTTTAAAGGTGTGCATCAACAAAAAAATGTCTATCAACCAAATCAGAACCCAAATTAACAGTTGGTTCAGGGAAGATATCAACTTTGGGAAAGGAGCATTCTCTGTCCTTTATCCTTCAAACTTCTGATTATGTCAGTAATGTACTCAGTTCATGGAAATTATAATAAAATTAGATTCATGTCAGTAATGTACTCAGTTCATGGAAATTATAATAAAATTAGATTCATGATGCTTTCTGCTCATTTAATAAAGGCTGTCTTGAACTTGTGAGTTCAATAGTGAAATCAGTATACAAGAAAATTTGCTCAGTGGGTACAAACTGGTATTAGTGGTCACCTAAATTTGCTCAATGTATCCATTGGTCACTGTTTATGCTTACGAATATATAATAGTTTTTGCATGTAATGGTTGGTTGGCATAAATATTAACAGTTTGGATTCGTAAAGAAAATTAACAAACTAAGCATTTCTTACTCAAAACAAACATTGTCTTAATTTGTCAATTCTCAAAATAAACATATTGTCCTAATTCTTCATTCTAAGACTTTGGGGCCCCAAGTGGCCGTGTGGTCTAAAGTGCTCTCCATCACAGATCACTGCCATATCACCTCTGTCTGTGTGGGTTCGAGTCTTGGGCTCGGCCAATGTGGATATGTGAGAAAGCTTGCCAGTAGCTTCTCGTGGGTCGGTGGTTCTTTCCGGGGTTTTCCCGGGTTCTTCCTCCACCATTAATACTGGCCGCCATGTATAGCCTATCTTGTGCTGAAAAATGGCGTTAAACCCTATAACAACAACAATAACAACATTCTAAGACTTTAAAATATTGCTTCAGATTTCTATCATAGCTTTTCTTAAACCTGTATCACCATGGTGCTCACTAGTGTGTCACCTCTATATAGACCACCTGTCTGAAGGACCACTCCAGTGGCCTAATGGTTATAGCATCCACCTTGGATGCAGGAGGTCACAGATTTGAACCCTGGCCAAGTCATACCAAAGACTTATAAAAATTGTACATACAGCTACCTCGCTTGGTGCCCAGCATTAATAGGTTAGTGTTATGACTGGTCGGCCTAGCGTCAGGATAATGTGACTGGGTGGGATATGAGGCTACATGGCTGTAGCATAATGCCCCAGTGCTCAACATCACTATAAACTGTGACACTGCAGACATCTTAGTAATATGTCTGAATTTTTTTAAAGCTATGTTTACAAAAAATCCAGATCCTGTCTGTGAGTGCCATTTTTGACCAGCATGTGGCATATCCATAATATACAGGGATTTTTTTTTTAAACGTCCTGATTGTTTGAATTTGTTATTGTGTAACTACCATTATTACTTGTATTTTGCTGTATTTGAATTCAGTGTATAATGTCAGCATAATACAATAAACATGAAATAATATGAATGATCTGTGTATAATGTCAGCATAATACAATAAACATGTCAACATAATACTGTAACCATGAAATAATATGAATGATCTGTGTATAATGTCAGCATAATACAATAAACATGAAATAATATGAATGATCTGTGTATAATGTCAACATAATACAATCAACATGAAATATGAATGATCTGTGTATAATGTCAGCATAATACAATCAACATGAAATAATATGAATGATCTGTGTATAATGTCAACATAATACAATCAACATGAAATAATATGAATGATCTGTGTATAATGTCAGCATAATACAATCAACATGAAATAATATGAATGATCTGTGTATAATGTCAGCATAATACAATCAACATGAAATACTATGAATGATCTGTGTATAATGTCAGCATAATACAATCAACATGAAATACTATGAATGATCTGTGTATAATGTCAACATAATACAATCAACATGAAATACTATGAATGATCTGTGTATAATGTCAGCATAATACAATCAACATGAAATACTATGAATGATCTGTGTATAATGTCGGCATAATACAATCAACATGAAATACTATGAATGATCTGTGTATAATGTCGGCATAATGCAATCAACATGAAATACTATGAATGATCTGTGTATAATGTCAACATGATACAATCAACATGAAATAATATGAATGATCTGTGTAGGTTTTGTGTTCATTATTCTTTGAAATTACAACTTGTTTAAGAGACAGCCACCCCACCTCTTTTTCCATAAAGTCCTCAAACATTTAGATGTACCTGAATTCCTTGGTTTTTCCCCAAGTTTAAAATCTGAATCCAAAATTAAATTTTCTCCTTAGGAACCACATTAAAAAAAGAAATCTTGAAAGTGCTGTTGACTCATTTGAAGAATATAAAATTGTTTTCACTGGATGGATCCATAGTCATTGACTAATTATCAAATTTTGTGTTAATTGTTTTTTGATGGCATGTCAACACCAGAAAGACTGTAATGGCAAGATACCTCTTGTCATCCGACATGGTACATTTGTACAACCTTGACTAATCTTTAACTTGAACGCATTCAGTTGAAAACTCTTTGAAAATTAAAAAAAGTTTACCAAGTCCTTGAAAAGTCTTTGATTGGTTTAAAACTTTTAAAGTTTTGTCACAAAATTCTTCATTTTATATGAGGAAATATCAAACTTTAAGGCTGAATAATATTGCAGGGCCTTCCATTAGATTTAAATTTGGAGGGTGAATTGCCAGAGTAGGGGGATTTGGGACCTCCACCAGGGAGTGGGGATATAGGTGGGTTTTTTTCTTTTTCAAGTAGCTGGTGTAAAGTAAAATTAGCTAGGTAAATTACCTGGCTCCCAGCTGATAAGGAAAACTCTATGTAACATTTTTTAAAATCAGAAACTTTGTTATTCATATATTGTTCAAATAATATATTGAAAAATATGGGATAAAATTAAGTGGATTAGAGCATTGCTCTGGTTTATAGCAGAAGTGGAAGGTTGCAGGTTTTGAACCCCAGCCGAGTCATACCAAAGACTTATAAAAATGGTACTAATGGCTGCCTCACTAGGCATTCAGCATTAAGAGGTTAGTGCTAGGACTGGTTGGCTTGTTGTCAGGATAATGTGGCTGGGTGGGACATAATACTACATATCTTACAGTCTTTGAATGTCTTTGACAGTTTGGGAAAAATGAGGTAGCATTTTCAAGGACTTGAAAGTTTGGGAAAATCATGCATATTACCCTGAGGTCTTTAAAAGTCTTTGAAAATCGAAATAAACCCAAACAGTTTTTAAAACATCAATTATAATAACGCATTTAAAGCAGTGTTGATGTCTGTTAAGAGAACAATTTATTTTGTATTAAATCTGATGCATAAGTTGCATATTTCTGAAATAACAATGAATGTTGACCCATCTTCCAGATCATTATAAAGCAATTTTAGGAAATTATTTATAGTTTGAATTTCATCATGAAACAATGTTGTAGTGTTTTGCATTCATTGGTTTCTCATATAACTTGCATACAAAATATTAGTGAAAATAGGTCTTGGAAATATATGTGGTCTTTGAAAGTTTGGGAATAATCTTTGAATTTATCATTCAGAATTCTGTATGAACCCTGCCCAGTGCTAGGCATCGCTATAAACTGCCATACTGCAGATATCATAGTGATATGACTGAAAAATTGTGAAAGCTACGTTAAAAATCCAAATCACACACACACACACTCAGTGGATTAGATGATTCATGACATCAGTAGATATCAGATGGAGTAGCATCCCTTTGTTACATTGGTAACCAGATGGAGTAGCATGCCTTTGCTGTGTGGGTATGCTAATTGTTTTTTCTCTAACATTTGCTCCTATTTATGCAGTGATAAACAAAGTGTCTATTTTATTTTTGTAATAAATTATGTTCTTGATTGGTCTTTTGGGGGAAAAGAAGCAGTCTGAAGCTGTACAAACCATTTCCAACCTGGGTATCTCTGGGTATGGACTTGTAATACAGTAAAACCTGTCTTGAAAGACCACTGTTATGTGAGACCATCTGTCATGAGAACCCTTATTCTTAATACAAAGATTACTGATTATGCAGTGTTATAACCTGCTATGAGAGACCACCTGTTTTGAGAGACCATACTTTTTTGACAGAAGGAGTGGTCTTTCAAGACAGGTTCTACTGTAATAGAGCCAGAATTCTGTTTTTAAAGGCTGAATAGCTCATTTGACTGTTTCATCCCTGTTGATTTCTTGTCTTTCTAATACAGAATCAGGATAATGACACATTGAAGGAGCTGCTAAAGGGAAGTATTGAGAAGCCCATCAAGATGACAGTGTACAGCAGTAAAACCCAGTCTGTCAGAGAGGTCTCCATTACTCCCAGCCACAACTGGGGAGGGCAGGGGCTTTTGGGAGTTAGCATAAGGTATAATTCAAATCGGCCTTAAAATTATTTCCTTTGCAAGCTATTCACATAATTTTTCTTTAAATTTGAATAGAAAGCAAGACATAGAGAAAAATTATATAAACAATCATAATCATTAACAGAAGTTACACAGGAGGAATGGTAGGTAATCAAGTTTAGAAATTTTTGGGGAAAATTGGGGATTTACCAGGGAAACTTAAGTGCCATACTGGATGTTGAGAGTCATTTATCACCAAATATTGTAACACTGTCTAGATGGAGCCATGTGTATCCATCTCAAAAAGCTTGTCTAGCTTTTCGTCACAAATGGCAACTTGTCTGGATTAAAGGAAAATATATCTTTACATATTGTCCTTTATATTGAATAAAATACACAAGAAATGCATACATTATACTCTGTTGAAAGGATCAAGAAAAATGAGAGACCCTTAAAGTCCAAGAGATGTTTTACACTGCCTTTCCACAACTGTTATGCATCAATAGTGTTTACCATTTTATTTCCCTCCTCTTTAATCGGGTCCCTTTTATTTACAGGAATGTTGTTTTACAATGCACTATGTGTATATTGTCATAGCTAGTATCTAATAAACCTGTATCTCACTTTTAGATCCTGTTGTTTATTTCTACCAAATTTTACAGTTTTTATTTTTTTTCTTCATCATAGCAAACAAAACAAAGCATAAAAAGATGTTTTGTACTTTGCCAATGTAAATGTCTAGGGTAGGATCGAATGCTGTGCCTAGTACAGGTAATTTTCAGCTATTTACACAACAGTTAGAACTCAAAATGAACATTCAACATACAGGTAGGGAATGATTCATAATACTTTGTGCTTCAGATTTTGTTCCTTTGAAGGGGCCAATGA
This sequence comes from Sinohyriopsis cumingii, assembly GCA_028554795.2. Classification (NCBI taxonomy): domain Eukaryota; kingdom Metazoa; phylum Mollusca; class Bivalvia; order Unionida; family Unionidae; genus Sinohyriopsis; species Sinohyriopsis cumingii. The sequence goes on from CM068833.1 coordinate 5,860,607, forward strand.
AAATGTATGGCATGTCTTGGTAAGTAATTTTTCTTTTGTATCCACAGTAAGAAATAGAAATCACATATTCTTAACAAGATTGAGTCTTTTTTCGGAGTTAAAGATTTCTTCATATTGTTTAAATTTTTCTTATATTTTTCAGATCAGATTATTTTTGTTAATTAAAAATATGCACCAACTGACATTGTAGTTTCCACAATGGGGTTGGGTGTCTAGGTTAGGATAATGTGCTTTCTGTAGGGTGGTATCAGGTTTTTTGCCAGTGATAGTATCAGGCACTGTGTTTAGGGTAGGATCATGTGCTTTCTGTATGTTGAGATCAGGTCCTTAATGAGAGGATCTTTTACTTATGTCTAGGGTAGGATCATGTGCTTTCTGTATGTTGGGATCAGATCATCAGTGAGAGGATCTTGTACTTATGTCTAGGGTATGATCATGTGCTTTCTGTATGTTGGGATCAAGTCCTCACAGAGAGGATCAGGTACTTGTGTGTAGGGTAGGATCAGATCCTCAATGAGAGGATCTTGTACTTATGTCTGGGGTATGATCATGTGCTTTCTGTATGTTGAGATCAGGTCCTCAGTGAGAGGATCTTGTACTTATGTCTAGGGTATGATCATGTGCTTTCTGTATGTTGGGATCAGATCCTCAATGAGAGGATCTTGTACTTATGTCTAGGGTATGATCATGTGCTTTCTGTATGTTGGGATCAGGTCCTCAATGAGAGGATTAGGTACTTGTGTGTAGGGTAAGATCATGTGCTTTCTGTATGGTGGGATCAGGTACTTGTGTCTAGGTTACGATCGTGCTTTCTGTATAGTGGGATCAGGTCCTGAATGAGAGAATCAGGCACTTGTGCTTAGGGTAGGATCATGTGCTTTCTGTAGGATGGGATAAGGTGCTCTATCAGTGAGAGGGTCAGGCACTGTGTCTAGGGTAGGAATAGGTGGATTGTTCTAGGGTAGGATAAAATCTGTGGTAGGAAGGGGTACATTGTTGAGGGTAGGATCTAATGCTGTGTTTAGTACAGTTATTTTCAGCTATTTACAAAACAGAACTCAAAAAGAACATTCAACATAGAGCTAGGGAATGATTATTAAAGTGTAGTTCTAAATTGTAAAGTCAAAAAAGTTAAAGATAAAATCATTTCTTTTGAACTTTAATGCTTTAATTATATTAAACCAACAACAAATTATTTAAAGTAAATTTACAAAAGAGGTGGGATTCTCATCCCTTGGTTATATGGCACATTTGTTTAAGTGACTGTCATTATTTATTTGGCTTTGGCATGTCACGTGAAAGAACAAAATGTTAAAATTTACCTATTTCTTAGAACCACACAAATCGAACATAATACTCTTAGATGCTGTATAATGTAACATTATAACAAAACAGCTGAAACGTATCCAAGAACATAATAAACAGTGTTTCCTCTTCGAATGTGTGTCTATATATATATATATATGTATATATATATATATATATATATATATAGAGTCTTTTTTTAATTTCTTTTTCTCCAGGAATTGCAACCTAACTCACCAGCTGATTTAGCAGGTCTAAAATCCAACACAGATTACATCATTGGTGCAGATTCTGTTTTACACGAGGTAAAGATAGTATTCTGTTTCATCGCCTAAATGCTGTGTACATCAGTTTGATTTATCAGCCCTTTTTGTCCATTTAATATTTAGTTTTTGTTCTACTGGTCAAAGGCCAGGAAAGCTTATGGGATGGCCAGTTGTCCATTTGCCATTAGGAAAAATTTATGACCATTGCTCCTTAATTATTTGGATGATTGCCACAACATTTTACCAGGGCTGAGCGAGTTCTTTTTTTTTCTTCATATACTGTCGAGGGCAAGGGGTTTTAGAAAATTAACTCGTCTTAAGACTTGACTGATTGATAGAACAAAGTCCCTTGCCCTAAATTTGTTTTTATAATTAGTTGCACAAAAATCGGTTGCATTCTTCTAGTATGCACACATTTTTGTGTCAGAAAATGTTTTTTCGAATGAGACGGAGTTAAAGAGAGTGATCATCTGTTTCATTTCAGTATCATGTTCTTTTATTATTTTAAAAGGGTCTTTATCATTCGAATACATTCCCCAATCACATTACTTAGCAATATTAGCTTGCTACCTCGCTAATCTAGCCCTGCTAAATGATGATAATTGTTTTCCCCAGTCTACATCAATAGAGAAAGGGAAATAACTCTAGTTCATGATTTCCCCTTGAAACCACCTTTCCTAGTGTAGTGTCAGCAACTCTTAATTTAATGTCCTTCAGGACATGTTGGCTATTGTCTTGCATTTACCATGTCTAAGACTCAAAATGTCTTGATTGCGAGGTCATGTGCACTGCTTATTACCCTGCACTCAGAAATTAACACAATAATGAAATCTAAAGTTGTTTATTTGATGTAATCTTATAGATGACCACATGCACGTCTCTGGGTCTTTCTGCCTCTGAATTCAATTAATGTATGTATCATAACATTTTCCCACCCAGCTGCCAGTCAAAGCCTTTGAACTTACCGCCCAGCTATTGCATCATGTTCTTTTGATGTACTCTTATAATGGCAACATGTGCATCAAGGGGTCTTTCAGTCACTGAATTCTGTCATTGTAAATACCAGCACAGCTAACTGATGAACACATTTTGCCACTAAGCAGTTGGCTGAAGTAGGACTGGTAAGTCTTTGAATTTTGCTGCACACCTATTTCATGCATATGGAGGACTCCTGCCTAAGTGATTTTCTGCATCCAAATGTGTGTGATTAAGAAATCTGCCAACCATTATGCTTTTGGCGTCGTCATTGTGCTTTTATTCACAGAATCGTCTTACACTGTGTTTGGATTATGCTTTTTTTTCTATGTTTAAAAATAAAAATAAAGCAATAAAAGTTGTGTTTGTAATTTACATCATCATCTCTTTTAATTCCACTCATCATTAAAAATTTAGACTATTCTAAATAGAAAGACTGCTGCATAAGAATGGCATCAGATATAATTTGTCCATCATACAGCTATGGGTATTTCCCATTTTTTTATTTATAGCACCTACTTGGCCTATTTCCAAGAAAACAGGCAGGTTTCTTACCTATGAAACTTTGCCAGTAGATTCATTATGTTGGTAATGAATATAGTTTGTCTGTACTTTCAAATAAAATGGCGCCCGAGATTAAAAAGGATGATTTAACTCTGCTTTATACATTGGTAAAGAAGAATCTGAATTGAGAACAGAATCTGTGGACTAAAATCATTATTCAAAAGTTATAGCTATGTACTGATGTAGACTGTGAGTGTCAGATGTAAATAATTTTACAGTATGTTTTGTGTTTATATTCTGGTTCTAATCCACATGGATTTTGCCCTGTGTATTCTGGTTCTAATCCACATGGATTTTGCCCTTTGTGCCAAGTATTTTGAGCTGTAGATCCAGGTTAGCAGTAAAAATAAATTACATTTTTGACTTTTAATATCTGTATATTAGGTATGATGTTGTAGCCTGAACAGAGTGAGGGTACTAGTGTTAATAGTAGTAATATTTAGCATTTTATGCTCAGATTGTGCTTTTTGCCAGTTTGTTAATAGCAAAAATTACGCTTAGACATTTCTTGGGGTTGGCATGTATGATATCAACAAAGGGTTTTCACGAAAATCTTGCGATGTCTAGATGAGCCAAATCAAAACAGTTCCACTTGGACATTGATTATGGCCACAGTAATGGCCATCGTAAAAAATCCCATGACCTCCCACATGCTCCAACCACTTAGACCACTAGAACAGTTTTTGTTATATGTAAAGTTTTGTATTATTTGTTCAAATTTTATATATTGGGTTGGTTTTTTTTTTGCATTTTGCGACAGTAAGATTTTTCCACCTGTTGAAATTAATTTTTTTTGCTGGTGACAGTATGTTTTAGTTGAAGTTAGGGTCTTTTGTTTGTACAGGAGAAGTAGAAACCAGAAAATGGTTTATAGTCAGCAAGAAACTTTTTCCTTTAAGATATAACAATTTTAATGAATTGTGAAAAAATATTCACTTCCAAGCAAATCATAAAACTGTTTGTTTTCTTGTTATAGTCTGAAGATCTGTTCACACTGATAGAGAGCCATGAGGGGAAGCCACTTCGACTCTATGTGTACAGTTCAGAGACTGATGGCTGCAGAGAAGTCACAATCACTCCTAATAGTGCATGGGGAGGGGAAGGAAGGTAGCAATGACTGGTTGTTTCCAATCCCCGTTTTTATTAGTTTTGTGTGTAGACTATATAGCCATATTTGTGCTGATGTGCCAGTAGATGCTGGTACGTATTGTGAGTAAGCCACATAGACATTATTGTGCAGGAGAAAGTGTGAGACTGACCTTGACATTGAATACAGAGTGGAAATGACAAACTGTTACAAAAGTTGACAGTCAACAGAAACTGGGGGCCCCGGGTGGTCTAAAGCGCTCTCCGTTACGAATCACTGCCATCTCACTTCTGTCTGCGTGGGTTCGAGTCTAGGATTCGGCTAACATTGGTATGTGAGAAAGCTTGCCAGTAGCTTTTCGTGGGTCGGTGGTTCTTCCTGGGGTTTTCCCGGGTTCTTCCTCCACCATTAATACTGGCCGCCATGCATAGCCTATCGTGTGCTGAAATATGGCGTTAAACCCAACAACATTCGAGAACGAAACTTTGCACAGTTATGTAGCGTAAATGTGAAATGAAAGTGCAGATATTTTACTGTGACAGGATTGCAGAATAGAACGTGAAATGAATGTGCAGATAAATGTACTATGGCATGATTGGATGGTATAATGGGAAATGAAAATGCAGATATATGTACTGTGGCATGATCACATAGTATAATGTGAAATGAAAATGCAGATACATGTACTGTGAAATGATTGCACAGTATAATATGAAATGAAAATGCAGATATATGTACTGTGGCATGATTGCATGGTATAATGGGAAATGAAAATGCAGATATATGTACTGTGGCATGATTGCATAGTATAATATAATGGGAAATGAAAATGCAGATATATGTACTGTGAAATGAAAATACAGATATATGTACTGTGAAATGATTGCACAGTATAATATGAAATGAAAATGCAGATATATGTACTGTGAAATGAAAATACAGATATATGTATTGTGGCATGATTGCATAGTATGATGTGAAATGAAAATACAGATATATGTACTGTGAAATGATTGCACAGTATAATGTGAAATGAAAATGCAGATATATGTACTGTGAAATGAAAATACAGATATATGTACTGTGGTATAATTGCATAGTATAACATGAAATGACAATGCAGATATATGTACTGTGACATGATCGCACATTAAAATGTGAAATGAAAATGCAGATGCATGTACTGTGGCATGATTACAGATCTTAATGTGAAATAAAGGTGCCGATACAGGGATGGTCCTGGCTTTTAAAAAGCTGTCGCCAAAAAAATCGCCAACCTCAATATTTTGTCACCAATTTTCAAAAAGTGTCGCCAAAAAAAGTAGTGTACATTTTTCCAAGTGTTAATTTAGTCTATTAATGTAACAGGCAATGAAAATTACAAAAGATGGATTAGTTAATACTTTAATTACAAGAAGCATTAACAAAATGTTACAAAGTCTTACATGAAGATCCGTCGCGATTTTAGGGCTGCCCACTTGTTGAATGCAGTTTCAAAGTCTAATTTTTCACATCTGTACATGCTGATTCTCATTAAATTCTCGAGAGATGAGATGCAGAGCTTATTTCTGATGTCAGTTTTTATGAAGTTCATCTTACTGAATCCACGTTCACAGTGTACAGTGCTCACAGGTAACACCAGTAGTCTCTCAGCAGCCCCCCCCCCCCCCCGCCCCATGGCTAGCTTCACAAAGCTTGTAGCGAATTGCTTCCTAAATCCCAAGAATGATCACTGAATGCTGTATAAATTTTCTCGACAAGAAAAATAGGATCTCCATTCCCGCGAATGAAACTTACACGAGTCAACACCTGGCAATATTGGACCGTATATATAAGCATAAATTCACACCCATTTTAGGGATTCTTTCACTCCTGTATTTTGAGAAATAAATAATTATTATTAATTATGCAAAACTGTTCTTTTTTTTTTTGCTATTTCTTGTTGCGGAGTTTAAGTCTCTGCAGCCGTAACACAGGACTGATGGCAAAAGGAAAAGTTCAATGAGTAAAATGCTGCACTGGCGACAGATGTAATTGTGATTTAGATTGTTTCCATTTGCTTTGTATTTATACACAGTTGTCGGTACTTCAAAGCTTATCAGTTTTCTATGAAGGTTCAGCAAAACTATTGTATTCGTATATGTATAAAAAAAAACAGAAGGATTAGCCATTCAATTAATTGTATCTATTCTATTCGCGTCTTCAGAAGTCGGTCAGTTGTAGGTATAGTGCGGTAGCATGATTGACTGTATCGCAGCATACAGTACTCAGCCCAGATGTCAGCATAAGCAGATTATGATGTAACAATGCACTGTAAAGATGGGGTTGTCAATAAGAACAAAGGATTGTTTGTGTAACAGATTGATACCAATGCATTGCTTTATCAAGTTTGTGGCTTCCTTTCGTTCTGCCTTTTAATTTATCCAGGCCAAATCCGTGAATGTATGTACAAATTAAATAACCAAAAAGTATGTCGCCAAAAAAATCGCCAGATGGGATATTTTTGTCGCCAATAAGGAAAAAACATCGCAATTTGCGACATTGGCGAAGCCCAGGACGATCCCTGCGATATATGTACTATGACATGATCGCATATTATAATGTGAAATGAAAGTGCTGTTATATGTTCTGGGGCATGATTAATACATCAGAAAATGTGAACATAGACAGGAAAAAAAGGTTTACTTTAATTCTTTCTTAAAATGATTGCACATTAACATTGATAACATGCCGTTGTAAAGAATAACTTAAAGTTACCTCAGATAAGTGAATTCTTGAGTGCCTCACATGTCTGGCAGTACTTTAAAACTTTAGACTGGCATAAATGAGATGCAGTGTCTTCCAACATCATATAATGAAGAGACTGGTCAGTAGCATTTTCCCATCCTAATAAAACTGCCATACCATTCGCAAAAGGAACCTTTCTGATTTTAGTTGGAATTCCACATTTTTAAAATGCAGACTGGTTTTTCTTTCTTCGTTAAAATTTTCTGTCGAATTGTTCCGTTTCTTTTAGTCTGATTATTTTTTCCTGGATATGATCTGAGTTGGAGAGAAGGTAACAAGACATCAAGAGACTGTATATTGGAATTTGACAGAGGACATAGGAATTCATTTGTGCATATTTGTTGCAGTTTCAAGTTATAAATTGTTAAAGTAAAAAATGCATTATATAAGCAAATAAATATGGTAACAAGTATAGCCAAATATACTTTCTGATGTAGTGCCAAGCTGGACTCTTCTGCTAATATGTAAGGTATAATCACAACATGACTAGTAGTAAACTGTCTATTGCTTGCTCCAAAATAGCCAGGCCCAAAAAGTGATGTACCCAGTATCACTCTCAATATCTGGGACTTGGGCTAGTTCCTTGGAAACTAAATCTTGTCCTAACTGACTTATAGCTTGTCTTGGGCACTAGGCAAATGGATATGTAAAGCCATGGCAAACAGAGACCATGTGTGTCATAAAAATTGCACTAAGCCATGTTTAATCACATTTTCTTTCTATCATTGAGAAATCAGTAGAAATTGAGTAACACCAAATCTGCAAATTCAACAAAATCCCTCTCCTCCAACATTTTTTAGCTGTATAACATCCACAAGTCACATGGATAAAGTCTGTTTCATTTAATATTTGGTGACATGTTTTTTTCAATATAGACTGGCCTGCTGCTAAAGTGTGTATCAGACTAGAATGAATCTGTGACGCATGGTTTCAAATTAAAGAAACCTATCTGTTTTCTTGGAAATCTGCCATGTACAGTTACTGTAAATAGAAAATAAGAAAATTGTTCAACATGCATTGTCAGTTTGTTGCACAAGTCAAAAATATAAGATCAATAGACAGACGTCTATAATGGATAAATACACAGCAGCCAGTAATCACACGACTAGAGCCTCAAACTATACTTGTTAGTCCATGTCTCACTTGCTCCTGATGTTGCCAGATATAATCTTTGATCTAAACTTGGAAACAGTTTTTTTTTTTTTTACATGAACTAAGCAGGTATCTTGTGGCTAATTTTATTACCCGGGTAATTATGAATGGGCAGGTACTTGAATACCTGGGTACACGTTGAAACCTTTAGTTGTACGTGAGTTTTATTCAAGATTGTAGGTCATTTAAGGCTGGCTCCATTTGATTAGATACAGGACTCACTTTAGCCCATTCTTTTGTACTGCATGAGTGCTTTAAAAATATTACTAATTTCATGTTTCACTTAAACTTGGAAGACTATGATATTATTGTCAGAAGAGAAGAAATAATTTAATTTTCTCCTCTAAAGAAAATCGCATCTGGAACAGGCCTAATTAAGGTACAGGCAATTCAAAGTAGAGTGCAGTTTTCATTTCTTTCTTGGGCAATTTAGCCCTGCAAGCTTTAAAACTATATCACCATGATAAGTTTAAGATGGCTCAAATAAAAGTAAAGACATTTTGATCAAAACATCTCTGTCTTAAGAAAGACACGGTGGCATTGATGGTCTTGAACTCAGATATACTATTATGGAGCAAATACAAAATCTGGCAAAATAGTCCGCAAAGCACCGATTTAAGAAAGTGAATCTTTTGCAGAGCTTGTATTAGTTGTTACGTGTTTGGGCTTTTAAACAGGAATAAGAAAAAAGTGAAGACAACATGCTTTGTAAAATTTAACAAGTAATTTATTTCCCTAGAAAAACAAGGTAAAAATGAGGAGAAGAACTTGCAGTTTTAGGAATAAACTCCAAAAGTAATCAGGGAATAATCCAAGAATTAAAAATTAGAAATCATAGTAGTAAAATGCTATAATGAATTTGAGTTTGAGTCCTGACAAAAATCCAAAATGGAAGGCGATGATGTATCATAGTTTTGTACATGTCCCCTTATTTAGAAGACTGAAAGGTGATCTTGGCACATAACAATATTCATACATATTCAATGCACAGATTTAGCTCGGAAACAATAGAGTAATGCTTATATAGCTAGAGTGGAAATCTTTAAAATGTCTTGATTTCAATAGAGCCCTAACAGGATGGATCAGGAAGAGAGAGAGATGGACATTAAAGTATTCGGTATGAACTATGGCTGTTACCTCTTGTGCCTCTTTTTTTTTCTTCTACTCCCAGTTATTTTTGTGATACAATCCAGGTAGCATCTCTGCAGCAATAGAATTGACAAAATTCTAGGGTAGTTTACAAGTTGGATCCAGTTGCACAGATCCAGGTCTGTTATTGAATATTGTGCTGGAAAATTTGTGGTGTATGCAGTTTGTTACAACAAATCAGTAGAACAAGCAACATGTATCCTGATCTGCTATGCATGTCTTGGTCTGTGTTGTTTACAGTGAATCTGATTGACACATGAGTATTATTGTACCTCGGAAGTGCATTCAAAGTTACAAGTTAATTTTCATTTCTTGTCGCATTGGCCATAACAAGTTGATTTCTATTTCTTACAGCATTGGATGTGGAATTGGATATGGATACCTGCACAGGATACCCAAATGTCAGTTCCCCTCATCCAGGCATACATCATCTGGGGTTACAGTCAACTCCACTCCACAAACAACACATACTCCACAAAAAACTACAGATGGGTTTTCAGAGGTGAGTTCTTGAACTGTATCAAGCATAATAAAGTGAACATTTGTTCAGACATTTTCATTACTACTTTGGTTCCATTACCTGATCATAAGGCATGACCTCTACATCACAAATATTGTCCACCCAAGCTAGCTTTCTTGCAGCATTGTAGTAAAAGTATTCTGCCTGTTTAGCTGGAAATCAGATAATAGTAATCTTCCCATGGATAGTGGAAGCTCCTGGGTAGTGAAACCCTTGGATATTGGAAGTCCCTGGGTATTGAAACCTCTGGTAGTGGAATCAGTGCTGGATCTCATCTGTTACATCAGTTACTATTTTGGCTCGTGTTAGGAAGCATTTTTTTTGAGAACTAGCAAAACCAATATTCATTTGTCTGATTTTTCTCACAGGGGAGTAGACTTCACATTTAACATGTATAATTTAAATTGAAAATTAATTAGTGCGTCATTTAATATCAGCCCTATTGATGTTGGCATCATGTTAATGTATATTTTTATTGTAGGTGTCACTTAGTTCAACACTTCCTGGTTTGCTGCACAGTAATTTATCATTAAATACAGGTAACCACTTCCTCTCTTCTGTCTTAACATTCTTAGCATTTTTTGGGAATAGCACACTATTGGGAGGATTTTCGTAAAGGGTGTGTGGGTAGGGGGATTTATTGAAGGAAAAGTTACCATATCATCTTTGTTTTTCAGAACAGGTTTGTTTTTCAACATAACATTTTTTGGCCAAAATAATATTTTAAGCATTACTGTTTTTGGACAAAGTGGGTTTGAGACATTGTCTGTGGGGACCTTGTGTCTCATTTTGGGGTGCTGTACAGATATTATGAACGTTCTGAGAGAGTGACAGATGTATAGTGAAGTTGTTTGCATTTGCAACATGATCAGTGGAGAGAATGCTGGCATACCTATGTGTTACTTTCATGTACTTTGGCTGGAATTTCATTGGATATTGTACTTACGGAAATTGCACAAGACCTGTTCCCATGTGCTCAAAAAACTTAGCCTGAATCTTCAGCTGTTATTAAAATAGGGAAAACAAATTTTGCCAGACTAGACATACCAGTTTCTGAAGTGCAGTTAATGAATTACCAAATATATAAAAAAAATAAAAAAGTTATTTGCTCTTTTATTTTTTTACAATTTGCCTCTGAAGTCCTGGAAGTGAACATAACCAAGTGGAGCTAGCAGTTTTCTGAATAGGTGCACATCTGAAGCAAGGCCAAGCTGTATATAACCCATAATATGTCCATATTCAAACACCAAACTAAAGGGAATTAAATAATAATACCTACAATATATAAGGTGATTTTTAAATAGCCAGTATAACCAGTGTGGAAAACCAAGGAAAATTCTTTTTCTTTATAAATATAACCCTGTGCTAAATATGAAATTGTAGAGCGCCACCTTTACAAACAGAAATCTCCTGAGTGCTTGCAAGTAATCACATGGCTTGTATGATTGCATTTTAGCCTCACTGATTATGATGATGAAGAGCTTATTGAAAGTCTTTCATCTTTAATTCATCCGTTGTCTGTCATCCATCAACCATCTGTCTGTTAAAACAAGTTTATCACTACTTCTAAACTTTATAGATCAGGGGTCTCAAACTCAAATCACCCTGAGGGTCGCATGAGGGTATTTTTAATGGCCCAAGGGCTACACCACCTTTGTTATCTCTCATAACAGCTTGTGAAGCCAGTCATTTTACAGGCCATATGATACAGCTTGGCATGCCCAATGTTTGAGACCCCTGACATCGATGATTTACACAGAACTTTACACACATTCATCATATGGTCTAGTTGCACCTAAATGAATATATCTGTACTCAGACATCTAATATGGCCACCATAGTATCGATCTCGAAAGTCACTACTTCTTCTGAATAGGTCATCGTATCAGTTAAAAGACTACCTTGGATGTCTAGTTAGTCCATAAAAACTGTTGTACCACTCGGGTGGCCTTGTAGTTAGAGCATCTGCCTTGGATGCAGGAGGTCATGGGTTTGATCCCCGGCCGAGTCTTACCAAAGACTTACAAAAGTGGTACTAACAGCTGCCTCGCTTGTTGCTCAGCCTTAAGAGGTTAGAGTTAGGACTGGACGGCCTGGTGTCAGAATAATGTGACTGTGTGGGACATCATGCTACATGTCTGCAGCATGATGCCCCAAGTGCTAGGCATCACTATGAACTGCCACACTGCAGACATCGTTGCAGTATGACTGAAAAATTGTTAAAGCTATGTTAAAAATCCAAATCACACACACACACATGTATTCTGTAAACTTATTAGTGTATATAACATTACACAATCATGTATTCTGTACACTTATTAGTGTAAACAACATTACACATGTATTCTGTATACTTATCAGTGTATTTGGATTACACAGATATTCTGTACACTTTTCAAAGTATTTGGATTACATAGATATTCTGTAAGCTTTTCAAAGTATTTGGTATTATACAGGTATTCTGTACACTTTTCACTGTATTTGGATTACATGGGTATTCTGTACACTTTTCAGTGTATTTGGATTATATAGGTATTCTCTATACTTTTCAGTGTATTTGGATTATATGGGTATTCTGTACACTTAAGTGTATTTGGATTACATAGGTATTCTGTAAGCTTTTCAAAGTATTTGGTATTATACAGGTATTCTGTACACTTTTCAGTGTATTTGGATTACATAGGTATTCTGTACACTTTTCAGTCTATTTGGATTATATGGGTATTCTGTACACTTAAGTGTATGTGGATTACATAGGTATTCCATAGCTGCCAACCCTCACAAATTTGGTGTGAATTTCACGACTTTTTCAGCGATTCACGGATTCACGCTGCAAGTAAAAAATTCACGAATTCTCCAATCCTCAATTATTTAAAATCTTTAATAGAATAACCGATTTCCCGTTAAGCGCTAGTCGTGATATTCGCAGTTGCCGAAATGGTCCGGTACTGCTGGTCGCAATATTAGTAGATCTACAGCCGATTAGTACAGCTCGCCTGGTAGCAAGCATTTTAGCCTATTTTAATCTATATGTATAAGAGTAGTTTTACAAATGCTTTTGAGAGAAACTGAGGCCTAACTGGATTTTTGCTCCATTCATGCGTCACCATCACTGATTTGAGTTACCTTTCAGCATTGCATGTAAGATCTTGAAAATGTCTTCACAACCAAGGAAAAAGAAATGTATTACTCAAAAAGTGAAGTTTAATTTGGAATATATCAAAAATTGGCCGTGCATTCAGACATTAAACATTGATATTCATGTTTTTTGCACTCAGTGTGCCATCGCAGAGACGATGTGAGGAAGCACGTTGGTTGCAAAAAAACACGTAGAAGTTGGGAAAATTAAGAATTTGCAGATTTCAGCTCTGGAATATTTTAAACAATTGGTGGAAGAAATGCAGGCTACCAACGCTGAAGCATTATTTGTGAGTTTTCTTGTCGAACACAATCTATCTTTATCAGCTGGAGACCATGCTAAATATTTGTTCTGACAAATGTTGCTGGACTCTAAAATCGCTTCCAAATTTTCCTGTGGTATAACCAAAAGTGCTGCAGCTCCTGTGCATTCCTCACAGCAACAGTGCAAGCGAAAGTGTGTTTTCTCTAGTGAAGAAAAATAAGACTTTAGGGCCTCCTTAGCTTCAGAAAATTTTTCGGTAATTTTAGTCACCAAGATCAACCAGCAGGCAAGAAGTCTGAACTGTTTAGAAAACAAATTTACGATCAAGCAGTTGAGGAAGTTCAAGTCTGCCACAGTATCACGTCTTGATAAATAAATATTTCTGCATATATGTATTGTTTTAGTTTTATATTGTGAACTTGATATAGTGTAGTATTGACGGTCAGAGTGGATGGAGTGGTGAGAGTGGATGGAGTTATTGTCATGGTATTTTTCACGAATTCTTGTCCAAATTCACAACTTTTTATCCCTATTTTCACTAATTGTGAGCCTGGAAGGTTGGCAGCTATGGTATTCTGTACACATGAGTGTATTTGTATTATGTGGGTATTCTGTACACCTTTCAAAGTATTTGGATTACATAGGTATTCTGTAAGCATTTCAAAGTATTTGGTATTATAAAGGTATTATGTAAACTTTTAAGTCTGCTTGGATTATATGGGTATTCTGTACACTTCATTGTATTTGGATTAAATGGGTATTCTGTACACTTAAGTGTATTTGGATTACCTTGGTATTCTGTACACTTTTCAGTGTATTTGGATTACCTGGGTATTCTGTACACTTTTCGGTGTACTTGGTATTAATTAGAGTGCAGCACATCTCACACAGGATTTATTGTATATTTTCTTTAAGAGACTTAAGAATAGACAGTTTAGACTAATCTGATGCCATAAACTTATTATTCTTCATGACCGTGTGTGTGATTGTTCTTTCTTTTTTTTTTACCCCTGAACAAAATATCCGATTCAATGACTTAGCATTTAATCTAGGATGTCAGTGTATGATATCTGCAGTCAGTTTCAACAACAACCCATATTTAATAAAAAAAAATCTTCCAGACCTTGCTCCACACTGCGTTTTCCACAGTAGCCCTTACATAATTTCTCATTAAATCTGCATTCTCGTTTTCTTCTATCGTGATCTTTATTAGGAAAAATATTTTCATGAATTTAATTTACTTATGGTGGCCTAGTGGTTAATGCATCTGCCTCAGTTTTGGGAGGGCGCATATTCAAACCCCAGCCAAGTCATACCAAATAGTTATAAAAATTGTATATACAGCTACCTCGCTAGGCGATCAGCGTCAAGAGGTTATACTAAAGGCTTACAAAAATGGTTCTAACAGCTTGGTGCTCAGCATTAAGAGGTTAGCGTTAGGACTGGTTGGTCTAGTGTCATAATAATCGGACTGGGTGGGACATCATGCTATATGTCTGCAGCATGATGCCCCAGTGCTAGACATCACTATAAACAGCCACAGTGCAGACATTGTAGTGTTATGACTGAAAAATTGTTAAAGCTACATTAAAAATTCAAAAACATACACACATTTTGCTTATGAAATTGTTGAAAATTTTATGCTCGTAAATTCTCATTCTTTTGAAAACTTTGTATAATCCAGTAGGGTTGATAGTCATTTTATTAGTCCTGATCATTCACTACATCAGTAAATGGACGGATGGATTATTTTTTGATGTAAATTGATAATTAGGAACGCCACTAATTTCCAGTATTCTTTCTTCCCACAGGTACACCAACAATTCCTGTGATTCCATCAAGTCAGATGAAAACACCAGGACAGTATCCAGGGATGCCCAATCACCTGATCCCACAGGGACAGTATCCAGGGGTACCCCATCACCCAGCTCCTCTTCCTAACTTTACTCCCTCAACATTAGCGGGGCCAGGTAAGAATGTTTACAATTCAGATGATGCGTATTAACCAGAAATTGGGTTTTGATGACAATAGATATAGTTATGCATTTTGAGTGAATTCCTATATGGTTTTACTTGTACATATAATTAAATTGAATCATGAGCCCATCTTGTCAATAAACACCAAAGGATGACATTTGGTTATCTGGTAGAATGGTCCTCATTTGGCATTGTCTTTGTAGTTGATGAAATTGATCAATAGGAACACCACTAATTCCTAGACATTGAGAAGATTGACCAGGAGGAACATTAATTTCTTCGACATTTGACTAAATGGATGAAAAGGAACACCACAGATTTCCTAGACATTGCAGAATTGATCAAAAGGAACAATACATCTCTTGGACATGACTAAATTGATCATTAGGAACAACACAGATTTCCTAGACATCAATTAAATTGATCAGTAGGAACACCACATATTTCTTTGACATTGACTAAATTCATAAGTAGGAACACCACATATTTCTTTGACATTGACTAAATTCATAAGAAGGAACAATAATTTCTTAGTCATGACTAGATTTAGATTGATTAGTAGGAACACCATAGATTTCTTACACATGGACTAAATTAATCAATAGGAACACCACAGATTTCTTACACATTTACTAAATCAATAGGAACACCACAGATTTCATACACATTTATTAAATCAATAGATTTCTTACACATTTACTAAATCAATAGGAGCACGACAGATTTCTTACACACGGGCTAAATGAATCAATAGGAACACCACAGATTTCTTACAAATGGATTAAATCAATAGGAACACCACAGATTTCTCACACATTGACTAAATTAATCAATAGGAGCACCACAGATTTCTTACACATGGTCTAAATTAATCAATAGGAACACCACAGATTTCTTACACATGGACTAAATCAGTAGGAGCACCACAGATGTCTTACACATGGACTAAATTAATCAATAGGAGCACCACAGATTTCTTACACATGGTTTAAGTTAATCAATAGGAGCACCACAGATTTCTTACACATGGACTAAATCAATAGGAACACCACAGATTTCTCACACATGGACTAAATTAATCAATAGGAACACCACAGATTTCTCACATATGGACTAAATTAATCAATAGGAACACCACATATTTCATACACATGGACTAAATCAATAGGAACACCACAGATTTCTTACACATGGACTAAATTAATCAATAGGAGCACCACAGATTTCTTACACATGGACTAAATAGGAACACCACAGATTTCTTACACATGGACTAAATCAATAGGAACACCACACATTTCTTACACATGGACTAATTTAATCAATAGGAACACCACAGATTTCTTACACATGGACTAAATCAATAGGAGCACCACATATTTCTGACACATGGACTAAATTAATCAATAGGAACACCACAGATTTCTTACACATGGACTAAATTATTCAATAGGAACACCACAGATTTCTGACACATGGACTAAGTTAATCAGTAGGAAACCACTGATTTCTGATACATGGACTAAATTAATCAATAGGAACACCACTGATTTCTGACACATGGACTAAATTAAAAGGAGCACCACAGATTTCTGACACATGGACTAAATTAATCAATAGGAACACCACAGATTTATTATACATGGACTAAATTAATCAATAGGAACACCACTGATTTCTGACACATGGACTAAATTAATCAATAGGAACACCACAGATTTCTTACACATGGACTAAATTAATCAATAGGAACACCACAGATTTCTCACACACGGACTAAATTAATCGATAGGAACACCACAAATTTCTTACACATGGACTAAATAGGAACACAACATATTTCTTACACATGGACTAAATTAATCAATAGGAACATGACAGATTTCTTACACATGGACTAAAAATTAATCAATAGGAACACCACAGATTTCTTACACATGGGCTAAATTAATCAATAGGAACACCACTGATTTCTGACACATGGACTAAATTAATAGGAACACCACAGATTTCTTACACATGGACTAAATTAATCAATAGGAACACCACAGATTTCTTACACATGGACTAAATCAATAGGAGCACCACAGATTTCTGACACATGGACTAAATTAATCAATAGGAACACCACAGATTTCCTACACATGGACTAAATTAATCAATAGGAACACCACAGATTTCTTACACATGGACTAAATTAATAGGAACACCACAGATTTCTTACACATGGACTAAATTAATCAATAGGAACACCACAGATTTCTGACACATGGACTAAGTTAATCCATAGGAAACCACTGATTTCTGACACATGGACTAAATTAATCAATAGGAATACCACTGATTTCTGACACATGGACTAAATTAATAGGAGCACCAGATTTCTGACACATGGACTAAATTAATCAATAGGAACACCACATATTTCTTACACATGGACTAAATTAATCAATAGGAACACCACAGATTTCTCACACCTGGACTAAATTAATCAATAGGAACACCACAAATTTCTTACACATGGACTAAATAGGAACACAACAGATTTCTTACACATGGACTAAATTAATCAATAGGAACATGACAGATTTCTTACACATGGACTAAAAATTAATCAATAGGAACACCACAGATTTCTTGCACATGGACTAAATTAATCAATAGGAACACCACTGATTTCTGACACATGGACTAAATTAATAGGAGCACCACAGATTTCTTACACATGGACTAAATCAATAGGAACACCACAGATTTCTTACACATGGACTAAATTAATCAATAGGAACACCACAGATTTCTTACACATGGACTCAATTAATCAATAGGAACACCAGATTTCTTACACATGGACTAAATTAATCAATAGGAACACCACAGATTTCTTGCACATGGACTAAATTAATCAATAGGAACACCACTGATTTCTGACAGATGGACTAAATTAATCAATAGGAACACCACTGATTTCTGACACATGGACGAAATTAATAGGAACACCACTGATTTTTGACACATGGACTAAATTAATCAATAGGAACACCACAGATTTCTTACACATTGACTAAATTAATCAATAGGAACACCACTGATTTCTGACACATGGATTAAATTAATCAATAGGAACACCACAGATTTCTGACACATGGACTAAATTAATAGGAACACCACAGATTTCTGACACATGGACAAAATTAATCGATAGGAGCACCACAGATTTCTTACACATGGACTAAATTAATAGGAACACCACAGATTTCTGACACCTGGACAAAATCAATAGGAACACCACAGATTTCTTACACATGGACTAAATTAATCAATAGGAACACCACAGATTTCTTACACATGGACTAAATTAATCAATAGGAACACCACAGATTTCTGATACACGGACTAAATTAATCAATAGGAACACCACAGATTTCTTGCACATGGACTAAATTAATCAATAGGAACACCACAGATTTCCTAGACAGCTTTTGCAAATGATTAAATGGATTAAAATCAGTGTTCACAGAGTATTCTCAAATATTTGATTGTCAGATTGTTCAGTTGCATGTTGGCACGGTGACAAAGTGATAATTATTAAGTAATAGATAAAATAAGTGTTGCAAGTATAAATTAAATGTTACAAAGTATTTATGATATAGTTGAAGATATCAGTCTGCTAGGGTGTCTAGTAACACAAAGAATACAATGTATTAAAATATTATGCAATGAAATTTTAGTATAGTTTCCAAAATAGTCATCTTGGCAATCTGGTTATTGCTATTACTCCATAACTGGAAGTAATGCCAGCATGGGGTTTTCATCGGAAAACTTAAGGTGTCAACTTGTGGTCATAAATAAAAAATCTTTACATTTAGACATCTAGAATTGTAACCACAACGACCATCTTGGAAATCGTTTCACTACTCTACAGGAATGGATGGTAATATCAACATAGTTTTTCCAAAATACTTCCTATAATGCTTGCTTGGTTCCAACTAAAAATCGTGCCAATCTGGCATCCACTATAGCACCACATCAATCCTCTTGCAAATCGTGTATTGCCACTGTATGAACACGAAGTCTTATGGGCATGAAGTTTTTACTAGGAAACTTCTTAACGGTATCTAGTTGGTCATAAATAAAATGATGACGTTTAGACCATCTTGAAAATCTTTTTATGTCTACTTGACTTGAAAGCCATATCAACATGGTGTTTTCTGTAGAATACTTATTTTGATGCCTGGTTGTTCCTAAATTAAAATCGTACTGATATGACATACAGTATGACCACCACATCAGCTGTGCCAAAATTCTTGTTGTCACTCCTCTTAAACAGAAAGTCATACCAGCATAAGATTTTCACTAGAAAACTTTTTATGGTATTCAGTTGGTCTTAATAAAAAAAATTGTGCCAATGTAATATTGAATGGGCATCTTGAAAATCTTATCGCTGTTCAACTAGATGGAAGACCATATTAAAATTGGATTTTCTTATCACTGTTCAACTAGATGGAAGACCATATTAACATTGGATTTTCTTATTGCTGTTCAACTAGATGGAAGACCATATTAAAATTGGATTTTCATTAGATTTCTTATGATTTCTATTTGAAAATATTAGTCTGACATTAAATAATTTCAAAATGGTAGCCATTGTGAAAATCTTGCTATTGCGACTCATTCTGTGGCTTGGAAAGTCAACTTGATGTGCGGTTTCACTATAAGCCTAAGTATGATATTTAGTTGTTGCTGAATGAAGATAGTGCCCATCTGATATCAAAATATGACTGCTTTGTTGGCCTCATGGTTAGAATGTTCTCCTTGGATGTGGAAGGTCACAGGTTGAAAGTCTGGCAAAGTCATAACAAAGACTTATAAAAATTCTACTAGCCACTGCATCGCTCAGCATTAAGAGGTTAATGTTAAGACTGGTCAGCCTGGTGTCAGGATAATGTGACTGGGTGGGACATCATGCTACATGTCTGCAGTACAATGCCCCAGTGCTAGAAATCACAATAAACTGCCACACTGCAGACATCATAGTGATATGACTGAAAAATTTTTAAGGCTGCATTAAAAATCCAAATCACACACACACGCACACACAGACACTCTTGCACATCAAAATGTTATCTGTACTCCAAAATGGAAATTATGTCAACATGTTTTTTTCTCTAGTTAGTCCTGGATCTAAATGACGATAATCTGACCTCAGACATTGTTGCCACGATGAATATATACTAAAACTAATTTTCTTGATTGGATGGTCATATCAAAATGGGGTTTTCCATCAATAGCATTCAACTGTTGTATAGTTTTGCACAAAATGAAAAGGTTGCTGGTCTTGTATCCAATATGTCTTCCACAGTAGCTAATTTAAAAATCTAATCACTCAAAAATATTTGAGATGGTTTCAGCACTTGGCAGTTATAAAAAAAGAAATGGACTTGAATTTCTGGAAAATCTGTTTGGACAGTAGAGTATTAGCCACTTTGAGGGGCTCTTGTTCCGAACTAAGGGGATGGATTCTCCCCCCCCCCATTTATAGAATAAACTCTTGTGGGTGTCTTTAACAGCATCTGAGTTCATTGATCATCTCTCTTGAAATGAGGTCCAAGGTCAAGGTCATAATGATTTTGCAATTAGGTTCAAGGTCAGAGGTCAGTAACAAAGATTTTTGTACAGCACTTATTTTGAGAACATGTTGACACATATTTTTACAAGATTCAGTATGCTGAGCATTTTAAAGAATTAAAAGTGTGACAAAACAGACTTGGGATTTCTACAGCATGAGAAGATGTTCTTTAGAAAATTGAAATTTCGTGCATTTCAGAAAGAACCATCTTTCCCAAATAGGATGTAGTTTTTTTTAATGTAGATGTGATGAATATTAAATAGTAATAATGTAGAATGCATGATGCCATGGAGTTTATTGTGCTTTGTAATTGAATGCATGATGCCATGGAGTTTATTGTGCTTTGTAATGTGCTTTGTAATTGAATGCATGATGCCATGGAGTTTATTATGCATGATGCCATGGAGTTTATTGTGCTTTGTAATTGAATGCATGATGCCATGGAGTTTATTGTGCTTTGTAATTGAATGCATGATGCCATGGAGTTTATTGTGCTTTGTAATTGAATGCATGATGCCATGGAGTTTATTGTGCTTTGTAATTGAATGCATGATGCCATGGAGTTTATTGTGCTTTGTAATTGAATGCATGATGCCATGGAGTTTATTGTGCTTTGTAATTGAATGCATGATGCCATGGAGTTTATTGTGCTTTGTAATTGAATGCATGATGCCATGGAGTTTATTGTGCTTTGTAATTGAATGCATGATGCCATGGAGTTTATTGTGCATTGTAATTGAATGCATGATGCCGTGGAGTTTATTGTGCTTTGTAATTGAATGCATGATGCCGTGGAGTTTATTGTGCTTTGTAATTGAATGCATGATGCCATGGAGTTTATTGTGCTTTGTAATTGAATGCATGATGCCGTGGAGTTTATTGTGTTTTGTAATTGAATGCATGATGCCGTGGAGTTTATTGTGCTTTGTAATTGAATGCATGATGCCATGGAGTTTATTGTGCTTTGTAATTGAATGCATGATGCCATGGAGTTTATTGTGCTTTGTAATTGAATGCATGATCCCCCAGAATTATAGTGTTATAACTTGTGCTATGTAATTATTTGAGACTTTCATGCCACAGAGTTATTGTGTTATAACTTGTGCTATATATTTATTTGAATCAATGATGCCACAGAATTGTGGTGTCTGGACTTGTATTATGTAGTTATTTGAATGCATGATGCCATGGAGTTATGGTGTTAGAACTTGAATTATGTAAGTTTTCTTCAATAGGCCAGTTAATGACTTGAATTGTATTATTTATATAGTGCAGAATATAATGCTTTAATTTAGCTGAAATTTTAAAGTTATCTTTTAGTTAAACAAATTACAAGGTTCAAGGAAATGAAACATCCTGTTGACCTAACCAGATAAAATTGCTGAGGAATTGTAACTACTCACTTGTCCATGGACCAAGTAGATGCTGATTCACACATTCAGAATAATATTAGCGAGTGTCAGAGTTCAACATTGTGTAATAATCTAATTTGTGCCATATTATCAATTATTTTTGCCTCTTTTGTCTGTTGTCACACACACACACACACAGAGATATATGCAGGTTCTATATAAAGTTGTGGCTATCAGTGTCAAGAGGGAAATTGTCAGCAGTTCAAAAGTATTTTGTACCAAGATCCTATACAACTTGTTCTGGACAGACAACAGGCAAAAGTAATTGATAATTCGCACATGTTAGATGTTAAGCCAGGTTGAACTTTAACACCTGCAAATATATAGTAAAGTTTTCTAAGCACTATACACATTGACACACACAGGCATTAAAATTGAAAACTGCTCTGAATGCTGAATTTGCTTGGTTTATGTTTTTATTCAAGTGAACTCTGCATATGTAACCATTTTACCAAATGTATTGTTAATTTTCAGGTGCATCATCGCCATCATCAGTAGCAAACTTAGCTAATATAGCAAACTTACCACCATTTCCAACATTACCAACAAACATTTCACTCACTGGAATGCCAGGAATGGGTGCAGGATCATTCCCCTCTGTGACAGCGGTATCCACAGCAACTGGTGAGTTGGCTTGCTAATTAACATAAGAATTGTATTAATCAGGACATTTTCTCGTTCATCCATTCAGCTTAAAGTAGGCAGGTGTAATTACAATATTGATCTACTAGCCCAATGGTCATAATCTTTGTTGTCTTTTTCATGGACCAGAAGAGCCTTTGGGATGGTACATTGTCTGACCATCTGTCTGTGAGCCATCCGCCTATCACTGGTCCATTAGACATGTTTATTAGTATGGAGCATGGTAAACTTTATGAGCTTATTCATCCCAAGAGCTAATTGCTCCAGAAATGATACATAATGGATTGGTCGATTAGAACATGTGTATTATCTTTAGACATTTTAAACTAAAAAGTTTACACACACAAAGGCTACTCCAAGACGGATGACAATATCAACATATAGCTTTTACCAGTAGACTTATTAAAATTTTGGGGTGTGTGGGTGCAGAGTGGCCTAAAGTACTCACCATAACAGATCACTGCCATCTCGCCTCTGTCACTGTAGTTCGAACCATTACATCGAGGAAGTTGTACAGATGCACATTTAAAATACGGGCAACCTAGACAATCCTTAAGGCTGAATCCTAGCGCTGTTCGTATTAGATGATTCAGCAAGGCAAATAGGCCTACTGGTTGATGGTAGTGATGGCAATTTATTTTAAAGCTATGAATTACATCAAGTTATTGGAGCTAGAAAAGTGTTAAAAGTGAGAATTTTAGTTGATGCAGCTTTACTAAAATGGAGCTTTGAACTGAGCGGGTCACGCATGTAATCAGAACTGGAACTGATGTCATTTTGAAGCTCAAAAATATGTTTCACTGCAAATGTATGTCAACTTTTTTTTACCAAAATCAGCACACCATATAACAAATTGATAACTTTTCAAACACTGGATATATAATTTTAATAGGTCTGATCACCAGCATAAGAGGTGTAAACTTCTTGACTATTCATTTGGCAAATGTCAGAAGAAAAAAATCTCTGGACTTATAAACATGGATTAACTCCATCTTATTCTTGAGGATTATTTTAATGTGTTGCTGGGATATTTTATTTACTACTCAGCTTACGGGTAGAAGAATGAGTGCTATTTAAATAATGAATAGTAACACGGATTTATATTCTATGGTTCACATGGATTTTTTTTTGTGTGGATCAGATCAAAGCAAGGTGGAATTTTAATGTACACTTGGGGATGATTTTCCTTCAAAATATCCTAGATAGGGATTACATGGTGATATATGTATTCACTGTCTTCTAAATTCATTTGAAGAAATGTAGGGATATCAAAAATTTATTTAATTTAATGTACTATAAAAAGGGTTTGTATTTTTAAAATGTTTGCAAATTCACAAAGTCCAGAAAACTGATTTTAATTTTTAATCAGCTTTTAAGTGTAATATCTTAATGTTTATGAGTGAAAAAAGAAAACAAAAACAAATATGTAATATTGAGGATAAATCTAAAAAAGTTAAGTTCTCCTTAACAATACATGATTCAAAATATCTTGAGCTACATATAGCTTTTTAAGTGTTCAGATTAATTTAATAAATAATCTAAAATTAAATTATGAAGTAATTATATTTATTTGATCAAAGTAGCACTGAGCAGAGCTTATGTTTGTTAAAAATCTTATTTTGGAGCTAAAGTATCAAAAATACATTACCCATGAGCAGTGAAAAAATGTACATAATAAACATAAGGAAGTTTCCAAACTTGTTCCAGCTGGCTAAACTAGCTATGTATATGCCCCATCAGCAGAGGCGTCTCCACATAGAACAATATTCATACGCTGGTGAGGAACAGATTAAGCTTAGAAAAATCAACAGATTAATGCATAAAGAACTAGAAGTAACATCTTTTAAAGATTTTGATTTCACTAGGACTCTAATAGAGTGTTCCTGGAAGAAAGATGGACATTGTGATTATAATGCTTGTGGAAGAAGCCGATGACTTCAAAGCCAGGATAGGGCCTTCCAAACTTAAGACTAAAGCATCATGTCGACTATGCAGGTCGATAAACTTGTCAAATTATTAGGTCTGGAAATAATTTTTTTTTGGTCTGGAAAAAGTCTTAAATGTTTTTTTTCTAAATTTGTGGCAGGAACTCTGCTACCCCCCCCCCAAAAAAAGATGATAATGTCAGAATTAGTTTTAACCAGAAGACTTCTTAAGATTTCTAGTTGGTCCTGACTGAGAATGTTGCTGATCAGACATCCAGTATAACAGTCAGCTTGAAAATCTTTTTATTGATAAAATCCTAAAATCTGATTCGTAGCCACATGGACTTTTCTTGTGGTGTCTGGTTGGTCCTGAATGAAATCTATGCTGATATGACATGCAGTATGTTTACTGTTGTGGCCATCTTGAAAATCTTATTTGTTATTCATCTGAATGCATGGTTGTATCAACATAGGGTTTTAACACGGGCAGCTGATGGGCTGGCCAGGCCAGGTATTGAACCAGCTACCCTTGGATTAGGAGTCCATTGCTGTACTAACTGAGCTATTCTGGCCTTCTCATGTCATCAATACTTCAATTTGATTATAATAATTATGTGTTGTTACATGAGATTGGCTGAGCTTGTGAATGCTAGGGAGCCATTTTAGATTTTGATCAGATTTGTAATGTAATCTTGTAACGAGCTCTCAGATGAGTTTAGGTACGAGTTACATCCACTTGTCAATGAGGTAGGTGGCCCAGAATTCATTGGCTGAGCTTCTGAACACTCTTGAGATAAATTCCTGAATAGATTTTAATCTGACTTTTTAAACTGGATCATCAAGATCTTGGATGATTTCATGACGAGCAAGATCCATTATTTATGATTCAGCTGGTCAGATGGTGCAAATCAAATCTGCAACACTCAAGTCATGAGTTCATTGCCTGAATGATTGAGCCACAACATATTCTTTGGATGGCAATTTCAGTGGCTTCCAAGTCATGACTCTGGAATCGGGGCCCAAAGTGGGGTAAATACAGACTCATGAATCCATACTGAATGCCTAGATTTACTTTCCGTGTATAGTCAGAAAAGTGTGTATAGTTGAAAGATGAGGGTATGAACAGTTTGAGAGATATATATTAAGGCGTAGTCTCCTGCAGCTGGGAGAAATCAAACAGTCAAAGCTGGTTGTATAAATGACTTGAATTTTTTGTGCTGAGAAAGGGTTAACATATATAGTGATGGAAACCGGCTAGATGACACCAACATTAACACATGATGTAGCAACTATTTGCTGCAAGCTTTTCTTTCCCCATGACAATTTCAATGTGTGTACAAATTTGCATTTACAAGCTGAGGTGTAAACTATCCATGTTGGTGAGTTACAGATAGGATAAATGTCCGCTTGCCCAGGGCATGCAAAATGGAAAATTGAAGTTTCCCATGCGAAACGTGAGCATGCCCCAAACATTATATCTAAACATGATTATACTTAAAGATAAAAATAAAATGTGGTATATTTTAAGGAAATCGTGTTATTTTAATTTCTTTTTTTTTTGTTTGTTGGCAGGTTAAAACCGTATGCTGATAATTAAAGGTCTTAAAAGTTATATATGTAAATAATTTACATAGGTATAATATAAAGGGTTCAAATGTAGATGTAGTTATAAGTGCAGAAAGATACATAACAGATATGTGTATATTGACAGATAAATGGATTGGTAGAAAAGGGTTTGAAAAAAACTGTATTTTTAAGCATGAGAAAGAGAGATAGAGATGTTTGTGTAAAAGACCTTTCCTGGAAAATTAAACAACCAACAACAATATTATAGGCATGGATACTCATTAATCCTCGATAGTTGAATTTTTTTCTTGCACTTCTTGTATCATCATACTGGTTATTTTGCTTCAAAACTGGTTCATTAGCGACAGAAATTTCATTAAGTTACTTTTTTGATTAAATCATCAGCTACATCAACAGTAAATGCTACCCTTTGTATTGATTTATTTATACTCACTATTTTCATCCATTTGCTTAACTTTTATTTGCATTAGTCACCTTGAAATTTTTGCAGCATGCACTGAAATATTTGACAAGTCAACATTTGAGATTGATAACACCTTTTTTAACCATTTAATTGTTTGCCAAGCAGTAAGTGTGTGCGTGTGTGTGATTTAGATTTTTAACATAGCTTTAAAAAAAATTCAATCATCGCCATGAAATCCGCACTGTGGCAGTTTATAGTGATTTTTAGCACTGGGGCATCATGCTGCATACATGTAGCATTATGTCCCACCCAGTCACATTATCCTCACACCAGGCTGACCGGTCCTAACACTAACCTGTTAATGCTGAGCATCTAGTCAGGCAGATGTTAGTACCATTTTTGTAAGTCTTTGGTATGACTTGGCCAGGGTTAGAACCCACAACCTCTCGCATGTGATGCAGACGCTTTAACTACTAGGCCACCGGAGCAGTTGCCAAGCACTGTATATGTATTGGTCTCATGTAATTATCAAGTTAACAATTGACCATAAACACTGCTTGTGGGAGCTGCATTTCAGTACATTGATCATGCTTTGAACAAAATTCTGTTGGTGCATGATTGTTAGAGACCAGTGCCTTTTATTTCCAAACTTACCTGTCAGATAAATCTCATGAGTTTTATTGTTAACAATTAACACCTACTCACTTTAAAATGGTGACATTCAATATTTGACAAGCAAATTTTATGGAGATAGCAAGCTCATAAATTGCCCAAGCTAGTTTAGGAATGTTGGAAAATCATGCATAAATATTGCCATTAAAATGTATCTGATAAAATATATAAATAAAGTGCTTATTTGTCAAAACTTGCAGGGAACTTTAAAAAGGTTGAACACGTTTTTCCTGTATCCCAATCACATTCTTCCTATGTTCAATTTGTTTTCAGGTGCTCTTTGAATATGAGAAGATGGTGTTCATCATACTTTGCATCCTTGTTTGGCATGTTATTGTTGTTTTGCTGGTGGTCCATTTTTCTCTATTTTTGGCTTCCTGCAGCTTTTTGGATTTGCAGATTTATGAGAAACCAAAGTGAAAATAAATAAACTCATGACTCGTATTGATTATCTGTTATGTTCATTGGCACTGAACTAAGTGTTGCAGGTAAGTTTGTATTTTAATGCTGTAGTTTGTGGCTAATTCAGTGTTACAGTAAAGGACCAGTCAGTATGTGTGAAAACATTTTTCTTGCCAGTCATAAATAAATAGATTCAGCAGATGACTTTGGAATCATCTCTTTCCAAGTAATAAGATGAAGCCCCTTTGAATGAGATTAGACTTTAGGTCTTGGGACTTTGATATTTATATGAGATTAGACTTTAGGTCTTGGGACTTTGATATTTATGTGAATGGGAACTCAAATTTAAATGTAAAATGGAACAGGATCACACACTACGCACTTTGCTCCAGTGTGACTATCATGTACACAACAGCTCTTACTGGGCCTCGGGTAACACTGTGTGTAATTTTCCATATATATTTGTTGACATTTTATACTTAAGAAACATTTCTGTGACTGCAGAGGAATAATTTAATTTCCAGTTTTTGGAATAGTGGGAGCACTGATAAACCTACGACAAGTTTATCTCTCTGGTCTGATTGGGAAAACTTCAGGTCCCACACCTTGGGCCACCTCATTTTTCAGGCACTATACATTACTGGTTTATAATGTGTTTTGTTTTGCTTTATTTGCATAGTTTTATGGTTTACATTACAAGTTTATTTATATATATTGTTTTGTTTTTCTTGCATAGTTCCATGGTTTACATTACAGGTTTGTTGTGTGTTTTGTATTGCTTTACTTGCATAGTTCCAAACATCCATGGTTTAAATTGGGTTTATAATGTGTTTGTATTGCTTGCATAGTTCCAAACTTCCATGGTTTAAATTGGGTTTATAATGTGTTTGTATTGCTTTAATTGCATAGTTCCTTTGTTAAATCAGGTTTATAACATGTTTTGTAATGCTTTCCTTGCATAGTTCTGTAATTTAAGCTGGGTTTATAATGTTTTTTGTATTGCCTACTTGCATAGTTCTTGGGTTTAAATCGGGTTTATAATGTGTTTTGTATTGCTTTTCTTGCACTGTTCTTGGGTTTAAATTTGGTTTATAATGTGTTTTGTATTGCTTTACTTGCATATTTCTGTGGTTTAAATTGGGTTTTTGTTTTGTATTTATTTGCATAGTTCTTTGGTTTAATTTGGGTTTATAATGTTTTGTATTGCTTTACGTGCATAGTTCTGTGGTTTAAATTGGGTTTTTGTTTTGTATTTATTTGCATAGTTCTTTGGTTTAATTTGGGTTTATGTGTTTTGTATCACTTTATTTGCAAAGTTCTTTGGTTAAATCGAGTTTGTAATGTGTTTTGTATTGCTTTACTTGCATAGTTCTTTGGTTAAATCGGGTTTGTAATGTGTTTTTCATATTTTACACTTACAGGAGCAGCAACCGGTGGAATCAACTTACCTTCAGGATTCCCAATTCCGACTTCATTACCCTCTTCATTTCCCCCAATTTTCACCACCAGCAGTGGCTCTCTGCCTCAGTTTAGCATGCAAAACAGCATTGCCACAGCAGCAGCCACTGGTACACCATCTGGCCCAGTTCTACAGGCAACTAGTGGAGCCTCAGGACTTGTGACATCAGACAGTGGGAAGGGAAATGCTATAAGCACCACATCATAACATGGACTATGTGCTTTTCGCATGAGGTAGAAAATTAATTGTTTTAAAGTTGCTTTTGGTTGCTGTATGCGATTACAAGCACTTATATGTGAAAGTTTACTAAGGGGGATATAGTTATACAAAGTTTTGTAAAAAAAAAGAATGGTGGAACAACAATTTCTTATATGGAAAGCCAATGCATTTGTACAAATGGACAAGCTGCATCTACTTGTATATGAAATAAATTATGTATTTATAGATCTGTGTAAATTTGTTGTGAATTTTATGTTATGGAATTTATCACACAGCAACATTGGTATGATGTTGCTTCGGCCTGTTTCATATTCTTGATATGTTAATCTGTGGAATATATCGTATTATGTCATATTTGATAATTAAATAATTTGTACAAGCTAGTAAGTAAGCATGTAAGCATTCTGAGGCAGGAACTGATTGGGTTTCTGGTATTTGCAAGTTTGAAAGGATTTGTGGATAAAATTTGTGTATGCCATTGTGAGGGCTATTACACTAAAATATACTAGAGACCAAGGCAAGGCACTTTTAAAGTGGAATTGCCAGCTGTCAATGCAATTTAGAATTTTGTATTATTGCCATATGAATGTTTTGAGTAATGTGAGTAACCTGGCATATATTTTAATTTTTTTTTAAAGTGCCTTCCCTGGGTACCATGTGTGCTTAAAAGTAACAGCCCTGAGGTAACATTGCCATGAGATAACATTGTTGTGAAATAGGTCATGAGATAACATTGTCATAAGATAAAGTTACTGTTCATTTGAAGTGAAATAATTGACAGTCTTAAGTATGCAAAGGATCACAAAAGGTATAAATTGTTTAATTAGTTTCAAACATTTCAATGCATGATCTTTTGTTATCATAAAGAAAGGATCATTGATTGTAAGAAAAAAGACAACTTTGGTCTTAAAATTTAGCTCTTTGTGATATCTGAAATCAGATTTAAAAATTTCTTTCTAGATTAGGTCTGTGGAGTGATCATTTGTATGCACCAGACTTTTCTTTGGTTTTTCTCAGAGTTATAGCGTAAATAGCAGAACACAATTGTTGATAAAAAGTTAGAGATACAAGTTTTATAAGTGATAGTTAACCTCTCTGCATTATTCCCCCACCCATCCTAATTAATACTTTTTGTATTAGCAGAAGGATGAGTGATGGTGGCCTTTCATGTGTTAAATTGGTTTTAATGTAGTGTAGATTAACATGGTGAAAGAATTGATTGATATGATTTTTAATAAAGTATCTCAGAGACTTATTGTTGATACTTTTTATTGTCACTATCAGCTGATGGCCTACATTATGATACTGTTAGCTATGGACCTAAGAATTCACTTAAATACAACATATATTACATGTCTTATTATGAATGGTCCTCCAACTGTAAATGTGACTGCATATGGGAGTTCTCTTTGACACATTGTTTTCATCCAGAGTTAACAATATACAAATTGGATGCCATGAACTGTAAGTAATATTTATCTATACATGATAAGAAAGATAACACTGTTGGTCTCTGAAATGTATTGCATTGAATTTTGGGTATTTATAAGTAGTGCTGATATAAAAATAATATAAGTTTTCATTCATTCAGATGCCTCCAGTTTTGTCCACAGGGATAAAAATGATACATTGATTCTAAGCTCAGTATATTTATTGGTGCTGTCATCAGGTTATCATCTGCATCTGTGGGACAAAGCAGAGGTTTCCAAATGATACATTGTTCCTATTATTTAGTGGACACTTGAGAGGTCTTTGAATGAAGATTTCTCTGTTCATTTGGTTATTCAGCTTGGGAGGAGATCATTGATTAATTCAGGAACTATGTTCATATCTTCTATATTTGTAAATAATGTCAGTTTACAAAGTATTTTGGTATCTAGCAAGTCTTGAATGAATCATGTTCAGAAAGATGGACTGATGGCTCTACTGTGGCAGACCTGCCAACTCTTACGATTTTGCCTAAGTCTTACGAAATTTACCATTAAAATACGGACTTAGGCATACAAGCAAAAATTACAAAAAAAATGATCATTGCCGGAAATTCCAGAAAATTTGTTAATCCATGTTTGATTTGGATCTGGGTTTCATATTAGAAGTAGTGAAATTGGTCAGGGAACCAGACTAACTTTACAGCAGCACAACAGATGCTTTAAACTGCACATATTTGTTCATGTGAAGCATCTACATGAGCAAACTGTTGATCATAGATTTTATTTTTTAAATGGCGTCCAGCAAACGATCCATGTTTGAGACAAAAGGGGAAATAAGCCTCTTGAAAAGTGTTAATAATTAACACAGAAAAATAAAAGGAATATTCAGATTCTTGTGAATAAAAGCTGGAAGGGATACAGTTATGTTTATTGGACATCATGTGCCAATTTGAGTATGACTCGTGGCAGGAAATATGATTGTTGTGGTCGTGTGAAATGGAAAAAAGAATTTCCAAGAATTACATCAAGTTGAGAGATAGCAACAAGCCATTGAGCTCCATAGGGTTTGGAACTAAAATGTGTGCAACTGTACTAGTGGTAAATAAAGTCTACATGTACTTTACAAACTTTTCAGTTGAACATAATGTTTGTCATTGCTGCACATTCCGAATACCGAACTTTTAATTACATTTTCCATCTTTACAATAACAGTTTATGGTATTTTGTTACATATTACTAAAAACTGTTCAACCTTATGGAACAAAATCAACTGCCTTACTGAGACAGACTCGTCAGGGTTCGCAGGTCTGCACTGTGGAATTAAATGTCAGGCAAATGTCATAAATTACTTGGCAGATGCTGCAATATAAAATGTACTTGGACATCAAATTCTGAAGCAAATGTTATAGCCATTTAATCTATGAAAGAGCATCGGCATACCCATTATATTGATGAAAGAGTATCGGTGTACCCATTATATCGATGAAAGGGCATTTGCATACCCATTTGATCAACGAAGGGGCATTGGCATACCCATTTGATCAATGAAGGGGCATTGGCATACCCATTTGATCAGTGAAAGGGCATTTGCATACCCATTTGATCAATGAAAGGGCATTTGCATACCCATTTGATCAATGAAGGGGCATTGGCATACCCATTTGATCAGTGAAAGGGTATTTGCATACCCATTTGATCAATGAAAGGGCATTTGCATACCCATTTGATCAGTGAAAGGGCATTTGCATACCCATTTGATCAATGAAGGGGCATTGGCATACCCATTTGATCAATGAAAGGGCATTTGCATACCCATTTGATCAATGATGGGGCATTGGCATACCCATTTGATCAATGAAAGGGCATTTGCATACCTATTTAATCAATGAAAGGGCATTGGCATATCCATTTAATCAATGAAAGGGCATTGGCATACCCATTTAATCAGGGAAAGGGTATTTGCATACCCAATTGATCAGTATGAAAGCTATCCAGATCTGTAATTTATTTCACCATTTCCAGATGGACTGTTATGGCCACTGCTAAGATAGACTTTTATTCCATAAGTTAATGACCCTCAGGCAGTATTATCACATGATGGGAAGCCTCATTATCAATACTTACTCAAACACGTGCATTTGCTTAAAAAATACACATATATTCATTCAGATTAGTAATAATTAGAGCATTCAGCAGATTAGAAAGAAAAGATGACTAATTCATTTGTAGTTTGTGTGTGTACTATTATTCAGATCCCTGTTAGTTTTTCGCTTTTGCTTTTTCATACATTTGTTTAGTAAAAACATTTTCCACTCTGTTGCAAACTGTGTCATGTTTTTGGAAATTACATTCATGTATATGAACCTGTATTCTGTAAAATCTTGCATGCATGTAAATTTGTCCGCAAAATGTTTTCATAGTTTGTTAATATTTTTATGCCATGAGTCGGAAGACGCTGTTAGACATTTCACAATTAGCTGACATGATATCACAGTGCGAACATAATAGTGGCAATAGGTATGGAAGATTTGAAGACCAGTGGGCAGTAATAAAAATAATTTAAAACAAATAGTTTTGCATATTTAATATCCCTGTGTCAGGTTAGAGAAAATGGCATTTACATTCATTAGAGACTTGACAGACTTATTGATTTTGATTAAAATAATCAGATATCTCCCATAGCACCAAGTCGGTGTTATTCTGCCATATGGGTTGTTATCCAAATGACCATTCATGTGCAGACATAATTTTTCTACGTTTTAAAGTGGAATTCTGCTTTTCTCCTGACTTGAATCAGATTTTTCCGGATGTTATCCAATTTTTATGTCATCTCCGATCCAGTTTTTTTAAAATGATCTGTCTGATCCCATTCTGCAACAACCCTTGTAAAGTATTTGTTCCATATATTAGTTAGCACACAACTCTCGTAAATAGTATTCAGATTGGTCAAAGGTTTAAATTCATCCAGTGAATCTTCATGTAATGGAAACTGATGGCAATGGAAAAAAGAAGCTTGCTTGCAAAACATGGTGTCCCGAGTTGTTGAGACTATGACATGAAAAATTTAGATAAAGGTTTAAAAAAACATGGAAATGGGAATGGCTGGAGTGAAAAGTTGACAGAAATTTAGTATGTTAGTTTATAAGAAAACTGAACTCTAGAGGACTGGCATTTTGTGACCTCTACAAGAAAGATCTGAATTACAGTAATCCCAGTTGGAAGAGTTTGGAACAGCACCTACAAAAGAAGCTGGATTTGGAAAAATTTAAGCTCAGAAGGCATCTGGAAAAAGTGCAATTAATTACTGTAAGAAAAAAGATTTTTTGCATCAGAGAACAGATGTATCCATCTGTCAGAATATTGGCACTGCATGTCACCAATACAAGCACCAGCTTGAAAGGAAAAAGGCTCTCAATGAGAAGGAAAAGAAACGATTGTACATTGAGCCAAACAAGTCAGTGGTGACAATAAGGAAGGCTAAAGAAATTTTTGCCAAAGCCACAAAAAGAGTTAAACTGGTATATCAACAGGTTGTGTCCAGTGGAGAAAAGGACATCTGAATGCATGGGATTATTTGTATATAGTCGATGTACTTGGGTGTTTATTTTAAAGATGAAAAGAGAGAAGTATAATGTATTTGCTGCAAAAATTGACAAATTATTGTGACTTAATTACGATGTGAACACTGACATGCACAGATTGATCCCTGGCCAAGTCATACCAAAGACTTACATAATGGTACTAACAGCTGCCTCACTTGGCGCTCAGCATTAAGAGGTTAGTGTTTGGACTGCTTATCCTGGTGTCAGGATAATGTGACTGGGTGGGACATCATGTTACATGTCTGCGGCATGATGCCCCAGTGCTAGACATCACTATAAACTGTCACTGCAGACATCGTAGCGATATGACTTAAAATTGTTAAAGCTACGTTAAAAATCCAAGTCACACACACTGACATGCACATGAAATGACTTCAGCATCAATAGTGTTGGAGAACAAATTCATGACAATAAATATTGTGAAATTATTGAAGTCAAGTTGAACATTTTTGCTAAGTTTATTAGTTATTCAAATGATTATTTTTGTATATTTTATGATCATAAGCAGCAGGGAGGGCGAATCCTACAAAATTTAGAAGGTCCCAAATGTCGAAATAAACCCTCCACAAGGAGGGGGTTTCAACCAGAAATAACGTCGACTACGTTTCAAGAGGAACTCTTGGA
Source organism: Sinohyriopsis cumingii (assembly GCA_028554795.2). Lineage (NCBI taxonomy): Eukaryota > Metazoa > Mollusca > Bivalvia > Unionida > Unionidae > Sinohyriopsis > Sinohyriopsis cumingii. Next base: position 5,895,798 of record CM068833.1, read on the forward strand.
GAGGTAAGCCTCTTTGGGAGGTCCTCCTGAGTTAGTCCAAATGTGGTTTCTGGTTGAAAAACCCATTAATGGCGCTTTGATTACAAAGAAGATCAAGTCAAGAGTAATGAGTATAATAGTTTGATAGAGGAAATGAAATGACTTAATGATCTTGCATTACAACAACCACCACCTCCTTATTCACTGCCTGAGCAAGAGTCATTATCAACTTCCTTCGCCACTGCAACGAACAGAACCCGAATCTCGATATTGCACATGATTATAAATTTAGAGGAGCTTATCTACAACCTCAATATTTTAAAGACATAACGCCTAAAAATTGGACTCTTGCAGTATATTTTGTCGCAAAAAATTTGCGTATTGATCCAAATGATCCGGGGTATGAAAAATTTTAAAAAATTTTAAACAAGATGTTAAAGCAAAGCGACCATCAGCAGAAGAAAAATCTGGATGGGGTTTTTCTACAGGAAGTGGTTTTATTTCCTGTCCTAACAGTATCTTCAATGATGCGCAACGGCTAGAAGTTCTCATAGGAGGAAAGCAAGCTGTAAATAACTCACCAGAAATAATTAATGAAGCAGCTGATATCTGTCGGCGATTATTTCAAGGTGGTATCATGGATATCGATATCTACCGAGAGTTTATTAATGAGCTCATTGATGACTACCACAGTGACTAGTTGTTAAATAAATAATTAAATAAAATGATCGTACACAATTCTTATCGTAGACCAGTTATGGTTAGGGTGGTAAATTCATGATTGGCTGTATACAGGATGACTTTTGGGAATGGACTCGGTGATGCTGTTCAGGGTTTATTCGCGAGGATAGCTCCTAAAGCAATACCGATCGCAAAACAATTATCAATGAAAGCTATTGTTGTTGTTTGTGATAAAGCTACTGGTGCTGTTGGTAACGTTGCCAGTAAAGCGCTCTTGGCAATCAAGAATAGACTAGCACGATTAATACGCAGGCCGAAAGCGGTTCAGCCACCACCGGTGAAATTACCAAGCACCGAAGTGATGCCTGCAAATGTTAGTAAAGTAATAAATCAAGCTGCAAATCAAAAACTAGCAGCGCTGATAAATCAAGGGGCTGAACAAATAAATACAAGTCTGGTGTTGGGAAGCGGTCATCGTTTTAGAAGATAACAAAGTATAATAAAATGTTTAAACGCGAATCCGACACATCGACGAACCGGTTCTTAAAAATGAATCTGTGCATGATTTTCAGTATTATTCTTATGGCGTACAACATCCAAATCAACAAGGACGAAATGAATTACAGGTTCAAGATACAAGTAGATATTTCTTGCCCGCTGAAGCGTTTTCGAAGTAGAAGGTGAAATTTTAAAAACAGATAATAACGAATATGGAGCTGATTTTAAAGTCGGTTTTGTCAATAACGGAATTATGGCCTTGTTTGAAAGCGCTGCATATCTCATTGACGGAAAAAAAATTGAGTCAATTGAGAATAATGTTGATGTGGCTACAACAATAATTGGTTTAGCAAGATACTCTGATGATTATGCAAGATCAGCTGGTCCATCGATGATGTTTGTTAAGGATAATTCTGATCATCCTAATCCGGATCCTATGGCTACGGCTAATGTGAGAAACGCAGATGGTACCGCGCAGACACCTGCAGTAATAGGACCAAATCTAAATTACAGTTTAGGTTTTTATGCACGTAAACAAATGTTGGTAGGGACTCGTAGAAGATTTTCTTGTGCCATTCCGCTGTCACATATATTTGGATTTTGCCGAGATGTCCGAAAGGTAATTTATGGAGCAAAACATACGGTTGTGCTTTTTAGAAAAAATGGTGACAATGATGCTAGTGCTGGTAAAATAGTACTAACAAAACTTTTGTTGTGGATGCCAGTAATGACTCCGTCAATTACTGAAGAACCACGACTACTTTCTTTTATGGATCAAGGTGGTAAAACGTTGTTATCATGGCTTACAGTAACCACAGATAGCGTTCAGAGTACCACTAACGGTTTATTTACATGGCATGTAGCATCACAGCAGGGGGTTTCTGCACTGCGACATATTTTCATTACTCTTCAAGATATTGCACGAATAAACTCACAAACACGGAGTCATATGATATTTGATCCACTCGGTGTTACTGATGTTTCTTTAAAAATAAACTGGCGTCAAGAACCATCTGAAGATATACAGTTAAATTTTACTACTAATCATGTTGCACGTGTGTATTATCGCTTGATGAAATATCTATCGCTTGATCTAGATATTGATACTGGTTTGCAAATATCACAATTGGATTTTAGGACACATTATCCAATCTATTACTTTTCACTTGAGCATCTTGATTTAACTAGACAGTCTGTCGTTGATGTGCATTTCAGAGCTCAAGTGGCAAAAGGGGCTATAGCTGAGTATAGAGCAATTGCTGTTATACTCAGCGATAAGGCAATGTTACTCGAGGGTGTTGGTGGCCGAATGAGAGTCGTTGATACACCAGTAGAAAACATGTAGACAATTAGATCAATCTCATTAATTATAAAATGTCATATAGTCACGTTAATGTCACTCTGACTCCTGGTCAGGCGAAAAAATTGCAATCGAAAAACGCAAAGGCATGTGGGACAACGATAACACTAAAACAAGATCAAATTGCTAATGGTGGCCCAAGCAAGTTATCGCTGACTAAAACCCAACTAAAACATTTCAATAAAGGTGGCGCTCACCAGATAATATGTACTTTTGAGAGAGTGACATATGTAAGGTGAAGTAGTTCGCATTTAAAACATGCACAGTGGAGAGAATGTTTGCATACCTCTATGCTACATTAATGTAATGTGGATGATATTTCTTTTGGATATTGTACTTTTGGAAATTTTACATGATTTAAGCACACTGCTAACTAAAATGACTGCTCCCTTGTGTTAAAAAATCAGTCTGAATTAGTCTAAAGTACACTATACATAGCAGCTATTAAAATAGGGAAAATGAATTTTGCCAGACTAGACAATACCAGCTTCTGAAAGTGCAATGAATGAATTACCAAATATATAAAATGTAAAAAAAAGTTATCGGCTCTTTTTTATACAATTGACCTCTGAAGTTCAGGAAGTGAAAATGACCAAGTAGAGCTAGCACTTTTTTGAAAGGTGCACATTTGAAGTAAGGCCAAGCTGTATACTCTATAACCCATAGTACACCCATCAATCATACACCAAAATAAAGGGAATTAAAGGTTCTTTGCATTATACCTAAGATATACAAGGTCTTTTTTAAATAGCCAGTATAACCAGTGAGGAAAGCCGGGGACATTCTTTTTCTTTAAATTCCTAACCCTATGCAAAATGCGAAACTGTATAGCGCCACCAAAGCGAAGCAAGTGAAAACTGGAGTTCAACTTGATTTCGCTCCAAAAGCCATCAGGAACATGGTTAAAACCGTTGGTATATTTCCACTTCTCACAGCAATACCAGCACTGATAGCTACTGCTGCCCCAGCTGTCGCAAAAGCAGCCGCGTTAGGAGTTGTTGGAACAGCTGCTGGTATGGCATTAAAGAAAGCAACTGGGAAGGGATACAAAAAAGGACAGGGTCTAAGACTCCCAGGAACTCCGCCCTCATGGTACGGAAAGGGTCTAAGACTTCCAGGAACTCCGCCCTCATGGTACCCCAAACGCCGTTAAAAACCAACGGTTTTACACCAATGTAAAATTTTGATTTGCTCGATGCTGCTAAACAATTAAATATAAAAATATTTCAGAGGCGTCTTCATGCGAGATCAATTACCGAGACAACCGAATAATCCAGAAACTGGAATTTTTAATCTCGATAACAGCGATGGTCCAGGAACTCACTGGGTTGCTTATGCGATACATCCACGTGGAATTATCTATTTCGATTCGTATGGGTTAGCACCGCCAGTTGAATTCCTCAAATACGTGCAAAGTGTTCCCATTCCAGTCTGGTATTCAACGCTACCAACACAAACATTAACCGATCCACCAATATGCGGCCATGAAGTATTAAATGTGCTTGACGCGTTATCAAATTCAACCAAACCGCCTCACAAAGTCGTGCACGAGTATACCGCGGGCCGATTTAACATTTTAAACAATCCCTAAAGAATAATGGTTGATATTTACGGAAGATCTCTCATCGAAACAAAGAAAGAGAAAAACCCGGCGATGTAGATTTATCAAAATATGCGACCAAAGATGAAATCGACAATCTTTTAACGTTATCCGGGATAGACCCAGATGAGGTTGTTATTTTTCAGGACCGATACGGAAAACTAAAAACCAGTAATATCAAATGGAATGATATAGTTCGCAGGGTTCTTGGAGCTACCGCGGACAACATCCCTGTATTTACTGATAGCGGAAAAATCAGAGACTTAAGTATATCGTTTACAACCATCAGAGATCAAATCGCAGCAAGTGTGACTAATCGCTTAAAAAATACCGGTGACACAATGACAGGTGAACTCAACATGAATGGGAACAAAATAGTGGTTTTAAGAGATCCAACATCCGACGAAGATGCTGCAACGAAAAAATATGTTGACGTTAACTACGGCGTCGTTGACTATAAAATATCCACGTTGCGGAACAAGTATAACGTTCACGTAAACGCGTTTGCAAATCTCCGTAGAAATTTTAGAAAAATTAATGAAACCGCAGAATTCTTTGGCACTTCGCTCACTGTTGACGCAAAACTTTCTGATATCAAAACCAACATTGACACGATCAAACAAACACACAAAGATATCGCAAGTGGGATTCCTGAGATCGTTAATAAAATCAGTTTGATTAAAATCCCACCTGGAGTTACTCCCGGGCATATTACCAACATAGTATACAAGGTATCATCTGGATTTTCAACATGGTCTAAACAAAATAAAACTTTCAAATACACCGCAACAGTCACTGGAGTGTATAGGTTTTCTGTGTTCAGTGCTGCAAAATATGAGATATTTGCAAAGTATCCCTGGCAACATTCAACTGATAGGTTTTCCGGGGTTGTGTCTGTTGTATAAAATAAAGGAACCAAAGAAGAATTTATGCTGGAAGCAGCCGATGAGACATTAAACGCAATGTCTTACTGGTGGTGTTTGGAATTTGTAGCTAAAACACCTCAATTGTTTACTGCGTACAATAATAATGACCCTGACAGCATCAACAACAACATTAGATGCACAACATTATAGATACGATCAAGTACACGAATGGCAATCAGAGTTAAATACTCTCATCGACAAATGCACAGCGCGAGTAGAGAAATATAAGCGACGACCAGTCATCCTGGATGCTATAGTATACTCAGTATCCGCGTTAGTTGCATCCACCGGAGTAGTATTATCAGCGCTACCTCTAGTAACAACTGCAATCGCAGTAACAATATGCGTCTCTTGATCAGCGGCAATTGCAGGTGTTTTTAATATAATCGCAAAAAAAATCCTCATGCACGAGCACAAAATTGCACGATTATGTCATATAACTAAGCACAGCAACAGCAGCATACTCAAAATTATCGTCGTTGATATCATCAAGCCTCAACGACAAAACAATATCAGATTCCGAATTCGCGCTAATGGTTAAGATATACGAAGACTGCACCCGCCATTTAAAAACAACAAAGATAAATAATGACAGAATTACTTCAACAGATAGCCGAAAATACAAGCCCCAAAAGAACTTCGATGATAACAGTAAGGTCGACTAAACCTGAATTCAGTATTAATTTTCCAACTGCGATTCCGGTGAATGAAATCGCACTAGCACAGTTACGAGTATACTACAGTTGGCCCAATATCAGATAAAAAACATTTGGTGGATTACCAGCGAATAATTCGTTTGTGTTTGCAAATAAAAACCGACCAGATGGTACACCCGACTGGAACGTCATTGGGTTACCAACCGGGTCTTATCAAATCGAAGAAATCGAAGAGGAATTATAACGTCGAATAAAAAATATCACAGGAAAAGAATCCAGGATAAAAATAACCGTTCATGAACCAACGCTGTCTTCTGCAATTGAGATATACTCCAGACTACGCCGTGGATATATATCATAGTTCGATCAGAACAGTGTTAGGATGGCCTGAAATTCCACCACTGACACCACCGCATCCACCAGAACCTAAAAGGTCTGATTATGTCACGGATAAGACTTCATACCACGAAATTGAACCATCGTACAAAGATATTTTACTTAGAATAAAAATTTCAACTTTGACCGGTCGTTTTGAATTTATTGGTAAGGACCAGATGTTTTGGTATTTTGATCCCGTACCAATCTCCAGAAAGAAATATGGAGATTTTTGAGATATGATTGAAATGATTAATTACTTCAAAATCATTAATCAAGAACATAAAACACAACTACAACGACTACGGCAAAGTTTCCAAGAACATCTTTTTGATATAACAAGTTCACCCGGCGAAATCATCACGCGAATAGAAATATTAAATCAGCTCGTATCCGGCATGAAATTTTTTCACCGGCGAGCAATCCTAGCGATAATGGATCATGTTGAAAATAATTCTAACAACGATTTTTGGAAGCATACTCGCTGACAGAAGCTACCTTGCCAGATTTTAAATTTCCCGGCTACAACGCAGACGAACTAAGGAAATCAGTCAATGATATCACTGATGAGTTCTTTCCTGACATACTCACACAGTACAAAAAAATACCGCCACCAGCAACTATTCTCAGGCACAACAATGACCCCGAAGGGACAGGGCGACATGTATCCCAGGAAATTGTAAATATAACTTCTGTGGTCGCGGTCAATCTTGTGTGTGATATAATCGATGGCAGCTACAGCACGGACACGACAGTATCAAATCAAGCCCAGCAAGGATTTGTTCTTTATTCATTCACCCCGAAAGATATACCACCTGGATATCTGATTGTGCAAGAGCCGATCAATCCGGTTTATTTGCAGTGTTATAATCCGTTACTGTCAAGAATAAATTTCAAACTAACAGAGCAATCAGGCCACCTTCTGGATTTAAGGAATGAAACATTACATATTAATTTACTTGTAAGATCCTAAGAATTTTGTCTTAAGACCTTTATCCTGAAGATTTTCAATCTTCAAATCTACGATTAGATTTTCTCAGGCGGATGTTACATTTTGCACGATTCGGAAAGTAATTACTAGTCAAAATCGTGCACAAAATAAAAAGAGAAATCTGCAAGTGCATAAAAATATTTATTTTTTACTGACAGACCCTGATTTCTAATTAATCAAGCGAGTATTATATAATGTACCAACATGTGAAGGTTTTCATACACGACAAGCAAGTACTTGAAAACTACATCAAAAAAATATTTGCACAGTTTTTAGTCGGCCCAGTTGATCTGGTTATTGATGTATACGGTAACGAGGATTTTTTTATTGACACAATCGCAGCTGGATAGACTACAGCGAGAACGTATTTCTATGATCACGTGTGATAAAGATCAGATTCTAAATTACGCACACCCTTGCATTAAACCTGATCGACTAAAGGCAATATTATCTAACTCATCAGATGCAGGTCAGATTGATATCAGTGAAATTAACTCATCAGATTGATGCAGGTCAGATTGATACAAGTAAAGAAAATATTATCTAACTCATCAGATTGATGCAGGTAAAAAAATATTTTTTTTTTTTTACTTTTGATTTCATTTCCAGGTTCTTGACTTCATTTCCAAGAAATCAAGGGGTCTAACTTTCGATCGTTTCACAATCTGACATAAATTTTTTACTTGCCTTACGCGAATATTAATTATATTTTTTTGATTTGTATTCTTGAGACAATGCTGATCTAAGTTTTTCAGTTGCACGAGACAACGAAAAAATTGATTTATTTGTGTTTCTTCTACTGCAGCAAGTGATTTATATAACTCCGTCTGGATTTTTTTATAAATCTGTACTGAGCAGACAAAATATACCGCCCTTCGCATTTAGCCTCATACAGTGTTTCAAAATCAGACATGATATTTTTCAGGATTTAACTCATCAGATATATTAATTCCGTTTTCTTCTAATTTTTTTAATAGCAGAAATTACATCATTGATATTTTCGTAATTCATTATATGATAATTATATATTTAAAAGAAAAATATTTTAAACCAAAAATAAACAATAGCCATGATGAGCGGGTATCATTTTCATGGGCCCATGCACTGGCCTATGTGTCTCCACGAGGTCCTTTCAGACTTTTGTCTTTTGTCTTGAGACTTTGTCTTACAGAACCTTTCTTATGGCTTCTCGGCATCCTCGTGATCGTTTCTTTTGGCCGCATTCTTTCTGAACGTTTTGTTTTTGTGGGGTCCATGTGACTTAGAGCTTTATGCATGCACGGGTACTGTTTATTTTGGGGGCGCGCCACAAACATACCTCCAGCGAATTCTCTAAGCGAAAGTGAAACGAAATGTTAGAGTATTCAGAAGGCTGTCTGTGTATTGCATTCATGTACATACCCCCCAAGATCAAATCCCAGGGGTGAAAAACACGCCCCCACGATTTGACGTGGGAGAGATATGTAGATGAACGGCTTCGGCTGCCGCCTCAATTATAAATCATTTTAATTGGTACCGTCGACAGTATGCCCGTTACGAGACTCGAACCACTGGCATTGACAGAGTCGGGGACGAGAGTCAGCCGCTTTACCACTGCACCATAGTCTAATCTAATGATATAGGATTTAAAAATTATCTTATAGGTAACTATTGACAGACAGTTAACAGTTTGCAGCTGAATTTAAATTCTGAATTGGATTTTAATTCTAAACATTACCGTGAAAATAACACCTACCTGTACTGACATTTTTTTATTTTATCAAACGCGGAAGTGTTAATGCGGAAATAGACTGTGGCGCAGTGTGTACACAATAAGACGGTTACGCCACGAACTGTATTGACTGTAAAAAAAAATAACTGTATACAATTCTGCCGCGCTGGATAATAATATATTACCTGTAAAGGTAATGACATTGTGTTACGCATTAAATCATCTTAATGAAATCAAGGGGGGATTAATTGCATGACATATGCTTAACGGAGTTATCTCCCTTAAATAATGCTATTTACATAAAAACCTCGGATTTTAGCGAAGTACAAACAAAAACGTTAAATAAAACATATCTAACAATAAAATTAAAAGTAATCATTTGATTATATTTCTTTGAGAATGCAGATTTATATATATTTTCTGCGACTTTTCGTACTGAAGCGCTGCAAATATCAAAATATTTGCCAGCTGCACGCATCGATTGAAATATTTTTTTTTTTCGTTTGTCTTTAGATAGATGGATATAACTGCTTTGGCGCTATTATCATTATAGCCAGTATTACCGGATTTACAATTCTCGCTCTGCGTGACAGCTCTCAGATTGGATAAAGAATTGTCGAGTTTGTTGTTTTTGACATGATCGATCACAAGACCGTCTTTGATCTCTCCGTGATAAACCTCAAATACGAAACGTTGACAGAGATATTTTTTCTTCCCAAGACCAAACCTTAGATAACCAGCATTAGTAACAACACCAACTGGTTTTTTCAGCCTACAGTGTCTGACTATTCCATTGCGAGACGCTTCGTAATTCTTAATAGTAGGATGTGGGGAAAATTCTTGATTCGTTTATACAATAATAATGTTATTTGTCTAATTTATAATTTGCCTGAAACTTAATTATATAATCGCGCTCACATTTCAGCGCATCATTATTATTTTTTTGATCATAATATCGCTTAAGTTCACGATATCTTTTTACACTGCAACTTGCACATAACTGCATTTTACCGCTGACTCCAATACCACATCGCAGACACGGTATTGGTCCTAAACTCCCCCTTCGAATGCTTTGTAAATGTTCCCCGCAGAATTCTTTTCTGCAGGATTTGCTACAAGGGGTTACAGATCCCACTTTAAGCCACTTGCACTGATTGGTTTGAGGCATTATATATCTATAATATTTCTTATTTAAATGTCTTAAATATAATATGGAGGAGTTTGAGAGATTATCTGCAATCAAGCCCTGGAAAGTTTCTAGATTCGATCTTGACAGACTAACCCCTGACTCGCGGAGGCGAGCCCTGACTGATCTGATTGATATTATCAGACATGCCAAAAAAAATTTCATAATGATGGAGCATCTCACGTGTGGTCTACATTCAAAATTATACGCGATGACGAAGTCAACGTCGACGAAGTTATTGATGCCACAATGAGCAATACACGAGCGAAAACGATTATCGATTACTTCTTTGATGATCAAAGTGATCAAAAATATTTTTTTCAGTGTAAAATTTATCGTGCAAGCAGAAACAGGTAATTGGATTATCCCCGACAAACGTGACCCTGTTCTTGCTAATGAAAAAACTGTCATACTAAGTAAAAATTCCAAACCAGGAGCGCTGACTGAGATTGATAAACCATATTATGAGCTAGTGTATCCTGTGACCGCGGTCATTTACGGAATTTATCCGATAAAAGCCCCCCCCCCCCCAAAACCACAAACTTGCCCCGATGAGATTTTCATCAAGGAATTGTGTAGCTGAACGAGTAACAGAACATTTTACAAATGCGTTGCGCGGAAACGGTCTAACGGCGTTACGACGTGAAAAAAATAAATAAATGGGCTGAACGGGTCAAGGATACCGGAGCTACAATAAACGATGTTGCCGAGTAAGAAAAAGCATTAAGATTCCCTATAACCATAGCAACGATAACAGGGGAAGTATTATACGAATCGAAACATAATCGGAACGGAGCTCCAATAAATATCATTGATCATAACGCTCACGCTTGGACCAGTGCAGTCAAAATATTCCCACGAAATCGAACTATAAGATTTTACCCGTCCTCGGAAAATTCCGAGAGGGGGAACTCTGAGAGAAACATGTTTGATTTTATTAAACAGATAGGTGAAAATGATCCTGTGTCAGTGTGGTTATTTTCGAGTTCAGATAATGAAAAATATGATCAATTTGTACGCGTTAACGGTGAAATATACCGTAAAGAATCTCTTCATGAAAAAATGAGAAAACTTGCTCAGAGATATTCAAAAGATACTGACCGATTACTAACTAATTGTTTCACTGTCCCATCAGTTGCAGCCCACGCTGCCAGAGAAAAAAATTCCTGGAAGCCAACCCGAATTGAGTTTCTCGAGGATGTACAATTAAGTTGTTGTGAATACGGACACGGCGGATTGTGGAATACCAAGTATAATTACAAGGAAATGATATCAGTTGATATGGTTGCGTGTTATCCAGGACGTTTTCTCGGGATGGGAGATTGCTCTGGATACTTTAAAAGATTTGGACACCCCACGAACTCGATGACGCGAGTGGGCATTAATGGACCATTACCCGATTTTGACCTGATAGAATTCGCTCGTGTAGTGTCTTTTGAATTCGCTAAGGGTCTTCATGTTAATTGTTATGTTTGGTTTGGTCGGCATTTTAGTGAAAAGCGCTGGGCACCAATAGTATTGTTACGATATATGCTTGACTGTAAAATACTGATATCGTTGACGGTCAGTGAGGCAATTATATCTTATCGTGTTCAGACTGAAGTTTGGTTACCAAAACCTGAACTGGTTGATTGCGATACATTAATCGCCAACCTCGAAGAGAAAAGAAACGCGAAGGATCTCGGTAGAAGAATAATTGGTAAATTTACTCAAGGCGGTGCATATGATCATAAACGACATTATGCACGACTAATTATGGACGATGCTGAATACGATTTTATAATCCCCAATGCAACAGCGAGAGATATATTTGTAAATCGAGAAAACGCTTATTCATCTGACGGAACATGGTTAGGTACAATTGTAAGTTATACTGATGGCGAGTCATCCCAGTATACTCATTTAAGATCTTCAGTGCTAGCTTATGTTTCCATCAATTTGCTATCCATGATAAATACATTCTCTGACACTGCAGTTAGAGTTGCAACGGATTTGTTTTACATCAACAAGAAACACCTGAATTCGGTAACTAGTTTTACAACTGATGATGAATCATGGGGTTCGTGGAGAATTAAAGAAGAAATGGTATATGATTATTGTGAGTCCGCAGATGTTGAGATCAAAGACATTTATTATAAATCAGAATTATCAGAAATGTCAAGTGCACCGTCCGTGTACGATCCAGCATCCAGACACAAGACTGTTTATTCAATGGGCCGGGAGGGTCTGGTAAGACGACTCGAGCGATTGAATTATTTCGGAATTCAGATATTATCGTGTTAACACCTACAAACAGACTCGCGCGAGAGATGAAACAACGAGGGATTAACTCATGCACTTATCACAGCTTTTTCAGATACAAGGGCGACGCATGGACTCCTGATCGAATGGGAGAGAAATATATTCCGAGGATTATAATTTGGGACGAAATATGTACGGTACCGTTAGAAACATTAAAAACATTTCTCGATTGGTTATTAACAAAAAATACAGCTGTGATAATGTGTGGCGATCATGGCCAGCCACCACCTTTTGTTGGTCCATCTCCACATTTGTGGTTAAAAGATTTTGTTGATTATTACGAGGAGATAACTGATGATTATAGAGCGCTTGATGCAGAATTAAACGAGATTAAGAAATTAATCAAACTACAACCGAATAAAATTCAATGTGAAATAATGCGTAAAATAATTTCAGAGACTTCAATGAGCGACTTTCTGCAAACGTGGAGACCAAACGACTTGATAGTAGCAAGTAGAAAGAGAGTCAGAGACACACTTCAACAACGGTTGTTTCAATTACACAAAGAGAAGTTTCCGACGTTGCCAGTGCCGTTGTGTTATCGACCAGCTGATACGCGACGGCAAAATATTGACGTTGATATACCAGGACAGACCGAGAAACAAAATCTCGTATTAAATGATGTTGTTGCAGTTGATATCAATGTTGTTGAAGATGCACTGCGCTGCATATAAATCCCCGTGGACGCTAGGATACGCAATGACGATACATTCATCTCAAGGACTGACTATCTCTGATACAGTTGTTTGGATCGTTGATGATCGTATCGAGTGGTCAAACTTAGTTTACTTGGTTGTGTCCAGAGTCAGAAGAATATCTCAACTGCGGAGAATTGTCTTGGATGAGTCCATGGCTGATGAAATTAATAATGAAAACAGCAATGATATAATAAGAAAAAAATTAGCTGGTTACAAACAGGGTGACAAAAAAAAAAATAATCGCGATTTTGACCTTGATGTTGAATTTATCATGACACTGAAACAACAGCAGAATAATCACTGTGCAAGCTGTAATTGTATAATGTTGTGGCAGTATTCGAGTAATAATCCAAGACAATTCACCGTAGATAGAAAAGATAATCGTCTTGGTCATACACGCGAGAATGTGATGCTGACCTGTCTTGAGTGTAATCGACGTCGGGGTGCTGGTACCCTTGGCGCTAGTTAAGTGATCTGGGCGGTAATTGTGTGTCCTCGGGAATTACTTGTAATTGTTCACGTATGAATCCACGTTGAGGAGCAGTCGAATCCAGCCTGTAGGTTGCTGGTCTACCAATAGATCTAGTTATGCCAGATATCTTGTGTGTGGTAATACTCCAAATAGGATCAGTCGCTCTTTTTTTACCACCTTCAAGTTCACCTGGTTCATATAAATATCTCACAGTGACATTACCCAGTATTGGTTGTGCTGAAAAATCACGTCGTTGTGGTATATTTTTTTTTGGTAATTGCGTTAATAGGTTTCATGTTGGTTGTTCGAGTTATTTCATTATTTAATGCAGTTATCACGCTTGGTAATCTTGCAACCTATTCGCGAGATCTCTTCTCCTGAATGATTTCCTTCGCGTATTGATATCCAAAAAACCGCTCAGCAAGTGTTCGATTAAATCGCTCAACAATTGCCTGATCACGGTGAATTTCATTATGTCCTCGTCTGATGATGACGTTATGTTGTTTCATCAGCGATGATACTGCACCCTTAAATTCTTTGCCAGGATCGACTTGTAACAACTGTGGCCATTGTAGAGGTCCTCGTTGATAAATTCGTTCAAAAGCAGCAACCTCAGATGCTGTTTTAGTCGTTAACGGTTTTGCATTTTTGTATCTATTTGCAACATCAACGACAGTTAACGCGTATTTATATGTAATTTGACGTCTTTGGATTTTAACGGTATCATGAGGTAAAAATAAAATATCAGCCTGGTGAACTTCATTAGGAACACTAACATTGAAATGTGCAAAGTGAATTTGCTTAGGTGGTGGTTGGTAAATTTGTCATTTTGCCTGTTTGGATAACAACTTTTTAGCAGTAACGCGTGTAACTTTTGCTGCTTCAGCGAGTTTACTAATTGCTGTGCTACCCCTCCAGTATCCTCTTAGGGAATAATAAATCGACTCCATTATAATTAATTACCAGCGCCTAGCGCTAAATTACCTTTCATTGTGGATTTTATTAATCAACTAGCTAACCTCTCCTTGAAAGATTTATCAGTGATGAAATTTAGCGCGTGAATTAATTTTACATCTGCGATATGTCGCTGCTGTAGATCCTTGCTTCGATTAGCTACATCATGAGCATGACATGCCTTATCAATAGCGTTTATCGGATACTCACCTGGTTTTGGTTGATCTTGGTCATCATGTCTGATATCAAGTCTGGTTCCAGGACCGCAGTAATTATATCCTGCGAGGTGTTTTTCTCCTGGGTATTTAGCCCACGGAGTCCCGGGTAGTTTTGTTAATTTTTCTGCAATATCACCTCCGTGTTGCTTTTTATTTTTACTTGACTTTGGCTTCGACTATGGCTTTGGCTTTGACTTTGGTTTTGGTTTTGGCTTTGGTTTTGGCTTTGGTTTTTCACCTGACTGCGTGGAGATAAATTTAAATTTCTTTGTTCCTCATCGTTCACACTTGCCCGTAACCGCTGATCTATTATTTTTTTTGTATTGGTTGTTAGATCACTTGTTGGCGTGCGCGCCCTGCATTTCACGCAATATAAATCCATATTTATTTTATATTATTCTAATGGAAATCACTGACTTTTCTGCAACAAGGAAACGAGAAGCAGTTAACATCACGCAGCGCTACCAAATTCTGTTCGTATGATTATAATTGGACCATCTGGGAGTGGTAAAACACAATTACTGTTGAATTTAATAATGAAGTGGATGAAGTGGGATACGTTGTATTTGGTAGCACCTTCAGTTGATGATCAACGATGATACGATGTGATAAAGGATTTTAATGAAAGTGCAAAATCGTTAAATGAGAATGGAGACGATGTTGTTGAATTTATTACTGACATTAATGAAGCGCCAAGTATTGATGATATTGGCGGATTTATTAATAATTTAGTTGTTTACGATGATGTAATGCTGGATAAGCTGTCCAATCCTGCCAGGATATTTTCCAGAGGCAGACATAAAAACACAGATGTGATTTATGTAACCCAGCGGTATACACAAATTCCTAAAGTGATCAGGGATAACTGTAATATTCTTACTGTCTTTAACGGAGTTGATACTCACACGTTACGAAATATTCATCAGACCTGGTGTAGCGGTGATATGGACATGAATAAATTAAAAAATTTCTTTAGTCGTGTTCAATCAACCCCACACGGATTTATAACAATAAATTTACACGATCCTTATCGAGTTGGTCTTGATAAAAAATTTTAATTCATAGCAAAGAGTTGGTTCATTTTTTGTAATCGAAGCGCCATTAATGGGTTTTTCAACCAGAAACCACATTTGGACTAACTCAGGAGGACCTCCCAAAGAGGCTTATCTCTCCAAGAGTTCCTCTTGAAACGTAGTCGACGTTATTTCCGGTTGAAACCCCCTCCTTGTGGAGGATTTATTTCGACATTTGGAACCTTCTAAAGTTTGTAGGATTGGCCCTCCCTGTTGCTTCATACGTTGCACCAGGAGCAGCTTTTACTGAATTTAAAATGCATATTTGGCTGGGGACCTTTGGCCACCTGGACCCTTGGATCAGGGGCACTGCCCCTCGATACCCGCTTGAAGGAGAACCCCCTTAACACCCTTTCAGTTTATTTTATGGAACACCAAAATCCTGTCTGCATGTGATCAAGGTATACTGTGCATCAAGGTATACTGTGCATGCAAACGTTGTTTGGAGAATACAGTGAGATTTGATTGCCTGTTTCGCTATTTTCTTAAAGCTGCATACATTTTGAAAAATTATTGTCTGAATTCATCAAGAATTCTAAAATTATAGTTTCTGGTTTGCTTCAGTGAATGTATTTGAATTACATTGCATGTATTGAGGTACATTACATGTATCTTAAGGTACATTACATGTATTGAGGTACATTACATGTATTGAGGTACATTACATGTATCTTAAGGTACATTACATGTATCTTAAGGTACATCCACAGATACAGGAGTTCCTGGGAAACATCTTACACGTTTGTGAGTACATGTGAAAAATCTTATTTGATAGTACATGTAAACCATCTGACAACAAAGTCAGTATATTATTCTCTCCAACAGTTTAGTTCCCACAAGGTAACTTCCGTGGGATTCAAGAGTTTTCTGCAAACTTTTGTGTATAACTTGATAATGATGAAATCTTGGCGGCGTTCTCTCCAGGTCCGTTAATTGTTGGGAACCCATTTAAATGTTATTTTGGCTGCTTTAATTCTTAAACCATTTTAGCCCCATTTCACCTAAATTGGTGTTGCTGCCATAACTCCATTGCTGAATCAAACCATTGTCAATTTCTTTAACATTATAACCATGACTTTTTAATCCATGCATTTGACCAAAACAATAATGGCATCGTACTCGTGGATGTGGCGACCGCTCCGGTGGCCTAGTGGTTAGAGCATCTGCCTCTGATGCAGGACTCATAAAAATGGCACTAACAGCTGCTTCGCTAGGCGCTCAGCGTTAGGAGGTTAGTGTTCGGACTGGTCGGCCTGATGTCATAATAATGTGACTGGGTAGGACATCGTGCTACTTGTCTGCAGCATTATGCCCCAATGCTAGACATCACCATAAACTCACACTGCAGACATCGTAGCCATATGACTGAAATATTGTTAATGGTACGTTAAAAATCCAAATCACACACACACACACATACACACACACACACAAGATTTTGGATATGGAATATCTGCATGATTTAATCATTAGAGGCACCTGGTTTGAGTACAACGACGTCATCTGGACAACATGTGCATTACTTGAAGGTCAAGTTGAAAACGATTTGGATCACATCCTCAGCAGCAGGACATGGAGATCGCTGATGATTTTGTTGATGCTTTTATAGGGTTTTACGCCATTTTCATCACAAAATAGGCAATACATGGCGGCCAGTATAAATGGTGGAGGAAGAACCCAAAAAATCCCAGAAAGAACCACTACTCCTCGAGAAGCTACTGGCAAGTTTTCTCACGTACCTACATTGGCCGAGCCCGAAACTCGAACCTACGCAGACAGAGAGGAGATGACAGTAATCCGTAGTGGTGAACACTTTAGACCACTTGGCCACTTGGGGTCCCCGCTGAGAATGTGCAGTGGAGGCAACATCTTCAGCGATCATGAGCTAGTCATGACCTAGGTTTGGATGAAACAAATTCCCCATCAGCCCCCCCCCCTCCGAATTGCATGTGCTGTAAAGTGTAAAATTGCTGTTGCCTATATACGAAAATTAACAAGCCCGTCAAGTTTTGCCCCCCCCCCCAACAAGTTGAATT
Source organism: Sinohyriopsis cumingii (assembly GCA_028554795.2). NCBI lineage: Eukaryota > Metazoa > Mollusca > Bivalvia > Unionida > Unionidae > Sinohyriopsis > Sinohyriopsis cumingii. The sequence goes on from CM068833.1 coordinate 5,913,513, forward strand.
GACGTCCCTGCTACTAGGCGCTACACTAGCCAGGTATGCCAATAGAACCCCCAGTGTGGGCTTATTACCTATCATGGATAAAAATGAATGCTATCAAGATCGGGAAGGAAGACTTGAGTACTGGGCTGAATATTTTGGTGATATAATTAACAAACCGGATACATCTAGTAGTGTATGGGGACGTTTAGTGTATATGGAAATCGCAGTCAAAAAGGTCGTGCGGGCTGTTTAGGGTCTATGGGAAATTTAACATGGGGCAAAACCTTGGAGTTGCATAGGGCCAATGGAAGACCTAGTCCTAATGGTAATCCTAGTCAGAAAGGTGTTCCGGCACTATGGGGTCTTTGGGAATTTAACATGGGTTCTCATGTATAGAGACGACGGGAATTTAACATGGGAATGTCACCTGGGGTATTGAGCATGGTGACGTCATGGTGTTTATAGGGTCAAAACTATGTATAGGGTGAAATGCATTTATAGGTACAAAGGTTGATGGAGATAAACACAGACATACAGAAACAAACAAATATACATTCAAACAAAGAAGATTGAAACACATAGAAAAGAGGAAATAAATGGTCTAAAGAAAGACTCACAGATAGAATAGAGACTCGAAAAAGAAAAGTCTATTGTGTGGGTATAAAAGAATTATTCAAGTTTATACATGGCTCTCTGGCCTGTGATTTGGTCTAAGCACTATCCATTTAATACATTAACATTTCGACATGAAACAAACCTATTTACTAGTTATTTAGTTCTTGGTTCTATTAAACTAATTTTTAAAATTAAAGTTCACGCCTTTCTAAAAATGACTTTATATACAACTTATTTACATTAAAATTTGATTCTTAAGAAAAAAGCTAAAACAAAACAAGTAACAAACAATCAAATAGGACAAAGTTTATGTTTTTCTCTATATCCGTCACACACGTTTAAAATCTGTTCAGCTACCACTTGTGTCGCAGCATAGATGTTTTCCATCACGTACTCCCTTTCATTTGTAAATCTGCTGTTATGTCCATCTTGCTAGGTATACTTATCGTTAAGCAGATCAAGTGCAATCATCGTCATCTTTCCATGGATGTTCACCGTATACCATATGAATGGTACCTTTTTCATCGGTGATGTCCACTTTTTCTCTCATCGTCTGCACGTCTTCAATAGCCCTCACAAGTTTGGAAGAAGTTAATTATTCAGGTGTGCTGAATCCGAGACATTCAGGCGAGTTCAAATTATTTAGACATAGATAGGCTCGATCTTTGACTTGACACTGACGTTTGAGTTCCTCTAACAGTGAATCATGTAGGTCCGTAATGAAACCTGCTACTTCCTCGGATGAAACGTCAGACAAGAAGTTTTTAAATTTCGCCGTGTAGGTGTAAATTGTCGTCCACACTTTTCTGTGACGGTTTGGTGGTGAAAGAGGTCAATGACGTTTGTTTCTTCTCTTCTTTTTTTTCATCTTCATAGAGTGATTCATCTTTCTCGTCAGTTTTCTTCGCAATGATATCAGCATGTCCATAAGGTAAAGTCTTGTGGTCTGGAAGTTTCACTGGTTGCACGTAGTTTGTCATGGCGTTAGTACATAAACAACTAAAATGTGGTATTGCATTCGTGATGTGATCGTGAGGCATATCATCACACCCGAGGTTCTCGTTCGACTCGAGCCTTACGTTCGATACTTGTTGTTTGAAACGATTCAACTTTCTCGATTAACGTTGGTAGTTACAATGATCTATCGGTCTTGGGCTTTGTTCTATTTTATATGCTGACCAATATCGACGTGACCGTACGGTAAAGTAAAGTGGCTGGGAATCCGAACTCTCTTCTGGTATACGATTTGGTAGACTTTTTCCAAGAGTCAACATACGATTTGGTGTGTATGTAAACCTACAATCTTGTTCTGTTCGCGGGTGGTTACTTTAAAGTTTTCATCCTGTCCAGACTGCAGGGCTTATTTCAATACGCCAAAGTTCACCAGTCAACTGTTGCGATAATTGAGAGTCAATCATTCCACTTCACACTCCGTGTGCAGTTTTTCATGTGGGTCCCGGTATTCGTAGCCCTAACTTGTAGGACCTTCTCTAGCAAAGATTATAAACTCTTCGTCGGGGTGCTCCAGGCTCCTAAACGGTCTCCTTCGATGTCAGGGTGACTTTGACCCAGGCGATCGATGTTGATCCAACTGTCCATGTCAAAGTAATGGACGCAGTCTCTTAACAGTTCTAAAGCTTCGTAGAAATTTAAGCGAGCATGGGCTGTCACGTAAGCCGCAATGATAACATTGCCAAATTCGTCGGATTGTACAAAGTTCAGTTCTTGTTCGTAATGGACCAGAATCAAGTCCGCACGTGCTTCGTATATTTGGTTTTGTCGTGAATCATTTGGAAGTAGCGGGAAGGTTCTGTCAAATACTTTGGATAAGCATGGTCGTTGTTTCATTTCATCCCACATGCAATTTAACATCACTGGCATACGATCGGCTGCCTTCATTTTTCTCCGCGTGGTCTAAAGTGATGCAATTCTGCTCCTAGTATTTCTCTTGGAATTTTTTTGGTCTCCGGAAGTGTGGCACCAGGAAGGATATCCGATGGCTTCTTGTTTCAGTTTCAGCAAGGCATCTACGTAGTTGGTGAAAATGACTTTTTGAGTTTGGTCACCATTGTTGTACTGTTCTATTTTGGGAAAAGGGTAAATTTCGTACACTTCTAACAGTTGGTATCCCAGGTCCAGAGCTTTAAACAATTCCTCGCTGACCCACGTTCCCGTCAAGACGCGTTCTTATTGGGTATGCTGACAAGGATGATCTTAATTGAGGTTTCGGCACAAGTACGGACCAAGGGAAACATCAATTTTCCTTGGCAATGGTGAGGTAAAACGGGGTGGTACAAGTCCGTGAGAGGCAAGACTTTGCACTTGATCAACCCTTCGTATTGCCGAATGTTGACCAGATCGATGTGTTCCGTCAGCAATTGCGTTTTCCCTGGGGCAAAGTGACAATAGTTGCACACATAAGGATACAGCGATCACACGTCCAATTATTTGATTTCTTATCCTTTCTCCTCGTCGACATGAAACAGCAAACAGTTCGAATTTGTCCTTCCTTCGTACAAACTGTCCCGCGGGTTCCATGGATTTACCAATTTGTAACTTTCCACGATGCGTGTAAACTGGAGATGGTTTATCAAACGGTGATCGTACTCCTGTTCATACATTTCCACCACTTTATATCCTTACTGTTCTAACTTCAAGCTTCGCTAACAAGTGGCCTGGTACATGTGTTCCATGGTCTGATTTTGGTGTCACATTGAGGGTAACAGAGGGGACATCCGTAAATAAGCGTTCGTTAAACTCGTACACGACCTTGGGGTTTTCTAAGTTCCAACCATCCAACGAATATGTTCTGATTGTCATTTCGCCTCCTCCTTTCCAAGTATGTTGTATCCATTTGTCTTCCTTGTCACACAACTAATGCATCCAGCGTAGGGCTTTGGCCGAGTATTCACGTTTGACAAAGTTGGTCGTTTGAGGGCTGATGACAGCCAGGGTGTTTTCATGAATGAATCGTTGGCGGTATATTAAGGAACACGCTTTGGCGATGGTGCAGGCTTCTTTCAAAGGATCGATCCCTCCGTGTTCCAGGAATAATTCTCAAAATTTTCCACAGCAGCGCCTTAAAATGTGCACGTCGGAACGACAATACTTTAACATTTCTTCTTGAAAGTCGAAGGGGTCCGAAGCATGAGTCCAGTACCAAGCGTATAAAGCTTCTCATTGTTCGGTACGCATGTTGTCGGGATCGTAGTAGTGAGCCTCAGGCAAATGGAGTAGAACGGCGTGTTGACTGGCTTCGGTATTGAAAAAGTGTGGAAAATAGCCTTTGGCCATTTCTTTCATTCCAAACGTTTTAGGCAATCGACTCAATGGCATGGCCAAGTAACTCATCGAATCTCAAAACTGTACTTGACCCACTTGCATGGAAATCCTGTTGGCTCCGTTCAAAGTCACTTTCGGACGTTCGTTACTTTGTTCCGTATAGTATCTAAGTAGAAATTGTCCATTGTATCCCGAGAAATTGTGAGCCACCATCGTGGCATGGCGATGACAATGTCCGTAACGTTCGATGTCCTCTTGGCTCCACATCTCGTCGATGGGATCTAAGATCCATTGGGCAAAATTGGCGAGCGTGTTCGGTCCCCGTAAGATTTTTTCATGTCCTCCAGGAATCTTGCTGCAGTGAGGGAAATGACTAAAGATAGACCTTTGGATGCACTTCTCGCACGCTCGATGAGCCACACAGAAATTAGGAATGTGAATGCCGGTCTCTTGCATGCCTTTTAAATCGAAAAAGATGAAATTCCCTTTCTTCTGGTCATCTTCCTCCTATTGTTTGGAATGGTATGTTTGAAAGTAGCATTCGTGTTCCAAGTCCACGTTTTGGCGACAGATGTGACGTCGTTTCTTTCCTCGGCAAACGTGTAACTTGGCATTATTGGTGCGGTATATATTGTCCACAAGTAGGCCCAAGCACTTTTCTGCTGTGAACCCTGCGTATTTAGATATTGTTGGTAACAGGTTGGACTGACAATAGTTTGCTGACAAGCAGGGCAATGAGCTCCAGATAGGCCTGAGAGGCCAACTATCCTGAGCATTTCGATCCACAATGTTTGTGTTGCTCTCGATTGTTATATATATTCACATTTCTCACTGTATCCCAGGAATGGGGCGATACTTGTAATGCCATCGAAATGTTCATCGTGATTATAGACGTGAATGTCTTTGAAATCTTTGCCTCGAAACAACAAAGGTCCGCGCAGTTCTCGAGGGTGCACTTTCAAGGTGTAGCGTAGAGCCAGACGTCTTGCAATGTTCGCATTTCAGGAATGCCGCAGTGTGTGTCATTGAATATCCCCGGTTGCTGTAACATGAGTTCTAGTTCAGTTCGGTGTTTGGCTCGGTCCGATTGGTGAATCTTCTCCCACGCTCTTTTCTATTCTGCCATGTCGTTCTTGTCGGCATACGTTCATCCCACCACGATGGCACGGGCTAAACACATTTGGTCTTGAGTGTTGTTAATTTGAACAAGGCTTTTTGTTTGGTGTTTAAGTTCGTCCACCAATAACATCTTTTTGCGCCCCGTCCCTTGGGGAAGAGAAACGTGTGTCATGAACAATGTCGCTTTTCCATCAGTGATTTGAAACTTGTCGTTGGATTGTTATACGTGTTGAACCTCAATTTTTCAGAAATATCAAAGTTTTATGTGTATTTCCCCACTTCTACCCTTTATTAGTGCTTAGGTATATTCCCTAGAAAAACAACTAATTTGTTTAAAATTTTTTTTCTCAAGTTGTTGGTGCATGACAGATTACACTGGAATACCTTCTCAAAGTGAGAGACATTTCTACATATTCATTGGCTTTATTAATTTCAGTTTTGTTGGTTAGTTATCGTTAATCTTTATTTTTTTATGAATTTCTTTTCATGGAAGATTTAATTTCGTTTTATAGAAGATTTAATGCTTTCTTTTGTTGTTACGTTATTTATGTTGTTTAGTCTATTGCCTCGAAAGAAAACATATATATAGCAAAGTGCTTAAGTTTGTTCAGTTTTTTCTCTCAAGCTCTACAAAAGGTACCATGTTTGTCAATCAATTAAAGGATTTAAGTCGCCTACGCAACTAGTGTTTCGCGACTGGTTAAGTCTCGAAGATCGAGATTTTCAATTGATCGGGACTGTAGGAATGGAACCACAACAGTCCCGCTTTTGTGTGCGAATGTCGCACTTTTTAATTTGAACATGTCTGGCCGAGGAAAGGAGGCAAGGGGCCCGCGGAACGCGAAACGCCACAGGAAAGCTGTACGCCCAGAAACGGCAAAGCGCGTAAGATCAAATCAAGTCCAGTTGTACTAGTGGACAGAAATCTATTTCATGTTTGTCTTGAAAGGGATTGAAACTCTAAGTTAACGCGGACGTGAAGGAAAACGTACCTTTCTTATTACAGTTTGATATCATTGTGTTCGTTCTAATCATGACTGCTTTATATCTTTGTATTTTAGAGGTCATATTTCTTCTTATGTAAATACATGCATCAATGGACAGGCAGCTTGGGTCATCATCCTTGAGGTTCACTGAACTTTAGCTTCTTAACTTCATACAAACCCAAAATCGCTAGTTATAAAAAGAAGAAAAACAAAATACAAAAAAAACCAAACAAAAAACTGACACCCTGTGCTGTAACACTTCTGTATCTATTGATGTGAGTGTGCATTTCAAAATGTTTGAGTGAGATTAAACAAGTTTGTCGGTTTCAAAACGCGAACAAATACTGTGGCCGTTCAATATTTGATGTGACCAGATGAAATGGTACAATATGCAACAGAGGAATTGTAAGTTCACTCCCCAGTCTGTCTGCACTGCAATGGTAACAACGCAAGGGCGTTGGCATTATTTTGCCACTCTACCTCACAGGTGCTCGACGCGAGCTTGATGTTGAGAAAAAAAACCCAACAATAATCTGAAGGAAAAAAAATCATACAGAGTGACAAAAATACCTTAGATTACCCCATGAACCGTTCTGACATAGGACACTCTCTATCATAATTTATAAGAGAGAAGGTACGGAACTTCCAAATACTTCGTTCCACCCATGACCATCGATTTCCTTCTGCTTTTTCCGTTTTGAAAGGCACATGACCATACTGTATGGCTTGTTTTACTCCTGAGCTATTTTTCTATTAATCAAGCCATCATTGACTTTTCTGCGTTGTACCAAACTGGTTACGGGCTCCGAAACGTGCGATTTTCGCGAATTTTCACTCTGAGACAAGTCCGAGCTCATGTGATAATAAGTATGACCATTTGAGCCAATCATATTTCGGCGTTGACGTGTGTGCCGCATAATTTACTTATTTTGAAAATAGAGTCACATGTATACGATGTCTGAGCAGTAAAGAAGACAATGTCTAATTCTTGCGTGGAACAGGATTCCTAAAGCTGAATCGAGTTAATGGTAAGTAAAAACTTACTTTTGTATCTACCACTGTTCTGTAATTCAAGAAGGGATGCATAATAGACATGGTACATGTAGCTCTTTTCACCGGTTTTCACATGTGCACGCACTTGTCTCAGCAGAAAAAAATTGCGAAAATTGCACCACCCCGTTTTACCTCACCATTGCCAAGGAAACTTGTGCCGTACTTGTGCCGAAACCTGCAATCAAGATCAACCTTGTTAGGATACCCAGAAGAACGTGCCTTGACAGGAACGTGGGTCAACGTGGAATTTTTAAAGCTCTGGACCTGCGATACCAACTGTTAGAAGTGTACGAAATTTACCATTTTCCCAAGACAGAACCGTTCCACAAGGGTGACCATACTCAGAAAGTCATTTTCACTGACTACGTGGATGCCTTTTTGAAACTGAAACAATCGAGACAGTTGAATCGTTTCAAACAGCAAGTATAGAACGTAAGACTCAAGTTGAACGAGAAACTCGGGTGTGATGCTTTGCCTCACAAACACATCAAAAAATGCAGTACCACATTTTAGTTGTTTATGTACTAACACCATGACAAACTATATGCAGAAATAACTTCTTCCAAACTTTTGAGAGCTATTGAAGGCGTGCAGAGAATGAGAGAAAAATGTTGACATCACCGATGGAAAAGTGACCATTCATATGGCATACGTTGTACCCTCCATGGGAAGAAGACGATGACTGCACTTGATCTGCTTACCGTTAAGTGTACCTAGCAAGATGGACATAACAGCAGATTTACGAATGAAAGGGAGTACGTGATGGGAAACATCTATGCTGGGACACAAGTGGTAGCTGAACAGATTTTAAACATGTGTGACAGATATAGAGAGAAAAATAAACTTTGTCCTATTTGATTGTTTGTTACCTGTTTTATTTTAGCTTTTTCTTATAAATGAACATTTAGTGTAAATAAGTTGTATATAAAGTCATTTTTAGAAAAGCGTGAACTTTAATTTTAAAATGTTGAAATGTTAATGTATTAAATGGATAGTACTTAGACCAAAGGACAGGACAGAGAGCCCATTTATATACTTAAATAAATGTTTTGTACCCATACAATAGACTTTTCTTTTTCGAGTCTCTATTCTGTCTGCGAGTCTTTCTTTAGAACATTTCTGTCCTCTTTTCTATGTGTTTCAATCTTCTTTTTTTGAATCTGTATGTGTTTGTTTCTGTATGTCTATGTTTGTCACCATCAACCTTTGTCCCTATAAATGCATTTCACCCTATAAATAGTTTTGACCCTATAAACACCATGACGACACCCATGTTTAATTCCCCAGGTACCATTCCCATGTTAAATTCCCCTTGTCCCTATACATGCCCACCCATGTTAAATTCCCAAAGATCCCATAGTGGTGGGACATCTTTTTGACTTGGACTTGCATTGACACTATACAACTCCAAGGTTTTGCTCCATGTTTAATTTCCCATAGACCCTAAACAGCCCCAGGACCTTTGTGACTGGGATTTCCATAGATCCTATACAGCCCCCTATTACTACTAACTCTATTGACGATGATCTGCATCATCAGGTAATTGACCAGATGGATGTGGCATGTGCGAAAATTGCATTGCCTGCATTGAATAGTAATGATGGATTGACACATACTACCTAAAGGGAAATGGTAATGATGGACTAGCACGGAGTACTGAATGTAAGTAATAATGATGGAGTAACAAAGAGTACCTGAATGCAAATGGTATTGATGGATCAACACATACGACCCAAAGGTAAATGATAATGATGGACTAACACAGAGTAGCTGAAAGTAAATATTAATGATAGAGTAAGATGGAATACTTGAAGGTTGTTGTTGTTGTTGTGGGGTTTAACGCCAAATTTCAGCACACGATAGGCTATGCATGGCGGCCAGTATTAATGGTGGATGAAGAACCCTGGAAAACTCCGAGAAGAACCACCGACCCATGAGAAGCTACTGGTAAGCTTTCTCACATACCCACGTTAGCCGAATCCTAGACTCGAACCCACGCAGACAGAGGTGAGATGGCAGTGATCCGTAACGGAGAGCGCTTTAGACCACTCGGCCACTCGGGTCCCCCTGTTTTAGCAGCAGAGAGACTGAGCCCACCAACTATTTCGTCCTAACAGAACCCTTATCGAGAAGTATTTCATAGAAAGGTCTTATTTCACAAAATAAACCCTCTATTCAGTAATAATTTTCTGACTAACGAGGTTATTTCATGAAAACGCTTACTATAAAAATACTTCTTGACGATGGTTTGGTCGACGAAACACTCTTGGGCTCAGTCTCTCTGCTGCTAATCATGTAAATATTTTTAATCCTTCAGGATTTCTGCTGTGAATTAAAAATTTAAGTTAACAATAATGGCTAACATTGGAGAAGCACATTCCGTTAGACTAGCTCGAGAGCGACTAGAAGCAATAAAAAAATTTCTTCCTGTCCGTGATAGTGTCAGAGAAAAATTACAAGCGCAACAGCAAGCAAAAGTTGAATTCATGGAAGGTACAACAAAATTATTTAAACCCATTACATCAGCTACTGAAACAATAAAAACCGCTATTGTAGGAAAACCTGATCCTGATAAACCGCAACAAAGTTTGCTTCAAGCGATAGAAGAACTTAAGCGGGTTCAGCCTAAACCGATTAAAGGATTTAATTATAAAACAGACTTTGAAGAAGGTTTTGTGGATGAAATCAAAAAATATCCAGTCGGAAGCAGAGATGAAATAATTACTTTTGGCGTTGACGCTGCTAGGGCTTATCACTCTCGAGAAAGGTTTATAAAAGATCCTAATCAAAAGGTATCTAAACAATAATTTCTTGATGGAATTTATAAAATAAAACGGGGTGTTGAACGGTTAGATACCAGTGATGCATTTTATCGAGAGTATATGGCAGGATCAGATCGATTTGATGTCCAAATGCGACAGACAAAACGACATAAAAAACCAACTCTGAAAAAAATAGCTAAACCGCAAGTCGTCATAGATCCAACAGAAAAAGAATCAAAAGAATTATATCAACTTCCTCCTCCGTTGCAGCAGACCCAACAAGAAACTCCTCGAGGTTTGTTTACGAAATTCGGTCTTGATAAAATAGAAAATACTATGACTGTGTCTCTTCTCGCTTTTGCTTTAAATAATTTTGATGACAGAGAAACATTTTTAAGAAACAAACATAAACAAAAAATTGACACCTTCGAGGAATGGGCAGAAGAGGTATATTTTGGTAAACATGATTTACCCGTTGATCCAAACGATCCTGGTTATATAAAATTTAATGAGAGACTGGCAGAGTTAGCAGAGATACAACAACGACAACGATCACCCCCCAAGGAGGAAATCATTCCAGAGGAATTTTTCGATGAACCTAAAGAAACATCCGGGAAAGGTTTAGGGTCTGGTTTTATTGCCTGCCCTAACAATATTATCGATGATGTATCACGGCTAGAAGTTCTCATCGGAGGAAAACGAGCTGGAAATAACTCTCCAGAAATAATTAATGAAGCCGCAGATATCTGTCAGCGACTATTTCGCGGCGGCATCATGGATTCTCATATCTATCGAGAACTTATTGATGAACTCGTGGACAGCGACTAAAATGTCTTTGACATTTTCAAAGTCGCCGTGATTGAAAGTCGATTAGAGAAATAACTAATTAGATAAAATGATCATACATGACTCTCATCATATGACCCAACGAGTCAGAGTGGTAAATTCGCGATATCCTGTTTACAGTGCATATTATGGAGATGGACTTGGAAATGTTATTCAAGGATTGTTTACAAGAATAGCTCCAAAGGCGGGACCAATTGCAAAACAATTATCGTCAAAAGCTATTGATGTTATTAGAGATAATGCTTCTGGTGTAATCGGTGATGCTGCCGGCAAAGTGTTCACGGCGATCAAAGATAGACTAGCACGATTAATACGCAGAAAGCCTCCGCCGGTAAAATTACCAAGCACTGCGGATATGCCTGCAAATGTTAGCAAAATAATAAATGAAACTGCAAATCAAAAACTAGCGTCACTAATACCTTCCAAAGAAATAGAAAAAAATATAGCTTCAAGTTTAATAGCGGGGAGTGGTCTTCGTTTTAGATAATAATGCATTACAATAAGATGTTTCAACGCATATCCAACGTAGCATTTGATATGGATAAACCAGTCAGAAAGGATGAATCCTTGCGCGATTATCAATATTATTCCTATGATGCAAAAACACCTAACGCGCAGTGAAGAATTGAGTTTCAAATTCATGATACAAGTAGATATTTTCTACCCTGTGAAGCTTATATTGAAGTCACAGGTAGAATCTTAAAAGCGGATGGTACTGGATATGGAATAGGCGATCTTGTTGGTTTTGTTAATAATGGTGTGATGGCGTTATTTAGCAAAGCCACATACTCGATTGATGGAAAATATATTGAGTCATGTTTGGACAATGTTGATGTTGCCACGACAATACTTGGTCTTGCAAGATATTCTGATGATTACACAAGATCAGCTGGTCCAACAATGATGTTTGCAAAGGACACATCTGATCATCCCGAAAATAGAAATGTAATGATGAACGCGGCCGGGGATGCAGTTGCAGCCATGAACGAAAATTTCAACTTGTGTTTTGCCGCGCGTCGGGCAATGCTGAGCGGCGAAGAAGAGTTTTCCTGTGCTATTCCACTATCTCATATTTTTGGATTTTGTAGAAATGTCCGAAAGGTTATATTTGGTGCCAAACACACAGTAGTGCTTGTCAGAAAAAACTCTGATAATGATGTAATATGGAGAGCTGCTTGAGTTGATCCTGGTCAAGTAGTGTTAAGAAAACTATCTCTGTGGATGCCAACAATGACTCCATCAATCGCTGAAGAAGAACGGTTACTTTCTTTTATGAATCAAGGTGGAAAATCGTTGTTATCATGGTTAGCAATGACAACAGATAGCACTCCTGTCAACGCTCCTGGATTGTTTACGTGGCAATTGGGATCACAACAGGGAGTATCAGCAGCGCGACATATATTTATCGCGTTTCAGGCCAATCATAGAATAAATAACCAGGAAGCAAATCCAATGATATTTGACACACTTGGAGTTTCTGAAGTTTCATTAAGAATAAACGGACATCAAGAACCCGCTGAGGACATCATTCTAAATTTTGAACAAAATGATGTCGCACGGGCATATTATCGATTGATGTCTTATGATGGGCGTGATCAAAACGTTGACACTGGGTTGCAGATATCCCAGCGTGATTTTACAACGTTGTATCCGATCTATTACTTTTCGTTGGAACATTTGGATTTATTCAGAAAATCTGTCGTTGATATAGTTATTCGGGCTCGCCTGGCTCGAGTACCAGCTGGGGCAGTTGGTCCACCAGCAGTTCCTGGAGGTGCTAGAGCAATCGCGGTCATACTTTCCGATAAAGCAATGTTACTTGAAGGTGTTGGCGGCCAAATGAGAGTCATTGGTGCACCAGTGGAAAACTTGTAAACAATTAGATCAATATCGTATTAAATAAAATGTCATACAGTCATGTTAATGTCACTCTGACTCCGGGTCAGGTGAAGAAATTACAATCGAAGAACGCGAGCACATGTGGGACATCAATAACACTAAAACACGATCAGCTAGCGGGTGGTTCAAACAAACTGTCATTAACTAAAACCCAGCTAAAACATTTCAATAAAGCGAAGCAAGCAACGACTGGAGTTCGACTTGACCTCTCTCCAGCCGCGTTAGGAGCTGTTGGAACCGCTGCTGGAATGACACTAAAGAAAGCCACTGGGCGAGGATACAAAAAAAAAAAAGAAAGGATCCGGGCTAAGACTACCGGGAACTACGGCGTCATGGTACCCAAAAAAGTGCTAAGTGTTTTCACTCCGATGTCCAATTTTGATTTGATTGATGCTATTAAACAATTGCATATAAAGAACTTCAGAGGCGTCTTTATGCGAGATCAATTACCAGCACGACCGAATAATCTAGAAACAGGAATTATTAATCTCGATAATAAAAACGGTCCTGGAACTCACTGGGTTGCTTACGCGATCGATCCACGTGGAATTATCTATTTCGATTCGTACGGTCTAGCACCGCCAGTTGAATTTCTTCGATACGTAAAAAACATCCCCTTGATGAAATCAAGGACAAAGTCAAAGATTTGGTACTCAACGTTACCAACACAAACACTGACCGATCCTCCGATATGCGGCCGTGAAGTATTAAATGTTCTTGATGCGATCTGAAAATCAGCGAGTCCTCCTCACAAAGTCGTGCATGAATACACCACAAATTTAAACAACCCCATAACTAATAATGGTTGATATTTACGGAAGATCAGGCAGAACCAAGGAAGAAAAAAAAAGATATTGATTTATCAAAGTATGCGACCAAAGATGAAATTGATGATCTTTTAAATCTGACCGGAATAGACCCAGATGAGGTTGTTATTTTTCAGGACAGGAACGGCAAACTAAAAACCAGTAACATTAAGTGGAATGACATAATTCGCAGGGTTATTGGAGCTACCACGGACAACATCGTTGTATTCACTGACAGCGGCAGAATCAGAGATTCGTCAATATCAATTGCAGCTCTCCGAGATGATATGCAAAAACTTGCACTAGCCCGTGTGGCGAAGACCGGTGATACAATGACAGGTGAACTCAATCTCGGCAACAACAAAATAACAACGCTGGCAGACCCAACCTTGCCAACCGACGCCGCAAACAAACAATACGTAGACACCATTGACGGTAAACTAACCACGTTGCGGGCAGAGTATGATGTTCACATGGGCGCGTTTACAAGACTTCGAAGAAACTTCGCAAAAGCTGATGAGGTCGTGGATAAGTTCTTTGGGGTTCCTCCAGTCATCGACATGAAACTTTCTGAAATCATACCAAATCTTACTGGTAACGCCAACGACATCAACAAGATTAATACTCGGTTAGGTGTAGTCAGAACAGATAGAAGTTTTTCAGATCAAATCCAGATAATAGAAAATAACATTAACACGATCAAACAAACACAGCAAAACATCGAAGCGGGGATTCCTGAGATTGTTAATAAAACCAGTCTGATTAAAGTGCCCACTGGAGTTACCCCCGGGCATATCACCAACATCGTATTCACGGTATCATCGGGATTCGCAACATGGTCCCGACAAAATAATACTATCAAATATACAGCAACAGCCACTGGCGTGTATAGACTGTCTGTGTTTTCCGCCGCTAAATTTGAAATCTTCACAAAGTTTCCATGGCGTCATTCCACCGACAGGTTTTCCGGGGTTGTATCTGTTAATTTTAAATAGCGGAACCGAAGAAATATTTATACTGGAAGCCGCAGACAGGAAATTAACCGCAACATCTTACTGGTGGTGTTTGGAATTCGTCGCAGAAACACCTCAATTGGTTACCGCGTAAAATAATAAAATGAAATTAGCATCAACGACAACATTAGATGCTCAGCAATATAGATATGATCAGGTACGCGAATGGCAGTCAGAGTTAAAAAACACTATTGACAAATGCGCAACAAAGATAAAAAAAATACAAACGGCGTGTAACTGTGCTAGACACAATAGTGTATTCGGTATCCGCGGTAGTTGCATCCACGGGTGTGTTATTATCAGCGCTGACACCAGTGACAACTGCAATCGCGATTACAATCACAATTTCAGCATCAACGACGATTGCAGGAGTTGCTAATATAATTGCAAAAAAAATATCCTCGTGCGCGCTAACAAAATTACACGAATATGAAAAGTTAAACAACGCGGCCATGAGCACCTACTCGAAATTGTCGTCGTTGATATCATCCAGCCTTGACGATACAGTTATATCCGATTCCGAATTCACGCTGATCGCAGCAGCATACAACGATTACGAGCGCACAAAGAATTTTAATTTGAAAACGATGAAGATAAATAATGACGGAGATACTTCAAGAGATAGCCGCGAATACAACTCCGGTAAAAACATCGATGATAACAATATCTTCGACGCAACCAGAGTTTAATATTAATTTTCCAACTGCAATTCCAGTAAAAGAGATCGCGTTGTCGCAATTACGAGTATATAACAGTTGGCCCAATATCAGGTCGGCATCATTTCACGGACAATCGCCGAATAATTCATTTGTGTTTTCGTATCAGAATAACCCCGACGGTACTCCGGATTGGAACGTCATTTCATTACCAACAGGGTCTTATCAGATAGAAGAAATCAACAAAGAAATACAGCGTCAAATGAAGCGTATAACCACCAAAGAAGCAAAGATCAATATAATCGCACACGAGCCAACGTTGTCAACGATCATCGAAGTCGCTACACCGGGTTACGCCGTAGATATCTATAACAGTTCAATCAGAACAGTATTAGGATGGCCTGAAAATCCACCACCGGCACCCGAAAAGTCCGATTATATCACTGATGCGCAGTCATATCACGGAATTACACCGTCATACAAAGAACAACTGGATGAGCTAAAAAGTGCAACGTTGTTTAGATGGATTCTCCCCGTTAAAGATAAGAACGATCTTGAGTGGAATTTTATTTATAGTCAAAATCCAGATGGATCATATAATTCATTCAGTATTTATTCAAGCGAAATTACTGAATATTTTAAAATTGTTAATGTTCGCACCGAGCGCAACTAGCGCATCTACGGCAACGCTTCCAAGAACATCTTTCCGATGTAACAGGTTCACGTGAAGAAATTATTAAACGAATTGAGATATTAAATCAGATTGACGCGGATATGGAATATTATAACCAGCGAATGATTCAAACAGTAATTGACAGTAAACCCAGCGATAAACAAAAATTTCTAAATAAGTACTCGTTGAAAGAAGCTGAACTACCGAATTTTAAATTACCAGGATACGTTTCCCCGGTCATCTTACGAAGATACGTCACTGATATCATCGATAAGTATTTCGATGACATACTTGAACAGCACAAGCGATTACTGCCACAGCCAACTATCCTCAGACACGATAATTCCACAGCGAGCGATGGCCGGCATATTTCTCCGGGAATCGTAAATATCACTGATGTCGTCGCGGTCAATCTTGTGTGTGACGCAATCGATGGCAGTTACAACATAGACACGACAACATCGAATCAAGCCCAGCAAGGGTTTATATTATACTCATTTACTCCTAAAGAACCACCTGGATTTTTGATTCTGCAAGAGCTAATCAATCCAGTATTTCTGCGGTGTCTGAATCCAACGCTGACAAGGATGAATTTTAAAGTCACTGACCAACAGGGTAGACTTTTGGACCTGAGGAATGAAATTATTAGTATTAATTTGCTGGTAAAGTCGTAGAGTGTTTTACACTCCAAGGATTTTCAATTAATAATATCATATTATAATAATGTCTTATAGGAAGTGTCAGGACTTCGTGAGAAATTCAAAGAAGTATTCGGAATCATCTTCAGATGAAACACAATGTGTTTCCGACGATGATGATTTTATTGTTAGTGACGAAGATGAAAATGTCTCTGATATTTCCACTGACAGCGATGAAACACAAAGTGTTTCCGATTACACTGACAGCGACGACGATGATAGCCCGGTTGGCGTTTCCAGAGACATCACCATCAGCGACAGCACTGTTGTAATAAATTATATTAAATGATAAAAAAAAATATAGTATGTATCAGCACGTGAAATGTTCCATCGTTGACAAGCGCGCGCTTGAAGAATTCATCCGAAAAATATTTACCGGAAATCATTTCCCGGGTTATGTTAAAATAATCATCGATAAGTACGGCAATGATGATTTTTTGCTGACAGATTTTCAGCTGAAGCAATTCCGCGAAAACAATATCACGATGATTAATTGTGACGCAGACCAAATCTTCAATGTTGTTCACTCGTGCATTTCACGGGATCATCTTGATAAGATACTACAGTAGAAATGTCTTTGACATTTCCATCCTTTAGGATTTTTAAAAATGTCTTTGACATTTCCATCCTTTGAAAATATTTTACTTTATATATATTTTTTTTACCACTGACAATTTCGCTGATTCATAACGGTATTTTGCTATGAAAATCAATAATCGCGGACAGTTGCAGAATTTTATTATACTGTTTTTTCTGCAAGAGACCAAAGTCACGAATTTTGTGGGGTATTTCCACGAAAAATTTAACAAAACAGACCAAAGTCACAAATTTTGTGGGGTATTTCCACGAAAAATTTAACAAAACAGACCAAAGTCACAAATTTTGTGGGGTATTTCCACGAAAAATTTAACAAAACAGACCAAAGTCACGAATTTTGTGGGGTATTTCCACGAAAAATCAACGAAATCGGACAGTTGCAGAATTTTACTATAATATTAATTTTCTTACTGACTGTTTTCGCTGGTATTTGCTAGTAGCAACCAACGAAATCGGACAATTGCATAATTTGGACGGTAAAAAAAAATATTACTTTTTTTTTACTTTCGATTTCACTTCTAGGTAAAATGCAATCAAGGTGAGGTATTTACTTCCTCGTGAATGACTTCGTCATCCGTGACGAAGCTATCATTGCTTTCTAAATTCTCTGGATTTTCAGCGGACATACAATGCTTTAATTTTCCGACCCGATTATTAATTATCTTCCTTGTTTCATACTCAGCTGCCAGTGCCAGCCTGATCTTTTCGATTGCACGAGACAGTGGAACAAATTCATTTATTTGTGCTTCCGCTACGCTGGCTAGCGATTTATACAAATTATTTTGAATCATCTTTATGAATCGATATTGAGCAGGAAGAATATAACGCCCTGCACATTTAGCTTCGTATAATGATTCAAAATCAGACAGAATAGTTTCAACATTTAGTAATATATTAAATCCTTGTTTTTCTAACTTTTTAATAGCATCAATCACATTATTGATATTTTCTCGATTCATATTTATATATATTTTTATATATTTAAATTAAAAAAAACATCACATCTCCTTGAGTTTCTAGCTTATCATATGATAACCTACCAAACTCAGGAGGGAGCGGAAACACGACCCCCGATTGAACTCCTAAACTGCCAAATAACAGAAAGCCCAGAAGGTGTGTTTGCGAACGACGAGACATTCCCCATTTGTGAACCTCCTAGCTTACCATTTGATATGCTAGCAAGGCTCATATGGGGACAACACATAACATATAACTTATCCTAGTACTTAATTCTAACTTATCTTAAGACGGCACAAACATATAACTTAATTCTAACTTATCTTAAGACGGTACAAACACATAGTATTTACAATATTTACAGTAGAAGCATATTTACAGCAGTAGAAGCATATTTACAGCAGTTGTTATTTACAATATTTACAATTGCATATATAACTTATCCTAGGACGGTACAAACACAATGCGGGGTTGTAATTCTACGTCCAACAAAGTTGCACCCCCACCCGGAAATCAACCCTGTAAAAGGTTACCCCGGAACGGGGCGATAACGGAGAAAGTTGTGCAACTTCGTTGGGTTTCGAAACCCCAATGTGGTATCAGGACGATATTGTATATAAACCGACTGTTACCTGAAAGTTCAGAAATAGCTCAGCGTGATTTGTTTAAAACGTATTTTCTTAAATATGACCGTGAAAAAACTACAGATGAACCATAAACCCGAACAAGTGTAATAAAATAGCGATATTGTCTGTGAAAAAAAAAGATAAATACGCGCTTGCCTGATAAAATCAAAGGAATAAAATCATTCTTGCGCTGTCACGGATAAAATCAAGGGGAAATAAAGGGAAGTTATTTACTTCCTTGTGCAGAAAATCGTCTGCTGTTACCTGTAGAGTGTTATAGCGCTACTGTCAAGGTGACAGCGGGGAAATAATTGACTTCAACGACGAAGGATTTTCACACAGTCGTTGCAGAGTTATCTCCGTTTGTAAAATCCTCGGATTATAGTAAATTACCTAACAATAATAAAAAAACAATTTTCTGATTATTATACTTTTTTGACCGAGCTGATTTGGTTATTTTTTCTGCGACTTTTCGTACTGAGGGTGCACAAATACCGAAATACTTGCCAGCTGAGGTCACTGAGCGAAATGTTATTTCTTCTTTTGTATTTAAATTTATAGACATAACTGTCCTAGACTCTCTCTTCCCCCCAGTATTCCCAGCCCTACAATTTTCGCTCTGCGTCACAACCCTCAAATTGGATAAATTATTATTAAGTTTATTACCATCAATGTGATCAATTACAAGACCGTCTTTGATCTCTCAACGGAAACACTCGACTATGAACCTGTGAATAAGATAAGTTTTTTTTTCAACAATAAGTATTAAATAACCAGCATTATTAACATAACCAACTGGTTTTTTCAATCTGTGATGTCTCACTATTCCCTCGCGAGATGCTTCGTAATTCTTGATTGTGGGATGTGGGACAAATTCTTGGCTCATTATATAATAATATATTTGTCTAATTTATAATTTGTCTGAAAACTTAGTTATATAATCACTCAGGGATTTTAGCGCGTCTCCGTTATTTTTTTTTATTGTAATATCGCTTGAGTTCACGGTATCGTTTCCCCCCGCACCCCGCACATAATTGTGTTTTACCCCTGACACCAATACCACATCGCAGGCAGGGTATGGGTCCTGTGCTTCCTCGTTTGATGCTTTGTATATGTTCACCGCAGAATTCCTTCCTGCAGGACTTACCACAGACTGTTACAGATCCAACCTTTAACCACTTGCAGTTGTTCATTGTATATATAATATTTTCTTATTTAAATATTTGTCTTAAATATAATATGACGGTGTTTTCGAAATTATCCGCAGTTGGCGCCGGGAGATTCGATCTTGACAGGCTAAACCCGGATCCACGACGACGGCATCTAACTGATCTGTTTAATATTATCAACGAGGGTAAAAAGAATTTCGCGACGACGGTGCATCTTATGTATGGTCGTCATTTAAAATTATCCGCTATATTAACAAGGTCAATATCATTGACGAACTCTTCTTCGGTGATGAGGTCATCATCGATGCTACAATGACTGATGCCCGAGCAAGAACAATTATTGATTATATTGATTTTTATCAACGTAAACAGAAATACTTTTTCAGAATAAAATTTATCGTGAAAGTAGAGTCACTGTTTGGCGATGAGTGGATTATCCGTGACAAACTTGACCCTGTTCTTGCTAACGGAAAGACCATTCTGTTAAGTAGCAATTCCAAACCAGGAATGCTGACCGGGATTGATATACCATATTACGCTCGAGCGTATCCTGTAACCGCAGTCGTTTATGGAATATATCCGGTAAAAAAACCCAAAAATTGATAAACTCACCCCGATGAAAACTTCGACGGTGTTGAATTGTGTAGCCGAGCGAGTAATGGAACACTTAAAAAACGCAAAACGAGGAAACGGTTTAACCGATCTACGGCGTGAAAAAACAACATCATGGGGTGAATCGGTTAAGGATACCGGGGCAACAATAAATGATGTTGCTGTGTTATCAAGTAAATTACAATGTTCAATAACAGTAAAAACACTAACCGGAGAGATATTATATAATTCGAAGCATTATAAAAAGTCAGGAACACCGATTGAAATTATTGATCATAATTCGTACGCGTGGACTGATGCAGTTACAATATTCCCACGAGATCGTGTTGTCAAGTTTTATCGCGGAAACATATACGAGGTTATTTACGCGCTGAGTAAAACCGACCCTGTGTCAGTGTGGTTATTTAGGAGCTCTGAAGATGGCGACTATGATCAATTTGTGAGACCGAACGGAGAATTATACCGGACAGAATCGTTGCAACAACAAATGAAAAACTCGCAGAACAATATGTGAGAAATGGTAGCGATGAGCAGTTATTGGTTAATTGTTTTACAGTTCCAAGTGTTGCCGCTCACGCCGCCAGAGAAAGAAATTCGTGGAGACCAACCCGAAGTCAGTTTCTTTCAGATATACAGTTAAGTTGTGTCGAGTATGGTCATGGCGGGTTATGGAATACCTGGTATGACTACCGGGATATGATTTCCGTGGATATGATTGCTTGCTACCCAGGAAGCTTTCTCGGGAACGGCGAGTGCCGCGAATACTTTAAACGATTCGGACACCCCACGAACTCGATGACACGAGTCGCCGTAAACGGCGTTTTACCCGACGCTGACCTGACAGGATTTGCTCGTGTGACTTCGTTTGTATTCGCCACGGGACTTCATCCGATTTGTTATGTTTGGTTTGGCAGACACTTCGTCGAAAAGCGCTGGGTACCAATAGTGTTATTGCGATATATGCTTGACAGCGGCATACTGGTATCGTTGACCGTCAGTGAAGCAATCATATGTTATCGACCGCAGACCTCAGTTTGGTTACCAACACCAGAACGTGTAACTCTCGAAGAAGTTATCGAAGAATGGACACAAGCACTTCCAGAAACTCCTCTTGATGCTATCCGCGAAGGAGCTCCTGAAATTCTCAAGATTAAACTCAAAAACAGTGAAAGTACAGCGAAAGATCTCGGACGAAGAATAATCGGTAAATTTACTCAGGGTGCAGCATTTGATCATAAAATGCATCACTCGCGGTTGATTATCGATGAAGCTGAATTGGATTTTATAATCGCCGACGCGGTTGCCAGAAATATATTTTGTAATCGGGAGGATGTGTTCTTGTCCGACGGGAAAAAGTTGGGCACAATTGTAAGTTATATCGACGGAGAATCGCCTCAATACACACATTTGAGATCTTCAATGCTGGCTTATGTTTCTATAAATTTGTTATCGATGGTAAATCGATTTCTTGACACCGCAGTCAGAGTTGCCACGGATTCATTTTACATCGACAAGAAATATTCAGAATCACTGACCGATATAATGAAATTCTGCGGCGGAGATGAATGGAGTTCGTGGAGAATAAAAGCGGAGATGCTGCACGAGTATTGTAAATCCGCTGATGTTGCAATCGAGGATGATTATTGTAAATCAACAATGCCAGAAATATCTTCCGCACCGTCTGTATATGATCCAATCACCAGACACAAAACTGTTTATTTGAACGGGCCGGGCGGGTCTGGTAAAACAACTCGAGCGATTGAATTATTTAAAAAATCGGATATGATTGTGCTAACACCTACACACAGGCTTGCCAGGGAGATGAAACAGCGAGGAGTCAATTCTTGTACTTATCACAGCTTTTTCAAATACAGCGGCGGTGTGTGGACGTCAGATCGAATGGGAACAAAATATGTCAATGATATAATAATGTGGGATGAGGTAGACACTGTGCCGTTAGAAACGTTAAAACGATTTCTTGAATGGCTGCTAACGAAAAATACTGCGGTGATTATGTGCGGCGATCACGGTCAACCACCTCCGTTTGTCGGCGCATCTCCGCATGATTGGCTGAGGAATTTTGTTGATTATTACGAAGAAGTGTCTGATGATTACCGAGCACTTGATGCAACATTGAAAGAATTTAAAACATTAATCAGGCTACAACCGAATAAAATTCAATGTGAAATCATGCGCAAGATGATTCCTGAAACTTCGATGAGCGACTTTTTACGCGTGTGGAAACCAGACGATTTGATAGTGGCAAGTAGAAAGATAGTCAGAGACACACTTCAACAACAGCTATTTCAGTTACAACAAGAAAAGTTTCCAATGCTGCCAACGCCGTTATGTTATAGACCAGCTGATACGCGGTTACAAAATATAGATGTTGATATTCCAGGAAAGACAGAGAAACATAATTTAGTATTGAATGATATTGTGCTAGTTGACATCGATGCTGTCGAGGATGCACTAGCGATGAATAAATCCCCGTGGACGCTAGGATACGCAATGACCATTCATTGTTCTCAAGGACTGACTATCTCTGATACAACTGTCTGGATCGTTGATGATCGAATCGAATGGCCAAACTTAGTCTACTTGGCTGTGTCCAGAGTCAGAAGAATATCTCAACTGTGAAGAATTGTATTGGTTGAATCAAACGCTGATAATAATGAAAACAACAGCATCACCGATGATGATGTAATAAGAAAAAAACTCGCCGGTTACAAACAGAGTGACAAAAAAAATAATCGCGATTTTGATCTTGATGTTGAATTTATTAACGCGTTGAAACAACAACAGAATAATCACTGTGCGAGCTGTAATTGTATAATGCTATGGCAGTATTCGAATAAAAATTCAAGACAATTTACCGTAGACAGAAAAGATAACAATCGCGGTCATACACGTGATAATGTCATGTTGACCTGTCTTGAGTGTAATCGATGTAGAGGCGGCAGCGCTAGTTAAGTCACTTCAGTGATTTTGGCGGTAATTGTGTGTCCTCGGGAATTACCTGAAGTTGCTCACGGGTGAATCCACGTTGAGGAGCAGTTGAATCTAATCTATAGATTGCTGGTCTGCCAGTGGATCTTGTCACGGTGGATATCTTGTGTGTGGTAACACTCCAAATGGGATCAGTCGCTCTTCGTTTACCACCTTCAAGTTCACCTGGTTCATATAAATATCTTACAGTAACCTTACCCAGTATTTGCTGTTTTTCTTTCTTCCGTTGTAGTGGTATATTTTTTTCGTGATCGCGATGGCAGGTTTCATGTTGGTTGTTCGAGTTATTTCATTATTTAGCGCAGTTATCACACCTGGTAATCTTGCAACCCATTCGCGCGATCTCGTATCCTGAATAAATTCCTTCGCGTATTGATATCCAAATAACCGCTCAGCAAGTGTTTTATTGAATCGCTCAACAATTGCCTGATCACGGTGAATTTCAGTGTGTCCTCGTCTGATGGTGATGTTATGTTGTTTCATCAACGATGATACTGCACCTTGAAATTCTTTGCCAGGATCAACTTGTAATAAATTTGGCCATCGCAGAGGTCCTCGCCGATAAATTCTTTCAAACGCAGAAGCAACCTCAGATGCTGTTTTAGTTGTTAACGGTTCCGCATCTTTGTATCTACTGGCAACATCAACTATGGTTAACGCGTATTTGTACGTGCGTCTTCGGATAGTATCATGTGGCAGAAATAATATATCAGCCTGATGAACCTCATTTGGTACACTAACATCGAAATGCGCGAAGTGAATTTGTTTAGGGCGTGGTAGATAAATTTGCCATATTGCCTGTCGGGATAACCAATTTTTGGCAGTAACCGCCGTAACTTTTGCTGCTTCAGCGAGTTTACTAATTGCTGCGTTACCTCTCCAGTATCCGCTTGGGGAATAATAAATCGACTCCATTATAATTAATTACCAGCGCCTAATACAAGCTTAGATTTCATTGCGGATTTTATTAACCAGGATGCTAGCCTCTCCTTGAAAGATTTATCAGGGATGGCATCCAACGCGTGAATTAATTTCACGTCCGCGAGATGGCGCTGTTGTAAATCCTTGCTTCGGTAAGCTACATCATGAGCATGACACGCCTTATCAATAGCGTTTATCGGATACTCACCTGGTTTTGGCTGATCCTGAGCATCAAGTCTGATATCAAGTCGGGTTCCTGGACCACAGTAATTATATCCTGGAAGATGTTTTTCTCCTGGATATTTAGCCCACGGAGCCCCTGGTAATTTTCCTAATTTGGCTGCGATATCACCTCCTTTCTTTTTTAAATAAATCTAAATTTTTTTTGTGCCACATCGTTCACACTTGCCTGTAAGCGCTTGTCGATTATTTTTTGTTGTAATTGTTGTTGTATCCGTAGTTGGGGTATGTGCTCGGCATTTCACACAATATAAATTCATATTTATTTTATGATATATAAAATGTCAAAGACATTTCAAATGGAGATCACTGACTTTTCTGCGTCAAAGCGACGAGAGCCAGTCAAACATAACTCAGTGCTACCAAATTCAATCCGAATGATTATTATAGGTCCATCTGGGTCGGGTAAGACACAGTTGTTACTTAATTTAATAATGAAGTGGATGAAGTGGGATAAATTATATTTGATAGCCCCGTCTGTTGACGATCAGCGTGTTATCAGGTGTTAAAAGATTTTAAGGAAAGTGCAAAATCAATAATGGAAAATCAAAGTGATTTTCACGAAGATGTTATTGATTTTATAACTGATATCAATGAAGCACCGAGTATCGATGATATCGATGGGAGTATTAATAATTTAGTCGTGTACGATGATATCATGTTGGACAAACAATCAAACCCTGCCAGGATATTTTCCCGCGGCAGGCACAAAAACACCGATGTGATTTATGTAACTCAACGTTATACACAAATTCCGAAAGTGATCAGAAATAACTGTAATGTTCTTGCGGTATTTAACGGCGTTGACGCACACACGCTACAAAATATTCATCGAACTTGGTGCAGCGGTGACATGGACATCAATAAATTCAGAAATTTCTTTATTCGTGCTCAGGCAAAACCACACGGATTTGTAACGATAAATTTACATGATCCTCGGACACGGTATCGAGTTGGGTTAGATACAATTTTTAACTAGAAATCCTAAAATATTTACATGATTAGCAGCAGAGAGACTGAGCCCAAGAGTGTTTCGTCGACCAAACCATCGTCAAGAAGTATTTTTATAGTAAGCGTTTTCATGAAATAACCTCGTTAGTCAGAAAATTATTATTAATCATAGTTTTCTGAATAGAGGGCTTATTTTGTGAAATAAGACCTTTCTATGAAATACTTCTCGATAAGGGTTCTGTTAGGACGAAATAGTTGGTGGGCTCAGTCTCTCTGCTGCTGTTTTACTTGAAGGTAAATGGTAATATTCGAATAATACAGAGTACCAGAAGGTAAATGGTAATATTCGAATAATACAGAGTACCAGAAGGTAAATGGTAATATTCGAATAATACAGAGTACCAGAAGGTAAATGAGATATATTTTATCTTAAGATGGGATATTTTCTGATTAAGACTGAAGAACGAACATTTCTTTTGTATATTTTCTTCATAGTGAACTTATCATTAAATCAGATATTACATTGAACGGAATTTACGACAAAGTATGTTAACATTTAATTTCTTTAAAAAATAAATTTTGGATCTGTCGATGAGAAAGGCCTACTCGTTATCTTGTTGCCCATAGCTCATAGGTCCCGCCTCCATTGGTACAAGTTTGTTGTCAACGCTACTACTAAATTGCTGGGATACTAGTCATGAAACTTTACGCACTCATAGGTCCCGCCTCCATTGGTACAAGTTTGTTGTCAACGCTACTACTAAATTGCTGGGATACTAGTCATGAAACTTTACGCACTCATAGGTCCCGCCTCCATCGGTACAAGTTTGTTGTCAACGCTACTACTAAATTGCTGGGATACTAGTCATGAAACTTTACGCACTCATAGGTCCCGCCTCCATTGGTACAAGTTTGTTGTCAACGCTACTACTAAATTGCTGGGATACTAGTCATGAAACTTTACGCACTCATAGGTCCCGCCTC
Organism: Sinohyriopsis cumingii; assembly: GCA_028554795.2. Lineage (NCBI taxonomy): Eukaryota > Metazoa > Mollusca > Bivalvia > Unionida > Unionidae > Sinohyriopsis > Sinohyriopsis cumingii. The sequence continues at coordinate 5,939,966 of CM068833.1, forward strand.
CATCGGTACAAGTTTGTTGTCAACGCTACTACTAAATTGCTGGGATACTAGTCATGAAACTTTACGCACTCATAGGTCCCGCCTCCATTGGTACAAGTTTGTTGTCAACGCTACTACTAAATTGCTGGGATACTAGTCATGAAACTTTACGCACTCATAGGTCCCGCCTCCATTGGTACAAGTTTGTTGTCAACGCTACTACTAAATTGCTGGGATACTAGTCATGAAACTTTACGCACTCATAGGTCCCGCCTCCATCGGTACAAGTTTGTTGTCAACGCTACTACTAAATTGCTGGGATACTAGTCATGAAACTTTACGCACTCATAGGTCCCGCCTCCATCGGTACAAGTTTGTTGTCAACGCTACTACTAAATTGCTGGGATACTAGTCCTGAAACTTTACGCACTCATAGGTCCCGCCTCCATTGGTACAAGTTTGTTGTCAACGCTACTACTAAATTGCTGGGATACTAGTCCTGAAACTTTACGCACTCATAGGTCCCGCCTCCATCGGTACAAGTTTGTTGTCAACGCTACTACTAAATTGCTGGGATACTAGTCATGAAACTTTACGCACTCATAGGTCCCGCCTCCATTGGTACAAGTTTGTTGTCAACGCTACTACTAAATTGCTGGGATACTAGTCCTGAAACTTTACGCACTCATAGGTCCCGCCTCCATTGGTACAAGTTTGTTGTCAACGCTACTACTAAATTGCTGGGATACTAGTCCTGAAACTTTACGCACTCATAGGTCCCGCCTCCATTGGTACAAGTTTGTTGTCAACGCTACTACTAAATTGCTGGGATACTAGTCCTGAAACTTTACGCACTCATAGGTCCCGCCTCCATTGGTACAAGTTTGTTGTCAACGCTACTACTAAATTGCTGGGATACTAGTCCTGAAACTTTACGCACTCATAGGTCCCGCCTCCATTGGTACAAGTTTGTTGTCAACGCTACTACTAAATTGCTGGGATACTAGTCCTGAAACTTTACGCACTCATAGGTCCCGCCTCCATTGGTACAAGTTTGTTGTCAACGCTACTACTAAATTGCTGGGATACTAGTCCTGAAACTTTACGCACTCATAGGTCCCGCCTCCATTGGTACAAGTTTGTTGTCAACGCTACTACTAAATTGCTGGGATACTAGTCCTGAAACTTTACGCACTCATAGGTCCCGCCTCCATTGGTACAAGTTTGTTGTCAACGCTACTACTAAATTGCTGGGATACTAGTCCTGAAACTTTACGCACTCATAGGTCCCGCCTCCATTGGTACAAGTTTGTTGTCAACGCTACTACTAAATTGCTGGGATACTAGTCCTGAAACTTTACGCACTCATAGGTCCCGCCTCCATTGGTACAAGTTTGTTGTCAACGCTACTACTAAATTGCTGGGATACTAGTCCTGAAACTTTACGCACTCATAGGTCCCGCCTCCATTGGTACAAGTTTGTTGTCAACGCTACTACTAAATTGCTGGGATACTAGTCATGAAACTTTACGCACTCATAGGTCCCGCCTCCATTGGTACAAGTTTGTTGTCAACGCTACTACTAAATTGCTGGGATACTAGTCCTGAAACTTTACGCACTCATAGGTCCCGCCTCCATTGGTACAAGTTTGTTGTCAACGCTACTACTAAATTGCTGGGATACTAGTCCTGAAACTTTACGCACTCATAGGTCCCGCCTCCATTGGTACAAGTTTGTTGTCAACGCTACTACTAAATTGCTGGGATACTAGTCATGAAACTTTACGCACTCATAGGTCCCGCCTCCATTGGTACAAGTTTGTTGTCAACGCTACTACTAAATTGCTGGGATACTAGTCCTGAAACTTTACGCACTCGTAGGTCCCGCCTCCATTGGTACAAGTTTGTTGTCAACGCTACTACTAAATTGCTGGGATACTAGTCCTGAAACTTTACGCACTCATAGGTCCCGCCTCCATCGGTACAAGTTTGTTGTCAACGCTACTACTAAATTGCTGGGATACTAGTCATGAAACTTTACGCACTCATTTATTCTGGGACTAAACATTTCTAAATGAAAATGGCGACCAAGCAGACATCGAGTGGGCGTTCACGGTGGTCATCTTTACAATATTATCGCTCTTCCATCCTCTCATAACCATAAAAGGTTATAAAATAGAAAAAGATAAGAAAAAAAATCACGTAATCACTGCTCCGTTTGAAGGAATGGTAATATTAGCACAGTTTCCAGAATAAAAACACTCTTGTTACACAATGTTGCTGGTCATAATGGAGAATAATGCAGAGATGCCCTCTCAAAAATAGCCGTCACTGCAGTCAGCGGCCATTTTGAAAAGTTCCTTACAGCTACGTCTTCAAAAGGGATTCTCATACTAGCACTTCGTTTAAAAAAATTTAAAAAAAACTACAAAAACCTTGTTATTGCAATTATTTATATAATAAAACGATGCTGATCCAACCTCCATACGGTTGCCATATTGGAAATGTATGTATCGTTGCTTCTTTTGAACGAATTGTCACACAGACGTGAGGTTTTCAAATTAAACAGGATAGCAATAGCCGATTCTGACTGAAAATGGTGTTCATCCTACCCATATCTTAGCACCACGATGGCCATCTTCTAAGTCAGGTTATCACTGCACCCCTTGGACGAATGCTGGCATCGATATTATATTCTCACCGCTACAGCATTTTTAGTAATATATAATTATTCTCACCACTACAGCTTTTTTTTAGCAATATGTAATTGGTTATGAATGAAAATGGTGCAGATCTGATTACCACAGATTCAATGAGTTAGACAATCAGACCCAACTGACTTTGGCGTTGTCGAAGGTCATATATATATATATATATATATATATATATATATATATATATATATATATATATATATATATATATATATATATATATATATACATACATACATACATACATACATATATATTAGTTACGCTGTATCAATGATATACCACGAGATGTATACACTTTTTATTAAAAGGAAACGAGGCTTGCCGAGGTTACTTTTAAAGAAAATGTTACACGAGTGGTATATCATTGATACAGCGTACATACTATACAAATATTTTATTTATGTCACATACAAATACATATATTTGCCATTTGAACGGAGTTAGATTGACGAGAGGCAGCTGTGTATTGAGTGGGTGAAAGAACTCACATCCATGCCGAGTGTGTCCGCTACAAAATGTAGTTCGGGGCCACGAGTGGTCTGTCTGAAGCTCTCTCCGTTACGGATCACTGCCATCTCACCTCTGTCTGCGCCGGTTCGAGTCTCGGATTCAGCCAATGTGGGTATGTGAGAAAGCTGCCAGTAGCTTCTCGTGGGTCGGTGGTTCTTTCCGGGGTTTTACCCGGGTTCTTCCTCCACCAATAATACTGGCCGCCATATTATTATTATTATTATTATTATTATTAATATTATTATTATTATTATTTAACGAGTTAATAGCCATGCAGAAATTACTGAGGTTTTGCCCCCTCAAAAACAAAACGAATAGAGGACTAGATCATTTCTGTTGAACTCATACTGTTCCGTCCCCAAATAAATATGGGTTTGACAAGAATAAATAAAGGAAAACAAAAACAATATCCCCCAAAAGACTAGGTCTTTTCAGCTGAAGTAACGCTTTATATCATTCGTGACCAAAATAGTTGGAGAAAAAAACTTGTCTTTTTGAAGACGTCTACTCTATATGATTTGCTTCCATAAAGCCCCCCCCCCCCCATTTTCTTTTATAAAAAGATCGCTGCAAGTCTTGTTTTATTTTGGTTCTTCACAACTTTAGCACGAATTTTCAGTAAAAAATTACAATCATATAGAACAATATTGTTGATACTAAACGAAATTTCCATCAATCTAAAATAAAAGATAATGCGTTTTGACACATTTTCGCAAATTTGATCTAAATAGATATGGAATTCTTGTTATTATGCATTATTTTGTAACTTAAACTTCGAGTAAACGAAGCTGGAATCAGCTACAGGAGTAACACGTTTATCCTCTATGATAAATATAAAATGACTTTAAATAAACAGAAATAAGGGCAATATATCTATTATGTATTATTATACAATAATATGAACAGTTGCCATGGTAATTAGATATTTATATTCGCTGATAAGAATTTTGTTGGCAACTTTCAAAAGACCAATTCGACCTCAATTCCTAGAAGAAAATATTTTATTATAAATGGTATTACGTTGTTAGTTCCTCGAGTATAAATATGTCTGCCTTTTTTCGAAATATTATGTATATCCCTGTCCGTTCTTCCGTTCGAGTGTTAGACCATTATACGTTTTTGACTCGGGTCAGGAAATTTAGCATATGGGAATGACAGAAGAGGTTTTCAAGGCATTTGTATAATTTGAACACAGTCCTTATAGCTTCGTTCATATGTTCTAGAGATGAAGTGTTTCAATAACACATTACAAGTAACAATGATTGGAGCTCATATCTACATATGTTCTCAGATATATGTAGGAAATGTGTGTGTGTGTGTGTGTGTGTGTGTGTGTGCGAGAGAGAGAGAGAGAGAGAGAGAGTGTTTGAAATAGGCTGAAACATTTATTGTAACAGGACTATTTTGCCACTATATAAATATGGTTGGAGCCACAGAGACGCTTGACATGTATGTCCGCTGTGTGATGATCTACATGTGTCATGTTGCCGGCAAAAACCATTGGTAAAAGCTTGGCCTGTAATAAAAATTATATATATATATATATATATATATATATATATATATATATATATATATATATATATATATATATATATATATATATATATATATATATATATAATAGTTGTCTTTATACACTTTCAAAAATGTTCATTGGGTACTATGAACAGATTATTGGCCATGCCATACCTTTTCTAAGGACATAAAAGGCACCGACCTAGGCTTGCCTATGTGAGTATCAAGCCCACGACCCCTGAATTTAAAGTCTGACGAGTTACCCATGTAATTCCATCCTTCCAGTGCTGGCCAGGACCAAACAGTTGAATTTGTCCTAAGACTAGGCGACCCACCATTCAAGTGAGCCTCCCTTGTAATTATGACTTAAAAATTGCGGCCTCTTTGCTCTGGGGCTGATTATCACACGGACCAGTCCGACACTGCCTCCGTCCGACAGGTTACCTTTTGTCACTGGGTCAGTTTCTTGGGTACTGTTCTGTGGCATTCATCGTCTCTACGCACATTTTAAAACATATTATTTAAATTTTTATTTAGGAGTAATATATTGATCGGCCCAAGTTCTGACCTGTAATCAACTCAGGCGGATTGACAGGCTACTAACGACTCGCCTGAACTATATGCTATATCCGTTTCGGAATAACGCTTGAATAAATACAATGCACGGAAAACTTGAGCAATTTTCCTGCTCATTTAATCGAATCCGCACCAGGAAATAGAACGTGTGTGCTAAAGTTACGGTATATCCAAGCAACAAAAGCCGCATACATACATGCGAACACTAATGTTTTTTTGTTTTGTAGCACAGCACATTTATTTCTAATTGTAATTGTAGTTAAGCAGCTTGTCAGAGGAAAATGGAGGACGTAAGCGATGACTGGTGGTGTATATAATTTACGCTCGCTGATAGGTTAATTGATCAACATGATTGACAAGTGGCGATTGTGCTCAGTCTTGCAAGAGGGGTTGATGAAGATTCTTCGCTGACAAATGTCTTTGCAGGTCTGGTCGCGTTATAACGCTTAGAACTATATTTATAGATTAATGGAGGTTTCGAACGTGATACCCATGACACACCATCCCTGCACGCTAACCACTAATTCTATTCAGAACACAGCTTAAAGCGTGGTATATTCAATGTCATGCAAAATTGCAAAAGTATTTGACATTTTGGTGCGAAAGGAACCTTTGCGTATGAATCATATTCGAATACCTAATTTTTTTTAAATTTAATTCTTTTGATGTTATTTCTTCAAAGTCAGGAAAACCCTCTTGAAAAAATATATTTTTAAACAAGTGCCTTCTTTTCATGCTTTATTAGGTTTAAGTTCGCGTGCAATCGCACTTTTTGTCTGTTAGAAATGATCAGAGATAATAAAGGCAGATTAACTCATAGATTTCGTCTTCTAGACATTTAACGTTTTGGGTTTCATTAACTGAAAATATACATTAAGTTCACCCTTGTCTTTTGCTACATGTTCACGTTGTGAATGTCGTCAAAACTTGTAATTTTACATTTAACCAATGCAGCCGATGCTACGCTTGAACTAAATTGATCTTATTGGGGCCACGAACTATCTACTAAATTGGAGGATTTAACAAGCATATAAATAGAAAAGCATTTAACTACGTCGTCCGGTACATGGTAAATCTCAAAGTCCATTAGCAGGTTAACTTTGGAAAACAAATATGTTAAAAAATCACACATTACTTTAATTAGTTGCATTAGCATAAATTAGCTGCATCAGCATTATCATTGATTAGTTACATTAACTTGCCGTTGGATCGAGTGCAATTCACTAGCATGATTCCAAGATATATCACCAAATGTGTGCAAAGGAGTAGATGTATCAGTAGGAATAACACATTTTCTCCAACATAATGAGGACAGTGTGATCACCGCGACCTATTTTAAAAGCTTTACATGTAGCTCAATTCCGTAGTCGCAATTGCTTCCACCATGCAGATAACACAAAGCTTGGTAATCAAACCATACCACCCTGGCTGTTGTCTTGTTTAAACGTATTACTTGCCTCTAATTGAGCCATTCCGGTGTCTGTGTGGACGTCTATCTTATCTTGTGCACTTAAGGCGAAGACGTAACAGTTGTGGCCTTGATGGATCACCATTTGTTGCTGCAACATAAACAACATATATATATATATATATATATATATATATATAGAGAGAGAGAGAGAGAGAGAGAGAGAGAGAGAGAGAGAGGTTAGTATTCGAATGTTCGGACAAGGATTAGTAAGTGATATCTGAAATAGTATTTGAATTCACTGTACAGAAATGATAAACTTTTATTTGTCAATTTGGAAATCTGAAACAGTATTTGAATTCACTGTAAAGAAATGGCAAACTTTTATTTGTCAGTTTGTTTATGAGTCACTATTTAGATAAAGCTGGATTTAAATAACAAGCCTTGGATTCCTTGATTTTTTGGGACAAATATTCTGAAACTTACCTGGTCAATATTTGAGACAGATGTTTCGTGGAATGCGATGTCTCGTAAGCGAACGGCGTTTTTTTTTAATTGTAAGTTATTCCTTTAGCAGACAAGGCAGGAAATCTTTGCATACCTGGCCACAACATTTAGACATAGAGTGGCAGCCGAGACTGAAACTCTTCCTAAATCTTGCTACACATTTTAGACATAGAGTTGCAGGAACTCTTGGCACAGCTATAGAGTGGCAGACGAGAAAGGAACTCTTATTGGAAATATTAGACATTGAGTAGTAATTGATACAGGAACTCTTGGTATATCTGGTCGCAAATTTTAGGCATACAGTAGCAGCCACAAGAGAGGAACTCTTGATGCATCTGACTAAAATTAGACATAGCATAGAGTAGTAACAGAGACAACGACTCCTGGCATATCTGGTTGCAACTTTTAGACATAGGGTAAAAATATCAGATATAGCGTAGCAGCTGAGACATGGGCTCTTGGTGTATCTGACTACGGATTTTAGACAGATAAGCAGCAGTGACAAGAATTCTTGACATATCTGGCTACAACCTGTAGGCACAGGGTAGCAGCAGTGACAAGAACTCTTGCCATATCTGGCTACAACTTGTAGGCACAGGGTAGCAGCAGTGACAAGAACTCTTGACATATCTGGCTACAACCTGTAGGCATAGGGTAGCAGCAGTGACAAGAACTCTTGACATATCTGGTTACAACTTGTAGGCATAGGGTAGCAGCAGTGACAGGAGCTCTAGCTATACATTGTAATCCTAAAGTTTAGACATAGAGTATCAGCGGAGACAGGAACTGTTGGCATATCTGACTACAGATTTTAGACACAGGTTGGAAGCAGAGATGGAAAGTCTTGATATATCTGATTACAAGTTGTAGACATAGAGTAGCAGTAAAGACAGGAACTCTTGGTAAATCTAGCTGCAAAATTTTGACACATGATAAATTTAAGACATATACTTGCAGCAGAACTGGGAACTATTAGTATATCTAGCTATTCAATTTAGACATAAAGTCATTTCAAACATAGAGACATATACATAATCTGAATCCGGAAGAAATGCGACTATCAAACTTTAACACACCCGCTTAAAATTGTCGAATCCACATTAAATGTACAACCTATATATAGACAGTTACATGCAAGGAAAAGTCATATGTTATTTGAACCATGTACTTTGTCCACTGACCTAGTTAAGCTATCACGGGATGTCCAAATCAACATCAAACATGTGTCGACCCTCCACAGTAAGCTGACCGATAGTATCGCAAAGATAAGACATTAAGCGTGATCTTATGACAGAGAAACCTGACAATTGTTCCGGAATAATGTTCGTCATATACATAACCGTGACTATATATCTCATATAAATTCAAATCGACATGACTGCACACATTTTACATATTATTTTCAGTGAATACTTAGAGTTCGTACTAGTTAATATTGTTATGCATATTTAATTTGCTTTGTTTGTTAGTTTTATTTTATTTTATTCCATTATATACTATTGCAATGTAACATTTTATGGACTTGACCTTGTCTAAAAATGAGTTCATTTCTGATTGACCTAAAAGAATTATATTTTATTCACTGTAAACAGCTAATACAAAAACTAAATTATGTTCTATATGTATTCGGATTAATTTCCGATTCGATCATGACACCCAGTGATTAGGTAATAGTAAGATGGATTCCTTTCCGATTCGATCATGACACCCAGTAATTAGGTCACAGTACGATGGATTCTTTTCCGATTCGACCATGACGCCCAGTAATTAGGTCACAGTAAGATGGATTCCTTTACGATTCGATCATGACACCCAGTAATGAAGTCACACTAAGATGGATTCATTTACGGTTCGCTCAAGACACCCATTAATTATGTCACAGTAAGATGGATTCCTTTCTGATTCGATCATTACACCCAGTGATTAGGCCATAATAATATCGGATATATTTCATCATGTGGTACCAACATACGATATTTTAACGAGCGGCGAAGTGAAGAGTTAACATATGTAGTTTTTGGTAATACAATATACAATGTATCTAAAATTAACGTGGGGAAAAACAAAATTTTCATTTTATCATATATCAGACTCTCTCCAGAATCGAAGTTTAGAAGATGAAAATCACTCTTCGGCACAACACGCTCACCCCCCATCCCCTTTTAGTAAATTCACCCACCCACCCCTTTCATATCCTGATCATCTATATATACGCGATTTAAGAAACCAGTAGAATTGTAACAATAATTTACTTTGTTTTTATTTTGTAAACTATTTGACTCTGTCTGAAAAGAACGCACGTTCGATTTATCATTGCATTACAGCAGGTTTATGCCGTTGCGGACATGGAAGTAAGGTGACATAACTTTAGAGCGACGCGAAAGGTATCTGATCCAATATTTTCTTTTTATCAAAAATTAATTTCTGAAATGTAAGAAAGTTGCATGTAAAGAAGTTTCTATTTATTTGTTCTAGCTCACAAGGTACCCATTTTTATTGTTGCAGGCACAACGTTTGTAGGCACATACAATCAAGTTTCGCATGGCATGATGGGACATCTTAAATTTTCACGTGTGAAAATATAGGAATGGCTACAGTATGCAAATTATTTCGCCAATAAGTCTTTATGTTTTACACTTAGGTATATAATAAAGTAGCATGATATGTTATACTTAAAATGCTAATAGTACGACTCGATTAAGCTTTCAATGTAAATGAGAGAGAGAGAGAGAGAGAGAGAGAGAGAGAGCACTCACCGTATGGGAATCGTATGTGAATGTAAGTCTGACTTGCTCACTCGGCTCATGGGTTGTATGATGGTGGTGGGATCCAGTCGTGTGGTGGGGTGTTGTACTCATCTACGGTGGAAAATGACATAAAGAGGTAATTGCATTTTGTGTTTTATTGGCTGATATTCTCTTGATGGAGTTGTACGTTAAGACAGGTTTGACAGGGAATGCACGATACCACTATTCTTACCGTATTACTATTGTGAAAAAAGACTCATTTAGGCTTAGTTGTTCAATTTTGAGTTGAACTGGTAACTAGATATTTACAATTAACTGAGATTATTTTCATTACTATATATATATTTCCATCAGATTCCATCTCCATACCCAGTCGTTAGGTCGCAATAAGAAGTATTTGCATCCTCTTCCATCTCGATACACAGTGATTAGATCATAATTACATGAATTATCATCAATTCCAAAGCGACATCTAGTGCTTAGATCATAACTATGTGAAGTTTCATCCGATTCCAAAGCAATGCCTAGTGATTAGATAATGTTAACACGTAATCTAATCTGATTCTACGTGGGTACATATTTATTAGGTTCTATCTACCTGAATTCCGATCCGATTCCATCTCAATGCACAGTGATTATATCATTGCTACTTATATATCGATCTGGTTCCATCTCGATTGCCCAAAGATTAAAGTCATTGTTACATGTGTTCTTCCAATTCCATTTCGATACCTAGTGATCACGTCGTATTAACATGTATTCCCATCCGATTCCATTTCGATACCTAATGATCAAGTCATATTAACATGTATTCCCATCCGATTCCATTTCGATACCTAATGATCAAGTCATATTAACATGTATTCCCATCCGATTCCATTTCGATACCTAGTGATCAAGTCATATTAACATGTATTCCCATCCGATTCCATTTCGATACCTAGTGATCCAGTTATATTAACATGTATTCCCATTCGATTCCATTTCTATACCTAGCGATTACGTCATATTAACATGTATTCCCATTCGATTCCATTTCGATACCTAGTGATCAAGTCATATTAACATGTATTCCCATCTGATTCCATATCGATACGTGGTAATGAGATCATAGTTACACGTATTCTCATTCGATTTCGTCTTGATTCCCACTGATTGTTTAATTTTGAGTTGATCGCATGACTAGATATTTGCAATAAACTGAGAATGTTTTCATTTTTATGCATTCCCCTCCGAATCCTTCTCAATATCTAAGTCATTAGGTCACAGTGACACATATTTTAGTCCCATTCTATCTCGATACCCATTGATTAGATCATAGTTTTATGAATTTTCATCCGATTCCATTGATTAGATACTAGCAATATATATTCTCATCCAATTCCATCTCAGTTAGGTCATGGTTACATGCATTTCGATACCCAGCAACTAGGTCACAGTTACATATATGCCTACCTGATTCCATCACAATACCTTGTGATTAGTCATAGTTAGGAATATTTCCATGTGATTCAAACTCAATACACAGTGATTAGGCCATAGTTACATGAGTTCTTATCCGATTCCATCTCGATATTTAGTGATTAGATCACCGTTTCGTTACTTTTCATCCGATTCCATCTCGATACATACTGATTAGGCCATCCGATTCCATCTCGTTAGCCAGTGATTAAGTGATAATATCCTGCATTCTCATCCGATTCCATTTTCATAGCCAACGATTAGGTCATAGTTACCTGTGTTCTTATCCGATTCCATATCGATACTTAGTGATTAGATCACAGTTACATGCATTTTTATGCGATTCCATCTTGATACCAATTGATTAGGTTACAGTAATATGGATTCATTTCCGATTTGATCATGACACCCACTGAATAGGTCACAGTAGTAGACTTATTGTCTGTAAGGTTTCGTACACTCTAATTGTTCATGCACCAACAATCACAAGTTAGAATTACTTATTGCCAAATAATTTGGTATTGAGAAGTTTGCTTTCAAATTAAAATGTTGGGGCCAAAGAATTTTTTTATACATTTTTAAAAACTTATTATCGTTTGTATACATGCAAACTAAATTTGTTCAAAATAAATTAATACTTACGCACAGTACATTATCATCAATTGTTATACTTAAAATGGGGATGAATCCCTATTTCAATACTTCATCGATTAAGGTATAAATGCATAAGAGCGAGGGAGAGAGAGAGAGAAAGATGTGTAGATCAACCCATTGATCACTCACCGCATGAACATCGTGGGTTGTAGGATGGTGGTTAGACCCAGTAGTGTGGTGGGGTGTGGTAGTCATCTACGGGGGGAAATTATATTATTTGAGAAAATGGGTGTAATGTATGACGAACGTTATTAGTGGATATTGTCTTTATGGAGGTGTCCGCTAAAACAGGATTTTACAGTGTATGCCAATATTCTTTATTACGTTTGTGAGAAGAGACTGATTGTGGCTCTAACTGTTGAATTTTGAGTTCATTGCATAACTAGAGATTTGCAATAAACTGATATTTTTTTCGTTAGTAGGTATTGCAATATCAATCCATCTCCATACCCAGCCATTAGGTTATAGTAACATGCATTCCCATCAAATTCTATCTCCATACCTAGTCGTTAGGTCATAGTAACATGCATTTCCATCCGATTCCATCGCGACACCTAGTGATTAGGTCATTGCAACATACATTCTCATCCGATTATTTCGCGACACGTAGTGATTCGTAATTCGGTCATAGTAACATACATTCCCATCCGATTTCATCGTGACACCTGGTGAGTAGGTCATAGTAACATGCTTAGTGATTAGGTTATATTAACATGCATTCACATCAGATTCCCTCTCGAGGTCCAGTGATTTGCTCATAATACCATGGATTTTCATCAGATTCTCTGGCGATATCCAGTCATTCGGGCACAGCGGTATGTGTTCCCATCCGATTCAATCTCCAGTCCTAGTGATCAGGTAAAATTAAAATGTGGTCCCATCCGATTCTACCATGACACCCGATGAAAAGGTCACATAAAGATGAATTCCTGTACGATTCCATCTTGATACTCAGTGATTAGGTTATAGTAACGATTGCGCATAACTAAAGTATGGTACACTTTCACGTTACGTAATAGGGCATGATTTTCCGTGTAACTGAGTTGCGGGTGGTAATCGAGAGTTTAATCACCATGGCTTGCAGTTATCCCCAACCCCACCCCTAACCCCACCAGTAAACACGGACTGATCGCGTGCTTCAGAAATATTAATAACAAGTCTTACGAATCCAGAAAACTTGTTTAAATTTACCCCTTTTCAAATTGATTGGAGAAACAAAATTCTCCCTAAAATGGAAATCTTGAAACAGAATTAATTTCTGACTGTTATTAAATGTCACTAAATGTCACATTATACCAAAAGTAACTTTGGAAGACATTCGTACATGCTATAAAACCTGATAAACCACAAAATAAACGAATATTATTTCACACATCAAAAGAACAGACTCCCGTAAATGAATAGTCTAAAAGGATTATAAGTATGTCATAGTTCTTTATTCTTCGACTACTAACGCCCTCTCCCATCACACACGGACACACGCAACACGCACGCTCGCACGCACTTACACGCACAAGAAGCATATCCACGGATCATAGTATTGCTGAAAGTCATATTTCGCAAAACGATAAATGCCGAAGCATAGCGTCTTACCTGAAACGACATCCCAAATAGGGTAACCAAGACAATTATACACTTCATCGTGGAATGACTCTAAGCCCAAGATAGCCAGCCAGGGAGCAGTGAACTGGTACTGCCCAATTCTTTGTAAAATCCACTCTTATCTGCATAGTCTTAACGGAAGAGACCATCAAATGCTTGACTAAGTAACAAAATTACGATATACGCTAAGGGCAGTAAGGTCTTACAAATACGAAGTATCTCGATCTTGGTCGTATACATATATGTATGGATGGGCGTGTACATATATGTATGGATGGGAGTCCTTGAGATAGATTTGAGAGCGGTGTATTTTAATGTTTCTACAGAAATGTAACAGCAATATGATGTTACGATGGGTATTTACAATGCTTTGAATATTAGTACACTGTACAACAAAGCTACTTATTAGTGGATGCCAGTGCATACCCTCAAAGCACTCCCTCGACACAATAATGAGCCGATGCGGTTTCACAGAGTAGAAAAATTCATCGGGTACCGCTGCGTGGATGGGTGGTTTGTAAGTGTTTGTTAGCGTCCTACAACTGTTGTCAACGCTTTGGAGGCATAACAATATCCATTAATACTAGCAGAATCAAGCACAAGTACCTGGATGATCGGGCCTTTCGCATTGAAACAATGCGTTTAAAACTCTCTTTACAATCTGAACCATTCAATATATTTTCAGGGTAAATGTGCATCGAACTGGTAATGCAAGGGTCGCCGGTTCGATACTCGGTGTGCCATTAAGAAAGACACGTAGCTTCCACTCCTACACTACACGTGATACACAGTTGTGACCTGCGAAGCTGATCATTAATATTGGTAAAGATGTTTCGAAATTCAGATCCCGGATAGGCCCACAATTTCTATTACGACACAATGGTTTTAAATTAAGTAACAGAAAGATGCGAAACGAACAGGTTTAGTAAAATACAGCAAAACTATTTTTAACAAAGAAAGAAATATAAATATTGTAGTTCAGCATTTGGTTAGAAAGGAAATTTTGGGTGATGGTGCTTTGGGTTTGATTAATAAGTCTGTCTTGATAGGAAATTTAAGGAGTTACAGTTAAAAACCAGATGGAATTCGAATTAACAAAGATTTAGTTTCAGAAGAAATAATTGAATTGCAAATTCAGAAAACGATAAGAAGAGGAAAATGCAAGCACACACCCACAAACACACACACACACACACACACACACAGAGAATTACAATTTTAGAGACAGTAAAGGGAGATATAGAGAGATGAGAAGAGAGATAAAAACAAATTGAGAAAGAGGAAATTGAGAGGCATTGAGGGAAAGAAGAGAAGGAAACAAATGCAGAGAGAGAGAGAGAGAGAGAGAAATAGAGACAGGGATAGAGAAGTGACGGAAATACAAATGGAGAGAGAGAGAGAGAGAGAGAGAGAGAAAGAGCGAGCGAGCGAGCGAGCGAGCGAGAGAGAGAGAGAGAGAGAGAGAGAAAGAGCGAGCGAGCGAGCGAGCGAGAGAGAGAGAGAGAGAGAGTTGTAATATAGGTTAAACTGTTTTAAAATTGGCAGGCGGAAGTTGATCCCCTTCCTACACACAAGTTAGGTTTTGATGTCACCAAAAATATTAGGTTAGTACCACCTTTTCAAGAAAAAGAAGTTGATAAATACTTTCCTCGATTTGAGAAACTTCCTGAAAACTTCGAATGGCCGAGAGAGCCTTGGACTTTATTATTACAAAGTGTACTTATAGGCAAAGCTCATTAAGTCTACACTTCACTGTAGATACAACAAAGTGCTGATTATGATGCGGCTAAGAAATGTATCATTATGTGTTAGGGTATGTACCTGAGGCATATCGACAAAGATTAAGGAATTGTCGTGAAGAAAACAAACCCACGCTGAATTTGCGAGGAAAAAAGAATAACTATTTGATAAGCGATGCTTATCTTAGAAGGATGATCAAGATTATGACATTATGAGAAAACACATTATCTGGAAAGTTCAGTAAGTGGCTGGTCCAAGCACGGTCATGTTCGCTCATTATTGTCCAATTAACTTGGTATTCCTTATTATGTAATGTGTTCGAGAAAGTGTCCACATTGTTTGAGCTGGTCCGTAGTGAGCCAGCTGCTGCATTGCCAACAAGGCCATTGACGAATATGTGACGAATGAGGGTCAGAAATGTCACTTGTGTTTTATACGGGAAATTCTATGTAAACTGGCCCTTATGTATAATATGGGAGTGACAGTTAAGAGTCAAATAAGAAGTTTAAGTTCAAATATGACACTTAGGGGTCAAAAGCTTTGTTAGGGTCAAAACGGACACTTAAAGGTCAAAAGTGTTTTTAGGGTTAAAACGGGCACTTGGGGTCATAAGCGCTTATTACGGGAAATACGATGTGAATAGGACAGACACACATACACACACAACATAGAGACAACACAATGTTTGTTAGGTTTATATTTTTACAACATAGACATACAAAGAAACATATCCACACAAGACAGAGACAAAACATAGCTATTTACAGCATCTTTGTAATGATGTATAAATAGCTATAGTCAAGGAAAAGCCAAGACTGAAATGGAAGCAAAAACAATAGTACTAATATTACAAAATTGTCACAGAATTCGACGGAGACTGAAGAATATCCCGTTACATTGGATGAAATCCGCTTAGGCTAAAAGTAGTACTCAAACTACGAATATGTTCCAGACTCGTGCGGACACTGAGCAAATCTAGACTATTGATGTTTAAAGGGACTTAAAGTAGAACTAAAATTCCGAAATTGTACCGCACGTTAATGGAGACTAAAACTTATTCAGAATTGTTCTTTCTTTCAAAATCGGCCAAGACTAAAATTAGAATGAATATTCCAAATCTATAGCGGACGTTTAAAACTACCCATAACATTTTTAAAAAACATTGGCGGAAACTAAACAAAGCATTAAAATTACCAACATGTCTCGGACTCTGGTGGAGACTGGGAAAACTCCGGAAGAGTACATTCAAATCGCAGTGACTAAAAAAGATACACTAAAATTCCAAAAATTTGGCGGACTTTAATGGAAACTTTTGACTATAAGGAATTTTGGCTTCTCAGAAATGGCCAAGACAAAGCGTAGAACAAAATTCCGAAATTGTTCCGGACTTTAGCGGAGACTTAAAATAATCAGACAAAATGTATACAAGCAAATTCCGAAGACTAGATGTAGTATTCATATCGGATTTTAGTGGTAACTGAAACATTTTCCGAAAAAAATTAAAATAAGGTGGAGACAAAAATATAAAACTACATTTCTAATTCAGCACACTATATATACATGCAACACCCAATTTTTGATGAGTATCCAAGTGCACCAGATTAACAATTCAACACCATCATTCAAAACACAATCCAGCACCTGCTTTTGAATATTCTTGTGTAGTACCTAAATCCTACACCGACTATAAGAATACAGAGGTATTGTGTGAATGAAGGAAATATGCTATCCAAACACACATATACTATCCAATACCCCATACACACAATCCAAAAGACTATAAGAAGATAGAGGTATTGTGTAAATGAAGGAAATATACCATCCCAACACACCTATACTATCCAATACCCCATACACACAATCCAAAAGACTCTAAGAAGATAGAGGTATTGTGTAAATGAAGGAAATATACCATCCAAACACACCAATACTATCCAATACCCCATACACACAATCCAAAAACGCATTGTCATGTGCCTATAATCCCATACCAAATATCAGAAGAAAGGGGTATTGTGTAAAATCTCACACACTATCCATCAAATCGTCTCTACCATCTATCACCCAAAACACACACTCTCTCTCACACACACAGACACGCCACAATACACCCAATATGATGACTATCCAACCACACCACATTTATTTCAGCACCCAGTTTTTGATTACAAGCTAGCACACCACATACATAATCCAGCACCTGCTTCATGATTTCTGTCCAAGCACTTCCGAGTTTACTCTAAATTAATACAGGAACAGCTTTTTACCATACAACACCTAATACACACAATCCAAAACGCTTTTTGTAGTGTCCACACACACACACACACACACACACTAGAACTTTGTGTAGTCTCCTCATACCATCTATCAGACTAAAGGGGAAAGGTTTGAGAAAAACGTTATGTAATTCAACAAACGTACTATCCATCACATTTTCCAAATTCCTTTACTCCGTCATTTATTGGTGTGCCTATGTGAGTGCGTGTGTCTTTAACCAAAGCAAAAACAAACAGAACAAAGAGGCACTGAAGTGTTGTTTAGGTATATTTTCTTTTATGAAATCGCAATGAAAATTTCACAATATATCGTTAAAGTACATTGTCTTCGAATTTCACTGTTTATCTCTCCTTTCGAATTTCTTCACTGGCATGGATTCTTCTGCTGTTTCTTCTCGTAGTCTGGATTTCTTGGAATTTGTGACCGGAATGTGTACTTCATCTTTTCAAGACCTCTCCTCTACTTCCTCGTCTTGTTTCTTTTGTTTTTTCTCTCTTTTCTTACAGTACTATGAATACAAATGTCCTTTCTCCAGACAGCGAAAAAGTATCTTGATCTTTGTCTCTCTTTTATGCTGTCGTTTCTTTGTTTTGACGTTGCGTGGATCCTTAAGCCCATTATCGTTTCTACTGACAGATATATCAAGTAATTTGTATTTTATCTCAATAGGAGGAGTTTGTGGTCTTCTCTGAAAAATACTTTCGTATGACGCTCCTCAAAGCTATGACCGTAAAGTTGTGTTGACTCTTCCAGCATGACTCTTTGAGGGTACTCATAGGGTAAAACACTTGCTCTGTATACGGGGACCCGCTGTGTGTAGAACAGAGTCAAATGACATTTTGCAATAACGATGAAAGGATCATAGTATTCCAGTGAGAAACTAGAAGATAGTAAGAGGCGACGACGTACCGTATCATCTCACACACGAGATGAAATGTTAAACCAAATCCATGTGAACGATTTAGAAGGTATCATAAAATGAATCATCACGCTCCACATCTGTCTCAAGACCAAGATATATCAGACCCAAAGAAAGGTGTTCGGTTGCTCCCGAAATGTGCGAAAGACGAAAATCTAACATCCTGAAAGTTTAGAATCACCGCTTACACATGCACAGTGCAATTTAAGGGTTTGAAATCTGAAGCGCCACCACAAAAAGTTGATTGATTCATCACCGGTTTGTGGGATTCCTTGTAAGAGACAACGGATGAAGAATGTCAAGCACACAAAGACGATCATTTGAGACTCACCATCCATCAAAACAGTTTGACTTCACCGTTCAGATCGAGTTTAGTACGCCCACAGAATTAACAACCTCCAAAGTCACTGACGAAATTCAACTGATCAAGCAATCCACAAATTAGTTTAATTTGACCAATGATTCACGTTTCCGCTCCAGAAAGCAGCTTGCCACGCACAGTGTTATTGACGGACGACATTCGCAGTACCAAACGTAGTGTACCAGAACGGAGTGCGGCCTCCAGACCGCAACACTTTACCGTACGGGAAAGAAAGGTTCCACCAAGAAGAATGATGACTTTGATACAGCAAAAACCGATTAAAGGACCCACTACAGACTTCTAGTTCAAAAGAATAAAAAATTTATGTATTCCTGCCAGTCGACTGAACACATTTGATAAATGGCATATGGATGGTACAGGATTACCTACTCCCATCATTTTAGCTAGGATTTGTCTGCTCGGGACCAGATGACGGACAGGGATACGGAGTACAGCGGCTCAGTTGTGATCATATTGTTCTATGTATCTATAAAGATTCAGCTGTCCTGGAACATACCGAAAGCTGTCCACACGGTCCTTACCTTACTATGACCTCCCCCCGATCACACTACGGTACATTTGTGACCGCACCTTAGTGACGATAGTATCGTTATACAGGAATAAAAAAACCCTCGAAAGTCAAGTATAAAAAGGCGAAGACGTCCAAGACCGACATTTCATTGTCATCACAATCGCCAATCTAGAATGACGAATCATTCAACATTGCAAGAATTAAGCGAGAGACACAAGTTCAATGTGGAACTCGAGTGCAATGTTGTGCCTTGCGATCATATCGATGCCGTATCTTGCGACATCATCGAAGAAGTAACAATGAGGCTTTTCTACTACTACCGACATAAAAGCGATGCCATGTTTGTACCGTGATTTCACTCGAAAGCTTTAGACGAACAACTAAACCAACTCTGAAATATTTCAAGGCGTTAATGAAAAGCCAATCAACCCTAGTGATCAGGACAGACGCGGATACAAGGATGAGAGATGAAGTAGAGGGAACACGAGACGTGTTTCAAACTTCATCGCCTCCCATGCCTAGTAAAATTGCAATGTTATTTTCGACACTTTCCCCTACTACCCAACGAGAAGAAATTAAAGTTTGGGTCAAAAAGATGCTGCCACCCCGTCTTTGGCAGAAGTATAATATAAAGAAGGGAAGCCCTAAGTTAAAATAAAAGCAAAGAAATAAGTGACACTTTTACCACCATCAACTCGCCTCCTACTCCTGTGGCCCACCGGACACGCCAAGCAGTCTCAAACCCGATGAATCCAAACCTAACATAGGTAAACAGTGGGTGACCTATTGCAGAAAGTCCTCATGGATAACTATTTTAGCTAGCGTTTACTACAATTCTGCTCATCCTGCAGTTTACATAGGAGTTCAGAAAGTTGTATTGTTCTGTCCAAGCCAAATTAAAAAATGTACTTTAACCGCGGGTGCAACGATGGTAACAAGAACATGCGAATTAAACGTTAGACAAACACATTCGACGCAAATTACCAGCAAGCTGATTTACCCGATGTTTCTAAGTTGGACACGTTCAATCGCGGCAACAAATATTTGTTTCGTGTTTTCGACTCTTTATGGGAACATCGCTTAGGTCGTGCCTAATTTCCAAAACGAGTTCCAAATTAATACGAGCTTTAACAGTGTTGTTGAAACAAAACTGTCGTCACCCCTTTCGATGGCAAACAGAACAAGGCACATATTTCTGAACCAAGCATTCTAAAAACGATTAAACAAAGAGACATTTTGTTTACTATCGATTATCCTGAAATCTAAGTTAGTGTCGTGGAATGTGTTCAGTACACTTTAAAAGTACATCGAATGTGTTATCGCGTCAGGTCAGAGCTTATAATCAATCTTACCATCTGAGTATAGGATTCATGCTCGAAGAAGTCACCCCCGACGACGACATGGATGTATTTGATCTCGTGTTTGGAACATCCATTCTGCCTCCAATAAACGTGGACTGAAAACGATACGAGACTGGGTACGCATAGGGAAAAGGAAACGCACCTTTGACAAAGGCTATTTACCTAACTCAACCATTGCGTTGTTTCGTGTCTCTGGACAAGTGCGTGACCTCCATCCTCACGTTTATGAATCGGAAGACAAAAACGGTAAAGTGTTCAAAGGGACATTGTACTTGCGCGAGTGATAACTAGTTAATTAAAAAGAAGTTCGATATCGATAGCATTTTCAATCTAAGAACTTATAAAGTAGACAAAAGCTGACTGAAAGAAGTAAAAGTGCATTGAAAATGGTATCCCAGAGTTTTGATTCTTGGACTGCCGTTCGCAAGTCATTGACTATACAAGGAAATGACCACTATGAAGCTCAACACAGCAGCGAATGTTCCTTCTCAGAGTTTTTCTCTTCAAGATCTACAAAAAGGAACCATTTGGGATGTAATGTGTAGAATGTGTGCCTAAAACGCAAATCGTCTTGTTCTGTCAAATAGTTGTGGTGTATTATGATATCGGGGCCGCCATCGCCAATGTGAGTTTACAAAAAGAAACAATTATGGAACATTTTATTCAGCACTTACATCGGTTACCTTCTTCCCAATCCTTCAGTGAAATGGTAGCATTTCGGCCAGTCACCTGCATAATCTAAAGAACCACAGCAACTATAGACCTTTTTTGACACATTTAGGAAAACTTCTTTGACATCGAGCGACTCCTCCAAAAGCAGAACCGTCGAAATATGAATAACCAATTTTATTTAAATCTACCCAGTGACAGTGACAGTTAATGGATATGTTTCTCAACAACGCCTTATGTTGTTTCACGACCAAATTACACCAGGCCATTTACTTTATTCGAGAAGCACACTGAGAAGTCTTTTTGGCAGAAGCCCTACTGAAGGCCTGAAAATCATCGAAAATCAAAACACTTTCGTGGTCGAAATACTGAACGAACAAGTGCAAGAAAAGATGAACAGAAACGATCCTCTTGCTTGCGAATTCAAAATACCATCACGTCAAGATCCTCAATTGCTTGCTTATGACCTAAAAACTCCTGTAGGATATTATTTTAATGCTAGACATATTGTGGAAGTGATTGCCTCTATGTTCAACGAACAATTTGGCAAAACACAGGAGAAACATAATAAACTTCTCAAGATGTAGTGCTGTGTCTCATCGTCTGCACGTGCATTTTAAGAATGCACAGAACCCTGTCGATTACTTTTTGTCCTGTATTTTGGATTGAGTGTCTAGTATGGCTAACAAGAAAGAAATTCAGATCAACGCGCAATTCTTCAAGTATTTTCGTCAAGCTATCTAATGAAAAGTGTATGTGTGTGTGTGTGTGTGTGTGTGTGTGCGTGCGTGTTTGTGTAATTTGGATTTGTAACGTAGCTTGAACACTTTTTCAGTCATATCGTTACGATGTCTGCAGTATAACAGTTTATAGTGATGTCTAGCACTGGGGCATCATGCAGCAGACCTGTTGCATGATGTCCCACCCATTCACATTATCCTGACACCAGGCCCACTAGTCCTAGCACTAACCTCTTAATGATGAGCGCCAAACGAGGCAGCTGTTAGTACAATTTTTGTAAGTCATTGGTATGACTCGGCCGGGGATCGAACCCACGACCTCCCGTATTCGAGGCGGACGCTCTAACCACTAGGCCACCGGAGCGGTCTCTCTAATTTAAAGAACGAATGAATTTGATGTTTGTGTACTCCAGTGTAGTGGAGCACAACTTGGTGGGAAATACAGCCGTACCGTTACTGGGAGTCATCACTTTCAAAGTGCATTCTGCCATCGCTGCTTATGATGAGGACGGCTGCTGCTGACCAAGTAAATCCTTCTTCTTTCACGTCTCAGCAAGGATATGGAAGAAAGAAAAGTTGAAACCCCTTCACAGCTCATCAACACGTTGCGAGAAAGACTAAGAAAAGAACAGCCAGAGAACTGGGCGTATTTGATTAAACAATAGATGTACCTAGATTTTTCGGATTGTTTCATTCAGAACTGGATCTAATTTAAATTCCTTCTACCGTGACGATGATAAAAGTTTCCCAATGGGTATAATTTCATGCTGGGTCGTCTTTGACTACCACGGCTCCTATCGAATTCGAAATCAAAAGACAGGCCGAAGATTACATCGATCTAAATAACACCTAATTGAACCTGAAAGTCAAAGTTCTCAAAAATGACAGCAGAGTAGCTGCCGTCAATAATTTCATGTATTCGTTTTTATCGAAGTGGATGTGTACCTGTATACCAAACTGGTCAGCAGTAGTATTGATACTTACCCTTACCGAGTGAACTTAGAAAATCTCTTGACGTACGGGAAATAAGTCATTAACACACAGCTGGATGCTTCCGTGGTATGGAAACCTGACACACTGGAAAAGTCCAGTGACACAGCGCTTATTGCAGATGGAGATGACAATCCTCAAAATGAAAAATTTCAGGACAGTCGAATCAAAATCAAACAGGAGTGCAGTTTATAACTGATAGATCGCTTGCATTTGGACAAGTATTTATTGAACAGAGTGGATTTCCGTCTGAGACTGAGTCGAAGCAGGACCGTGTTCCATTTGAAGGCTCGTGCTAACCATTAGAAAACCATAATTGAAGAAGCCTCAGGTCGAATTGTTTTTCAAAGTGGGAAACGACATCAATCACACTTTAAGCAGAACGACAGCCAAAAATCCGATACGACTAGCAGAAGTGAAAACCTTTACCAGTGTTTCTGGTTTCCGATTCAAGGTTGTAGGTCATCTTTTCTAGGGACAGTTCCCCAAACGTTTAATCATCGGTATCGTCAGCGATGAAGCCCACAAAGGAGACCACGATCCAAATCCTTTTGATTTTAAACACTACCGTGTCCAAGATAGAAGTCTCCTGAGATGGCGAGACCATGGATGCTAGACCCCTCAAACGTAACATTTCACAGAAAAAATACTTGAGATTTTACTTGTACCTTCATGAAGCCATGGGTCAGTTACTAATAGCGGCCACTGCATTTAGAACGAAGATTAAGCAAGACGATATGCTTTGTGGGTCTTTGATTTCACTTCTGACCAAGCAAGCGAGAAGGGTCATTTTCATCCTATAAAATCCGGCCAATAAGTTTACAGACGCTCTAGCCATCACGGTGAATGACATCTTGGAGAATTTGAGAATACTATGGAACTCAGCAGCTTATGAGACGTGATTCAAGGCTATAAACATATATTGAAGAATACGAACCATCTTTTGGAACACGGGGAGTCTTTGGAGATGGGTGACGAAGATGACATTGAACCAAAACAAGAAAGAAAAAGAAAAACTACAGAAGAGAAAGACAAAGAGACAGACATGTTGTCGAGATGGCCAGAACAAGAACATTTAATCTCTTGTTATGCCTGACAGAAAACATTACAGAGCTTATGCTTAGTGAGCATTCATGTGTGTAATAGTTAACAGATCAAGACCTGAAGGGAAGAATATCGGTATTGATGTGTATATCAGTTAACAAATCAATATCTGAAAGGATGAATATGGGTATTGATGTGTATAACAGTTAACAAATCAATATATGAAAGGATGAATATGGGTATTGATGTGTATAACAGTTAACAAATCAATATATGAAAGGATGAATATGGGTATTGATGTGTATAACAGCTAACATATCAATATCTGAAAGGATGAATATGGGTTAATAAGAAAACTTGGAAACTTATCTGGATGAAGCTTGGGTTCTTATAAGAGAAGAAAAAATATGTTTTATCTTTGTGTTTTGTGTGTGAGTGTGCTTGTTTTTGTTTTATGGTCTCTTGTGACAAAAACTAAAACTAAATCACAAAAATGGTACAAAACAGCTACCGCACTTGCCGCTCTGCATTAAGAGGTTCGTGTTAGGACTGGTGTCAGGATAAAGTGACTGGGTGTGACATCATGCTACATTACTGCGGCATGATGTCCCAGTGCTAGACATCACTATAAACAGCCACATTGCAGACATAGTAGCGATATGACTGAAAATTTGTTGAAGCTACGTTATACACCCAAAACACATCACAACACTAAACCACAAATGTATGCTTTGCCTGTGTGTGTGTGTTTTTAAAATGAAAATCACATTATCTTTCCTATTCGACTCTGTAAACAATTTTGACCTCAAAGTACTACTTTTGACCATAGAAACGCTTTTGACCCCCCCAACTATCCATTTTGACCCTTGACACACTTTTGGCTCCCAAGTGCCTTATTTGATCCCAAGTGTCATATTTGATCCCCCAAGTGTCATATTTGAGCGTCATGTGTCACTCTCATGCAAAAACTATGGGACAAATTAACATAGGATTTCCTGTATGACCCCTATATCTGTCCCTCACTCGAAACATTTTACTACTAACGTTGATGTAACTTCGAAGGTTAGTAATATTTTCTACTTAATCCTCCCTCCAAAATAAATTTAAAAAAATTAAATTATAAATAAAAATAAAATAAAAATATAACAGCAGAGTGGGACCCGCAATAAATATACACCTTGAGCAAATTCATCTGAAATTCTCAGAAAAATTGAACACGTCCAAGGCTCATTGGATGTGTTTCAGGTGGTTTATAGTATTAACCTTTACATTCAAAATCTCATTGGATGTGGTTCATATGGTCTGTAGTATTAACCTTCAAGTTCAAATCTCATTGGACGTGGTTCATATTGTTTATAGCATTAACCTTCACGTTCAAATCTCATTGGATGTGGTTCATATGGTTTATAGCATTAATCTTCACGTTCAAGGCTCATTGGATGTGGTTCAGATGGTTTATAGTATTAACCTTCACGTTCAAATCTCATTAAACGTCGTTCATATGGTTGATAGTATTAACGTCACGGTCAAATCTTACTGGATGTGGTTCATATGGTTTATAGCATTAACCTTCACGTTCGGATCTCATTGAACGTGGTTCATATGGTTGATAGTATTAACGTCACGGTCAAATCTTACTGGATGTGGTTCATATGGTTTATAGTATTAATCTTCACGTTCAAATCTCATTGAACGTGGTTCATATGGTTGATAGTATTAACGTCACGGTCAAATCTCATTGGATGTGGTTCATATGGTTTATAGTATTAACCTTCACGTTCAAATCTCATTGAACGTGGTTCATATGGTTGATAGTATTAACGTCACGGTCAAATCTCATTGGATGTGGTTCATATGGTTTATAGTATTAACCTTCACGGTCAAATCTCATTGGATGTGGTTCAGATGGTTTAAAGTATTAACCTTCACGTTCAAATCTCATTGAACGTGGTTCATATGGTTGATAGTATTAACGTCACGGTCAAATCTCATTGGATGTGGTTCATATGGTTTATAGTATTAACCTTCACGGTCAAATCTCATTGGATGTGGTTCAGATGGTTTAAAGTATTAACCTTCACGTTCAAAGTTCATTGGATGTGGTTCAGATGGTTTATAGTATTAACCTTCACGTTCAAAGTTCATTGGATGTGGTTCAGATGGTTTATAGTATTAACCTTCACGTTCAAGGCTCATTGGATGTGATTCAGATGGTTTAAAGTATTAACCTTCACGTTCAAGGTTCATTGGATGTGGTTCATATGGTTTATAGTATTAACCTTCACGTTCAAGGTTCATTGGATGTGGTTCATATGGTTTATAGTATTAACCTTCACGTTCAAAGCTCATTAGATGTGGTTCATATGGTTTACAGTATTAACCTTCGCGTTCAAGGCTCATTGAATGTGGTTCAGATGGTTTAAAGTATTAACCTTCACGTTCAAGGCTCATTGGATGTGGTTCAGATGGTTTATAGTATTAACCTTCACGTTCAAAGCTCAATGGATGTGGTTGATATGGTTTATAGTATTAACCTTCACGTTCTAGGCTCATTGAATGTGGTTCAGATAGTTTATAGTATTAACCTTCACGTTCTAGGCTCATTGAATGTGGTTCATATGGTTTATAGTATTAACCTTGTAATTATATTTTTAGGGACATGACTTAAAACACTGGAGATTGTGTCATTTTGAAAGGGATACAACTCGTGATAGAAAGGATACAAGAACACTATATCTAATAATTGATATATCATTTGTTAAGATTTACTAGACTATGTTTTGGATCATTACAGTTCATCTTGAACGTTTTAAGGCCTCTCTCTCTCTCTCTCTCTCTCTCTCTCTCTCTCTCTGTGTGTGATTTGGAATTTTAGAGTAACTTCAATGTCTGCATTGTGGCAGTTTATGATGATGCCGCAGACATGTAGCATCATGTCCCACCCGTTCACATTATCCTGATACCCAGGCCAACATGTCCTAACACCAGCCTGCTAATGCTGAGCGCCAAGCGAGAGAGCTGCTAGTATTAATTTTATAAGTCTTTGGTATGGCGGGAGATCGAACCCGTGAACTTCAGCATCCGAAGCGGATGCTCTAACCACTTAGGCCATCTGAGTGTTTATTTGTAACTTGTGCGCAATTAGTTAATTACTCTCAGCGCTTGGAATATATGCTGTATTGACCTGTTGACTGTGAAGCTTAATTTGCGACTATGAAACATAATCAAAGTCATCAAGTACAAAACTGTTTTCCCCCAAGTTACAAAGAATCACTATCTAATTCTTATTTATTAGCCAGGTGTACATCATAATGTAACCGAGTCTAGACGGTATTGCTTGAACGAATGAATAAATGCGAGCGGGGCACCTTGACAACTTTTACTACATAGCATATCAAATTAAGTCTTTATATCTTGAAAAATATATAATTTAATGATATAGAATTCTAGAATTTGTTCAACTAAAAATTACAAATTTTTTTCTCCATAAAAAAGATATTACCTTTTTAGTCAAAAACAAGGTCGCTGATTTTATAGAATTTTCGTATAAATTGGTTAGCGCAACAGCCTACTTTGTTCCAAGGAGTTAGAGGAACAGTCGACTTCTTCCCAAAGGTTAGTGGAATAGTCTATACGTCTTTCCAAGGGTGAGGTTTTAAAGGCTGCATGCAAATACTTCATCATTCTTTTACTTAGTACGTGTTGTAAATTTATGAAACTGGCGGGAACATACATCTGGTGTGTTTATGATTTGGATTTTTAAGGTAGCTTTAACTATTTTTCATTCATATCGCTACGATATCTACAATGTGGAACTTTGTATCTCTGGGTCATCTAGCCGCAGACATGTAGCACGATGTTCCCATCCCGTCACATTATTCCTACACCAGACCAACTAATCCTAACACTAGCATCTTAATGCTGAGTGCATAGCGAGGTAGCTGTAAATACTATTTTTATAAATTTTTGGTATGACTCGGCCGGGATTAGAATAAATTACACAGTTTTCAAGATATAAAGACTTTTAATTTGATGTGAGGGATTAGAACGCGCGACCTCCCGTATCCGAGGCGTACGCTCTAACCGCTTTGCCACCGGAGCAGTCAAACATGCATCTTGAATTTCACCAGTATATTATTGAACTAAATAGGACATCTTGACTTTTAAATCGATATTTAAGGTTTTGACATTAGAAATGGATCTGCTGTTTTTGTGTGCGAGTGTATGCACGCATTGGACAATATTTGAACATACGTATTTATCAACAGGGATTTGTTGTAATTGTTCTTGGGTTTAACAACATTTTTCAGCACACGATAGGCTATACATGGCGGCCAGTATTAATGGTGGAGGAAAGAACCAGGGAAAACCCCGGAAAGAACCACCGACCCACGAGAAGCTACTGGCAAGCTTTCTCATATATCAGTGATCCGTAACGGAGAGCACTTTAGACCATTCGGCCACTCGGGGCCCCATTAACACGAATGGATGGATGAATGTATTAAAGTTTCGAATATATATAAAGAACAGATATCTCGAAATAAAAGTGCTAATCGAATAATCAGTTCATTTATTGAAGAACAACATTTAAGCAAATGTGTAGTAATGCAAAATTCCTTTCCCACATATTTGCTGAAGGTGATGGTCCAAGGCGGACATCTGTACCTCAGTTTTGGTAGTGGAATCTATCATTGGTAGGAGTTTGGCCTGAAGAAAACAATAGAATAAAAAATGTAGACCACGCATATGTATTTATGTATGCATGTATGTATGTTCGTATGTATGTATGTATGTATGTATGTATGTTCGTATGTATGTATGTATATATGTATGTATGTATGTATGTATGTATGGTCTGAATCTTTCACTTCATATATAATCACCGACGATATGATGAGGTGGTCAGAAAGACCAGGTACCAAGCCTGCGGTTATCCGTTAAAATCTTTATGTTTCGGTTTTTCTATGACTTATTTAACAAAAATATACTTCCAAAATCTCCAACTATCATCGGCAAATGAAATATCAACGCTTATTTTGGATGACCTTAGAAGCTAGTTAAAAGGTAACAATTTATGTTACCTCCAGAGCCGTCATGCCAGCGTCAGTGTGAACGTCTATTTTCTCCTGGTCACTCAAGGTAAAGATGTAACAGATATGGCTGCTGATTACTAGCATCTTATGCTGTAAGTAAGAATAAATAATTTAGACTATACAATCACGTGATTCGTGCACACATGTATCTTTACTTCAGAATCAGTGATGTTTTAATTACAATGGAGTAGATCTTTGTGTGTATGAACAAAATTTTATTCTTTTAAAAAAAATCTGTTCATGCAAAATAGATAATAAATTAAGAAAGGACTAACCTTAAATCAGCATATATTTCTGCCGTTTTAGCACGAAACGTGCACTTTTTGAGTTGTCTCCATGCAGTGGCGTAATGCCAAAGAAATGCACCTTTCCTTTCGTTTTCTTCTCCTCCTGTACTTTGAAGAATGTTTATTTTTCCTTTCATGATAATATTAATATATTTGAATCTTCATTTTCCCAACTTTTTAAAACCTCAGTAAAACACATGGAAAGTTGACCATTACGTCAGGTTTCGTGTCAGCATTCAGTTACTAAGGACAACATCTTTCTTAACAATGTAATATTGCTTGCTTGATCCAAAATTGAATCAAATGTAAGGTACAAACCATTTCATATTGGGGCTGGGTGGGTGGATGGGATGGGGAGTGGGACTGTGATTATCGTTTCAACCAGACATAATTAGTTCTTGTTTAAATAAATTAAAGAAGAAAACAAAACACAAGAGGTCTCTATCCCTGCCTCCTATCGCCATGAAATGGTTGATCTCTAAACATATCTGCATTCCCCACTGGAGTAATCTAGTGATAGATACGGACCAGTGTGATTTGGCATTTTCCCCTGCAGCAATGTAGTGATAGATACGGACCAGTGTGCTTTGGTACTTCCGCCTGGAGTAATGTAGTAATAGATACGGACCAGTGTGTTTGGCATTTTTCCCTGGAACAAGGTAGTGATAGATACGGACCAGTGTGCCTTGGCATTTCCCCCTGGATTAATGTAGTAATAGATAGGGACCAGTGTGCTTTGGCATTTCCCCCTGGAGCAATGTAGTAATAGATAAGGACCAGTGTGCTTTGGCATTTTTCCTGGAGCAATGTAGTGATAGATACGGACCAGTGTGCTTTGGCATTTCCCCCTGGAGTAATGTAGTGATATATACGGAACAGTGTGCTTTGGCATTTCCCCCTGGAGTTTTGTAGTAATAGATAAGGACCAGTGTGCTTTGGCATTTCCCCCTGGAGCAATGTAGTAATAGATAAGGACCAGTGTGCTTTGGCATTTTTCCTGAAGTAATGTAGTAATAGATACGGACCAGTCTGCTTTGGCATTTCCCCCTGGAGTAACGTAGTAATAGAAAGGGACCAGTGTACTTTGGCATTTCCCCCTGGATTAATGTAGTAATAGATACGGACCAGTATGCTTTGGCATTTCCCTCTTGGGTTAATGTAATAATAGATACAAAAGATCTCCAATGAGTGATAACATAAAATGGAATTTATGAGACATTTAAAGTCTTTGAGCACTTCAGATACAAACCAAAAGCTGAAAAGATACATTTATATTCACTAGCAATAGTATTGTTATGAGCATGACAGCATGTTATTTTTCAGATGACAAAAGTCAGTAAAGCCAGAAAGTAGTAAGTAAACCGACAGTGACGTACATTCGGATGTCTCGAACATTACGCCTTTCCATGATATTATGTCCCGTAATAATTCTAAAGCCAAAACTGGGTAATTTAATTGTTTACAATTATATTTACAGAAACTGAAATAAATTAAAGTAAATTTATGTTTATGACGTAACGTGATAAATGACGTTTCATAAACGCATTTATATTGTAATTCTTGACAACTCATGTGATTGGTCAATAAATATGACATTGTTATGCAGTAAATGATAAAAGATATTTGCTGCGGAAAATTCGACTGCGACTGGATTAGTTTAAAGATTGAATCAGCTGTATAAACAATAGTGTGATGATTAGTTCAAAGTGACAATTCTATATATTGCCTTCCATGCACAAACCAGGGCAATGCATGAATCAGACGTTATGTTGCGATAATCGGAATATTTCACACAGGTAGTTCGAATAAAATTCAAAATCTGTCATAAATCTCTTTTATCTGATAAAAGTTTGGAAAACATCTTTGTTTAATTACCCGAAGCTTAAATTCGTTTTAATTCGCTGGAAAAAAATGTATATGTGTGTGTTTTGGGGATATTTAACGTAGCTTTAACAGTTATTCAGCCATATCGCTACGATGTCTGCAGTGTGGCAGTTTATAGTCATGTCTAGCACCGAGGCATCTAGCCGCGGACATGTAGCACGATGTCCCACGCAGTCACATTATTCTGACACCATGCCGACCAATCCTAACACTAACCTCTTAACGATGATTCGGCTGGAATTCGAACTCGCGACCTCCCGCACGCCCGGATCTTAGGAGTACGCTCTAACCACTAGGCCAGCTAAGTGGTCCAGGGAAAGTGTAAGGCAAACAATATATATATATATATATATATATATATATATATATATATATATATATATATATATATATATATATATATATATATATGTAATGTATAAAGCAAATTGTAGGCGGTACATTTTTTTCATAAAGGCTGTATTCACCGTATACTATTCCCTTTTAATGTACGCTTATCTACTTGTATGTATGTATGTATGTACGTACGTATGTACGCACGCACGCACGCACGCATGTATGCATGTATGCATGCATGTATGTTGTTGTTGTGGGATTTAACGCCATTTTTCAGCACACGATAGGCTATACATGGCAGCCAGTATTAATGGTGGAGGAAGAACCCAGGAAAACCCAGGAAAGAACCACGAGAAGCTACTGGCAAGCTTTCTCACATACCAACTTTGGCCGAATCCATGTATGTATGTATGTATGTATGTATGTGTATGCATGCATGGGTAGATTCACGCCAGCCTGCATGCATTTGTTTCTATGTCATTATTTCATTATTTATCCGTGGCTTTTGTATATTTATTCCTTATTTATATCAATGCCTGGAGAGAGAGAGAGAGAGAGAGAGAGAGAGAGAGTACTTACTGTAAGATAATCATAGTGGAAGACAAACTGTTCATGTACGCTCGGTTCATGAGTGGTGTGTGTTACATGCGGCCCATGCGAGTGAGGCGCATGCGATGTTTGCTGAAAGAAAACCATTTAATTTTAACACATGCAACCTAAAACATGGATCGGAAGATAAAAACATGACATCGCAGACACAAAAACAAAAAAACGACAGAGAGTGGTTAAATGGTCAATCCATGCCATGTAGCTTTGAATATTGTGACTAATTTGTTCCACAGAATTTCTCTTCGGACACTCTTCGGACACCAAGAGGCAAGAATGATTTTTTTTCAGATTTTGGTTAATTAGTACATAATATAGAACTTAGGATGTAAACAGTATGCAAATAAAAATTAAATTCTGCTAATTTAAAATAATTTTCAACAGAAGTAAATAGTGTAAGATATGGATGGGAACAATAGCGTGTTTTTTAACTTCAGATTATGTATTGTTCTATCTTATATATATATATATATATATATATATATATATATATATATATATATATATATATATATATTATGTATTGTTCTATCTTATATATATATATATATATATATATATATATATATATATATATATATATATATACACACACACACAAGCATAACAAAAATAAATCTGGCATTTGTAGAATGTGATTTAAGTTAAGATTTCCGACTTAAGTTTTCACATTTAATATTGTTATAATTATGTTTTGTCAGAACACCAAATCCACATAGACTTCTATGTAACAAGAAAGAACCACCAGGGAAAACAAATTCTCTCGTGATATGGTCAGTAGACAAGATTGTCTTCCAAGGAGTTAAGTCAGGCACAGAACAACTGGCACGTTAGGAAATATATGTGTTCTCCAACCAACATATATTCTTAAAACGCTGCAACTGAATATTGTAGAAACGGTCCCAGAGTAAGTCCGAAATACTTTCTTTCATTACTTTGTTTCATCGCGAACAATATCTAGAGATGTTCTATACACATGATCCTTTCAAAAATACCAAACAAATCCCTCGATGAAACTGCATCGTCGTTATTTTTTAAAGTAAATATTCTTATATTTAATTACAGTAGATAACTTTTTCAATAACTAGGATTTAGCCACATTTTAAACACGGTCATTTATTCTATCTTCATTATTTTGGTCTAGAAACAATACAATGTACTTAAAAACAAAAATATATGTTCACTGATCTCGCGCCGATTAGCTCCACAAAGGAAACAGAATATTTAACATACACACATTTATATCTTAATATTATTTTGTTACTTTCCTCTTTTCTTATTCTCTTCTCTTTTTCTTTTCATATGGGCTTTACATATTTTGTTGCTATATATAAGCACGTACGGTTTATTAATTAAACAAATTGCTAATTTTTAACACTTAAAATATTGATTCTACCAATGCAGTAAGTTTTGTTTATTCTTGAATCCACTTCTTTCTGTATAGTTCCTTATACGCTGTATAATTAAAAGGGAACTTAGTTTCATGTCAGTGGTTTTCAGTCTCATTGAAAATTGTTGATTTGACTACATACTGACTAAACTATTTTGTGTATAGTAAAATATAAACTGTGTCTCAATGAAACTGGTCGTAAAAATGTCAACATCTTCCAACGTTTAATAGCAGTTAAGGAAGCATCTCAGCAGAAAGAAGGAAAAACAGAAACAACAAAGGCAAATTCCAACAACTGTGCACTTATTCCTTCAGAATTTGAAACTTAGCGAAGCAAAGACCTGGTGCTTTGCGAATAAAGATAGGGCGAAAAATCACTAGAGACATAGATACTGTCAACAGAAATGCATTATATTTTGGGTGTTTTTTTTTGCTTGTTTCGATCGAGAATGATTTAGTGACTATTCAATTTTTATTATAAAAAGTAATTTAGTACAGAGCTTATGCGATATCAAGATGACTTTGCGAATAAGAATTCAATTCAGCACATTGGTTTAACGGCGTTCAGTTATACAAAGGAATCCAAACAAATGTACATCAGCACCTGCCCTTAATAGGTGACTATCTGCAACGAAAGCAGAGCCATGGGATCAATCCGTATAGAACGGTTCAATTATTTGCTATTTATATTTGTCAAGGACTACAAGGGGGAAATTGAAACTATTCGATAATTTACATATATAGGTAAACACTATGGAGGCCCAGGGTTAAATACCACGACCACACCCACATTTCACACTCCGAAAACAATATGCAATTAGCAAGGAGGTTATTGTGGACGGTTGCTTCTTAAAAGTTTTTGATTATTTTAGTTATTTTAATTGCTTGATTATATTAGGAAATTAACAAAGCATTATAGATTTATCAGAGAAAGGTTTAGAAGCATTTACTTTGCCGCTAATTAAAATAACAAAGATCGCATCGAAATTTAATGTAGCATTAAGCTTGTTCAACAGATTTGCTTCTTCTGTTCTTGGTTATATTGCAGATGTATGAACTTTTTATAAAAGATCGACTGAATAAAGAATAGGGATATTTTTATAACTATTGCATCTGACACCAGGTACCATGATCAGAAATAAACAAGTGTAGAATATAAACTTGCTACGTCTACTTGAATAACTATTCTGATTCCAGTTCTTCGCGTCATTACGTTGGCCCTACTTACCTGACAAGATATACCGATGAGAGCCGCGATGATAATAACACTCTTCATTTTGATCATATAGATTGGAATACTGGACCTGAATGTCTCTGGAACCATTCGTTTATATAGCCCCTCTTATCATCAACTCGACATACGTGCCATGACAAAATATCACGACTTGAACTGAATTTCTTTCTGAACCTTTCATCAAGCATATTTCAGTTTCGATAAATATACCTGTAAGCAGGAGTTTACCTTTAAATGTGACAATCTCAAATAATAAACCCTCTGACGACCACGCCACAAACCAGTCTGCGTGGAGCATGCTAAATGTGTTGAATAACTTAAACATTTGCATAATAAGTCTAGAGTAGTGCTCCTAATAAGTCTAGAGTAGTGCTCCAATAAAAAGTCTAGAGTAGTGCTCCAATAAAAAGTCTAGAGTAGTACTCCAATAATAAGTCTAGAGTAGTGCTCCTATAATAAGTCTAGAGTAGTGCTCCAATAAAAAGTCTAGACTAGTGCTCCAATAAAAAGTCTAGACTAGTGCTCCAATAAAAAGTCTAGAGTAGTGCTCCAATAAGAAGTCTAGAGTAGTGCTCCAATCCACATCCAAGAGAAAAATGTTCAGACTTAAGAAAAAAACATGTTAGTATCTTTACTTAGTTTGGGATCTACCGTATATATTCTATTAAAACATGTTAGTATCTTTACGTAGTTTGGGATATACCGTATATATTCTATTAAAGCTTGGAACCAATTCCAAACAAGCGTCACATGATGCACCGAAAAGTCAAGGTCGATGCAGTTAAGATTACTCAGTTGAACAAACATAGACTCCTATCTGACAGCACCTTATATGACAACATATCAGAGTCTATATTGTTGAAATTGGCTGACTTGTACCTAAGGGTTTACGTTATTTAATCTTTAGGAATCTAGTTCACTGTGTACACAACCGATATCATATCAACCACTTTGAGCTGTCAAAATTTTGTCATGATATTTTGTCATGCATTGAAAGATAGGCCGTTAAAGCATATTGATTTTGTTTTGTTTTACTCGGTACATGTGTATGACGTCATCGCCCCCCCAAGGGAAGCTTTACCAAGATCTGTCATGCTATAGCCGGATTAGAAACTTCTGTTTTGTAGCATTCAGTTGTTTCAATTGGCAGACATACAAAAGTGCATGCATTTGAAGTGAAAGATATGTTTAAACTGGGACTTTGTGACCATAAATGAAACTTTATTACTCTAAAAAGTGACATTTCATCATTTCGCTTATATAATTTAAGGTTTTTCCTATGGTAATTATGAAGGTTATTGAAAAAAAAAGTGTTAAGGCGACAAAATCGAACCAAACTTATATAGTTTCAGCAAAAACAGGTACGCGATATTTGAAGAAAAAAAACAACACAATGAATGAATCTATCTAAAATTCCATTTTGTAAACGTATAAGGTACTTGGCTAGTTCATAGAAAATGTTACATTCTTTGTTAGAACACTTTAGTTACCAACATCAGTCTGAAATGTGTGTGAAAAAAGAAACAAACGGATCTGGATTCCAATATATATGCTTTCCATTTTCGACATAGGTGAGTCTTTTGATTGCAGCAGCTGAAAAACTCTTATAGCTCAAAAGCTGAATATACATCAATACAGCTTTAGTCTCATCTCTAATCTTTCAAGAGCGTTACACATTTTTTCAGATATGTTTTGTCCTAAGCAATAATTAGATGACTACAGATAAGAACAAATCTTGTCGATGTAATGAAGCTTTTTGTCGCACTTAGCCGAAGTTTCTCAATGAGTTCTTTGACAATTTCTATGACAATTCTCATTTCCCTCATTTAAAAATATTTCTAATTCCCTCATTTAAAATATATTTCTAATAGCGATTTAAATCTAAAGAAATACTTTTTGATAGGTTTTAGAAGCATGTATTTAATAATATGTATTCTCGCATGCATTAACTATCGTATTAATTTGATCAAAGCAGTTTATCGTTTCGAATAGAAACTGGCAATGTGACTGAATCATTAATTATCAGAATATTAGAGTCCATTTTCTTTAGGGCTATTGCAGATACCTCACACCAAAATGGATAATATTTTATCTAGTTCATTG
Organism: Sinohyriopsis cumingii; assembly: GCA_028554795.2. Lineage (NCBI taxonomy): Eukaryota > Metazoa > Mollusca > Bivalvia > Unionida > Unionidae > Sinohyriopsis > Sinohyriopsis cumingii. The sequence continues at coordinate 5,977,214 of CM068833.1, forward strand.
ACATTAAGAAGAGAGATATTGTTTTTTTCGTCTTGAGTAATAATATATTGGTTAGTTTAGTTAAACTTTATACCATACATAAAAAATGTTGCGTATATGGAAAAATAATATAAATATTAGATAGGTTTGATAAACAGTAATGGACTCCTTGTTTCCCGTTCGATTTGACTACAATATAGTTTTTACTATGTAATATTCTCTAATGAAGCCTTAATTAAATACGGTTAATTATTTAATTAGGGCATTTCTCTTTTAATTTTGTGTGAGCAAGACGAGCTATTTGATAAAAAGCAGAATGAAACAGAATTACATTTTTATACAATGGCTTTACATTTGCAAATAAAACAGTTTTATTCCTGAGAGTAATTGATGTTATCAGTATATTACAAATCCGGTGGGAAAGCTCATTCCAGTGAAGTATTAGTCGCAAATGCATTATTTTGTCAACCATTCAAAAGGCATCATAAGCATATAGTGTATGAAATATGTATTCGTCTATAGAATATTTCTATAACACGATTTTGAAACTCTTGTAAATTCTAAGAGATTTTATAAACTTTTTTGGAATATATATATTTGACCAGTATTCACTAACAAAGAGACTGAATATCAACTCCTTAACGAATCATTTTCAATTTTTTTTAACTTAGTGGATTTGATTAATTGTACAGGTGGCTTACACACAATTCGTATCTTTTTGTCCATTTAAATAACTGGACTAGATTTGGTTACGTACGGACTGGCGTTTTAGGGCCCTGTGCGTTTGCGCCTACTACTGGATGCCTTCCTTCCTTGCCTCTCCAGGACACCATGTACCGTGACGGAAATGTGGAACCATTTCCACCAGTCCAAACCCAGGTGTCCTGATGTGATGTCAAAGTGACGACCAATCACATACTGCTTTGGTTGACACCTGGCTCAGTATATGGCAGACTGAAATTACATCTATCGTTAACATGAGCGTGTGTTGGGTCCATTTCCACGCATGAAAGCCTTTCATTCAGGGCGTTAGGGGCATTTAGTACCATGACCGGTGGCACCGATTCCTTCCACCAGGAGTGATTGAATATCCTGCATTGCAAGAATAAAAAAGAGGTACATGTACATTCGTACCAAAACCTCTATAATCCAAGCTAAGTAAATAAGTCTGACCAGGGATTTGATTAATTACACAGGTGGCTTACACACAGTTCGTATCTCTTTTTGTCCATTTAAATAACTGGACTAGATTTGGTTATGTACGGCTGAAGTTTTATGGCTGTGTGCGTTTGCGCCAGCTACCGGGTACCTTTTTCCCTTGCCTCTCCGGGCTCCCTGTACCGCAACGGAAATGTGGAACCATTTCCAACCGTCCAACCCTGGTGTAGCGATGTGACGTCATTTGTGAACGTGAAGATATGTTGAAAGAGACTGAAAACCTGATAGAGCTCTTCAGAGAGGAAATCAAGAAGGAGAAAGAAGAATGGACGAAGAAGCACAAACTATAGAAGCTGGGAGAGTAGCAGCAACAGCAGCAGCAGTAGCAGCAACAGCAGGAACCAGACAGAGGATTTGTCGACTACCGTGTAGACACGAAAGAGTTCTTCACTTTCCCACGAAGCATATCCTTTCCTGTGGAAAAGCCTGGCGCCAGACGGGGTAACAATCCTAGTCGATAAAAAAAATTGCTTTACCTCCCTGTCCACAAAAAAATCTTTTCAGGGCTACGCACTACTCCAGAATATACATACTAGTTCAATTGTCAACTGTATGTTAATATATTAAAAATAGAAGTGTGTCTTTAAGCACTTCATTTCTTGTTTTATCAACAACAACAAAAAAAAAAGAAAAAAATAGAAGTGTGTCCAAAAGCACTTCGTTTCCGTAGCTTTTCTAAAATTTGTATGTGTTTGTGTTTGTAGTTAGTGTTTTTAAGTAAAATAAAGTGAGTGAGTGTTTCTTTTAGATTCACGCGTTCGATGTTTTGTGTGATAATATGGGTGTTGTACGTTTGAGTAACAGGGAATGTTTTCCTTCACGTCCAGGCCTCACACATAAAAATCGAAAGCGTTCGCCATGCTGGCTATCCGTCGTTGGTTCATCAACTGAAAGAAGATGAACAAACTCACCAAGCTTCTTGAACTCCACACTCACCTGGAATATACTATGGAGTCAATCCAGGAAAAATTCCTGCCTCACCTGAGGCTAAGGCCTCTGTGTGAAGTCAAGCCGATGGTGAGGACGCCTTCACAACCAGTACGACGTCAGCTACAGTCACCACCACAACGACCACAACAACCACTACAACAAGTACCAAGAGCCGTGGTCCCCAAGATGGAAAACTAGAAGGAGAAAATAAGGAAGCCACCTCATCCCCAAGTGCAGCATAGGAGAAGGATGGAAGCCTTTACTATCCCAGAGACGGAATATTGGGGTGTTATGGCCACTCAAGTTGTGTCTGCGCTCTCAGCAGCTACTGTCGATTGAGATAATGACTGGAGCTGCCGTTGTGTCTGTGGTGTCAGGCCTGGGAAGTGACAGCATTAAGATAGTTGGACAAAAATCGCCCTTCTCAGGGCTTCCCATGTCTCTAGAAAAGAGACTTTTCAAGTTGCCTATTGTTGTGAATGCGGAATAGTGTGATTATAAACACACACTCCTTTCTTGATGTGTTTGTGTGTGTTTGTTTGCGGTTGTGTGTGTGTGTATTTGTTTGCGTGTGTGTGTGTGTGTGTGTGTGTGTGAGAGAGTTCGCATACGCTTGTGTGGATAATAGATTTTGGGGTTTGTATGAGTGCGCGTACGTTTGTGAGTATAGTAGATATTGTGTTTATTTTTCTTCTTCTCGTGTGTGGATAGAATATTTTTTTCCTTCTCTTCCCCTGTGCGATATTATACAATAATGGTTCTTCTTCCCGTGTGTGGATAATATACTTTGGGGCTTTTGGATATTATATAATAGTTTTTTCTTCTTCCAGTTCGTGGATATTATATTTTGTGATTTGTGGATAGTATGTAATATATTTTTTTTTCTTTCCGTGTGTGGATAGTATATTTCGGGGTATGTACGAGTTCACCTACCTTTGCGTGTATAGTAGACAATATGTAAAGTGAATGTAAGAGATGGTTTCCTTCACGTCCGTGCTTAACAAATATAAAGTGAAGCGTCCGTCATTCGCGCCATTCTACACGGAATATTCAAAGAATATGGCTTCTAACACAATTCATAAAATTAAGAAGTTGCCGGAAGCTGTGGAAAATTTGGGGATAATAGAAGGCATGTTGGTAAAACTGGATGAGGATCACTGTTCTTACAGTCCCCATAGAGTCAAGATGGAAATAAACAGGCTGAGAAAGTCCAAGAAAAGACCATGGGAAATGATGAAACAAGAAAAAGAGAAGGAGGATGAAGAGGACAGAAGAAGAATGTAAGCATGGAATGCCAAAATAAAAAAATAAAAAAGAAGAGAAGAATGAGAAGAGGAAGTAAGAGAAGGAGAAAATTGAGAAACGGGAGGAGGAAAAGAATGAGAAGAAGACAAAAAGTGTAGGACAGAAAATAAGAAGCAGGTGGACAAAAAGAGGAATTAAAAAATAGAAGAAACCATAGGACTCCACTCATACGCCTCGAAAAGATATTTATTGTCTTTGCCATATATGTGTTTGATGTTTATCAATTTATACCTATATATTGTATGTGTTATATATGTCAATGTTCCGCCAAGTGTTCTATGATTTTTTCCCCGCTGTTTGGTCCGATAGAGGTCAGCCCCTTGCTACATTGTTACCAATCTTCAGTACCCTGACGTCACCTTACCTGTTCCATTCCTATTATCCCTATACAATTTTTCAGTCATATCGTTACGATGTCTGCGTTATAACAGTTTATAGTGATGTCTAGCACTGGGGCATCATGCAGCATGTTGCGTGATGTCCCACCCAGTCACATTATCCTGACGCCAGGCCGACCAGTCCTAACACTAACCTCTTAAGCACCAAACGAGGCAGCTGTTGGTACCATTTTTGTAAATCTTTGGTATGACTCGCACGAGGATCGAACCCACGACCCCCCGCATCCGAGGCGGACGTTCTAACCACTAGGCCACCGGAGCGGTCTCTCTAATGGAAAAAACGAATGAATTTGATGTTTGTATACTCCGATGTAGTGGAGTACAACGTGGTGGGAAATACAGTCGTACCGTCACTGAGTCAACGCTTTCAAAGTGCATTCTGCCATCGCTGCTTATGATGAGGACGGAAACACATATCCAGTTAAACGTGAATTTGTACACATTGACTACTTGCCTGTCCGTATGTCGTATTTGGACAGTGTCAACAGTGGTATCTGGAACAAAATATTCCATTCTCGAAAGGAAAGGTCACTTTGAAACTAATTTTCGAAAACGGTTCTCTAGCGACTTGTAAGTCACGTATCTTGTGTACCAAAGAGTTGCTCGAGAAGGATTAAACGTTTTAGGAGATATGCTTAAAGCCGCTGTTGGTATGGTAGACCATATCTTAAAACAGTTGGTGATCCGAGTATTGCAAGCTTTGAAAGATACCGCTCTGGCACAAGGAAAAGAATTTCTCCAAAATGTCATTACCAACATAGAAAACTGTAAAGAAACCATTGTGAGAGTAGACAAAATGCGATAATTCAAACTGGAAAAGGGCATTTCGGCTCACCGAGAGACTCCTATAAATGCACTGCATGCTGTTGACCAAGTCAATCCTTCTTCTTTCATGTCTCAATTATTCCTCTCTCAAGTCACAGCAAGGATATGGCAGAAAGAAAAGTTGAAACCCCTTCACAGCTCATCAACACGTTGCGAGAAAGATTAAGAAAAGAACAGCCAGAGAATTTGACGTATTTGATTAAACAATAGATGTACCTAGATTTTTCGGATTGTTTCATTCAGAACTGGATCTAGTTTAAATTCCTTCTACCGTGATGATGATAGAAGATTCTCAGTGGGTATAATTTCATCTTGGGTCGTCTTTGGCTACCACAGCTCCTATCGAATTCGAAATCAAAAGACAGACCGAAGATTAAATCGATCTAAAAAAAACCACTTAATTGTATCTGAAAGTCAAAGTTCTCAAAACGGACAACAGATAAGCTGCCATCAATAAAATTTCATGTATTCGTTGTTAATCGAAGTCGATCTGTACCTGTATGCCAAACTGGTCAGCAGTAGCATTGATACTTACCCTCACCAAGCGTACCTAGAAAATCTCTTGACGTACGGAAATATGTCATTAACACACATCTTGATGCTTACTTGGTATGGAAACCTGACACACTGGAAAAGTCCATTGACACAGCGCTTGTTTCAGATGGAGATGACGATCCTCAAAATGCAAAATTTCAGGACAGTCGAATCAAAATCAAACAGGAGTGCAGTTTATAACTGATGGATCGCTTGCATTTGGACAAGTATTTATTGAACAGAGTGGATTTCCGTCTGAGACTGAATTGAAGCAGGACCGTGTTCCATTCGAAGGCTCGTGCTAAGCATTAAAAAATCGTAATAAAAAAACCCTCAAGTCGAACTGTTTTTCAAAGTGGGAAACGACATCAATCACACTTTAAGCAGAACGAGTGCCAAAAAGCCGATACGATAAGCAGAAGTGAAAACCTTTACCAGTGTTTCTGGTTTCCGATTCAAGGTTGTTGGTCATCTTTTCTAGGGACAGCTCCCCAAACGTTTAATCATCGGTATAGTCAGCGATGAAGCCACAAAGGAGACCATGATCTAAATCCTTTTGATTTTAAACGCTTCCGTGTCCAAGATAGAAGTCTCTTGAGATGGCGAGACCATGGATGCTAGACCCCTCAAACGTAACATTTCACAGAAAAAATACTTGAGATTTTACTTGTATCTTTATGAAGCCACGGGTGAGTTACTAATAGCAGCCACTGCATTTTGTACGAAGATTAAGCACTACGATATGCTTTGTGGGTCTTTGATTTCACTTCTGACCAAGCAAGCGAGAAGGGGTATTTTTGTCCTATAAAATCCGGCCAACATCGTTTGGAACATAAGTTTACAGACGCTCTAGCCATCACGATGAATGGCATCTTGGAGAAAACTATGGAAAAGAAACAGCTTAAGAGAAATGATTCCATACTATAAACATATATTAAAGAATACGAACCATCTTTTGGAATGACATCTTGGAGAATTTGAGAATACTATGGAACTCAGCAGCTTATGAGAAGTGATTCAAGGCTATAAACATATATTGAAGAATACGAACCATCTTTTGGAACACTAAGAGTCTTTGGAGATGGGTGACGAAGATGACATTGAACCAAAACAAGAAAGAAAAAGAAAAACTACAGAAGAGAAAGACAAAGAGACAGACATGTTGTCGAGATGGCCAGAACAAGAACATTTAATCTCTTGTTATGCCTGACAGAAAACATTACAGAGCTTATGCTTAGTGAATATTCATGTATAGATCAATTAACAGATAATACCTGATATGATGAATATGGGTATTCGTATGTATAATGGTTAACATATTGATACCTAATATGGGTGTAGAAGAAAACTTGGAAACGTATCTGGATGAAGCTTGTGTTCTTCTAAGAGAAGGAAACAATGATGCTATAAATAGTTATGTTTTATCTTTGTGTTTTGTGCGTGAGTGTGCTTGTTTTTGCTTTAGGTTCTCTTGTGACAAAAACTAAAACCTAACCACAAAAATGGTGCTAACAGCTGCCTCGCTTGGCGCTCAGCATTGATAGGTTAGTATTAGGACTGGTGTCAGGATAAAGTGACTGGGTGGGGCATTATGCTACATTACTGCGGCATGATGCCCCAGTGCTAGACATCACTATTGTCTGCCACACTGGAACATTGTTAAAGCTACGTTATAAATCCAAAACACATCACAACACTAAATCACAAAATATATGCTTTCTCTGTGTGTGTGTTTTAAAAAAAAATAAAAATCACATTATCTTTCCTATTCGACTCTGTAAATAATTTTGACCTCAAAATACTACTTTTGACCCTAGAAACGCCTTTTTAACTCCCCCCCCCCCAACTATCCAATTGGACCCTTGACACGCTTTTGGCTTCCAAGTGCCTTATTTGATCCCAAGTGTCATATTTGAGCCTCATGTGTCACTCTCATAAAAAACTATGGGACAATTTAACACAGGATTTCCTGTATGACCCCTATATCTGACCCTCACTCGCCACATATTACTACTAACGCTGATGTAACTTCGAAGGTTAGTAATATTTTCTACTTACCCCTCCCTCCAAAATAAATTTAAAAAAATTAAAAAATGAAATTATAAATAAAAATAAAATATAACAATAGAGCGGGACCCGCAATAAATATACACCTCGAACAAATTCATCTGAAATTCTCAGAAAAATTTAATACGTCCAAGGTTCATTGGATGTGGTTCAGATGGTTGATAATATTAACCTTCACGTTCAAGGCTCTCTGGATGTGGTTCAGGTGGTTTACAGTATTAACCTTCACGTTCAAATCTCAATCGATGTGGTTCATATGGTTTATAGAATTAACCTTCACGTTCAAATCTCATTCGATGTGGTTCATATGGTTTATAGAATTAACCTTCACGTTCAAATCTCATTGGATGTGGTTCATATGGTTTATAGTATTAACTTTCACGGTCAAATCTCATTCGATGTGGTTCATATGGTTTATAGAATTAACCTTCACGTTCAAATCTCATTGGATGTGGTTCATATGGTTTATAGTATTAACCTTCACGGTCAAATCTCATTGGATTTAGTTCATATGGTTTATAGAATTAACCTTCACGTTCAAGGCTCATTGGATGTGGTTCATATGGTTTATAGAATTAACGTTCACGTTCAAGGCTCATTGGATGTAGTTGATATGGTTTGTAGTATTAACCTTCACGTTCAAGGTTCATTGGATGTGGTTCAGATGGTTTACAGTATTAACCTTGTAATTATATTTTTAGCTACATGACTTAAAACACGAGAGATTGATAAAATGTTTATAAGAAGACTATATCTAATAATTGGTATATCACTTGTTAACATTTACTAGAGTATGTTCTGGGTCCCTTGAACGTTTTAAGGCCTCTCTCTTTCTCTCTCTCTCTCTGTGATTTGGAATTTTAGAGTAGCTTTAACATCTGCATTGTGGCAGTTTAGCATGATGTCCCACCCATTCACAATTTCTTGACACCCAGGCCGACCTGTCCTAACACCACCCAGTAATGCTGAGCACCAAGCGAGGGAGCTGTTAGTATTATTTGTATAAGTCTTTGGTATGGCTTGACCGGAAATCGAACCGCGAACTTCAGCATTCGAAGCGGATGCTCTAACCAATTAGGCCACCTGAGCTGTTTATTTGTAATTTGTGCGCAATTAGTTCATTATTCTCAGCGCCTGGAATATATGCTTTATTGACCTGTTGACTGTGAAGCTTAATTTGCGACTATGAAACATAATCAAAGTCATCAAGTACAAAACAGTTTCCCCCAAGTTACAAAGAATCACTATCTAATCCTTATTTATTAGCCAGGTGTACATCATAATGTAACCGAGTCTAGACGGTATTGCTTGAACGAATAAATAAATGCGAGCGGGGCACCTTGACAACTTTTACTATATAGCATATCAAATTAAAAGTCTTTGTATCTTGAAAAATATATAATTTAATGATATAGAATTCTAGAATTTGTTGAACTAAAAATTACAAATTTTTTTCCATAAAAAAGATATTACCTTTTTAGCCAAAAACAAGGTCGCTGATTTTATAGAATTTTCGTATAAATTGGTTAGTGGAACAGTCTATACGTCTTTCGAAGGATGAGGTTTAAAAGGCTGCATGCAAATACTACATCATTCTTTTAATTACTACGTGTTGTAAAGTTCTGAAACTGGTGGGAATATACATCTGGTGTGTATATGATTTGGATTTTTAAGGTAGCTATAACTATTTCTCAGTCATATCGCTACGATATCTAAAATGTGGATGTTTCTAGCTCTGGAGCATCTAGCCGCAGACATGTAGCACGATGTTCCCATCCCGTCACATTATCCTTACACCAGGCCAACCAATCCTAACACTAGCATCTTAATGCTGAGTGCATAGCGAGGTAGCTGTAAATACTATTTTTATAAATCTTTGGTATGACTCGGCCGGGATTCGAATAAATTACACAGTTTTCAAGATATAAAGACTTTTAATTTGATATGAAGGATTCGAACGCGCGACCTCCATTATCCGAGGCGTACGCTCTAACTGCTTCGCCACCGGAGCGGTCAAACATGCATCTTGAATTTCTTCTTTATAGTATTGAACTAAATAGGACATCTTGACTTTTGAATCGATATTTAAGGTTTTGACATTAGAAATGCATCTGCTGTTTTTGTGTGCGAGTGTATGCATGCATTGGACAAAATTTGAACATGCGTATTTATCAACAGGGATTTGTTATTGTTGTTGGGTTTAACACCATTTTTCAGCACACGATAGGCTATACATGGCATCCAGTATTAATAGTGGAGGAAAGAACCAGGGAAAAGCCAGGAAAGAACCACCGACCCACGAGAAGCTACTGTCAAGCTTTCTCATATATCAGTGATCCGTAACGGAGAGCACTTTAGACCATTCGGCCACTCGGGGCCCCGTTAACACGAATGGATGGACGAATGTATTAAATTTTCGAATATATATATAAAGAACAGATATCTCGAAATAAAAGTGTTAATCGAATACTCAGTTCCTTTATTTAAGAACAACATTTAAGCAAAGGTGTAGTAATGCAAAATTCCTTTCCCACATAGTTGCTGAAGGTGATGGTCCAAGGCGGACATCTGTACCTCAGTTTTGGTAGTGGAATCTATCATTGGTAGGAGTTTGGCCTGAAGAAAACAAAATAATAAAAAATGTAGACCACGCATATGTATGTATGTATGTATGTATGTATGTATGTATGCATGCATGCATGCATGTCTGTCTGTCTGTATGTCTGTTGTTGCTCTAGGGTTTAACGCCATTTTTCAGCACAAGATAGGCTATACATGGCGGCCAGTATCACTGGTGGAGGAAGAACCCTGGAAAACCCAGGGAAGAACCACCGACCCACGAGAAGCTACTGGCATGCTTTCCCACGTACCCACTCTAGCCGAGTCTTGGACTCGAACCCTGTATGTATGTATGTATGTATGTATGTATGTATGTATGTATGCATGTAGGTATATATGTATTTTCGTATGTATGTATGTATGTATGTATGGTCTGAAACTTTTACTTCATGACTTATTTAACAAAAATGAAGTTCCGAAATCTCCAACTATCATCAGCAAAACAAAACCACGATCAAACTCTTATTTTGGATGACCATGGCCGCTAGTAAAAAGATAACAATTTATGATACCTCCAAAAGCGTCATTCCAGCATCAGTGTGAACGTCTGTTTTCTCCTGGTCACTCAAGGTAAAGATGTAACAGTTATGGCTGCTGAGTACTAGCATCTTATGCTGTAAGGAAGAATAAATAATTTAGACTATACAATCACGTGATTCGTGCACACATGTATCTTTACTTCAGAATCAGTGCTGTTTTAATTACAGTGACGTATATCTTTGTGTGTATGAACAAAATTTCATTGTGTTAAAAAAAACAATCTGTTCATAAAAAATAGATAATAAATTAAAAAAGGACTAACCTTAAATTAGCATATATTTCTACCGTATTAGCACGAAGCGTGCACTTTTTGAGTTGTCTCCATGCAGTGGCGTAATGGCAAAAAAATGCACCTTTCCTTTCGTTTTCTTCTCCTCCTGTACTTTGAAGAATGTTTTTTTTTCTTCTTCCCTTTCACGATACTATTAATATATTTGAATCCTCATTTTCCCAACTTTTTAAAACCTCAGTAAAACACATGGAAAGTTGACCATTACGTCAGGTTTCGTGTCAGCATTCAGTTACTAAGGACAACATATTTCTTAACAATGTATTATTGCTTGCTTGATCCAAAATTGAATCAAATGTAAGGTACAAACCATTTCATATTGGGGTTGGATGGGTGGACGGGATGGGGAGTGGGACTATGATTATGTTTTCAACCAGACATAATTAGTTCTTATTTTTAAAAAACATGTTTTTTGGTGGCCCGAAATTAAAGAAGAAAAAAAACCCCTACAAACACAATAGACCTCTATCCCTGCCTCCTATCGCCATAAAATGGTTGATCTTTAAAAATATCTGCATTTTCCCCTGGAGAAACGTAGTGATAGATACGGACCAGTGTGCTTTGGCATTTCCCCCTGGAGTAATGCAGTATGATATATACGGACCAGTGTGTTAGGCATTTCCCCCTGGAACAATGTAGTGATAGATACGGACCAGTATGCTTTGGCATTTCCCCCTGGAGTAATGTAGTGATAGTTACGGACCAGTGTGCTTAGGCGTTTCCCCCTGGAGTAATGGAGTGATAGATACGGACCAGTGTGCTTTGGCATTTCCCCCTGGAACAATGTAGGATAGATACGGACCAGTGTGCTTTGGCATTCCCCCTGGAGTAATGTAGTGATAGCTATGGACCAGTGTGCTTTGGCATTTCCCTCTGGAGCAATGTAGTGATAGGTACGGACCAGTGTGCTTTGGCATTTCCACCTGGATCAGTGTAGTGATAGCTACGGACCAGTGTGGTTTGGCATTTCGCCCTGGCGTAATGTAGTGATAGATACGGACCAGTGTGCTTTGGCATTTCCCCCTGGAATAATGTAGTAATAGATACGGACCAGTGTGTTAGCTTTTCCCCCGGAGTAATGTAATAATAGATTCTGACGATCTCTATGAGTGATAACATAAAATGGGATTTATGAGACATTTAAAGTCTTTGAGCACTTCAGATGCAAACCAAAGGTTTAAAATATGCACTTATATTCACTAGCAATTGTATTGTTATGAGTTTGACAACATGTTATTTATCAGATGACAAAAACCAGTCAAGCCAGAAAGTAGTAAGTAAACTGGCATTGACGTACATTCGGATGCCCCGAAAGTAGTGAATGGGGGCACCCTACGGACAATGGGAATTAGCATTAAAAACACCCTTGGGGCACTCTACGGACAATGGAAATTTAACATGGAGAAAAATCGTGGGGCACTGTACGGACAAGGGGATTTAACATGGGAATAAATCGTGGGTCACTCTACGGACAAGGGGAATTTAACATGGGAATAAATCGTGGGTCACTCTACGGACAAGGGGAATTTAACATGGGATTTTTTTAAAAATTTTAAAAAAAAATTTTTAAAAAAGGGGTAGGCAATTCAAAAGGCTATCTCTTTTCGAGAAATATGGCTGGCCCTGAAAAGGGCCTTTGGGTTTTATGTTAATGTATTCATTAACATAAATGGCACCGCATTGGTCTTCTTCTTGTCCTTAGGCTGCGTCTTACTGTTGGTCCGTACATCAGCACTCTTTTCAGGCATCCTTGTCTTTCAACGTAGATCCTACGTATCCACAGGCTGGTGTTTGTCCTGTGGACAACGGTCCACTTCGATCGGACATACATGAGCAAGTCTGTCCGAAACATCATGGAAGACACAAGGGTGGATGACTCAACTGTAGTCCACATCTTGAAGCGACGAGAACAGGTGAATCAATGCATTGAACGGCGCTTATTTATAGGCGGAGGAAGGATTGAAACGGATTGAGTTCATTTACCAATCCGAACACGCGTTACAGAATTCAGTCAGCTCGCATCCAATCCGAAGAGAGCAGTCTGTGACGTCACGTAGTCAATATAGATTCGCTAGCGCTTGTGTGCAGTCAATCTATGCGACAGTGATTCAACATGACGGAAACTCAGAAAACGATCCAGTGGGGTGCACCAGCAGGGGAGACTGCCCAAGGGAACCCGGACTTACTTTCAGAAGAGGTGAATTGGGATTTTGTGGATTTTCTCTCCTCGCAAGAATTTGTTCCGGAACCTTCGTTACTTTCTTCATTACCGCAAGTGGAGAATTTTAGACAGAGACAGAAAGAAGAATTGGAGAAATTTATACAACGACAAAAGGAAGCGGAACAGGCTTTTCTCCTACAGCAACAGCAACAAGAAGAAGAAGAGGTAAGAAAAAAACAACAGCAACAACAGCAAGAAGAAGTAGCAGCAAAGAAACAAGAGGGTGAAAATCAAACGGTCACGGTACTGTTGGACATTTTAGCGGAGTTAAGAAGTCTGAAACAAATGTATCAGACTTCTTTATCACGACCGAAGAGAATACGACCTTCCCGAGCCAAACATGTCAACCCTGTGACTAAGCCTACCGTACCACCCTTAGTGATTTCAACCCAATCATTATCATCATCAACATTACGCAGTCCAGAAGTAGGCCTTGGCCGTGGCAAAGGCTTAAGGCAGTTAAAATTGATTGCTTAAACTCACCCCTACACCATGAAGAAAAAAGGCCCTTTTCAGGGCCACCCACATTTCTCGAAAAGAAATACAATTTCAATTTGCCAATAACTCAAAAAAAAACTCACCCATGTTACCCTTTTAGTACGTGTCTGTGTATGAGTGCGTGAGTGTAGCTTCTTATTTTAAAATCACAACTCAAAGACACTTACCTTATATCATTCATTTATTCTTTTCTCCATTTTTTACAATCCAATTCACAATTTATAACACAACACTTTAATAAAGAAAAGTTCATTAATTTCGTCTTTTCTCCTTGTTTAGTCTCTCTGTTTTTTGAATTTCTTCACCGTCACACTCTTTTCCTCTTCTTCCTCCTCGCTTTCTTCCCTTCTTCTTTTTTTCTCCTGTTTCTTTTTCTTCACCTGTCTTCTTTCTTCCTCAGAAGAATCCCTCTCTTCCTCTGAAGAATCCCTCTCTTCTTCTGAAGAATTCCTCTTTTCTTCTGACTCCTCTTGTTTCTTTTTTGGGCAATCTGGAGACCAATGTCCTTTTTCTTTACAATAATAACAGGTATCTTGACTTTTGTCTTTTTTATCCCCTGTTTTTTTTCTTTTTTGACGGTCTGGACACTCTGAAGACCAATGTCCTTTCTTCTGACAGATATAGCAAGTATCTTGACTTTTATCTCTAAAGGAAGGAGAGTAGTCCGTAGGCTGGTCTGAAGAGAATTTTCTAATGACCCCTCGCAAAGCTCTGACGAAACGTTCCATCTGGTCAGTCTCTTCCATCGTTGTGCTCGGCTTGAGAGTGAAATGAATAGTGAAAGGACAAGACACACACCCTTTTATATACGCTGGTCTGCTATGACTATAAAGTAGTTTATGGTGTTTGAACTTGAGTCATTTGACTTTTTGCTTTCAAGATGAAACGATCCCATTCATTCGAGAAGAAAGAAGAAGAAAGTAAGAGGCAGAAACGTGATCTATCGCCTCGTACCAGGGCTGAAATCTTGGCACAAATTCATGCCAGTGATTTTGAAGAGGACATGAGTGAACCAGAATCCGAACCCTCTAAACCAAGTTCATTACCCTTAGTTAACCCTGAAAATTACTATTCCATTCGAGAGACGGAAAAGCGCTCCTCTAGAAAATTTAGAACCACGGCTTACAAATACACGGTGAAGTTTAAAGATTTCAAGGCTGAAGTGCCGTTAGAGAAAGCAGAAGTGTTCATCACTGAGGTGTGGGATTCTTTGCTCACTGCACTCAAGCGACAATGTCAACCCAAAGAAGACGATCGCTTGAGACTTTCCATACAACACGACGGTTTGAAATCCCCTGTTTGGATCGAGTTTAGCACCCCTGCAGAATTAACTGCTTCCAAAGTCATGGACAAGATTCAACACGTACAACAATCTAATGATCAGTTTGACATCACCGATGGTAAAGCCACACTGGACATGACCCACGTCTCTCCTCCTCAAGGGACTGGACGCAAAAAGATGTTATTGGTGGACGATCTTCGCAACACCAAAACAAGTCTCGTCCGAATTAAGAACCCTCATGACCAGATGTGTTTAGCCCGTGCCATCGTGGTGGGACGAACCTATGCCAACAAGAACGACACGGTAGAATGGAAAAGAACCTGGGACACTATTCAACGTTCCGACCGAGCCAAACAACGAAACGAAGCAGAACTCCTGTTACAACAAGCCGGACTGTCCAAAGACACACCCTGTGGCATTCCTGAGATGCAAAAATTGCAAGATGCCCTAGCTCCACGCTACACCTTGAAAGTGCACCCTCAAGAAGTGCGCGGACCTCTGTTGTTTCGAGGCCAAGACTTTAAGGACCGAAAATACATTCATGTCTATTATCACGATGAACATTTCGATACCATTACCAGTATCACCGGATTCCTGAAATACAGTTATTACTGTGAGAAATGTGACCATGGTTATAACAATCGAGAGCAACACAAGCATTGTGGATCGAAATGCACAGGATGTTTGGCCTCTTCACCCTGTCTGAGCGAAGAACCAGTGCCTTGTTCCACTTGTCTGCGCACGTTTGTCAGCCCTACCTGTTACCAACAACATCTGAAAACGCAAGGTTCACAGAAGAAATGCGCTTGTCAACTCCTGAGATTGTGCCCTACGTGTGGACAAGGCATACGTACCAATAGTGTCAAGGCACACGTATGTTCAGGAAAGAAAAAATGTCACATTTGTCACCACATCGTGGACTTGGAACACCAATGTTACGTGCAGAAATACCAACCCCCACCAGAGAAAGAGGACGGTCACAAGAAGAAAGGCAATTTCATCTTTTTCGATTTCGAATGCATGCAAGAGACTGGCATTCACATTCCTAATTTCTGCGTGGCTCATCGAGCGTGCGAGAAGTGCATTCAAGAACCTATCTTCAGTCATTGCCCTCACTGCAGCAAGATTCCTGGAGGACGTGAAAAAATCTTTCGGGGACCGAACACGCTAGCCGATTTCGCTCGATGGGTCTTAGACCCCATCGACAAGACGTGGAGCCAAGAGGACATCGAACGTTACGGAGATTGTCATCGTCATGCCACGGTGATGGCTCACAATTTCTCCGGATACGATGGACAGTTTCTTTTGAGGTACTATACGGAACAAGGCACCGAGCGTCCTAAAGTGACTTTGAACGGAGCCAAAATCATTTTCATGCAAGTGGGACAAGTGCAGTTTAAAGATTCGATGAGTTACTTGGCCATGCCTTTGAGTCGAATGCCTAAAACGTTTGGAATGACAGAAATGGCTAAAGGGTACTTTCCACACTTTTTCAATACGGAAGCCAATCAACACGCCGTTCTACCCCATTTACCTGAGGCTCACTATTATGACCCCGACAACATGCGTACCGAACAACGAGAAGCTTTCTACGCTTGGTACCAGGCTCACGCCTCGGACCCTTTCGACTTTCAGGAAGAAATGTTAAAGTATTGTCGTTCCGACGTGGACATTTTACGACGTTGCTGTGGAAAATTTCGAGAACTGTTCATGGAACACGGAGGGGTCGATCCTTTGAAAGAAGCTTGCACCATTGCCAAAGCGTGTTCCTTAGTGTATCGACAACGATTCATGCCTGAAAACACCGTGGCTGTCATCAGTCCTCAAACGACCCACTTTGTCAAGCGTCAATACTCGGTCAAAGCCCTACGTTGGTTACATTACTTGTGCGACAAGGAAGACAAGTGGATTCAGCATGCTCGCAACGGAGGGGGCGAAAAGACCATCGGAACGTATTCGGTCGATGGCTGGGACTTAGAAAACCCCAAGATCGTGTACGAGTTTAACGGTTGCTTATTTCACGGATGTCCCGTCTGTTACCCTGATCGTAGCACTAAAAATCAGTTTTTACAACGAACCATGGAAGACTTGTACCAGGACACTTGTCAGCGACGCCTAAAGTTGGAACAGGAAGGATACCAAGTGGTGGAAATGTGGGAACACGAATACGATCACCGCTTGAAAACCGATCCCGAGTTTAAACGCCTCGTGGAAAGTTACCAGTTCATGGACCCGCTGAACCCGAGGGATAGTTTGTACGGAGGAAGGACCAATGCCACCTGTTTGCTGTACCAAGCCGACGAAGAGAAAGGAGAAGAAATCAAATACTTGGACGTGTGTTCGCTGTATCCCTACGCGTGCAAATATTGTCGCTTTCCTGTAGGGCACCCGCAATTGTTAACGGAACACATCGACCTGAAAAACATTCGACAATACGAAGGCTTGATCAAGTGCAAAGTTTTGCCTCCCACTAACCTATACCATCCCGTCTTACCTCACCATTGTCAAGGCAAACTGATGTTTCCATTGTGCCGTACTTGTGCCGAAACGTGCAACCAAGACCAACCTTGTCAGCACAGCCAGGAAGAACGTGCCTTGACGGGAACCTGGGTCAGCGTAGAATTGTTCAAAGCTATGGACATGGGATACCAACTGTTAGAAGTGTACGAAATTTGCCACTTTCCCAAGACACAACAATACCGCAAGGGTGACCCTACTCAGAAAGGCATTTTCGCCGACTACGTGGATGCCTTTTTGAAACTGAAGCAAGAAGCCAGCGGCTATCCTTCCTGGTGTCACACTCCCGAAGACCAAATACAATTCAAAGAGAAATACTACGAACAAGAAGGCATCTCTTTAGACCACATCGAGAAAAACGAAGGCAGGAGATCGTTTGCCAAAGTGATGTTAAATTGCTTGTGGGGTAAAATGGCACAACGACCGTGTTTACCCAAGACGGAATATTTGACAGAACCTTCCCGCTACTTCCAGATGATTCACGACAAAACCAAATACATGAAACACGTGGACGTCGTTCGAGAGAATTTGATCTTGGTCAATTACGAAGAAGATCTGGACTTTGTACAAGACGACCCTTTTGGAAATGTCATCATTGCGGCTTACGTGACAGCCCATGCTCGCTTAAAATTGTACGAAGCTTTAGAACTGTTAGAAGAACGCGTCCTGTACTTTGACACGGACAGTTGCATTTACATCCATCACCCGATTCAACATCACCCTAACATCGAAGGAGACCGTTTAGGAGCCTGGACATACGAGCATCCCGACGACAAGATTCTAAGTTTCGTCAGTGGCGGTCCCAAAAATTACGGCTACGAATACCGGGACAAACAAGGAGAAGTGCACACGACGTGCAAAGTGAAAGGACTGACTCTGAATTATCGTACCAGTCGAGTGGTCAACTTTGGGGTATTGAAAGAAGCCTTGCAATCGGGAGAGGATGGAAACTTTAAAGTGACCACCTATCAACCGAACAAAATTGTACGTTTACCCACTCACCACATCGTCAGTCGACCCTTGGAAAAAGTCTATCAAATCGTGTACCAGAAGCGAGTTCGACTTCCCAATCATTTCACCTTACCGTATGGACACGTTGGTATAAAACATTGGTTGTAAGAGGATAGCCACCCACCAGAAAGATGACTTCGCCACAGCAAGAATCGAGTGAGAAACCCGATGAGAACTCCAAGTTCAAACCCTACCATTTTCCAGTCTTCTTACCTGACTATTGTGATTGTGCCCGTCGATTGGACACGTTTCAGAAATGGCTTACGGATAGGGAAGGATTACCTTCTTCGCATGTTTTAGCTAGAACAGGATTTGTCTACTTGGGACCTGAGTCAGGATTGGGATACGAGGTACAGTGTTTCGCTTGCGGACTGAAGTTACGAATGGATCTATGTATCTATAAAGATTCAGCTATTCTGGAACATACTCGATGGTCTCCGCACTGCCCTTACCTTTCTATGGCCTTTCCACTCATTACACTACGGTACAATGTTGACGGTACCTTAGAGACGGTACCTTCCGAAACAAGACATAAAAAACGTAAAAAAGGAAAGATGTACAAGCTGGAGACTGCATTGAGACTAGTATAAAAAGGGGGCTATGGTCAAGATTGATAGTTCATTGTGACTACCAAGACCGAGCGAACAAGATGAATACTTTGAAAAAGACATCGTTTCAGTTTGGGGATTGTAAAAAAGTTGTATCTTCCTCTAGTGTGACTAATACTGGATGGATAAGACCCATGCATTGCGACGGAAAATGTCCGGAAGGAAACTGCGATTGTCCATGTGGTTACCATTGTAATTGCGTAACGGAGTTTGCAGACGAGTGCGATTGTGAGCCTTGCGATGGGACCGATGCTGTACCTTGTGACCTGAGCGATGCCGTAAAGCATCATGGGAACTTTAGTACCCCTATCATGGAAAGTGATGCTGTGCGTGTCAAACCTGTGGGATGCGAAAGTGATGCTGCTCGTCCTCTTGGACATTTTACTGGGTTTCGTTTTAAAGGGGAATGTCCACCTTCACGTCTACCCCCTTACGGATGTCATCCAGCCCTGAGCAAACTCCTACCTATGTCACTTAACCCTCATCGAAACGAACCTGTGAAAAACGAATATTCGTTTCCTGTGCGTTCGTCGGAATACTGTGACTTTGAAAATCGTGTTCAATCGTTCAAAGGAAAATGGCCAAAGTATCTGGGAGGACCGACCCCTGAAGAATTAGCCAGAGCCGGATTTTTCTACTTGGGCGAAGGAGATAAAGTCAAGTGCTTCAGTTGCGGTGTGTCACTTCACCACTGGGAACCGCAAGATTCGGCCTACGTAGAACATGCTCGATGGTCACCGAATTGTCATTACTTACCTTTAGTGGGACCGAGACATTGAAGTAACTTTTTACCATAATAATCTGTTCATGAATACTTTACAAGAGAACATTCGTGCTTTGCCTGTGGAGTTGAGAGAACGCATTTATCGAGAACTGGTCAAAATACAAGTGAAACGTAAAGAACAATTGCATCCGTTACGTCACCGGTGTTTGAACCACTGGTACCTGAAGGCTATACAAGGACTGATTCAATTGAAAGTGTTCCATTGGACAGACATTGATCAACGACCTCCTGGTTATAAAAAGGAATGGTTTGGTATTGACGATTCTATCTACTACATTGTAAACGTACTGCATCGAATTCCAGAGGAAGAGTTAACGAATTACCAACATCTTGAACACAATGTCAACTTGGTGAAAGAGGAAACTTCTGAACGAATTGTAATGTGTAGATTAGTGACTCAACGATTTAAATTCGACACTGAAGTGAAACCATGTTTGTGCAAAGAGTACATTTCTTGTGTCAGACCAAAGAGGATTTAGTATGACCTATTCATGGATACTTTGCTAGAGAACATTCGTGCTTTGCCTGTGGAGTTGAGAGAACGCATTTACCGAGAGCTGGTGAAAATACAAGTGAAACGTAAAGAACAATTGCATCCGATACGTCACCAGATCTTTAACCACTGGTACCTGAATGGTATAAGAGAACTGATTCGTCAGAAATTCTTTCAATGGTCAGACATTGTTCAAAACTTTGAGGTCGCTAATGATCGACATGTTCATGATTATGGTTACTTCGAGATTCACCTAGTGCAATGCATTGAGGAAGACAAGTTAAAGGATTACCAACATATTTTACGTGGAATCTACTTAGAGGAAGAGGAAACACCTAAACGAACTCTGACGTTTCGGTTACAGTATGCAAGATTTAGATTCCCTACTGGAGAACGAAGATCTCTGGCTAGAAAGTACGTCTATTGCATCCGAAAAAAAGAGAATATAAAAACAGGCTGCCATGCCACGGTTTATGTCACATGTCATCCAACAGATTCCGTGGAAGGAACTCAATGACCATATTCAAACCGTGGATCATTACCATCAATTATTACAAGAACTGTATCCATTCAATTTTGGACGACAAGTGGTGTGTGTCTTAGTGACTTGTTTTCTGGGATTTCGTTTACCAGCCGATTCTTTGTGGACTCTTTACGATCAGTACTTACCACCTCCATGGCCTTAAATGGTCACGAAAAACTCCTTTTGCTCAAAGCCTTGCGTTTTCATCTGGATACTTCTCGACCTCAACAGGAAAAAAAGATTCGTCAACTTTTAGCGACCCAAGACGTGTATGACGATGTGTGTGTAGCTTGTGACTTACACCCTCATTGGACAGATGTTCGTGATTGGAAAAAGGGGGGTTTTGAGGCTTGGACCCAAGAAGTGGCCCAGTATGCACAAGAGTTGTTCAAGGAAAAAAGTTACTTTTCAACCTGTGTTAGTGACGGTGCCAGAAGAACCCGTCACCGAGAACAACCACTCGCTTCAGGACAGGACTGTCATGGACATTCCTGAAAGGTCATTCCGGGAGGACACTTGTGTGACAATACCTCATGCAGAGACTGTAAGAACATTACACACTGTCCCTAGGACATCTTGGTTACCCAAAACATGTTGTACAGACACTTGTTTATATTCCACTTTGATCGCTTTGCTGTGTTTTATATTCCTGTACATCACTATTTGGGTTGTATGTATTTTTGTCTTTCGTGTTCATATTTGAAACATTCAATAAACGTGTTCTGAAAAAGTATATAAACTCTTGTCTTGTTTGTTTTTTCGTGTCACAAGTGACATTTCTCATACCATGGCTACCTCTGCTGTCTCTGCTCCCTCTTCCTCTACTGTCAAAGTCATCGACGAACACTTAGATCGTGCCAGTTGGGAGGCTTTGTATCTTCGCCATCCCTTTAACATGCTCATTGCTGGACCTAGCGGTTCAGGCAAAACCGAATTCGTCAAACGTTTGATCGAACATAAACATCATTTGATCGATCGGCCCCCTCAACGGATCGTGTGGTGTTACAAAGAGTGGCAATCGGCGTACAGCCTCTTGCGAGAAAGTCAAGGCGATTCCATCGTGTTTGTGGAAGGCATTCCTAAAGAAGACGATGGCATCGTCTCTGACTCCCGTCTAACCCATTTGGTCATTTTCGACGACATGTTAGGAGAAGACGAAGAAGAAATTAAATTGTGGTTCACGCGCAAAGGGCATCACCGTAATGCCAGTGTCGTTTACATCACCCAAAATTTGTTTCAACAAAGTAAAGCCCATCGCACCATCAGTCTCAATGCGCATTACGTGGTCTTGTTTAAAAGCCCTCGAGATAAATCGCAAGTGCAAGTCTTAGCCAAACAGTTAGGAACGCCTTGGCTGACTCAGGCGTACGACGATGCCACTCAAACTCCACACGCCTATTTACTCGTCGATTTGAAACCTACGACCCCCGAGGATTTGCGATTTCGTACCCACTTGTTTCACCACTGGTGCCAAGACGGAGGGCCTGTCCTGTACACGTCTCCGTCCTCGACTTCATTTCACTCCTCCCATGAAAAAAATCTATAAAAACCTCAGACCCTTTTTCGTCTGTCTCACACAGTGTGAACATGACGTCCCTTCAGTCGCATCTTCCCGTCAAATTGATTCGTGCCTTGCATGGCATCAGCCGAGAAAAAGATCCACAAACACGAGCTCGTGTCTTAGAAGCTAGTCTCAAAGAAGTCTTACGATGGTTCACGGTGACGGCACGTCAATTACTCCAAGGAATCATTCAGATTCCTCATCAAACCCAACGCTTTTTCGATCGAAACAAAGTCGCTTTGGTCCAACTGGCCGATCCCCGCATCGACACTCAAACCAAAAAACAAATCATTTTGAAACCTGGAGGGAGCGGTACTCTAGGAGGGGTCATCATTCGCTCACTCTTAAGATGGGATCCTAATGCCCCCAAAGTTATCCCTAAGACAAAAGTCCAACGAAGCCCCAAGAAGAAAAAGAAAAAGACCAAGTCCCCAGGAAGAACTTCTCCAGTGGCGGGACCCTCCTCTTACCAGACACCACCACCATCACCCCGGAAAAAGAAAAGAAGCCCCAAGAAAAAGAAACAGAGAAAAAGTCCTCAAAAAAAGAAAAGTCCACAGAAGAAAACTAGTCGCAAGAGAGGCACTTCGGCCAGGACGCAACCTTACACTCGCAAGCCACGACCTTCCACAACGTCTCCGGCAGCCTCACGTTTGTCCACTTCTCCGTTGATGTCACCAGGAACTGAAGAGTACTTGGAGACGTTGATTACACCAAGAACTTCTCCGTTGATGACCCCCAAAAGAACTTCCCCAGTGGCAGGACCTTCCCATTTAGCGGCAGTGGCTGCTGCTCACAAAGTACCTTCTCCCAAAATCAAAGTCCAAGAAAGATCGGGCATGTTACAAAGTTTACTGGATTTGTCCAAACAAGAACTGGCTCGATTTAGTCCGTTACGTACCCCTGCACGACGTGTCATGCCTGTCCTCAAACTGATAAAACGTAAAGACAATCAGTGGCGACGCGTTCCAGTATAAAAAAGGCCTGTGACCGAGTCGGGTATCAGTGCTTTTAGGTGCTCCTAAAGACTCAAAGATGTCACCCTCCAGAAAACCCCAAGGAAAAAAAAGGAAAGGACTGCCACCACGTTTAGCCAAACATGGGGACATGTTATCTGTCCTGTCCAAAGCTTCTCCACCCCTACGAAAAAAACTCATTCAAACGGCCTCCAAAGAGGTCATCGATACCGTGTGCGAATGTTGTTTGAACGTTTTGAAAGGCACGATCCCTTTGTCCAAACACCAGAAACAATGCTTAGGCAAACATCGTCACGTTCTTCGGAAAATGGTTCAAAAGAAAATTCCCATTCGTCAAAAAAAGAAGATGTTGGTCCAACGTGGAGGCATTTTACCTCTCTTGTTAGGCCCCATACTGAAAGGAGTCTTGGGAACCATGTTGGGAGGACTGATGGGAGCAAGATAAAAAGGCCTTCGGAAGTCCCAAGATCTCAGAATTCACCCCTGACAACCCCATGGAAGGACGAAAACTAGCTTTAGTGCCTTACAAACGATGGATGGAATACCATCGGTGGCAAGAACAACGCACCCCGCATTTACCTCCCAATCCCAATTTGAGCGAGATGTCCCAGTTACAACACGAATTGCAATCCTTGATAGATCGCCAAGATTTGTCCGAAACAGAAAAATCGCAAAAGTATGGTCAACTCTTGCAAAGACTGCAACTCTTTCACCAGAAAGCTTTAGACGAAACAGCTTTACCCACTCTAAAAGATTTTAAGACCTTGATGAAAAGTACAGCACCATCATCATCATTACCACCACCACTACTGTCATCCCCAACCGTCACCAGAGATGCTACCCCACAAAGACCTGAGGAAGAAGAGACGCGCGAAGTGTTTCAAACACCGTCAGCAGCTCCCATTTCTAGTAAGATTGCAGCATCCTTGTTGACCCCGTCCCCCACACCCCAACGAGAAGAAATGAAAGCTTGGGTTAAAAAGATGATGTCCACACCTCCTTCGACAGAAGTGAAAAAGAAAGAAGGGAAACCAGAAGCGAAAAAAGAAAAGAAAACCAAAGCCATTCCATTGCCACCTCCACCACCACCACTACCTTCGACTTCTACTCCCGTAGCCCATCGGACACGTAAATCCGTTTCCAAACCACCCTTTCGACCCACCCAAAGTAGCATCACCGAAGAGTGGGTGACTTATTAACACACCAACCAACACAAAAAAATGGAAAAAGTCTTAGCCAGCATTTACTACGATCCCTCCCATCCTGCAGGTTACGCAGGAGTTCAAAAATTGTATCGTGCTGCCAAAACGCGACTGAAAAGTCTCCGTTTACCTCAAGTGCAACGATGGTTACAAGAACAAGCTACCTACACTTTGCACAAACCCATTCGACGCAAGTTTGCCAGAAGTCGCACCCGAGTGGAAGGCATCGATCATCAATGGCAAGCCGATTTAGCCGATGTCTCTCATTTGGCCAGCTACAATCGTGGCTACAAATATTTGTTTTGTGTCATCGACGTCTTTTCCAAATTTGCCTGGGTCGTGCCCTTGACTTCCAAATCGAGCAGCGAGTTAGTGCGAGCCCTGCAACGGGTGTTGAAACAAAGTGGTCGTCGCCCTCTTCGATGGCAAACGGACAAAGGCACCGAATTTCTGAACCAAGCTTTCCAAAAAGAATTAAAGAAACGTGACATTCATTTTTTTACCACCGAGAATCCCGAAACCAAAGCCAGCATCGTGGAACGTTTTCAACGTACTTTGAAAGAACGCATGTGGAAATATTTTACGCATCACCACACTCTGAAGTACATCGACATCTTACCGCACCTGGTGCAAGCGTACAACCAATCTTACCATCGAAGCATCGGACGTGCCCCGCAAGACGTGACTCCCGAGAACGAAGTGTTGGTGTTCGAGCGCCTGTTCGGTACGTCCCCGACGAGGGCTGTCCCCAAGAAAAGTGGAGAGTTGACCGTAGGAGATTGGGTGCGCATTGGCAAAACCAAACGCACTTTCGACAAAGGTTACTTACCTAACTGGACTACCGAATTGTTTCGCGTCACTGGACGAGTGCATGGCCGTCATCCTGCCGTCTATAAATTGGAAGACATGAACGGAGAAGTGCTCAAAGGAACGTTTTATTTGTCCGAGTTACAACGTGTCACCAAAAAAGAAGACGACGTGTACGACATCGAAAGCATTCTCGAACGCAGAACCCGTAAAGTGGGCAAACGACGTGTCAAAGAAGTCAAAGTACGTTGGAAAGGATATCCACCCAGTTTCGATTCTTGGATCGACGCTTCGCAAGTCATCGACTATAAAAAGAAGAAGTGACCATCATGCCCTTTCACACATCAGACGCAGCTACGTCGACCAGTCCTTCTTCCCCTAGTTCTTCTGTGCAAGATTTACAAAAACAACCCTTGTGGGTGTGGTGTGGAGAACGTGTGCCTAAAACGCAAATCGTCTTTTTCTGCCAAATCTTCGTGGTGTACTGTGTCATCGGGGCAGCCATTGCCAATTTGAGTTTGCAACAAGGAGACAAACAATTGTGGACCATTTTATTGAGCAGTTGCATCGGTTACCTGCTTCCCAATCCCTCCCTGAAATTCTCCTCAAACGGCAACGTTGTGTCCAGTGCCAGTGTCAGTGCCAGTCACCAGTCCAACCACAATGAGAACCCCATTTTGGGCGGAGACACGCCTCTGACGTCCAGTAATATCCCCTCGGACAGCCACAGAACTCTAGAATTATGAGTCACCAAAACCAATTTTACTTAACTTTACCCAGTGACAGTTCCATGGAGGTGTTTCCCAACAACACGTTGTGCTGTTACACGGCCAAATTACCTCAGGCCATCCCCTTAGATCACGAAGCCCATTGGGAAGTGGCTTTAGTAGAAATGATTCACCCGACCCAAGTCCTCAATGTCGTTGCCAATCAAAATAAATTTGTGGTGGAAGTTTATGACGAACCATTGAAAAAGTGGATGAATGACAATAGCAAATATCCCCATAAAAAACAAAACAAAGTCAATCCAAATTGGACCGACTATGAGTTGTCCATTCCCTCAGGCTATTATTTTAGTGGTCAACATTTGGTCAACACCATAGTCACCAAGTTTAATGGCGTGTTTGGGGAAGCTTTTAAGAATGTCAAGACCAAAGCTGTCACCATGGAATACCACAAAACAGCTCGTCGCTTCCTGATCAAATTTCCTGAGGGGGACAAAATCATGGGTTTCAATTTTATTGATGATGAATTGTTTGACATGTTGGGTGGTGACGTGAAGATGAAGAAGAAAACAGAACAAACACTAAAAGAAAAAGCCATCATTCACGACAACGATTCTTTTGTCAAGTATTTTCGTACCCCGGTAGAACTGAACCAAGGACTGAATTTGATGTTTGTGTATTCCGATGTGGTGGAATACAACGTGGTGGGACACACCTCCGTGCCGTTACTGCGTGTCATTCCTTTCAAAGTAGATTCTGCCACGAACGCTGACGAGGAAGGTGGTAACACTTACCACGTCCACCGCGAATTTGTCCATCCTCACTATTTGCCGGTCAGCAAGTCATATTTGGACACGGTCAACATTACTATAAAAGGAGATTTGGGACAAAATATTCCATTCACCAAAGGAAAAGTCACGGTGAAACTCCATTTTCGAAAACGGTTCTCTCACGACTCGTAAGTAAGTCATGTATCCAGTGTACCGAGGGGTTGCACGACAGCGAGGACACGGTTTAGGAGACATGTTAAAATCGGCCTTTCGTTCGGTGGCCCCAGTGTTGAAACCGATGGCGACACGCGGATTGCACGCCTTGAAAGATGCGGCACTGACGCAAGGCAAAGAATTTCTCCAAAATGTCATCATCGACAAACAAAACCCTAAAGAAGCCTTCATGAGGGCTGGCAAAAATGTCTTGCTGCAAACGGGAAAAGACATTTTAGGCCGACGAGACACACCTATAAATGCCCTGCACGCTACCGAGTCAGGCATTCAGCAAGGACAAGGCAGAAAGAGACGACGCAGAAAACACCCTTTCACTAGACTTCAAGCGAGAAAGGCCAAGAAAAGAAGAACCGTTCGAGACTTAGACGTTTTCGATTATTGAGAAAGAGAAAAAAATGATGCACCGAGAGTCTTGCGCTTGTTCCAAGACGGAACTGGATCTGTTTGCCATGCCCCCCACGATGATGACCATGCAAGAATCCCAGTGGGTGGAATTTAATCCCATCTCCACATTGACCGATTCTGCTCCCATCGAATTTGAAATCAAAGGACAGCCCGAAGATTACATCGATCTGAATAGCAGTTACCTGTACTTGAAAGTCAAAGTAACCGAAGCGAACAACGGTGCCATAGACAATGATGATGTAGTAGCTCCCGTCAACAATTTCATGCATTCCTTGTTTAGCGAAGTGGACTTGTACTTGAATAACAAACTGGTCAGCAGCAGCATGGATACTTACCCTTATCGAGCGTACCTGGAAAATCTCTTGACGTACGGAAAAGAAGCCAAGAACACTCATCTGGATGCTTGCGTGGTATGGAAACCTGACCAAGCGGATAGGTTCAACAAAACTACAATTGTTGCTGGGGAGGAACCAAATACAACGGGATTTGTAGAACGAAGAAAGAAAATTCATCTAAGTCGTAGTTTAGAACTGATGGATCGCTTGCATTTGGACATGTGGTTACAAGAGAAGTATTTGCTGAACGGGGTGGATGTCCGCCTGAGACTGAATCGCAGTAGTGCTGCTTTCCATTTGATGACTGGTGCTGCTGATGCCACTTACAAAACCACCATCGAAGAAGCCAAACTTTATGTGCGTCGTGTGGAAGTGTTACCTAAAGTAGGTAACGACATCAGTCAGACATTGAGCAGAACAACCGCCAAGTATCCCATACGACGCGTGGAAGTGAAAACGTTCACCATTGCCTCTGGACTCCGATCCAAGATCGAAGATCATCTGTTCCAAGGACAGTTACCCAAACGTTTGATTGTTGGTATCGTCAAGAATTCAGCTTTCAATGGTGTCTATAACGAAAATCCTTTTGAGTTTCAACATTACAGAGTGTCCAAGATAGAAGTCAGTCGCGACGGCAAGACCTTGTGTACCCGACCTTTCGAACCTGTCTTTCATGCCGCCGATAGGACTAAGTCGAATTACTTGAGATCGTACTTGTCCCTGTACGAAGCCACCGGACAGTTAGGAACTAACACCAGTCACGGCATTACGTACGACGAATATGACAGAGGCTATGCTTTGTGGGCTTTCGATTTCACTCCTGACCAAGGCAGCGACGAGGGACATTTCCACCCTATAAAATCTGGCCAGATTCGTGTGGAACTTCAGTTTGCGAGTGCTCTACCAGAGACGGTGAACGTCCTCCTGTATGCAGAATTCGATAATACCATAGAAATCAACAGTTTGAGAGAAGTCATTCTAGATTATTAGAAAGCCATGGAAGACTGTTATCCCTCTTTACAAAGTGGAGAAACTTTGGACATGGAATGTAAGGAGACCGTGGAAGGAGAATCCCAAGACGAAGAAATTGTCATGATGAAGTCGAGATGGCCAGAACAAGAAGCCCATTTAGTCTCCTGTTTTGCCAAACACTTGGTCGACAAAATGACAGAATTGATCAAGAAAAATTGCTATGGATGTCAAAACGATCATCCCAGTCAAATTCAACACGATAAATGCCTGATGTTGAGTCAAGAAGAAAAATTGGACGAGTATCTGGACGAAGCTTGGAGTCTCATCTCGAACAAAGACGTGTTGCACCAGTGGTATAAAGACTTGCGTGAACATTCTTGTCCAGCATTAACCACTCAAGAGATCCATCGTATCGAAGCTCTCCTGAATCAGAGTGAGGAAACAGAACGAATAACCGTTTATTCGTCAGACATTTTCAAGCAAAAAGTCAGGATCGAATTGACGACTTATTATTACCTGTGAAGAAGAAAACAAACACAAATCAATGGATACCTGGGAACTTTATTACCTTTTGAACCACAGTTCGTATACGTCTTCTTGGAATCCTGTCGTCTGTGCTAAAGATGAACTCCCTCATCGCAAACCTAAAGACCATCAAGCTTACGTGATCAACACGGACGACAGTCATCTCCCAGGAACCCACTGGGTAGCCGTCTACTTTCCTCAAGAAGGCTGTGTGGAATATTTCGATTCGTACGGATTGCCCCCTTTGGAAGACGATATCATCGACTTTATGAGAAGAAATGCTCAAACCACCCGATTCAATAATGTGAAATTACAAGGCACAAATTCCTTGGTGTGTGGACAGTACTGTGTGTATTTTCTGCATCATCGCAGCCTGGGCTATTCCTTAGAACATTTAGTGACTCATTTTGATCCTCGTTCTTCTGCTAGAAACGATGTGAAAGTAGATCGATGGTTTTGTGACCATTATGCTTATCTTTTGTCTCATGCTAGGAAACGTAGTGTCCATCAATGGCCTAATGATTTCCAACAGTGGAAATCACAATTTCATTCACAACGTTGTCAGCCCTGTTTAAAGTAGTTAGTAATTGAAGAAAAAAATGTTTGATGTTATAGTGTTGGATTATTGTTAAAAATGTTAGAGTTGTTGTTTAGTGTTAAGTGATTTTTGAATAAAAAATGTTGTGTTTTGAAAAAAATGACTTTGTGGTTTGTTTAGCTATAAGAATGTTGGATTGATGCTCTTTCATTTCTTACTATCCCTCTCATGAACGTTGCGGCTCGAAAACCGTGTGGGGATGTTTTCCTTCACGTCCGCGCTTTCACTTTAAGAACCGGGTTGTTCCCAGTCTAGCCATCCATTGTCGACTCATCCTCCTAAGAAGATGTGCTCCAAACTAGCTAAGCTCAACGAAGCCTACGTGAATTTGCATAGGGTCAGACACAGTCTGATACCGAAGCCAGAAGAAATAGAGAATGTGAGAATGTTAAAAATCACTGAAGACCTGATAGAAGAGCTCTTCAGAGAAGAAATGAACAGGGAGAAAGAAGAATGGACAGAGAAGTACAGACTTCAGAGACAGCAGCAACAGCAGCAACAGCAGCAGCAACAACAGCAACAGCAGCAGCAACCTGAAGCTGACAGAGGCTTTGTCGATTGTCGTATCGACACCAAAGAATTCTTCTTCTCTTTCCGAAGAAGCAGACCTATCGCCAGAAAGTCTATCCTCAGAGGACATCGCATTCTTAGAAACTAAAAAAGAATGCCATAGCAAAAAAAAAAAAAACAGCCCTTTTCAGGGCTACCCAATACTCTAGAAAAGAAATAACGATCGATTTGCCAATGTGTGTAGGTAGAGTAGTGTGAATATAAACACTAACTCTTTATTAATAGTGGAAGTGTATGTGTTTGTGTGTTAGTGTTTGTAAGTGGTAAAATAGGTTGGTGTGGATAGTAGATTAAAATGATGTTAGTTTTTTTGGCTGTTAGAGGTATATATTTTGGGTTAGATTGAATTGCTTTGCGTATGTGGATAGTCTATTGAAGTGATTTATAAAAATTTTACAATAGTAATGGGTAGCATAAAAAGTGAGTGAGTGTTTCTTTTAGGTCCGCGCGTTGTTGTTGTTGTTTTTTGGTTCATGATCTAGGTTAGATGAATTTTATGTTATTAGGGGGATGTTTTCCTTCACGTCCGCGCTTTCAGTATAAATTGAAACTCGTTCGGCAGTCCAGCTACCCTTGTTGATTGATCAACACCAAAAATGAACACGAGACTGGAGAAACTGTTGGAACTTCATGTGCATCTGGAATATGCCAGGCGCATATTAAATGAACTGGCCGCTGAAGCCATTGTCGAGGAGGGAAGGATAAGAGAGGAGGAAAGAAGAAAAAAAGAAGAGGAGGAGAGAAGATATAAAGAAGAGGAGGAGGAAAAGGAGAGAAGAAAAAATTTCAGAATCCCAGAGAGTGAAAATTGGGATTCTGAAGCGACATATCCTGCCTCTGCTCTCTCCCCCCAAAAGGTAAAAAGTAACTGGGGGATAAGATGTGTATGTGGCGCCAGGCCTGGAAGGTGCCACCATTAACCAGGTGTCCATGAAGTTCCAAACAAAACAGCCCTTTTCAGGGCTAACCAATACTCTAGAAAAGAAATAACTATTAATTTGCCAATGTGTGTAGGTAGAGTAGTGTGAATATAAACACTAACTCTTTATTAATAGTGGAAGTGTGTGTTTGTGTGTTTGTGTTTGTAAATGGTGAAGTAAGTTTGTGTGAATAGTAGATTATGGGTTTCTTAGCGTATTTGAAGAGTATAGTTAGGGTTATATTATATGAAAAAAGTAGGGGATGTTTTCCTTCACGTCCGCGCGTTGTTGGGTCATGATCTAGGTAAGATCCATTTTATGTTTTAGGGGGATGTTTTCCTTCACGTTCGCGCTTTTCGTATAAGAACCCACAGTATTAGTTGTTCAAACCATTCTGCAAAGAATAAAAAGAAGATGGCGTCAAACCAAATGGACAAAATACAAACCTTGCAAGACGTTTTAGACAACTTAGGAATAATGGAACAGATGCTAATAAGACTCGTTGAAGACCATTATTCCTATAGTCCCCATCGTGTAAAGATGGAAATTAACAATTTAAGAAAAGCAAAGGACAAGATTAGTGGTGTGATGAAGGAAATAAAGGAGGAGAAGGAGGATGAAGAGGAAAAGATAAGAATAAGAACATGGAACGAAAAAATTGAAAAAGAAGAGGAAAATGAAAAGAAGAAGAAAGAAGAAGAGGAAGAGAAAAAGAAAGAAGAGGAGGAGAAGAAAAAAAAGAAAGAGAAGAAGAGTGTAGGAGATAAGATAAGAACTTGGTGGAGGAAAAGAAGAAATTAGAAGAAGAAAACCCAAAGGCCCTTTTCAGGGCCAGCCATATATCTCGAAAAGAGAATGACTTCTCAATTGCCTACCCCTTTTTTTAAAAAATTTAAAGAAAAAATCCCATGTTAAATTCCCCTTGTCCGTAGAGTGACCCACGATTTATTCCCATGTTAAATTCCCCTTGTCCGTAGAGTGACCCACGATTTATTCCCATGTTAAATCCCCTTGTCCGTACAGTGCCCCACGATTTTTCTCCATGTTAAATTTCCATTGTCCGTAGAGTGCCCCAAGGGTGTTTTTAATGCTAATTCCCATTGTCCGTAGGGTGCCCCCATTCACTACTCCCGAAAATTAAGCCTTTCCATGATATGATGTGCGTAAGAATTGTAAAGCCATAACCAGATAATATAATTGTTTCCAAAAAATATTTACAAAATCTGAAATAAATTAAATCAAATTTATGTTTATGACGTAACGTGATAAATGACGTTTCATAAACGCATTTATATTGTAATTCTTGACAACTCATGTGATTGGTTAATATATATGACATTGTTATGCAGTAAATGTTTGCTGCGAAAGAATCGACTGCAACTGGATTGGTGTAAAGATCGAATCAGCTGTATCGATGATTAGTTCAAAGTGATAATTCTATATATTGCGGTCCGTGAACAAACCAGGGCTATGCAGGAATTAGACGTTATGTTGCCATAATCGGAATATTTCACACACGAATACGATTCGAAATCAGTCATAAATCTCGTTTATCTGATAAAAGTTTGGAAATCATCTTTGTTTAATTACCCGAAGCTTAAATTCGTTTTAATTCGCTGAAAAATGTATCTGTGTGTGTGTGTTTTGGGGATATTTAACGTAGCTTTAACAATTATTCAACCATATCGCTACGATGTCTGCAGTGTGGCAGTTTAAAATGATGTCTAGCACCGAGGCATCTCGTTGTGGACATGCAGCACGATGTCCCACGCCGTCACATTATCCTGACATCAGGCCGACCAATCCTAACACTAACCTCTTAAAGTTGAGATCCTAGCGAGGCAGCTGTTAGTAACATTTTTACAAGTCTTTAGTATTATTCGGCTGGAATTCGAACTCGCGACCTACCGCACTTCCGGATCTACCACTAGGCCACCTAAGTGGTCCAGGGAAAATGTAAGGCAAACACTATTTATATACATATATATGTGTGTGTGTGTGTGTGTGTGTGTGTGTGTGTGTGTGTGTGTAATGTATAAAGAAAATTGTAGGCGGTACATTTATTTCATAAAGACTGTATTCATGTAAGATCACCATATAATATTCCCTTTTAATGTACGCTTATTTACTTATATGCATGTACGTACGTATGTATGTATGTATGTATGTATGTATGTATGTATGTATGTAATGATGCATATATGCATGCATGTTGTTCTTGTGGGCTTTAACGCCATTTTTCAGCACACGATGACGGCCAGTATTAATGGTGGAGGGAGAACCCGGAAAGAACCACGAGAAGCTACTGGCAAACTTCCTCACATACCAGCTTTTGCCGAATATATGTATGTATGTGTGTGTGTGTGTGTGCGCGCGCATGGGTAGATTCACGCCAGCCTGCATGCATTTGTTTCTGTCTCTTTTCATTATTTATCCGTGGCTTTTGTATATTTATTCCTTATTTATATCAATGCCTGGAGAGAGAGAGAGAGAGAGAGAGAGAGAAAGAGAGAGAGAGAGCGAGAGAGAAAGAGAGAGTACTTACTGTAAGATAGTCATAGTGGAAGACAAACTGTTCATGTACGCTGGGTTCATGAGTGGTGTGTGTTACATGCGGCCCATGCGAGTGAGGCGCATGCGATGTTTGCTGAAAGAAAACCATTTAATTTTAACACATGCAACCTAAAACATGGATCGGAAGATAAAAACATGACATCGCAGACACAAAAAAACGACAGAGAGTGGTTAAATGGTCAATCCATGCCATGTAGCTTTGAATATTGTGACTAATTTGTTCCACAGAATTTCTCATCGGACACTCTTCGGACACCAAGAGGCAAGAATGATTTTTTTTTCTTCAGATTTTGGTTAATTAGTACATAATATAGAACTTAGGATGTAAACAGTATGCAAATAAAAGTTAAATTCTGCTACTTTAAAATAATTTTCAACAGAAGTAAATAGTGTAAGATATGGATGGGAACAATAGCGTGTTTTTTTAACTTCAGATTATGTATAGTTCTATCTTATATATATATATATATATATATATATATATATATATATATATATATATATATATATATATATATATATATATATATATATACGAGCATAAGAAAAGTAAATCTGGCATTTGTAGAATCTGATTTAAATTAAGATTTCCGACTTAAGTTTTCACATTTAATATTTTAATATTTGTGTTTTGTCAGAACATCAAATCCGTATAGACCTCTATGTAATAAGGAAGGACCACCAGGACAAAATAATTCTCTCGTGATATGGTCAGTAGACAAGATGGTCTGCCAAGGAGTTAAGTCAAGCACAGAACAACTGGCACGTTAGGAAATATATTTGTTCTCCAACTTGTAGATACGGTTTCAGAGCAAGTACGCAATACTTTCTTTCATTACTTTTTTCATCGCCAACAACATCTAGATATGTTCTATACGCAAGATCCATTCAAAAATACCAAACAAATCCCTCGATGAAGCTGCATCGTCTTTATTTTTTAAAGTAAATGTTCTTATATTTAACTGCAGTAGATAACTTCTTCAATAACTAGGATTTGGCCGAATTTTAAACACGGTCATTTATTCTATATTCATCATTTTGATCTAGAACATCACACTTTTCTTAGAAACAAAAATATATGTGCATTGATCTCGCGCCGAGTAACTCCACAAGGAAACAAAATATTTAACATACACACGTTTATATCTTAACACTATTTTGTTACTTTCCTTTTTTTTATTCTCTTCTCTTTTTCTTTTCATATGGGCTTTACATATTTTGTTGCTATATATAAGCACGTACGGTTTATTAATTAAACAAATTGCTAATTTTTAACACTTAAAATATTAATTCTACCAATGCAGTTAAGCTTTGTTTATTCTTGAATCCGATTCTTTCTGTATGGTTCCTTATACGCTGTATAATTAAAGGGGAACTTGGTTTCATGTCAGTGGTTTTCATTCTCATTCAGAATTGTAGATTTGACTACAAACTTATTACACTATCTTGTGTATAGTAAAATATAAACTGTGTGTTAATGAAACGGGTCGTTAAAATGTCAACATCTTCCAACGTTCAATACCAGTTAAGAAAATATCTCAGCAAAAAGAAGGAAAATCAGAAACAACAGAGTCGAATTCCAACAACTGTGCACTTTTTTCCTTCAGAACTTGAAGTTTAGCGAAGCAAATACCTGGTGCTTTGCGAATAAAGGTAGGGCGAAAAAACATTAGAGACATAGATACTGTCAACAGAAATGTATTAGATTTTGTTTTTGTTTTCTTGTTTTTTTATTTTTGCTTGTTTCGATCGAGAATGATATCGTGACTATTCATTTTTTACCTATAAAAAGTCATTTAGTATCTCATGCGATATTGAGATGACTTTGCGAATACGAATTCAATTCAGCATATTTGTTTACTGGCGTTCAGTTATACAAAGGAATCCAAACAAATGCACCTGCCCTTATTAGGTGACTTTGTGCAACGAAAGCAAAGCCATGGGATCAATCTGTATAGAACGGTTCAATTATTTACTATTTATATTTGTTAAAGACTACAAGGGGGAAATTCAAATTATTCTATAATTTGCATATATAGGTAAACAATATGGAGGCCCAGAGTTAAATGGCACGACCACACTCACATTTCACACTCCGAAAACAATATGCAATTAGCAAGGAGGTTATTGTGGACGGTTGCTTCTTAAAAGTTTTTGATTATTTTAGTTATTTTAATTGCTTGATTATATTAGGAAATTAACAAAGCATTATAGATTTATCAGAGAAAGGTTTAGAAGCATTTACTTTTGCCGCTAATTAAAATAACAAAGACCACATTGAAACTTAACATAGCATTAAGCTTGTTCAACAGATTTGCTTCTTCTGTTCTTGGTTATATTGCAGATGTATGAACTTTTTATAAAAGATCGACTGAATAAAGAATAGGGATATTTTTATAACTATTGCATCTGACACCAGGTACCATGATCAGAAATAAACAAGTGTAGAATATAAACTTGCTACGTCTACTTGAATAACTATTCTGATTCCAGCTCTTCGCGTCATTACATTGGTCCTACTTATCTGACAAGATATACTGATGAGAGCGGCGATGATAATAACACTCTTCATTTTGATCATATAGATTGGAATACTGGACCTGAATGTCTCTGGAACTATTCGTTTATATAGCCCCCCCCCCCCCTTATCTTCTACTCGACATACGTGCCATGACAAAATATCACGAATTGAACTGAATTTCTTTCTGAACCTTTCATGAAGCATATTGCATTTTAGAAAAATATAGGTATACGTGTGAAGCAGGAGTTTACCTTTAAATGTGACAAGCTCAAATAATAAACCCTCTGGCGTACTCGCCACAAACTAGTCTGCCTGGAGCATGCTAAATGTGAGGAATAACTTAAACAATTGCATAATAAGTCTAGAGTAGTGCTCCAGTAAAATAGTCTAGAGTAGTTCTCCAATGAAAAGTCTAGAGTAGTGCTCCAATTGTCAGAAACCAGAGTCACATCCAAGAGAAAAATATTCAGACTTAAGAAAAAAACATGTTAATATCTTTACGTAGTTTGGGATATACCGTATATATTCTTTTAAAACACCGAACCAATTCCAAACAAGCGTCACATGATGCACCGAAAGGTCAAGATCGATGCAGTTAAGATTATTCAGTTGAACAAACATAGACTCCTATTTAACAGCACCTTATATGCCAGCATATCAGAGTCTACATTGTTTGCATTTGGCTGACTTGTACCTAAGAGTATACGTTATTTAATCTTTAGGAATCCAGTTCACTGTGTACACAACCGATATCATATCAACCACTTGAGCTGCCAATATTTTGTCATATATTGTCATGCGTTGAAAGGCCGTTAAAGCATATTGATTTTGTTTTGTTTTACTCAGTACTTGTGTATGACGTCATCCGCCCCCGAAGGGAAGCTTTACCGAGATCTGTCATGCTATAGCCGAAACAGAACTTCTGTTTTGTAGCATTCAATTGTTTCAATTGTCAGACATTCAAAAGTGCATGCATTTGAAGTGAAAAATAAGTTTAAACTGGGACTTTGTCACCATA
This sequence comes from Sinohyriopsis cumingii, assembly GCA_028554795.2. NCBI lineage: Eukaryota > Metazoa > Mollusca > Bivalvia > Unionida > Unionidae > Sinohyriopsis > Sinohyriopsis cumingii. The sequence goes on from CM068833.1 coordinate 6,014,569, forward strand.
AATGAAACTTTATTACTGTTAAAAGTGACATTTCATGATTTCGCTTGTATAGTTTAAAATTTTTTTCCAATACTAAGTATGAAGATAATTGAAAAAATAGTGTTAAGCCGACAAAATCGAACCAAGCTTATATAGTGTCAGAAAAAAAGATACGTGATATTTGAAAGAAAAAACTCGCAATGAATGAATGTATCTAACAATCCATTTTGTAAACATATAAGGTTCTTGGCTAGTTCATGGAAAATGCTACATTCTTTGTTAGAAAAATGTTGTTACCAACATCAGACCGAAATGTGTGTGAAAAAAACAAAACAAACGGATCTGGATTTATATATATATATATATATATATATATATATATATATATATATATATATATATATATATATATATATATTCCTTTATTGACATAGGTGAGTCTTTTGATTCTAGCAGCTGAAAAACTCTTATAGTTCAAAAGCTGAAGATACATCAATACAGCTTTAGTCTCATCTCCAATCTTTCAAGGACGTTACATTACAACCGCTCCGGTGGCCTAGTGGTTAGAGCGTCCGCCTCGGATGCGGGAGGTCGTGGGTTCGATCCCCGGCCGAGTCATACCAGCGACTTAAAAAATGGTACTAACAGCTGCCTCGCTTGGCGTTCAGCATTAAGAGGTTAGTGTTAGGACTGGTCGGCCTGATGTCAGGATAATGTGACTGGGTGGGACATCATGCTACATGTCTGTGGCATGATGCCCCAGTGCTAGACATCACTATAAACTGCCACATTGCAGACATCGTAGCGATATGACTGAAAAATTGTTAAAGCTACGTTAAAAATCAAAATCACATCACATCACATCAAGGGCGTTACACATTTTGTTCAGATATATTTTGTACTAAGCAATAATTACAGTTTATTAAAAAATACTTGCAGACGATATTGAATGACTACATATAAGAACAAATCTTGTCGATGTAATGAAGCTTTTTCTCGCACTTAGCGGAAGTTTCTCAATGAGTTCTTTGACAATTTCTATGACAGTTCTGATTTCCCTCATTTAAAAATATTTCTAATCACCTCATTTAAAAATTTTTTTCTAATAGCGATTTAAATCTAAAGAAATACTTTTTGATAGGTTTTAGAAGCATTTATTTAATAACATGTGTATTCTTGCATGCATTAACTATCGTATTAATTTGATCAAAGTAGTTCATTGTTTCGAATACAAACTGGCAATGTGACTGAATCATTAATTATCAGAATATTAGAGTCCATTTTCTTTAGGACTGTTGCAATACATCACATCAAAATGGATAATATTTTATCTAGTTCAGAAGCGAGATATTGTTTTTTTCCGTCTTGAGTAATAATATATTGTTTAGTTGAGTTAAACATTATACTATACATAAAAATGTTGCGTATATGGAAAAGTAATATAAATATAAGATAGGTTTGAAAACAGTAATGGACCCCTTGTTTTCCGTTCGATTTGAGTACACTATAGTTTTTTTTACTATGTAATATTCTCTAATGAAGCCTTAGTTAAATACGGTTAATTATTTAATTAGGGCATGTCACTTTTAATTTTGTATAGGCAAGACGAGGTAAAAAGCAGAATGAAACAGAATTACATTTTTATACAATAGCTTTACATTTGCAAATAAAACCATTTTTGTCCTAAGAGTAATTGATGTGATCAGTATATTACAAATCCGGTGGAAAGCCTCATTCCATAAAGTATTAGTCGCAAATGCATTATTGTGTCCGGTCAACCATTCAAAAGGCATCATAAACATATATTGTATGAATTATGTGTTCGTCTGTAGAATATTTCTATAACACGATTTTGAAACTCCTGTAATTTTAAGAGATTTTATAAACTTTTTGGAATATATATCTGTCCAGTATTCACTAATAAAGAGACTAAATATCAACTCCTTAATGAATCATTTTAAATTTTTGTTTAACTTAGTGGATTTGATGGCTTACATACATATCGTATCTTTTGTCCATTTAAATAAATGGACTAGATTTGGTTAAGTATGGACTGACGTTTTAGGGCCCCGTGTGTTTGCGCCTACTACCGGATGTCTTCCTTCCTTGCCTCTCCCGGACACCAGGTACCGTGACGGAAATGTGGAACCATTTCCACCAGTCCAAACCCAGGTGTCCTGATGTGACGTCAAAGTGACAACCAATCACATACTGCTTTGGTTGACACCTGGCTCAGTATATGGCAGACTGAAATTACACCTATCGCTAATATGAGTGTTATTTGTGTGTCCATTCCCACTCATGAAAGCCCTTCATTCAGGGCGTTAGGGACATTTAGTACCACGACCTGTAGGTTCAGTTAAATAGTGCTCTGTGAGCACAGAAGTGATGTGGCACCAATTTATTCCCCCAGGAGTGATTAAATATCCTGCATTGCAGGAATAAAACAGAGGTACATGTACATTCGTACAAAAACCTCTATAATCCAAGCTAATTAAGTAAGTTTGACCAGGGATTTGATTAATTACACAGGTGGCTTACACACAATTCGTATCTCTTTTTGTCCATTTAAATAACTGTGTGCTGAAACATTTCGTTGAACCCTACAACAACAATAACAACTTTGCCATATATGTGTTTGATGTTTATCAATCTATACCTGTATATTGTATGTGTTATTTATGTCTATGTCCCGCCAAGCGTTCTATGATTTCCCCCCCCCCCCCACGCTGTTTGGTCCGATAGAGGTCAGCCACTTGCTACATTGTTACCAAGCTTCAGTACCATGACGTCACCTCACCTGTTCCATTCCTATTATCCCTATACAATTTTAACCTTTTGTCTGTATATATTCCCAACCTTTAGTCCGTATAACTCTTGTCCGTATGCAATCCTACGACCTTTATAACTGGGTTTTACATTGTCCTAATTATTTAGATTGACAGTCCGTATTGAGGTTATTCTTCTCTTTTCCTACTCCAACCGGTAATAATGTCTCCTAATATCAACATAATTTCACATCAGTTGAAATTTTAAAACAAAGATAATCTGATGTTTCGGCACTAATTTCGTCCTTAAATATTATTATTTTACCCTTTTCAAAATTATTTTCTTCCCCAAATTAGCTTTTTTAAAAAAATACTAATAATAAACCTTTGCGTTAAGTTAACGCGAAACAGGCAACATACCGACATCCATTCTAAGCAATTATATGGCAGTCTGCCGTACAGTCAAATACAGACTAAGACAGACACGCATTTACTAATAAGCAACACCTTATCTAAGTAAGAACAAAGAACGTTCATAGTGGATAGAGCGTCCGCCTCGGATGCTGGAGGTCGCGGGTTCGAACTCCGACCGAGTCATGCGAAAGACTTATAAAAATCATATTAGCAGCTGCCTCGCTGGGCGTTCAGCATTAAGAGGTTAGCTTTACAACTGTTTGGCCTGGTGTCAGGATAATGTGACTATGTGGGACATAATGCTATATTCGGCGGAATGATGCTCCAGTACTAGACATCTCTATAAACTGTCACGTTGCCCACATCGTAGCGATTTGACTGCATTTGTTTTTAAAGCTACGCTAAAAATAAAAAAAACCACACACAAATAAACACAGTAACTACAAATCTTTTACTCGTATTGTTTAGTATCATAACTCAGTTAATTCTATTTTGAACATATCAGGACTCATAACGTTTTTTGCACAGACTAAAAGTAACCCAGATGTTGCAGATGAAAGAAAAATAAGAGCCGGCATCAGATTATCTAACTAGCGGGATTGGTGGCCTGTAAGCCTGTAAGTATGGAAATTGGTGGCCTGTAAGCCTGTGATGATGGAGATTGGTGACCTGTAAGCCTATAAGTATGGAAATTGGTGGCCTGTAAGCCTGTGATGATGGAGATTGGTGGCCTGTAAGCATGTAAGGATGAAGATTGGTGGCTTATAAGCCTCTAAGGATGGAGACGGGTGGAATATAAGACTGTAAGGTTGGAGATTGGTGGCCTGTACGCCTGTGATGATAGCGGTTGGTGGCCTGTACGCCTGTGATGATGGCGGTTGGAGGCCTGTACGCCTGTGATGATGGGCGATTGGTGGCCTGTACGCGTGTGATGATGGCGATTGGTGGCCTGTACGCGTGTGATGATGGTGATTGGTGGCCTGTACGCCTGTGATGATGGCGATTGGTGGCCTGTACGCCTGATGATGGAGATTGGTGGTTTATAAGTCTCTATGGATGCAGATTGGTGGCCTGTAAGCCTGTAAGAATGGAGATTAGTGGCCGGTAAGCCTATAAGGGTGGATATTGATGGCCTCTAAGCCTGTAATGATGGAAATTGGTGCCTGTAAGCCTGTAAGGAAGGCGATTGGTGCCTGTAAGCTTGTAAGAATAGAGATTGGAGTCCTGTAAGCCTATACGAGTGGAGATTGGTGACGTGTAGGTCTGGAAGGATGAAAATGGGTGGCCTGTAAGCCTGTAATGATGGAAATTGGTGGCATGTAAGCCTGTAAGGAAGGCGATTGGTGCCTGTAAGCTTGTAAGAATGGAGATTGGAGTCCTGTAAGCCTATACGAGTGGAGATTGGTGACGTGTAGGTCTGGAAGGATGAAAATGGGTGGCCTGTAAGCCTGTAATGATGGAAATTGGTGGCATGTAAGCCTGTAAGGAAGGCGATTGGTGCCTGTAAGCTTGTAAGAATGGAGATTGGAGTCCTGTAAACCTATACGAGTGCAGATTAGTGACCTGTAGGTCTGTAAGGATGAAAATGGGTGGCCTGTAAGCCTGTAATAATCGATATTGGTCAGCGTAGGCATGTAAGGATGGATATTGATGGCCGGTAGGCCTGTAAGGATGGATATTGGTGGCCTGTAGGCCTGTAAGGGTGAGAATGGTGGCCTGTAGGCATGCAATAATGAGCAGCCTGTAAGGATGGAGATTGGTGGCCTGTAGGCCCGTAAGGGCGGTAATTCGTGACCTGTCGGCCTATATGGATGGAGACTGGTGGTCTTTAAGCCTGTAAGGATGGAGATTGGTGGCCTGAAGAACCGTAAGGATTTAGATTGGTGGCCAGTGGGCCTTTAATGTTGGAGATTGGTGGCCTGTAACTCTGTAAGGATGAAAATTGATGGCCTATACGTCTGGAAGAATGGAGATTGGTGGCATGTAGACCTGTAAGGATGAGAGTGGAGGCATGTAAGCCTGCAAGAATGGAGATTGGTGGCCTGTAAGCCTGTAAGGATGGAGATTGGTGGCCTGTAAGCCTGTAAGGATTGAGATTGTGGCATGTAGGCCTATAAGGATAGAGATTGGTTTCATGTAGGCCTGTAAGGATGGAAATGTTTGCCCTGTAGGCGTGTAAGGATGGAGATTGTTGGCCTATAGAACTGTAGTGATGAAGATTGGTGACCTGTATGCCTGTAGGGATGGAGATTGGTGGTCTGTAAGCCTGTGAGGATGGGGATTGGTGGCCTGTAGAACTATAAGGATGGCGAATACTGGCCCGTAGGCCTGTAAGGATGAAAATTGATGGCCTGAAAGCCTTTAAGGAAGGAGATTGTTGGCCTGTAGGCCTGTAAGGATGGAGATTGTGGCATGTAGGCCTGTAAGGATAGAGATTGGTTTCATGTAGGCCTGTAAGGATGGAAATGTTTGCCCTGTAGGCGTGTAAGGATGGAGATTGTTGGCCTATAGAACTGTAGTCATGAAGATTGGTGGCCTGTATGCCTGTAGGGATGGAGATTGGTGGTCTGTAAGCCTGTGAGGATGGGGATTGGTGGCCTGTAGAACTATAAGGATGGCGAATACTGGCCCGTAGGCCTGTAAGGATGAAAATTGATGGCCTGTAAGCCTTTAAGGAAGGAGATTGTTGGCCTGTAGGCCTGTAAGGATGGAGATTGATGGCCTGTAGGCATTTAAGGATGGAGATTGGTGGCCTGTAGGCCTGTAGGGATGGAGATTGGTGGCCTGTAATGTATGTGCAAAGCTTATTTTGTGCACTTATTGGCTGTCACCATTGCTTTTTTCCCCCCATTTATGCCACATTATGACTTTATCAAAAAGTAACATCCCTCAGTCGTATAACTTACACCTAACACATATATTTCTCTTTGTTTGGACCACCTTTGTTTATTTATTCAATAACATATTCCGTGATATATTTAGTTCGTATATTTTCGTGTACATTTGTTTATTTGTGTCTGTATTAATTTATTCTTCTTCTCACTGTCTCTTTCCACTCTAACAAATGCTTGTACGATCAATTACTTGAATATGTTGTTAATCAAAGTCTTATCACTTTAATTGGTGGAAACGTATGCATAAATAATTAGTTTATTAATGGCAATCTCACTTAAATAATTAAGGAAAAATGTTTAAAAATTACGGCCACTAGTGATAATTATCTCACTCTCTCTCTCTCTCTCTCTCTCTCTCTCTCTCTCTGTGAATAATACATGTCATTTATGACGCTCTGTGGCACAATTAAAATTTTAGTGCATATAATGGAAATAGTAAGATATCCTTGATACGAATATATTGACCCCATTACAGCAATAACAAATCGCAATAAAATATTTTCGTACGGCACCATTTACATCACACAAGCTGTACACGATGATGTGTACATAGGATAGTGGTTTACTAGATATATCATTCGATGAATTAGAATATATCAGAACAATAAATATTTTAAAATCTCGGGTACTTCGTAATATGGCTAAACACTGAATTGAACATTTAAATAAACGGATACACTCCAGAAAGAGACAATAAGGTTTGGGTTCATTGACTAAAGTGACCGTTCTCTTTTTGGCCAAATATACCTTTCACCAGAAGACGGTAAATTCAGAAGATTCTGATTGCATGTCAATTACAGCATTCATGTAGTAGCGTATTTAAGACGACCTTGACCCATGTTGATCCATCAAGTGTATCGCCTTTCTTTAATTCTACTCGATCATATTTTATATAAACTGATGAAGAATTTCAGATAGTTTAGTCTGAGATCGTCTGGTTTCTAACGAGAGAACAACCTTAACTTTGAAGAAAATTGTGGAGTCAGAATGAGTGGAAACACTGAATATCATATGGAATCGGTTCACAATTAATACTTCCAGTTCAGTACCCACGAATGAAGTTCTAGTCTTTTTTTAGAACATTTTTTACTTTCTCATTTTGGTGGTGATAGAAGAGTTTTATTTATGCATTTTTGGTAGGGATTTAAAGGTAACTGTTTATTCTTGATAATATGAGCTCAGGGTGTTGTTGTATGTGTGTATTTCAGCGACAGTGCACAGTGAGTAACAAGGCTTTGGTGATGATCCGGAAGTGAAATCTGTGTTTTGTTTACATGGTGATGTGTTGACAGTTCAGCATCTAAAAAAAGAGCAAGTCAACCTTTGACGAGAACTTCACCGTGAAGTCATCTTTGAAGGTATTTTAGATTAGCATAAGATTTGTACTGATTGTCACACAGTGGAAAGGTCAGTACTGAGAAACCAATGTAGATAACATATAGTAAAATTAATTGTGTCCTAAGTAGTGAATGGGGCCACCCTAGCCTCAATGGGAATTATCATTACAGAGACCCCTGGGCCACTCTAGCCTCAGTGGAAAATTAACATGGAGAAAAATCGTGGGCCACTCTAGCCTCAAGGGGAATTTAACATGGGAAATAGTCTTGGGCTACTCTAGCCTCAAGGGGAATTGAACATGGAGAAAAAACCCTGGGCCACTCTAGCCTCAAGGGGAATTGAACATGGGATTTTTTTTTTTAATTTTTTTTAAATTTAAATTTAAATTTAAATTTTAAAAAGGGGTAGGCAATTGAATAAAGTCATTCTCTTTTCGAGAAATATGGCTGGCCCTGAAAAGGGCCTTTGGGTTTATGTTAATGTATCCATTAACATAAAGGGCACCGCATTGGTCTTCTTCTTGTTCTTAGACTGCGTTTCACTGTAGGACCGTAAATCAGGACTCTTTTGAGGCATCCTTGTCTTTCTACGTAGATCCTACGTATCCACAGACTGGTGTTTGTCCTGTGGACAACGGTCCACTTGGATCGGACATACATGGGTATGTCCGTCCGGAACATCATGGAAGACACAAGCGTAGAAGATTGCACATCGGTCCACATCTTGAAGCGACGAGAACAAGTGAATCAATGCACTGAACTGCGCTTATTTATAGGTAGAGGTAGGATTGAAACGGATTGAGTTCATTCACCAATCCAAACACGCGTTACAAAATTCAGTCAGACCGCATCCAATCCGAAGAGATTAGTCTGTGACGTCAGTTGGTCTATATAGATTCGCTAGCGCTTGTGTGCAGTCAATCTATGCGACAGTGATTCAACATGACGGAAATTCAGAAAACGATCCATTGGGGTGCACCAGCAGGGGAGACCGCCCAAGGGAACCCGGACTTACTTTCAGAAGAGGTACATTGGGATTTTGTGGATTTTCTTACCTCGCAAGAATTTGTTCCGGAACCTTCGTCTCATTCTTCATTACCGCAAGTGGAGAATTTTAGACAGAGACAGAAAGAAGAATTGGAGAAATTTATGCAACGACAAAAGGAAGCGGAACAAGCTTTTCTCCTACAGCAACAGCAACAGCAACAAGAAGAGGTAAGAAAAAAAACAACAGCAACAACAGCAAGAAGAAGTAGCAGCAAAGAAACAAGAGGGTGAAAATCAAACGGCTACGGTACTGTTGGACATTTTAGCGGAGTTAAGAAGTCTGAAACAAATGTATCAGACTTCTTTATCACGACCGAAGAGAATACGACCTTCCCGAGCTAAACACGCCAACCCTGTGACTAAGCCTGTCGTACCACCCTTAGTGATTTCAACCCAATCATCAGAAGTAGGCCTTGGCCGTGGCAAAGGCTTAAGGCAGTTAAAGTTGATTGGTTAAACTCACTCCTACACCATAAAGAATAAAGGCCCTTTTCAGGGCCACCCACATTTCTCGAAAAGAAATACAATTTCAATTTGCCAATAACTCAAAAATAAACCCCACCCATTTTACCCTTATAGTACGTGTCTGTGTATGAGTGCGTGAGTGTAGCTTCTTATTTTAAGATCAAAACTCAACGACACTTACCTTATATCATTAATGTATTCTTTTCTCCATAGTTACAATCCAATTCACAATTCACAACAGAACACTTTAATTAAAAGTTCATTGACTTCTTCTTTCTCCTTGTTTAGTCTCTCTGTTTTTTGAATTTCTTCACCGTTTTTTCCTCATTTTCTTCCCTTCTTCTTTTCTTCTCCTGTTTCTTTGCCTCTTTTAAATAGAATTGTCTTCTTTCTTCCTCTTCTTCCTCTGAAGAATCCCTCTCTTCTTTCGAAGAATCCCTCTCTTCTTCCGAAGAATCCCTCTCTTCTTCTGAAGAATCCTTCTTTTCTTCTGACTCCTCTTGTTTCTTTTTTGGGCAATCTGGAGACCAACGTCCTTTTTCTTTACAATAATAACAGGTATCTTGACTTTTGTCTTTTTAGCCCCTGTTTTTTTTTTTCTTTTTTGACGATCTGGACACTCTGAAGACCAATGCCCTTTCTTCTGACAGATATAGCAAGTATCCTGACTTTTATCTCGAAAGGAAGGAGAGTAGTCCGTAGGCTGGTCTGAAGAGAATTTTCTAATGACCCCTCGCAAAGCTCTGACGAAACGTTCCATCTGGGTAGTCTCTTCCATCGTTGTGCTCGGTTTGAGAGTGAAATGAATAGTGAAAGGACAAGACACACACCCTTTTATATACGCTGGTTTGTCATGACTATAAATTAGTCTATGGTGTTTAAACTTTAGTCATTTGACGTTTTTCACTCAAGATGAAACGATCCTATTCATTCGAGAAGAAAGAAGAAGAAGAAGAAAGAAAGAGGCAGAAACGTGATCTATCGCCTCGTACCAGGGCTGAAATCTTGGCACAAATTCATGCCAGTGATTTTGAAGAGGACATGAGTGAACCAGAATCAGAACCCTCTAAACCAAGTTCACTACCCTTAGTCAACCCTGAAAAGTACTATTCCATTCGAGAGACGGAAAAGCGCTCCTCTAGAAAATTTAGAACCACGGCTTACACCTACACAGTGAAGTTTAAAGATTTCAAGGCCGACGTACCCTTGGAGAAAGCAGAAGGGTTTATCACCGAGATGTGGGATTCTTTGCTCACCGAACTCAAGCGACAATGTCAACCCAAAGAAGACGATCGCTTGACACTATCCATAGATCACGACGGTTTGAAATCCCCTGTTTGGATCGAGTTTAGCAGACCCGCAGAACTAACCCCTTCCAAAGTCACGGACAAGATTCAACACGTACAACAATCTAATGACCAGTTTGACATCACCGATGGTAAAGCCACACTGAAAATGGCCCACGTCTCTCCTCCTCAAGGGACTGGACGCAAAAAGATGTTATTGGTGGACGACCTTCGCAACACCAAAACAAGTCTCGTCCGAATTAACAACCCTCAAGACCAGATGTGTTTAGCTCGAGCCATCGTGGTGGGACGAACCTATGCCAACAAGAACGACACGGTAGAATGGAAAAGAGCCTGGAAAACTATTCGACAATCGGACCGAGTCAAACAACGAAACGAAGCAGAACTCCTGTTGCAACAAGCTGGTCTATCCAAAGACACACCCTGTGGCATTCCTGAGATGCAAAAATTGCAAGATGCCCTAGCTCCACGCTACACCTTGAAAGTGCACCCTCAAGAAATGCGCGGACCTCTGTTGTTTCGAGGCCAAGACTTTAAGGACCGAAAATACATTCATGTTTATTATCACGATGACCATTTCGATACCATTACCACTATCACCGGATTCCTGGGATACAGATATTACTGTGAGAAATGTGATTATGGTTATAACAATCGAGAGCAACACAAGCATTGTGGATGGAAATGCCCAGGATGTCTGGCCTCTCCACCCTGTCTGAGCGAAGAACCAGTGCCTTGTTCGACTTGTCTACGCACGTTTGTCAGCCCTACCTGTTACCAACAACATTTGAAAACGCAAGGTTCACAGAAGAAATGTGCTTGTCAACTCCTGAGATTGTGCCCTACGTGTAGACAAGGCATACGTACCAACAGTACCAAGGCACACGTATGTCGAGGAAAGAAAAAATGTCACATTTGTCACCACATCGTCGACTTGGAACACCAATGTTACGTGCAAAAATACCAACCCCCACCAGAGAAAGAGGACGGTCACAAGAAGAAAAGCAATTTCATCTTTTTCGATTTCGAATGCATGCAAGAGACCGGCATTCACATTCCTAATTTCTGCGTGGCTCATCGAGCGTGCGAGAAGTGCATTCAAGAACCTATCTTCAGTCATTGCCCTCACTGCAGCAAGATTCCTGGAGGGCGTGAAAAAATCTTTCGAGGACCGAACACGTTAGCCGATTTTGCCCAATGGGTCTCAGATCCCATCGACAAGACGTGGAGCCAAGAGGACATCGAACGTTACGGAGATTGTCATCGTCATGCCACAGTGATGGCTCACAATTTCTCCGGATACGATGGACAGTTTCTTCTCAGATACTATACGGAACAAGGCACCGAGCGTCCTAAAGTGACTTTGAACGGAGCCAAAATCATTTTCATGCAAGTGGGACAAGTGCAGTTTAAAGATTCGATGAGTTACTTGGCCATACCTTTGAGTCGAATGCCTAAAACGTTTGGAATGACAGAAATGGCTAAAGGGTACTTTCCTCACTTTTTCAATACGGTAGCCAATCAACATGCCGTTCTACCCCATTTACCTGAGGCTCACTATTACGACCTCGACAACATGCGTACCGAACAACGAGAAGCTTTCTACGCTTGGTACCAAGCTCACGCCTCGGACCCTTTCGACTTTCAGGAAGAAATGCTAAAGTATTGCCGTTCCGACGTGGACATTTTACGACGTTGCTGTGGAAAATTTCGAGAACTGTTCATGGAACACGGAGGGGTCGATCCTTTGAAAGAAGCTTGCACCATTGCCAAAGCGTGTTCCTTAGTGTATCGACAACGATTCATGCCTGAAAACACTGTGGCTGTCATCAGTCCTCAAACGACCCACTTTGTCAAACGTCAATACTCGGTCAAAGCCCTACGTTGGTTACATTACTTGTGCGACAAGGAAGACAAGTGGATTCAGCATGCCCGCAACGGAGGGGGCGAAAAGACCATCGGAACGTATTCGGTCGATGGCTGGGACTTAGAAAACCCCAAGATCGTGTACGAGTTTAACGGTTGCTTATTTCACGGATGTCCCGTCTGTTACCCTGACCGTGGCACTAAAAATCAGTTTTTGCAACGAACCATGGAAGACTTGTTCCAGGACACTTGTCAGCGGCGCCTAAAGTTAGAACAGGAAGGATACCAAGTGGTGGAAATGTGGGAACACGAGTACGATCACCGTATGAAAAATGATCCCGAGTTTAAACGCCTCGTGGAAGGTTACCAGTTCATGGACCCGCTGAACCCGAGGGATAGTTTGTACGGAGGAAGGACCAATGCCACCTGTTTGCTGTACCAAGCCGACGAAGAGAAAGGAGAAGAAATCAAATACTTGGACGTGTGTTCGCTGTATCCCTACGTGTGCAAATATTGTCGCTTTCCTGTAGGGCACCCGCAATTGTTCACGGAACACATCGACCTGAAAAACATTCGACAATACGAAGGCTTGATCAAGTGTAAAGTTTTGCCTCCCACGAACCTATACCATCTCGTCTTACCTCACCATTGTCAAGGCAAACTGATGTTTCCATTGTGCCGTACTTGTGCCGAAACGTGCAACCAGGACCAACCTTGCCATCACAGCCAGGAAGAACGTGCCTTGACGGGAACCTGGGTCAGCATAGAATTGTTCAAAGCTCTGGACATGGGATACCAACTGTTAGAAGTGTACGAAATTTGCCACTTTCCCAAGACACAACAGTACCACAAGGGTGACCCTACTCAGAAAGGCATTTTCGCCGACTACGTGGATGCCTTTTTGAAACTGAAACAAGAAGCCAGCGGCTATCCTTCCTGGTGTCACACTCCCGAAGACAAAATAAAATTCAAAGAGAAATACTACGAACAAGAAGGCATCTCTTTAGACCACATCGAAAAAAACGAAGGCAGGCGATCGTTTGCCAAAGTGATGTTAAATTGCTTGTGGGGTAAAATGGCACAACGACCGTGTTTACCCAAGACGGAATATTTGACAGAACCTTCCCGCTACTTCCAGATGATTCACGACAAAACCAAATACATGAAACACGTGGACGTCGTTCGAGAGGATTTGATCTTGGTCAATTACGAAGAAGATCTGGACTTTGTACAAGACGACCCTTTTGGAAATGTCATCATTGCGGCTTACGTGACAGCTCATGCTCGCTTAAAATTGTACGAAGCTTTAGAACTGTTAGAAGAACGCGTCCTGTACTTTGACACGGACAGTTGCATTTACATCCATCACCCGAGTCAACAGCACCCTGACATCGAAGGAGACCGTTTAGGAGCCTGGACATACGAGCATCCCGACGACAAGATTCTAAGTTTCGTCAGTGGTGGTCCCAAAATTACGGCTACGAATACCGGGACAAACAAGGAGAAGTGCACACGACGTGCAAAGTGAAAGGACTGACTCTGAATTATCGTACCAGTCGAGTGGTCAAATTTGGGGTATTGAAAGAAGCCTTGCAATCGGGAGAGGATGGAAACTTTAAAGTGACCACCTATCAACCGAACAAGATTGTACGTTTACCCACTCACCACATCGTCAGTCGACCCTTGGAAAAAGTCTATCAAATTGTATACCAGAAGCGAGTGCGGCTTCCCAATCACTTTACGTTGCCGTACGGTCACGTCGGTATTGGTCTGTATATAAAAAGGAACCCTAGGCAAGATCGATAGTTCATTGTTCATTGAAGTAACTTACCATGTCGTTGACGAAGAAGAAACCAGACTGGTTAGGAATCAAATGTTGGACATCACCGAGACCAGGGTTTTGAGGCTTGGACACAAGAGGTGGCCCAGTATGCACGAGAGTTATTCAAGGAAAAAAGTTACTTTTCAACCTGTGTTAGTGACGGTGCCAGAAGAACCCGTCACCCAGGACAGGACTGTCGTGGACAGACCTGAAAGACCCTTTCGGGAGGACACTTGTGTGACCTTACCCCCTACTATAGAACTGGTTAGAACTTTACCCAAAACATGTGGTTGTTGTACAGACACTTGTTTTTATTCCACGTTCATGGTTATCATGTGCCTTTTATTCTTGTACTTAAGCCTTTGGCTTTTATGTATTTTTGTCTTTCGTATTCATGTTTGAAAAAAACATTCAATAAACGTGTTCTGAAAAAGTATATAAACTCTTGTCTTGTTTGTTTTTCGTGTCACAAGTGACATTTCTCACACCATGGCTACCTCTGCTGTCTCTGCTCCCTCTTCCTCTACTGTCAAAGTCATCGACGAACACTTAGATCGTGCCAATTGGGAGGCTTTGTATCTTCGCCATCCCTTTAACATGCTCATTGCTGGACCTAGCGGTTCAGGCAAAACCGAATTCGTCAAACGTTTGATCGAACATAAACATCATTTGATCGATCGGCCACCTCAACGGATCGTGTTGTGTTAAAAAGAGTGGCAATCGGCGTACAACCTCTTGCGAGAAAGTCAAGGCGATTCCATCGTGTTTGTGGAAGGCATTCCTAAAGAAGACGACGGCATCGTCTCTGACTCCCGTCAAACCCATTTGGTCATTTTCGACGACATGTTAGGAGAAGACGAAGAAGAAATTAAACTGTGGTTCACGCGCAAAGGGCATCACCGTAATGCCAGTGTCGTTTACATCACCCAAAATTTGTTTCAACAAAGTAAAGCCCATCGCACCATCAGTCTCAATGCGCATTACGTGGTCTTGTTTAAAAGCCCTCGAGATAAATCGCAAGTCTTAGCCAAACAGTTAGGAACGCCTTGGCTGACTCAGGCGTACGACGATGCCACTCAAACGCCACACGCCTATTTACTCGTCGATTTGAAACCTACGACTCCCAAGGATTTGCGATTTCGTACCCACTTGTTTCACCACTGGTGCCAAGACGGAGGGCCTGTCCTGTACACGTCTCCGTCCTCGACTTCATTTCACTCCCCATAAAAAAATATAAAAACCTCAGACCCTTTCTCGTCTGTCTCACACAGTGTGAACATGACGTCCCTTCAGTCGCATCTTCCCGTCAAATTGATTCGTGCCTTGTATGGCATCAGTCGAGAAAAAGATCCACAAACACGAGCTCGTGTCTTAGAAGCTAGTCTCAAAGAAGTCTTACAATGGTTCACGGTGACGGCACGTCAATTACTCCAAGGAATCATTCAGATTCCTCATCAAACCAAACGCTTTTTTGATCGAAACAAAGTCGCTTTGGTCCAACTGGCCGATCCTCGCATCGACACTCAGACCAAAAAACAAATATTTTGAAACCTGGAGGGAGCGGTACTCTAGGAGGGGTCATCATTCGCTCACTCTTAAGATGGGATCCTAATGCCCCCAAAGTTATACCCAAGACAAAAGTCCAACGAAGCCCCAAGAAGAAAAAGACCAGGTCCCCAAGGAGAACTTCTCCAGTGGCAGGACCCTCCTCTTACCAGACACCACCCCGGAAAAAGAAAAGAAGCCCCCAGAAAAAGAAACAGAGAAAAAGTCCCCAGAAAAAGAAAAGTCCACAGAAAACTAGTCGCAAGAGAGGCACTTCGGCCAGGACGCAACCTTACACTCGCAAACCACGACCTGCCAAGGCGGTGACTGCGTCTCCGGCAGCCTCACGTTTGTCCACTTCTCCGTTAATGACACCCAGAACTGAAGAGTACTTGGAGACGTTGATCACACCAAGAACTTCTCCGTTGATGACCCCCAAAAGAACTTCCCCAGTGGCAGGACCTTCCAATTTAGTGGCAGTGGCTGCTGCTCACAAAGTACCTTCTCCCAAAATCAAAGTTCAAGAAAGATCGGGCATGTTACAAAGTTTACTGGATTTGTCCAAGCAAGAACTGGCTCGATTTAGTCCGTTGCGTACCCCTGCACGACGTGTCATGCCTGTCCTCAAACTAATACGACGTAAAGACAATCAGTGGCGACGCGTTCCAGTATAAAAAAGGCCTGTGGCCAAGTCGGGTATCAGTGTTTTTTGGTGCTCCTGAAGACTCAAAGATGTCACCCTCCAGAAAACCCCAAGGAAAGAAAAGGAAAGGACTGCCACCACGTTTAGCCAAACATGGGGACATGTTATCTGTCCTGTCCAAAGCTTCTCCACCCCTACGAAAAAAACTCATTCAAACAGCCTCCAAAGAGGTCATCGATACCGTGTGCGAATGTTGTTTGAACGTTTTGAAAGGCACGATCCCTTTGTCCAAACGCCAGAAACAATGCTTAGGCAAACATCGTCACGTTCTTCGCCAAATGGTTCAAAAGAAAATTCCCATTCGTCAAAAAAAGAAGATGTTAGTGCAACGTGGAGGTATTTTACCTCTCTTGTTAGGCCCCATACTGAAAGGAGTCTTGGGAACCATGTTGGGAGGACTGGTGGGAGCAAGATAAAAAGGCCTCGGAAGTTCCAAGATCTCAGAATCGACCCCTGACAACCCCATGGAAGGACGAAAACTAGCTTTAGTGCCTTACAAACGATGGATGGAATACCATCGGTGGCAAGAACAACACACCCCGCATTTACCTCCCAATCCCAATTTGAGCGAGATGTCCCAGTTACAACACGAATTGCAGTCCTTGATGGATCGCCAAGATTTGTCCGAAACAGAAAAATCGCAAAAGTACGGTCAGCTCTTGCAACGACTGCAACTCTTTCACCAGAAAGCTTTAGACGAAACAGCTCTACCCATTCTGAAAGATTTTAAGACCTTGATGAAAAGTCCAGCACCATCACCAGTACCAGTACCAGTACCAGTGACCAAGACAGAAAAAGGAAAAGAAGAAGAAGAAGAAGAAGGGTTTCAAACTCCACCAGAAAAAGTACGCAAGTTAACAACACCACCTACCTCCAGAATTGGATGGATTAAAAAGATGATGGCCACCCCTTCTTCATCACAAGAGAAAAAGAAAGTGAAGACAGAAGTGAAGACAGAAGTGAAACAAGAACCGATATCCCCCGCTCAGACATCCTCCTCCTCTTCAACACCTATTGCCGGTCGCACACGCAAAGCATTGCAATCCAAGAAAATACCCCAAGAGAAAAAGAGTAGCATCCTCCAAGAGTGGGTGCCTTATTAACACACCAACCAACACAAAAAATGGAAAAAGTCTTAGCCAGCAGTTACTACGATCCCTCCCATCCTGCAGGTTACGCAGGAGTTCAAAAATTGTATCGTGCTGCAGAAACGCGACTGAAAAGTCTCCGTTTACCTCAAGTGCAACGATGGTTACAAGAACAAGCTACCTACACTTTACACAAACCCATTCGACGCAAGTTTGCCAGAAGTCGCACCCGAGTGGAAGGCATCGATCATCAATGGCAAGACGATTTAGCCGATGTCTCTCATTTGGCCAGCTACAATCGTGGCTACAAATATTTGTTTTCTGTCATCGACGTCTTTTCCAAATTTGCTTGGTTCGTACCCTTGACTTCCAAATCGAGCAGCGAATTAGTGCGAGCCCTGCAACGGGTGTTGAAACAAAGCGGTCGTCACCCTCTTCGATGGCAAACGGACAAAGGTACCGAATTTCTGAACCAAGCTTTCCAAAAAGAATTAAAGAAACGTGACATTCATTTGTTTTTGCCACCGAGAATCCCGAAACCAAAGCCAGCATCGTGGAACGTTTTCAACGCACTTTGAAAGAACGCATGTGGAAATATTTTACGCATCACCCCACTCTGAAGTACATCGACATCTTACCGCACCTGGTGCAAGCGTACAACCAATCTTACCATCGAAGCATTGGACGTGCCCCGCAAGACGTGACTCCCGACAACGAAGTGTTGGTGTTTGAGCGCCTGTTTGGTACGTCCCCGACGAGGGCTGTCCCCAAGAAAAGTGGAGAGTTGGCCGTAGGAGATTGGGTGCGCATTGGCAAAACCAAACGCACTTTCGACAAAGGTTACTTACCTAACTGGACGACCGAATTGTTTCGCGTCACTGGACGAGTGCATGGCCGTCATCCTGTCGTCTATAAATTGGAAGACATGAACGGAGAAGTGCTCAAAGGAACGTTTAATTTACCCGAGTTACAACGTGTCACCAAAAAAGAAGACGACGTGTACGACATCGAAAGCATTCTCGAACGCAGAACCCGTAAAGTGGGCAAACGACGTGTCAAAGAAGTCAAAGTACGTTGGAAAGGATATCCACCCAGTTTTGATTCTTGGATCGACGCTTCGCAAGTCATCGACTATGAAAAGAAGTGACCATCATGCCCTTTCACACAGCAGACGCAGCTACGTCGACCACTCCTCCTTCACCTAGTTCTTCTGTGCAAGATTTACAAAAACAACCCTTGTGGGCGTGGTGTGGAGAACGTGTGCCTAAAACGCAAATCGTCTTTTTCTGCCAAATCTTCGTGGTGTATTGTGTCATCGGGGCAGTCATCGCCAATTTGAGTTTGCAACAAGGAGACAAACAATTGTGGACCATTTTATTGAGCAGTTGCATCGGTTACCTGCTTCCCAATCCCTCCCTGAAATTCTCTTCCAACGGGAACCTTGTGTCCAGTGCCAGTGCCAGTCACCACTCCAACAACAATCACAACCAGAACCCCATTTTGGGCGGAGACACGCCTCTGACGTCCACTAACCCCTCGGACAGCCACATAACTCTGGAATTATGAGTCAACAAAACCAATTTTACTTAACCTTACCCAGTGACAGTTCCATGGAGGTGTTTCCCCACAACACGTTGTGCTGTTACACGGCCAAATTACCTCAGGTCATCCCCTTAGATCACGAAGCCCATTGGGAAGTGGCTTTAGTGGAAATCATTCACCCGACCCAAGTCCTAAATGTCCTTCCCAATCAAAATTTTTTTGATGTGGAAGTTCATGACGAGCAAATGCAACAGTGGATGGATAGCAATGTCAAATATGACAAGAAAACCCGTACACAAAAGTACACCACCTATCCCTTGTTCATTTCCCCAGGCTATTATTTTAGTGGTCAACATTTGGTCAGCACCATAGCCTCCAGGTTTAATGTCGTGTTTCTGAAAGCTTTGGAGCATGTTAACAAAAGTGTCACCATGGAGTACCACAAAACAGCTCGTCGCTTCTTGATGAAATTTGAACGGAGTAAAATCCTGTCCATTTTATTTTGTCCCGAATTGTGTGACATGTTGGGCGGAGACATGAACCTGAGAATGGCCATGATGAAGAAAAACGAATTACCCATAGTTTACGACAACGAGTCTTTTAGCAAGTTATTTCGTACCCCGGTAGAACTGAACCAAGGACTGAATTTGATGTTCGTGTACTCCGATGTGGTGGAGTACAACGTGGTGGGACACACCTCCGTACCGTTACTGCGTGGCATTCCTTTCAAAGTGGATTCTGCCACGAACACTGACGAGGAAGGTGGAAACACTTACCACGTCCACCGCGAATTTGTACATCCTCACTATTTGCCTGTCAGCAAGTCGTA
The DNA here is from genome assembly GCA_028554795.2 of Sinohyriopsis cumingii. NCBI lineage: Eukaryota > Metazoa > Mollusca > Bivalvia > Unionida > Unionidae > Sinohyriopsis > Sinohyriopsis cumingii. The sequence goes on from CM068833.1 coordinate 6,034,175, forward strand.
TTTGGACACGATCAACATTGCTATAAAAGGAGATTTGGGACAAAATATTCCATTCACCAAAGGAAAAGTCACGGTGAAACTCCATTTTCGAAAACGGTTCTCTCACGACTCGTAAGTCATGTATCCAGTGTACCGAGGGGTTGCTCGACAGCGAGGACACGGTTTAGGAGATATGTTAAAATCGGCCTTTCGTTCGGTGGCCCCAGTGTTGAAACCGATGGTGACACGCGGATTGCACGCCTTGAAAGATGCGGCACTGACGCAAGGCAAAGAATTTCTCCAAAATGTCATCATCGACAAACAAAACCCTAAAGAAGCCTTCATGAGGGCAGGCAAAAATGTCTTGCTGCAAACGGGCAAAGACATTTTGGGTCGCCGAGAAACACCTATAAATGCCCTGCACGCTACCGAGTCAGGCATTCAGCAAGGACAAGGCAGAAAGAGACGACGAAGAAAACACCCTTTCACCAGACTTCAAGCGAGAAAGGCCAAGAAAAGAAGAACCGTTCGAGACTTAGACGTTTTCGATTATTGAGAAAGAACAGAACAAAATGATGCACCGAGAGTCTTGCGCTTGTTCCAAGACGGAACTGGATCTGTTTGCCATGCCCCCCACCATGATGACCATGCAAGAATCCCAGTGGGTGGAATTTCATCCCGTCTCCTCATTGGCCGATTCCGCTCCCATCGAGTTTGAAATCAAGGGACAGCCCGAAGATTACATCGATCTGAATAGCAGTTACTTGTACCTGAAAGTCAAAATTCTAGATAAGACTGGAGGTGCTATAGACGATGAAGCAGTAGCTCCCGTCAACAATTTCATGCATTCCTTGTTCAGTGGAGTGGACTTGTACTTGAATAACAAACTGGTCAGTAGCAGCATGGATACTTACCCTTATCGTGCCTACCTGGAAAATCTCTTGACGTACGGAATAGATGCCAAGAACACTCATCTCAATGCCTGTGTGGTATGGGAAGCTGACGAACCTACCAAGTTTGAAATATTGGAAACTGATGAAAAGAAAGACAACAATGATGGATTTGTAGAACGAAGAAAGAGAATCACGGGAGTCGACATAAGTTTAGAACTGATGGATCGTTTGCATTTGGACATGTGGTTGCAAGAAAAGTATTTGCTGAACGGGGTGGATGTCCGCCTGAGACTGAATCGTAGCAGTGCCGCTTTCCATTTATTAGCTGATAGTGACGGTTACAAAACCAAAATCCTAGAAGCCAGACTCTACGTACGTCGTGTGGAAGTGTTACCTAAAGTAGGTAACGACATCAGTCAGACGTTGAGCAGAACGACTGCCAAGTATCCCATACGACGCGTGGAAGTGAAAACCTTCACCATTCCCAAGGGACAGCGATCCATGATTGAAGATCATCTGTTCCAAGGACAGTTACCCAAACGTTTGATAGTTGGTATCGTCGAGAATACAGCCTTCAACGGAGCCGCCGAAAAAAATCCTTTCTACTTTCAACACTTTGGCGTGTCCAAAATCGACGTCAGTCGCGATGGCAAAACCTTGTGTACCCGACCTTTCGAACCTGACTTTACCAAGAAGAATTACTTGAGATCGTACTTGTCCCTGTACGAAGCCACCGGCCAGTTAGGAACCAACACCAGTCACGGCATTACGTACGAAGATTATGCAGGAGGCTATGCTTTGTGGGCTTTCGATTTCACTCCAGACCAAGGCAGCGACGAGGGACATTTCCACCCTATAAAATCCGGCCAGATTCGTGTGGAAATTCAGTTTAAAGACCGAGACCCTGATGAAACGGTGAACGTCATCCTGTATGCCGAATTCGATAATACGATAGAAATCAACAGTTTGAGAGAAGTCATCCTAGATTACTAGAAACCATGGAAGACTGTTATCCCTCTTTACCTAGTGGAGAAACTTTGGACATGAAATGTGAGGAGACCGTGGAAAAAGAAGAAGTGATCATGATGAAGTCAAGATGACCAGAACAAGAAGCCCATTTAGTCTCCTGTTTTGCCAAACACTTGGTCGAAAAAATGACGGAATTGATCAAGAAAAATTGCTATGGATGTCAAAACGATCATCCCAGTCAAATTCAGCACGATAAATGCCTGATGTTGAGTCAAGAAGAAAAATTGGACGAGTATCTGGACGAAGCTTGGAGTCTCATCTCGAACAAAGACGTGTTGCACCAGTGGTATAAAGACTTGCGTAAACATTCTTGTCCACCATTAACCACTCAAGAGATCCATCGTATCGAAGCTCTCCTGAATCAGAGTGAGGAAACAGAACGAATAACCGTTTATTCGTCAGACATTTTCAAGCAAAAAGTCAGGATCGAATTGACGACTTATTATTACCTGTGAAGAAGAAGAAGAAAAAAAAAACACACACAAATCAATGGATACCTGGGAACTTTATTACCTTTTAAACCACAGTTCGTATACGGCTTCTTGGAATCCTGTCGTCTGTGCTAAAGATGAACTCCCTCATCGCAAACCTCAAGACCATCAAGCTTACGTGATCAACACGGACGACAGTCATCTCCCAGGAACCCACTGGGTAGCCGTCTACTTTCCTCAAGAAGGATGTGTGGAATATTTCGATTCGTACGGATTGCCCCCTTTGGAAGACGATATCATCGACTTTATGAGAAGAAATGCTCAGACCACCCGATTCAATAATGTGAAATTACAAGGCACAGATTCCTTGGTGTGTGGACAATATTGCGTGTATTTTCTGCATCATCGACGCCTGGGCTATTCCTTAGAACATTTAGTGACTCATTTTGATCCTCGTTCTTCTTCAAGAAATGATGTGAAAGTAGATCGATGGTTTTGTGACCATTATGCTTATCTTTTGTCTCAAGCTAGGAAACGTAGTGTCCATCAATGGCCTAATGATTTCCAACAGTGGAAATCACAGTTTCATTCACAACGTTGTCAGCCCTGTTTAAAGTAGATTGTGAATTGACAAAAAAATGTTGGTGATTTGAAAAAATTGTTTGATGTTATAGTGTTGGATTATTGTTAAAAATGTTAGAGTTGTTGTTGGTTAGTGTTAAGTGATTTTTGAATAAAAATGTTGTGTTTTGAAAAAAATGCCTTTGTCTTTTGTTTAGCTATAAGAATGTTGGATTGATGCTCTTTGACTTCTTACTATCCCTCTCATGACACTCACTGTACATTGCGACTCGAAAACCGTGTGGGGGATGTTTTCCTTCACGTCCGCGCTTTGACTTTAAGAACCGGTTTGTTTCCATTCTAACCATCCATTGTCGACTCATCCTCCTAAGAAGATGTGTTCCAAACTAGCTAAGCTCAACGAAGCCTACGTGAATTTGCATAGGGTCAGACACAGTCTGATACCGAAGCCAGAAGAAATAGAGAATGTGAGAATGTTAAAAATCATTGAAGACCTGATAGAAGAGCTTTTCAGAGAAGAAATGAACAGGGAAAAAGAAGAATGGACAGAGAAGTACAGACTTCAGAGACAGCAGCAACAGCAGCAACAACAACAACAGCAGCAACAAGAACCTGAAGCTGACAGAGGCTTTGTCGATTGTCGTATCGACACCAAAGAGTTCTTCTTCTCTTTCCGAAGAAGCAGACCTATCGCCAGAAAGTCTATCCTCAGAGGACATCGCATTCTTAGAAACTAAAAGATTGCCATAGCAAACAAAATAAAACAGCCCTTTTCAGGGCTACCCAATACTCTAGAAAAGAAATAACTATCGATTTGCCAATGTGTGTGTGTGTGTGTGTGTGTGTGTGTGTGTGTGTAGGTAGAGTAGTGTTATTATAAACACTAACTCTTTTTTCATAGTGCGAGGGTATGTGTTTGTGTGTTTGTGTTTGTAACTGCTCACGTAAGTTTGTGTGAATGGTAGATTATGGGTTTCTTTATTGTTTCTTAGCGTATGTGAAGAGTATAGTTTGGGTTTTGTAACCGCTCACGTACGATTGTGTGGATAGTAGATTATGGATTTTGTTTTAATGATTTGCGTGTGTAAATAGTAGATTTGGGGTTTGTTTATTGTTGCTTCACTTATGTGGATAGTATATTATATGAAATGAGAAAAGTGGGGGATGTTTTCTTTCACGTCCGCACGATGTTAGGTCATGATCTAGGTAATATCAATTTTATGTTTTAGGGGATGTTTTCCATCACGTACGCGCTTTCACTATAAGAACCCACAGTATTCGTCGTTCAAACCATTCTACAAAGAAGATGGCTTCTAACCAAATTGACAAAATGCAAACATTGCAAGACGTTTTGGACAATTTAGGAATGATGGAGCAGATGTTAATAAGACTCGTTGAAGACCACTATTCCTATAGTCCCCATCGTGTAAAGATGGAAATTAATAACTTAAGAATGGTAAAGGATACGATAAGTGGTGTAATGAAAGAGATAAAGGAGGAGAAGGAGGATGAAGAGGAAAGGATAAGAATACGCAAATGGAACGAAAAAATTGAAAAAGAAGAAGAAAATGAGAAGAGGAAGAAAGAAGAGGAGGAAGAGAAGAAGAAAGAAGAGGAGGAGAAAAAAAGAAAGAAAAGAAGAGAAAGAGTGTAGGAGAGAAAATAAGAAGTTGGTTGAGAAAAAGAAGAAATTAGAAGCAGAAGAAGAAGAAAAACCAAAGGCCCTTTTCAGGGCCAGCCATATTTCTCGAAAAGAGAATGACTTTATTCAATTGCCTACCCCTTTTTTAAATTAAATTTAAATTTAAATTTTAAAAAAATTAAAAAAAAAAATCCCATGTTCAATTCCCCTTGAGGCTAGAGTGGCCCAGGGTTTTTTCTCCATGTTCAATTCCCCTTGAGGCTAGAGTAGCCCAAGACTATTTCCCATGTTAAATTCCCCTTGAGGCTAGAGTGGCCCACGATTTTTCTCCATGTTAATTTTCCATTGAGGCTAGAGCGGCCCAGGGGTCTCTGTAATGATAATTCCCATTGAGGCTAGGGTGGCCCCATTCACTACTGTCCTATGTCCATATAGAACCGTACAAGAAATAGCTCAAGGAAACGGACCAAGTTATGGAGAAGTATGGGATGTAATTTAGTCCCGTTTATGGAGTTAATACGTTTCTAAGGTAGGATGGAAATTATGACATTAGAAACTTGATAAAATACTGGGGACTAGAAGAGTGCATAGGAATCCAAACATACCGGTACTTACGCCAAGAGTAATTATAGTCAAATTTTTATCTACGTTCGATAAACATAAATGGCACCAAGAAGTGACCTTTGCTAGACAAAAGCCAACTGTCTGGGACAACTTACTAAATTTGGAAGAATGAGGGTTTAAAAACTAGAATCGGGAGCATTCGGTTGACTATGGTCTTTGCGACTAGAGCAACAAAAGGGAAAGGAAACCAATGGAAATTAGACCAAACAAAAAGATAATGAACCTGATTGAATGTAAATGAATATGTTATTGTGTTGTTTTGTCTCACTGCTGAAAATCTTCTTTGGACTCACTTTTAAAACGTGTATTCGAAATGTTTCATTTAGTGTGTGTGTGTGTGTATGTGTGTGTGTGATTAGGATTTTTAACATAGCTTTAACAATTTTTTCAGTCATATCGCTACGATGGCTGCAGTGTGGCAGTGTATAGTGATGTCTAGCACTGGGGCATCATGCCGCAGAGATGTAGCATGATGTCTCACCCAGTCACATTGTCCTGACACCAGGCTGACCAGTCCTTACACTAACCTCTTAATGCTGTGCGCCTGGCGAGGCAGATGACAGATGTTGTTGAAGGGTGTAACACCATTTTTCAGCACACGATAGGCTATACATGGCGGCCAGTATTAATGGTGGAGGAAGAACCCGGGAAAACCCCGGAAAGAACAACCGACCCACGAGACGCTATTGGCAAGCTTTCTCACATACCCACATTGGCTGAATCCGACACTCGAACCGGCGCAGACAGAGGTGAAATGGCAGTGACCACTCAGCCACTTGGGGCCTCAAAGGCAGCTGATGGTACCATTTTTATAAGTCTTTGGTATGACTCGGCCGGGGATCGAACCCAAGACCTCCCGCATCCGAGGCGGACGCTGTAACCAACTAGGCCGCCGGAATAGTCTTTATTTAGCATGAATCAGGATATATATATATATATATATATATATATATATATATATATATATATATATATATATATATATATATATATATATATATATATATATATATATATATATATATATATATATATATATATATATATATATCTTTCCACACTAAAGCACACGAATGTCTTCAGCCCTCTATCATAATGATAAGCACTGCCTTACGCTGAAACTTGACATATTACAGAATATTGGTAATATGATTTGGTTTAATGAGGTGGGTGGGGTGGTATAGCAAAAAATGTACGTATCATTTAAAAGTGACTTTATTAGGCTCTTTGCCACGTTGTGTGTGTGTGTGTGTTTGTGTGTGTGTGTGTGTGTGATTTGGATTTTAAACGTAGCTTTAGCAATTGTTTAGTCATATCGCTACGCTGTAAGTATTTTGGCAGTTTTGAACGATCTGACACTCGGGCATCAAGCTGCATACATGTAGCATCATGTCCCACCCATCCACATTATCGAAACACCAGGCTGACCAGTTCGAACACAAACTTCTCAATGCTGATCGCCATGCGAGGGAGCTGTTAGTACCATTTTTATAATTTGTTTTGTATAACTCATCCAGAGTTCGAACCCACGAACTCCGCATCTGAGGCGAACGCTCTAATCACTTTGGATACGGGGGTTTGCTGAGATAACCAACTAGTTTAAATGATCAACACAGTTTAAAACGCACGTCCCATTTCGAAATTTCGTTTGCTCTAACGTACGTACCCCTTCCTAACGTCATAACATTTGGGGCTTTTGAAAATGTATCCCTTGGCCCCCAGATTGTGCAATTAATATTAATTTATCCACACAAAAAATAAAGAACAAAACTTGAATTTTGCATAAGACCATGGCCTCAACTTCATTGTTTGTAGAAAGCCATCAAGGTGTCGGACTACCTGTGTGCATACCTTTCTAGAATTTCAGCATGTTAAGGAAGACTGTTTTCTTATCTGCAACGTCATCGCAATATTGCCTGTAGTAATTCAAATTTAAAACAAAAATTATAAAACTGAAGTGACAAATCATTTTGAATCATACACATACACACACAATAAAGCGAATCGAACGCCTTTTCAGTAAGTATTTATTTCTCTAGCTATATTTTTTGCCTTAAATTTTACTCTGAAAGAATCCCTACTTCATTAACCTTTTTATTTGGGGAAACTGCAGATGCTTCTGTTACTGGTTTTTATTTCCTTTGCTAACGAACTTCCCAAATAGCAATTAAAACTTTTCACGATGTTGAAACAATTAGGACCGATTTAATTTAAACATATTATATTTCTTTCGTTAGATGAAATAGCAATCAATACGTAGAAACAATTAAACTATCAACCAGAATGCAAGTCATTTGCATATGATGTTTTTATCCTTAATTATACAGTGTACAGGATAATATAAAGAAAGCAGAGGATACACGCATAGGAAAACCTTGTTGCCATGGTAGAACGTTATTGTCTTAAAGTATAAAAATAGAAGTCTGTTCCAATAATAATTCAGCAGAAACTCGATATGAAATAAGAAGTCAAGCGGTGATAAGACCCACATAATGTGTTCCGATCAAGTTTTTCACTTTCATAAATGGTAAATCAAAATGTCATCAAAAACTACTTGGTATTTTTGTCTGTAAGATTTACGTTGGGTCTCAAATCTTGATTTTATTCGAATTTTTAAATAACATGGTAATTTTTCTGATGCACGTGCATATATAACTCAAATAGCCTTGTGTATATCCTGTATTTACATACCACGCTGTTAATCCTAAGCAGATTTTACGATATTTATTTATTCCGTGCTGCCATAAAAAAAATCATTTTAAATTAGGATAAATGAAATCGTAATTGCTCGATTATTGCCGTCAGGTATCCAAAGATAAATTATACGGAGCAATTTAATTAGTCACCATGCCACTTTCCATCATTTCTTGCATTACACGCGTCCATTGCATGCCACACTTACACCTTAAAAAACATACGAACCAAGAGTGCATAACAGTTTGTTTTCCACTATGACTACACCACGGTAAGTACCCCCCCGTCTCTCTTTACATACGTACGTACATACATGCATACATATACAAAAATGGCTCAACCAGCTTTAAAATCAGATGTGGCTATGGTTTAAGAAAATAAGTTAAAACCGTTTAACTAATTCCATTGCATAAAATAACACTAGCAGAGTGTTATTTTGTGACTTAGTAAAATTACGTGTTTTGAACTTATTTTTTTTTTGTTGTCATTTAAGTAGAAGGTGATTAAGTTACATCTACATATAACAACTCTATTTAATATTCAGTGCGCCTATAATTTATTATTCTAAATTAACAAACAGTATATTGATATTTTATTCCTTTTATAGAATTTACACTTTTGGTGTGCAATTCAATAAATAGAACTTTGTCGTTTGCTTGGGAGCAAACCATTGCACCAAAATGGGTAATAAATCAAAGAGGCAGTGAACCAGACTTGCTTGGTGCACTCTAACACCCAAACCTGAAACTGTGAATTAAAGCCATATGTTTTGGGTGCATCTGCACCCAGACCTTAGACACACTGAGCACCAAAGACTATGGTGCATCAAGAATGGTAAACCTTGAACCCAGATTAGGTTCTGTTATCCCCCCCATGAATGAATAAAGAATAAATTAGAAAATATTGAACACCAATAGCTTGCATGACTCAGTACTAACCATGTTAACCCTGCATATAAGAAATAACACGATACACATGAGTATTTTAGTCTTTATTGCTAATTAGTTGCTTGACACACTGCTTTCTCGTGCACTTGTACGCTTCAGCTCTGTACATCTGTATTTAAAAGTACTTTCATTTAGAAAAGCAATTGTAATTACTTGCTGCTTCCTGTTAGTGATAACTTATGTTAACAAGCTTTATGAAGACGTATTTGTGTTCTACTAACAGATTCAGCTTGCACTAACATTACTTTGGGTCATAATATATTGCATTTCATAATGCGGGTGGAGGTGGGGGTGGGGTGGACAAGTGCAACCCTTTCCTGAATGTTTTTTTTTCAACGTGTTGATAACCTTTTATCCATGAAGACCCAATATCTCCATACCTTTATTTAGTTAAAGAAATGTGAATTACTTTAAAAACTGGAATTAGTATTCCTCTTATAACTAGAAGACAAACTTACTTTTACAATACGAAGCATCAAGAGCAAAAACATTGCCATATTGGGAGATGAATATATAGTTAAATTTTCAGGAGATACGAGGAATATATTTTAGCGTGATGTTTTATCTTGGATTTGAAAAATTTAAAAACAATGTACATTGTTAATATAACTTCTCTAGCTCTTCAAGATGTCATTGAGACTTCAAAGTCATTATGTAAAGCATTCCCCCAAACATTCACTGCACGACTGCCATATCTTTAATCTATCTTTAACCAAGAACGTTTTTTCATAGTAATAACCATCTCACTTCTGTCAACCTGGGTTCGAGTCTCGGGTTCAACCATTGTGTTCCCGTGGCTCAGTGGTTCTTACCTGGTTTTTACCAGGTTCTTCCTCCACCAGTTACACTGGCTGCCATATATAGCCTATCTTTCACTGACAAATGGTGAAACCGCTCAGAAAAACAATAACACCATTGTAATAACTTTTGCAGATTAATTTGCACTCGAATGTTCTATCCAATTAAAACATGGTGACAAGAAAATCTCTACTTTATTAGTGAATAATGGTCAAATATATATTCCAAAGAGTTTATAAAATCTCTTAAAATTACAGGTGTTTCAAATTCGTGTTACAGAAAAATACATCTGACGAATTCACCATTCAAACAAAACATGCTAATGATGCCTTTTGAATGGTTGACCTGACACAAAAATGCATTAGGTTATGGATAGTGATAACATCAAATAAACATCAAATACTCTCAGGGATCCAATGGTTTTACTTTCAGATGTAAAGCCATTGTACAAAAATGTAATTCTGTTTCATTCTACTTTTTATCAAGTAGCTCATCTTGCTCATACAAAATTAAAAGAGATATTCCCTAATTAAATAATTAACCGTAATTAATAAAGGCTTCTTTAGAGAATATTACATAGTACAAAAATATATAGTAGTCAAATTGAATGTGAAACAATAGGACCCTTACTGTTTTTCAAACGTATCTAATATGTATTACTTTTCCATATACGCAACATTTGATGTGTGATATAAAGTTTAACGAAAGAAAACAATATGTTATCACTCAAGACAAAAGTGCAATATCTAACTTCTTAATGTAACTGAACTAGATAAAATATTATCCATTCTAATGTGATGTATTTGCAATAATCCTAAAGAAAAAAAAGGACTCTAATATTATGGTAATTAATGATTCAGTCACATTGCCAGTTTGTATTCGAAACAATGAACTGCTTTGATGAAATTAATACGATGGTTAATGTATGAGAGAATACACGTTATTAAATAAATGCGTCTACAACCTATCAACTTTCATACAAATTGTTAAAGTATTTGTTGAGCAATTTCCGCTAAGTGTCAGGAAAACTTCAATGCATCTACAAAATTTGTTCTTATCTGTAGCCATCTAAATGATCTGCAAGTGATTTTTGATAAACTTTAATTATTGCTTAAGAAAAAATATATCTGAAAAAATACGTATCAAAGAAAGGAAACATTCTTGAAAGATTGGACATGAGACTATAAAGCTGTATAGTCGCCATCTGAGGTAAAACAGCTTTTCAGCTTCTAGAATCAATAGACTCACCTATGTTGAATATATATATATATATATATATATATATATATATATATATATATATATATATATATATATATATATATATATATATATTGGAATCCATATCCGTTTATTCACATACAGTTCCGTATGATCTTGGTGACAAAAGGGTTCTAAAAAAGAATATAACCTTTTCCTTGAACTAGTGAAGAACCTTATTAGATCACAAAATGGGTTATTAGATTCAGTCATTCATTTTATTTGTTTTTCAAACAATGCCTCTTTTTGCTGAAACTATATAAACTTGGTTTGGTTTCGTCGGCTTAACACCATTTTTTCAGTATTTTTTAGATTTAGTGTATGACTAACATGAAATTATATAAGAGAATTCATTAAAGGTCATTTTCTAGAATAACACTGTTTCATTTATGGTGACAAAGTCCCAGTTTATCTTTCACTTCAAATGCATGCACTTTTGTATGTCTGCCAATTGAAACAATTGAATGCAACAAAGTTTCTAATCCGGCTGTTTATAGCATTACTGATCTCGGTAAAGCTTCCCTTCTGGGCACCGATGACGTCATACACAAGTACTGAGTAAAACAAAACAATATCAAAATGCTTTAACGGCCTATCTTTCAATGCATGACAAAATGTCATGACAAAATATTGGCAGCTCAAGCGGTTGATATGATATCTGTTGTTTACACACTGAACTAGATTCCTAAAGATTAAATACCGTATACTCTATGGTACAAGACAGCCAACTTCAAAAAATAAAGACTCTAATCTGCTGTCATATAAGTCACTGTCAGATCGGAGTCTATGCTTGATCAACTGTATAATCCTAACTGCATCGACGTTGACCTTTCGGTGCATCATGTGACGGCTTGCTTGGAGCTGGTTCGGAGTTTTATTAGAATATAAACGGTATATCCCAAACTACTTAATATTTGCATTAGCGTTCGCAAGTTCGCAGAATATTTCTCTTGAATATGAACTTTTACCTAATAATTGAAATTGGAGTACTAATGTAGATTATTATGCAATTGCTTAAGTTATTCGTCACATTTAGCGTGCTCCACGCAGATTAGTTTGTGGCAGGGTCGCCTGCGGGTCTGTTATTTGAGGTTGTCACATTTAAAAGGAACGTTCACACGTATACCTATATTTTTAGAAACTGAGATATGCTTAATGAAAAATTCAGGAAGAAATTCAGTTCAATTCGTGATATTTTGTCATGGCACGTATGTCGAGTTGATGATAAGAGGGGCTATATAAACGAATGGTTCCAGCGACATTCAGGTCCATTATTCCAAGCTATATCATCAAAATGAAGAGTGTTATTATCATCGCCGCTCTCATCGGTATATCTTGTCAGATAAGTAGGGCCAACGTAATGACGCGATGAACTGGAATCAAAATAGTTATTCATATAGACGTAGCAAGTTTATATTTTAAAATTTTTAATTTCTGATCATGGTACCTGGTGTCATATGCAAAAGTTATAAAAACATCCCTATTCTTTATTCAGTCGATCTGTTATGAAAGTTCATACATCTGCAATATTACTAAGAACAAGAAACAAATCTATTGAAAATGCTTAAAGCTATGTTAAGTTTCAATGCAGTATTTTAATTTTAATTAGCGGCAACGTAAATGCTTCCAAACCTTTCTCTGATAAATCTCGATTGTTTGGTCAATTTCCAATTATAATCAAGCTATAAAAATAATTAATATAATTAAAAACTTTTAAGACGCAACCATCCACAATATACTCCTTGCAAATGGCATATTGTTTTCGGGAGTGTGAAGTGTGGGTGTGGTCGTGCCATTTAACCCTGGGTCTCCATATTGTTTACCTATATATGTAAATTATAGAATAGTTCGAATTTCCCCCTTGTAGTCTTTGACAAATATAAATAGCAAATAATTGAACAATTCTATACAGATTGATCCCATGGCTTTGCTTTCGTTGCAGATAGTCACCTAATAAGGGCAGGTGCTGATGTACATTTGTTTGGATTCGTTTGTATAACTGAACGCCATTAAACCAATGTGCTGAATTGAATTTTTATTCGCAAAGTCATCTTAATATCGCAAGAGCTCTGTACTAAATGACTTTTTACAAGAAAAATTGAATAGTCACTAAATCATTCTCGATCGAAACAAGCAATCCCCCCGCCCATATCTAATGCATTTCTGTCGACAGTATCTATGTCTCTAGTGATTTTTCGCCCTACCTTTATTCGCAAAGCACCAGGTATTTGCTTCGCTAAACTTCAAGTTCTGAGGGAAAAAAGTGCACAGTTGTTGGAATTCGACTTTGTTGTTTCTGATTTTCCTTCTTTCTGCTAAGATATTTCTTTAACTGCTATTAAACGTTGGAAGATGTTGACATTTTTACGACCCGTTTCATTGAGACGTTGTTTATATTTTACTATACACAAGATAGTGTACAATAAGTTTGTAGACAAATCTACAATTCTGAATGAGAATAAAATCCACTGACATGATACCAAGTACCTTTTTAATTATACAGCGTATAAGGAACTATACAGAAAGAAGCGGATTCAAGAATAAACAAAGCTTAACTGCATTGGTAGATCAATATTTTAAGTGTTAAAAATTAGCAATTTGTTTAATTAATAAACCGTACGTGCTTATATATAGCAACAAAATATGTAAAGCCCATATGAATAAGAAAAGAGGAAACTAGTACAATAATGTTAAGATGGTTAAGTGTTCTATTTCCTTGTGGAGCTACCCGGCGCGAGATCAGTGCACATATATTTTTGCTTCTAAATATATTGTATTGTTTCTATATCAAAATGAAGATGAAAGAAATAATGACGATGTCAAAATGTGGCTAAATCCTATATATTGAAGAAGTTATCTACTGCAATTAAATATAAGAACATTTACTTTAAAAAATAAAGACGATGCAGCTTCATCGAGGGATTTGTTTGGTATTTTTGAATGGATCTTGTGTATACAATCTCTCTAGATGTTGGTGATGAAAAAAGAAATGAAAGAAAGTATTGCGTACTTGCTCTGAAACCGTATGTACAAGAATCAGTTGCAGCGTTTTAAGAATAAATGTTGGTTGGAGAACAAATATATTTTCTGACGTGCCAGTTGTTCTGTGCCTGACTTAACTCCTTGGCAGACCATCTTGTCTACTGACCATATCACGAGAGAATTAATTTGCCCTGGTGGTCCTTCCTTGTTACATAGAGGTCTATACGAATTTGATGTTCTGACAAAACACAAATATTACAATATTAAATGTGAAAACTTAAGTCGGAAATCTTAATTTAAATGAGATTCTACAAACGTCAGATTTATTTTTATTATGCTCGTATATATATATATATATATATATATATATATATATATATATATATATATATATATATATATATATATAGACGATCTTATAAGATAGAACTATGCATAACTTGCAGTTTCAAAACATGTTCCCATGCATATATTAAACTATTTAGTTCAGTTGAAAATTATTTTAAAGTAGCAGAAATGAAATTTTATTTGCATACTGTTTTCAGCCTAAGTTCTATATTAGCTAATATATTAACTCACCCAAATCTGAAAAAATCATTCTTGCCAGCCGAAAAGAAATTTTATGAAACAAATTAATTAATCACAATATTCAAAGCAGCATGGCCTGGATTGACCACTTAACCACTCTGTCGTTTTTTGCGTCTGTTATATGATGTGTTTATATTCCGATCATTGTTTTAGCTTGCATGTTGTGAATTTCTATGATTTTAAATGCAGCAAACAACGCATGCGCCGTCTCACTCGCACGCATCGCATGGCACACATGTAACACACACCACTCATGAACCGAGCGTACATGAACAACTTGTCTTCCACTATGATTCCCTCACAGTAAGTACTCTCTCTCTCTCTCTACATAAACAATAAATACACAAAAGGCTGGTTTGAATCTACTCATGCATGCATATACATACATACATACATACATACATAAATACATACATACATACATGCATACATACATACATACATACATACATACATACACACACATACATACATACACACACACATACATACATGCATGCATACATACATACATACATACATACATATACATACATGTATACATGCATACATACATGCATACATACATAAATACATACATACATGCATGCATGCATGCATACATACATACACACACACACACGCACGCACGCACGCACGCACACACACACACACATACATACATACATACATACATACATACATACATACATACATACATACATACATACATGCACGCACGCACGCACACACATATCCATCCATCCATCCGACCAACCAACCAACCAGCCAGCCAACTAGATAAGAAAAGAGACAGATACCCCTAGCGTACATTTAAGCTAGTAAAATTGAAATTGGTGATCTTACATGAATTCAGGCTTTGTGAAATAAATATACCGCCTACCATTTTCACTATACATTATACATATACATTATATATATATATATATATATATATATATATATATATATATATATATATATATATATATATATATATATATATATATATATATTATTTTATTTAAATATATCTGATTTAATATAGATTAAAAAAAAATAATTGTTTGTTTGTCAGTTTAAATTTTTTTTATTTTTCCTTACATTCTATTGTAATGTAAATTTATTCACTGGAGAGGATATATATCCAGAAAATAGTTTGACCTTGATTGTTCGTTTTAGTAACCACAAGATGTCGACCTGGATCCTGACCTTGATTCAAAGTTAGTAGTAGCAACGTAAATAAGGTCTATTTTTATTTTTAAATGATTGGTTGTTGTCGAGGTCATAATGGGACTACGTGGTTTAAGATGTAAACAGTAATATTAATTAATTTTTAGAGTAAAATTATTGGTTCGTCAGGGTCATGTTAGGCATACGTTATATAAAAACGATCACGTGAGCCCTATTTCGATTTCGCAACTTGGGGATTTTCCAAACTGCAGTTGTGAATACGATATAACCTTTGATTTAGAGAAATAATCTCAATTGGGCTTTTTTTCTTTACACTAGAAAGTGTTGTGTGGTTTGGAGTTATTTCAAATTACTTGTATTCAAAAGGATTAGTTCTTTTTTCCTGGAGATATTTGTGTGTTCATACGAAATTCTTGAGAAAAACATCTTTTATAAAAATTTATTCGGAATTCCAAAACCGGAGTTATATTTCTTGTTTCTACAAAAAACTTTAGACTTCAATACACTACAGGTTACAACATACGTCATCGACTGCCAGCTTGCATTCTTCTACGGGAGTTGAAATCATTAAAACATTTTATTATTAGGACATCTAAAATTTTATTCGTGGACTATTCTTGGATTATTTTTTGATTTAATCCTTAAAACCGTAAGTTCATATTTTTTTCGCAGACCTTTTCCAGGGAAATAAATAAATATATCTTACAAAGTTTGTTGTATTTACTCTTTCTTCCCTTGGGAATGATGTTGATAAGGAAAATATTCCTTTAGCTGACGCATGTATTGGTCAGGCTTTTGATGAGGTTACTTTTATTCCTTGTCTGGACCAATCAGAAGGTATTGATCACAGTGATCCTCTTTTAACGACTCATTCTCTTTATTCTAATCAGGGTGTTAAACGACAATCAATTGTTGTAGAACAGAAAAAAGATCACCAGATCTCCTATTTGTTTCAAAGGGCCGTTAGTGAAACTGAAGCTACTGAAATTCTTGTCTGTTATTTCATTACAAACGGAATTCTTATGAGAAAATGGAGACATCCTGCAGATGATGAATTTTCAGTGAACTATCAAATTGTAAAAACCGTACAGACAGGAAATACTTAGTCTGGTCCATGCAACTCCATTGATTGGCCATTGAGGGATCAAAACAAATTATCACAAATTCTTGACTCAGGTCTATAGGCCGTAAATCAAAAGTGATGTTTATAAATACTGCAAATCTTGTCATACCTGTCAAATGGTAGGGAAACCAAATCAGAAAATACCTAAGGCTCATATACAACCTATACCTGCCTTTGACGAACCATTTAGCATAATTATCGTAGACTGTGTTGGTCTCTTACCTAAGACCTGTTGACCATTGTGTGCGTCAACAGTGTTTGCAATGGCAAATCCTTTGAGGAATATAAAACCGAAAACAATATTAAAGGCTTTGATAAAGTATTTTTTTACTCAATCTGGCCTTCCCAAGTCTGTCCAGTCTAATGAAGGCTCTTATTTCATGCCTGGAATGTTCCAGCAAGTTATGTACGAATTAGGCATCCAACAATTCATTTTCTTGGCCTATCATCCTGAGAGTCAAGGGGCATTAGAAAGATTCAATCAGACTTTGAAAGACATGATTCGATTATAGGGATTTGATACGGGTAACGATTGGGATGAAGGCATTCATTTACAGTTGTTGGCTGTTAGGAAATCGGTTTAAGAATCTTTATGTTTCAGACCTTTTGAACCGGTGTGTAGATACACTGTGCGTGGATCATTGAAGTTATTGAAAGAGAAACTTCTTTCTAATGAAGATTATGAAATTAGTCGTCTTGATTATGTTTCTAATTTTAAATATAAGTTGTTAAGGCTTGTGAGGTCACAAGAGTAAATCTGCATTCTACTCTATCCAGAATGAAGTCAAGATATGATTAAAACTCGAAGCGAAAGAGCTTTCAGCCTGATAATTGAGTCCTCTCTCTCTTTATATAATCACAAAAAACTATTCATGCCAAATAGTATGGTCCCCACCCAGTTGACAGGAACGTAAATGACTTAAATTACATCATAATTACTCCTGGGAGGAGTAAACAAACACAGCTCCGTCACATAAACATACTAAAAGAGTATATCGAAGTAGATAGCCAGGTAAAACTTACAATTAATTTAGTTGTACCTGTCCCACTCACTGAAGATTTAAGTGAAGGAATATCATCGGATTCTACTGATATAGGAGTGACAAATCGTCGGAATGCAGAAATTATAAGAGATCTGGATCAGCAATTTTCACATTGCAAGCGCAAGAAAAAAATTAACTTAAACAAGAACCAAGAAAATTTTCCATGACGTTGAAATTCTAAATTCTATACCTGTGAAACAACATCCGTACAGGATGAACCCTCTCAAACAGGAATACTTGAAAAAAGAAATTCAGTATTTGCTGGAGAATGATTTTATAGAGCCTAGTAAAAGTGACTGGAGTTCACCATGCATACTTGTTCCAAAACCAGAAAAAACATTCCGTACGTGTACTGATTATAAGAAGGTGAACATTGTGACCTAAACAGATTCATTCCTATTACCGAGATTCTATGACTGTATTGATAAGAACGGGAATGCCTAGTATGTTACCAAATTTGACCTTCTGAATGGACTCAGGCAAATTGTATTAACGGAAAGAGCAAAGACAATTTCGGCATTCGTGACTCCAGAAGGACTTTACCAATATAAAGTAATGCCGTTTGGGATGCAAGAGTCACCAAGTACATTTCAACGTCTCATGAATAAGATTACCTCTGGTCTATAATTGTGATGCTTATATCGATGATGCCATCATCTACAATGTCTCATGGAAACAACATTTCGCAACAATTCGGAAATTCTTTGACAGACTCACAGTTGCAAATTTGAAAATTAATTTATGTAAATGTGAGTTCTGCCGTGCTAGTGTAAATTTTCAAGGACATATCGTGGGGCATGGACAAGTTAAACCTATAAATGCTAAAGTCAAGGCTATCTCTGAATTTCCTGTGCATGTAAATACGAAGCATCTAATGAGGTCTTTAGGTATGCCAGATACTATCGAAAATTTTGTTCCAATTGTTCTATAATCGCTGAGTTTTCCGCAGCAAAAGTCCTTTTTTGATTTACTGCATAACAATGTTTGATATATTGATCACCCCCAAGCGTTGTCAACACTTACTATATAAATGCAATTATGAAAAGTCATTTATCACGTTACGTCATAAACATAAATTTGCTTTAATTTATTTCAGTTTCTGTAAATATATTTGTAAACAATTAAATAACCCGGTTTGGGGTTTAGAATTATTGCAGGACATCATATCATGGAAAGGCGTAATGTTTGAGGCATCGGAACGTACGTTAATATCGGTTTTCTCTCTGGCTTTACTGACTTTTGTCATCTGATAAATAACACGTTGTCATGCCCATAACAATACAATTGCTATTGAATATAAATATATATTTTAAACCTTTGGTTTGCATCTGAAGTGCTCCAGGACTTTAAATGTCTCACAAATCCCATTTTATGTTATCACTCATGGAGATCCTCCGTATCTATTTTTACATTATTCCAGGGGGAAAAGCTAAAGCACACTGGTCCGTATCTATTACTACATTACTCCAGGGGGAAATGCCAAAGCACACTGGTCCGTATCTATTACTACGTTACTCCAAGGGGAAATGCCAAAGCACACTGGTCCGTATCTATTACTACATTACTCCAGGGGGAAATGCCAAAGTACACTGGTCCGTATCTATTACTATATTACACCAGGATAAAATGCAAATCACACTGGTCCGTATCTATTACTACATTACTCCAGGGGTATATGCCAAAGCACACTGGTCCGTATCTATCACTACATAACTCCAAGGGGAAATGCAAAAGCACACTGGCCCGTATATATTACTATATTAATCCAGGGGGAAATGCCAAAGCACACTGGCCCGTATCTATTACTACATTACTCCAGGGCGAAATGCCAGAGTACACTGGTCCGTATCTATTAGTGTATTACTCCAGGGGAAAAGCTAGTGTACACTGGTCCGTATCTATCACTACATTACTCCAGGGGGAAATGCCAAAGCACACTGACCCATACCTATTAGTATAGTAATCCAAGGGGAAATGCCAAAGCACAATGGTCTGTAAATATTACTACATTCTTCCAGGAGGAAATGCCAAAGCACACTGGTCCGTATCTATCCCTAGATTACAATGGGGGAAAAGCTGTAGTACACTGGTCCGTATCTATCACCACATTACTCCAATGGGAAATGCCAAAGCACATTGTCCCGTACTTATTACTATATTAATCCAAAGGGAAATGCCAAAGCACACTGGTCCGTATGTATTGATAAATTACTCCAGGGGGAAATGCCAAAGCACACTGGTCCGTATCTATTACTACATTACTCCAAGGGAAAATGCCAAAGTACACTGCTCCGTATCTATCACTAGATTACTTCAGGGGGAAATGCCAAAGCACACTGGTCCGTATCTATCACTAGATTACTCCAGGGGGAAATGCCAAAACACACTGTTCCATACCTATTACTATATTAATCGAAGGGGAAATGCCAAAGCACACTGATCCATATCTATTACTACATTACTCCAGGTGGAAATGCCGAAGCACATAGGTCAGTATCTGTCACTACATTACTCTAGGGGGAAATGCCAAAACACACTGGTCCGTATCTATCACTACATTACATAGTTTTTGTTTTCTTCCGTTAATTTCCGGCCACCGAAAACCTTTTTCAAAAAGGAACTAATTCTCTCTGGTTAAAAAGATAATCACAGACAACCTCCCTATCCCATCTACCCATCTTACCCCAATATTAAATTGTTTATCCTTACCTTTGGTTCAATTTGGATCAAGCACGGATAAATACATTGTAAAAGCATGTAGAGCTGACCTTAGGAACCGAATGCTGACACCAAACATGACGTAATGGTCCAATATACATGTGTTTTACTGATGTTTAAAAAGATAGGAAAATGTGGATTAAACTATTTTAATTTTATCATGAAAGGAAAATGAACATTCCTCAAAGTACACTAGGAGCAGAATATTTTAAAGGAAATGTGCATTTCTTGGGCATTACGCCATAGCATGGGGATTACTCAGAAAGTGTACGGTTCGTGCTAATAAGGCGGAAATATATACTAATTTAAGATTAGTCCATTTAAAAAAAGTCTTATCTATTTTGCACTAACATATTTTTTTTTTAAAAGATAGAAATTTTGTTTATATACACAAATATCTACTACATTGTAATTAAAACAGCACTGGTTCTGAAGTAAAGATACATGTGTGCCAGAAGCACGTGATTGTATAGTCTAAATTATTTATTCTTCCTTACAGCATAAGTTGGTAGTACTCAGCAGCCATAACTGTTACATCTTTACCTTGAGTGACCAGGAGAAAATGGACGTTCACACTGACGCTGGAATGACGCTTTTGGAGGTATCATAAATCGTTATCTTTTTACTAGCGGCCATGGTCATACAAAATAAGAGTTTGACGTGGTTTTGTTTTGCTGATGATAGTTGGAGATTTCGGAACTTTATTTTTAAATAAGTCATGAAGTAAAAGTTTCAGACCATACATACATACATACATACAAAAATACATACGAAAATATATACATACATGCATACATACATACATGCATACATACATACAGGGTTCGAGTCCAAGACTCGGCTAGAGTGGGTACGTGGGAAAGCCTGCCAGTAGCTTCTCGTGGGTCGGTGGTTCTTCCCTGGGTCTTCCAGGGTTCTTCCTCCACCAGTGATACTGGCCGCCATGTATAGCCTATCTTGTGCTGAAAAATGGCGTTAAACCCTAGAGCAACAACAGACATACATACATACATACATACATACATACATGCATACATACATACATATGCGTGGTCTACATTTTTTTATTCTATTGTTTTCTTCAGGCCAAACTCCTACCAATGATAGATTCCACTACCAAAACTGAGGTACAGATGTCCGCCTTGGACCATCACCTTCAGCAACTATGTGGGAAAGGAATTCTGCATTACTACACGTTTCCTTAACTGTAGTTCTTAAATAAATGAATTGAGTAATCGATTAATAATTTTGTTTCGAGATATCTGTTCTTTACACACACACACACACACACACACACACACACACACACACACATATATATATATATATATATATATATATATATATATATATATATATATATATATATATTAGAAACTTTACTACCTTCATCTATCCACCTGTGCTGATAAATACACATGTTCAAATATTGTCCAAAGCATACATACTTGCATGTACTCAAGTGCATACATACACTCACACATAAAACAGCAGAAAAATATATCATGTCAAAACCTTAAATATCGGTTCAAAAGCCAAGATGTCCTATTTAGTTCAATAATATAATGATGAGATTCAAGATGCATGTTTGACTGCCTCGCTATGTACTCAGCATTAAGAGGTTAGTGTTAGGACTGGTTGGCCTGGTGTTAGGATAATGTGACTGGGTGGAACAACATGCTACTTGTCTGTGGCATGGTGCCCCAGAGCTAGACATTATTATCAA
Organism: Sinohyriopsis cumingii; assembly: GCA_028554795.2. Classification (NCBI taxonomy): domain Eukaryota; kingdom Metazoa; phylum Mollusca; class Bivalvia; order Unionida; family Unionidae; genus Sinohyriopsis; species Sinohyriopsis cumingii. Next base: position 6,056,407 of record CM068833.1, read on the forward strand.
CTGACACACTCAAGATATCGTAGCCATATGACGGAAAAATTGTTAAAGCTACTTTAGAAATCCAAATTACACACACACACACACACGATGTATGTTCCCAACAGTTTCGGAAATTTAAAGCACGTAGTAATTAAAAACAAATGACGTAGTATTGCATAATCCTTTTAAATCTCACCCTAGGAAAGAAGTAGACTGTTCCACTAACCCTTGGAGAGAAATAGATTGTTCCTCTAACTCATTGGAACGAAGTAGACTGTTCCACTAACCCTTTTACATGAAAATTCTATAAAAAATCAGCGACCCTGTTCTTGACTAAAAAAGGTAATTTTTTTTGTCGATATTGTTTTATAATTATTTGTTGTTGAAAAATTGCAGAATTCTATATAATTAAATTGTACAGTTTTCAAGATATAAAGACTTTTAATTTAATATGCTATATAGTAAATATTGTCAAGGTGCCCCGCTCGCTTATATTCATTCACCCAAGCAATACCGTCTAGACTCAGTTACATTATTATGCGAGAGGTCGCGGGTTCGATCTCCGACAAAGACATACCAAAAGACATAAAAATTGTACTAATAAATTCCTCGCTTGGTGCTCAGGACAGGTCGGCCTGGGTGTCAAGATAATGCGAATGGGTGAGACATGATACTACATCATCATAAACTGCCACAGTGTAGACATTAAAGCTACTCTAAGCTACTCTAAAATTCCAAATCACACACACACACACACACACACACACACACAGAGGCCTTAAAACGTTCATGATGAGCCTTAAAGACCCAAAACATTCATCAATAAATGTGAACAAATGATTATCAGTTATTAGGTAAAGTGTTCTTATACCCATTTTATAAAGAGTTGTATCTCTTTCAGAAGGGCACACTCTCCCGTTTTGTAAGACATGTACCTAAAATATAAGTACAAGGTTAATACTATAAACCATCGGAACCACATCCAATGAGCCTTGAACGTAAAGGTTAATACTATAAACTATCTGAACCACATCCAATGAGTTTTGAACGTGAAGGTTAATACTATAAACCATCTGAACCACATCCAATGAACTTTGAACGTGAAGGTTAATACTATAAACCACCGGAACCACATCTAATGAGCCTTAAACGGGAAGGTTAATACTATAAACTATCTGAACCACATCCAATGAGCCTTGAACGTGAAGGTTAATACTATAAACCATCTGAACCACATCCAATGAGCCTTGAACTTGAAAGTTAATACTATAAACCACCGGAACCACATCCAATGAGCGTTGAACGTGAAGGTTAATAATATAAACCATCTGAACCACATCCAATGAGCTTTGAACGTGAAGCTTAATACAATAAACTACCGGAACCACATCCAATGAGCCTTGAACGTGAATGTTAATACTATAAACCACCGGAACCACATCCAATGAGCCTTGAACGTACTCAGTTTCTCTGAGAATTTCAGATGAATTTGCTCAAGGTGTATATTTAATTCGGGTCCCGTTCTACTGTTATATTTTATTTTATTTATAATTTTATTTATTTCATTTTAGTAATAATTTTGGAGGTAGGGGTAAGTAGAAAATATTACCAACCCTTGAAGCTACATCGGCGTTATTAGTAATATGTGGCGACTGAGGGTCAGAAATATGGGTTATACAGGAAATCCTATGTTAAATTGTCCCATAGTTTTTACATGAGAGTGACACTTGAGGCTCAAATATGACACTTGGAGTCCAATATGACACTTGGGGTCAAATGAGGCACTTGGGAGTCAAATGTGTGAAGGGTCTAACTGGATAGTTGGGAGTTAAAAGTGTTTCAGTGTCAAAAGTGGTACTTGGAGGTCAAAATTGTTTACAGAGTCGAATCGGAAAGATAATGTGAGTTTGATTAACAAACACGCACATAGACACACACACATACACACACACAAACACACACACACAGACAAGACATACATTAGTGGTTAAGTTTAAGTATTTGTCACAATAGTCAAACAAACAAACAAGCACACTGACGCACAAAACACATATGTAAAACATAAATATTTATGACATTATATATTTTTCCTCTCTTATAAGAATACAAGATTAGTTTTAAAGTTTTCCTCTTATTTATCCTTTAAAGTACTGATCTGTTAACTGTTATACACATGACTACCCATATTCATCATATCAGGTATTGATCTGTTAACTGTTATACACATGAATACCCATATTCATTATATCAGGTATTGATCTGTTAACTGTTATACACATAAATGCCCATATTCATCATTTTAGGTATTGATCTGTTAACTGTTATACACATGAATACCCGTATTCATCCTTTCAGGTATTGATCTGTTAATTGTTATACAAATGAAAACTCATTAAGCGTAAGCTCTGTAGTGTTTTCTGTCAGGCTCCTAGCATAATAGAAGATTAAATGTTCTTGTTCTGATTATCTCGACAACATGCCTGTCTCTTTATCTTTCTCTTCTGTATTTGTTTCTTGTTTTGGTTCAAAAACAACTTCGTCACCGATCTCCAAAGACTCTCCGTGTTCCAAAAGATGGCTCGTATTCTTCAGTAGATCTTTTTAGTATGGAATCATTTCTCTTAAGCTGTTGATTTCAATAGTATTCTCAAATTCTCCAAGATACAATTCTCTGTCTTGGCTAGAGTTTCTGTAAACTTAAGTTCCAAACGCTGTTGGCCGGATTTTATAGGTTGAAAATGCCCCTTCTCGCTTGCTTCGTCAGAAGTGAAATCAAAGACCCACAAAGCATATCGTCGTGCTTAATCTTCGTACGAAATGATGTGGCTGCTGTTGGTAACTGTCCCGTGGCTTCATGCAGGTACAAATAAAATTTCAAGTAGGGCAGAGGGGGTGGGGGTGGGGCAAAACGCCTCCATGGGGTAAAACGCCCCAAGCCCTCTTGACGCACCTGCGCTAGAATATGGCCTGGTCTTTATACAGCAAGACTGGCCAGGTTACACAGGCCTTGTGAATGGCGGCCATTGTTGGAAGCATCCGCACGCATGGTTTTTATGCAAGAATATTACTTTTTTGGCATCTTCCTGTAAAAGTGTTCCATCCATTTGTTTGCAGTATTTTTGACTGAAACTACCTAAAGAAAACAGGGTATGTATGTTTTTAAACAACATAGTATAGAAATGCATTATGTATAATATTTCATGATTCGCAGCAGTTGTTAATTCCGCCTATTGTTAAATTGTCAATGGTGTACGATAGGGGAAAACTGCCCCCTAAGGGGGCGAGTTGCTCCATAACTGTTAAAATGTTGTACACTTTTTAACTAACCGTTCATACGTCTGAAATTATTCTATAATATTCTGCAGATGGTGCGAACTTACAGAAGGAAAACTGATCGAGGAAATTATGGGACACTAGCTCTAAAAGCGGCTCTTGAAGCAATTCATTCTGGAATTTCACTGAAAGCAGCTGCCAGGAATTATGAAATTTCAGCTAAAACTTTGCTTAGACATATAGATTTGAAAGTTTCTCAACCTGGAGTGTCAAAACTGTAAAGTAAGACTAATGTTTTCAAGTCTGCTTATGGGTTACTTCTAGTTGAGCGCATCCAGTCCATGGAAAAGGCATTATTTGGACTTAATACAGTTGACGTACGGCTTTTGGCATACGACGTAGCGGTTCATCTGAATATTAAAAAACATCAATTTCAAGGCAATGCAGCAGGTATTGCTTGGCTGAAAGCTTTATGAAAAGTCATCCAAATCTAGCCATCAGAGCTCTAGAGGCAGCCAGTGTCACCAGAGCCGTGGGCTTTAACTGGCCACAGGTAGTTAATTTTTACCAAGTATGTAAGGAATCTCTTGACGCAACACTTGCTGATGGTCTCAGAATATGGAACATGGATGAAACGGGCATTATAACTGTCCACAAGCCAGTAAACATCATTGCTTCAAAAGGTGTTAGATCAGTTGGTAAAGGTACAAGCGGTGAAAGTGGTCAAACTATTACTGTAATATGTGCCATGAATGTGACCGGTACCTTTGCATCGCCAGCATTTATCTACCCACGTAAACGAATGGTTCCATCACTGATGAATGGCGCACCAGCCGGATCACTAGGCTTGTGTAGCCCAAATGGGTGGACAGTCATATTTTCTTGCAATGGCTGGAATATTTCACTTCTTTTGTGAAATCAACGAAGGATTAGTAAGGTTATGATCATTTCTGACAATGCAAAAACATTGACTGAACCAAGCAAAACGGTTGAATTTCTGCCACTGTGGATGGGTCGGGTAATCCAGAGACAGACCAAACAATTTATACTCAGTCACCTAATAATCAACAAACACATCACTCTGCCATCACCGTCGAGGAGACAGGTAATCGGAAAATGTTTGACGAAACTATTCTTGCTGGAAGAACGGAATGTGTTACCTTGGGGGTATCTGATAACGAATGCAAAAGTGCCGACGATTCAGTATTTATGAACATATTGCTTAGACTTTCGCCAAAGCCTAGAATATACAGTCAGCGCACAAGAAAGCGAAAGGCAGAATCAGCCATGAACTTAACATCATCACCATATAAATAGATGCTTATTGAAGAGCAAAGAAAGACGACAACAAATACAAAAGGCAAATGTTATAGGACTGTACAGGCAAGCGGGAGCAAACGGAATGAAACCAAAGTTAAAAAAAAAAACAGAAAGAAATGTAGACGAAAAAGAAGCAGACATGTAGAGAGGACACAAAATAGGTAGAAAACCATCTAAGATTATGAAGACAACTTGTATAGAAGACCATAAAAAGGGAAAAAAGGCTTCGGGTCCAAAGTCAGTTGCTAAACATGATCTTGCCTTGTCAGCAAACACAGCATATAATAAAGACAACATCTGTGGAAACTGCAAATCTTAATATGGAGGAAGTGATGATCCCTTAATAGAAGATTCCGGTCGCAGTGCAAGAAATGTTCCAGGTGGTGCCATGAATCATATGGCTCCACCGTCAATATGCAATTTTTCTGTGCTAAGTGTGAGTAATAAAGAATTTTCCAGGAGCATTCACTACTGTTGGGCTTTGTCTTTTTCTTCATTAGTTATGGAAATTAGGGGCTATTTAGATTTGAGCATTGTTATAGCTGCCTGCTTATCCGCATTGTTGTGCTAATTTGCATGATGTGTGTAGTTTTAGCATATTTGCCATATATAAAATGTCCATATAGGAATAATCCTTTATTTTACAGTTCAATAGTATCTCTGTAGTTTTGCAGACGTTTACATATGTCGAATGCATTGTGGGGCAAAATGCACTGGAGGAGGCTTATTGCCCCACCATAGGGATTTGGATAGTGGTCTCCTTTGAAGGCTTCATCGCTGACGATGACGATGACTAAACGTTTGCGGAACTGTCCCTGAAAAAGATAACCTTCGATCTTGAATCGGAAGCCAGAGACACTGGTAAATGTTTTCATATCTACTAGTCGTATCGGATTCTTGGCTGTCGTTCTGCTTAAAGTGTAATGGATGGTGTTTCCCTCTTTGAATAACAATTCGACTTGATGCTTCTTCGATGATAGTGTTTTAATGGCTAGCATGAGTCATCAAATGGAAAACTGTACTGTTTCAATTCAGTCTTAGTCCGACATCCACTTTGATTTATAAACTGCCCCTTTGTTAGATTTTGATTCGACGATACTGAAATCTTGCATTCTGAGGATCTGTGTCATTTGTCTTCTCCAGTGTGTCAGGTTTCCATACCACGGAAGCATCCAGGTGTGTGTTAATGACTTATTTCCCGTACGTCAAGAGATTTTCTAGGTACGCTTGGTGAAGTTAAGTATCAATGTTACTGCTGACCAGTTTGGTATACAGGTACAGATCAACTTCGCATAACAATGAATACATAAAATTATTGACGGCAGCCACTCTGTTGTCAAATTGTGAAAAACTCTTTGACTTTCAGTTACAAGTAACTGTTATTTAGATCGATGTAATCTTCAAGTCTTTCATTTGATTTAGAATTAAACATGAATCGTGGTAGTCAAAGACGACCGAGGATGAAATTCTACCGATTGGGAAACTCCTATCGTCATCTTGGTAGAAGGAATGGAAAACAGATCCAGTTCTGACATGAAACAATCAGAACAATCTAGGTATGTTTTAAAATCAAATACGTCTAATTCTATTGCTGTCTTTCTCTTAGTCTTTGTCTCAACATGTTGACAAGCTATGACGGGTTTTCAACCTCTCTTTCTGCCACATCCGTGCTGTAACTTGATAGAGGAATAATTGCCTTGGTCAGCAGCTTGCGTTGCATTTATAGGAGTCTCTCTGTGAGCCTAAAGGCGTTTTACAGTTAGAAATAACGCATTTTGTCTACTCACACAAAGGTTTCTTGCGGTTTTCTTTGTTGATAATAACAGTTTTGAGAAATTCATTTCCTTGTGCCAAAGCGACATCTTTCAAAACGTGCAATGTTCGAGCCACCATCTGTTTTAATATGAGGTCCTCTGTATGGAAAGCAGCTTTAAGCATATCTCCTAAACACATGATACGTGATTTACAAGTCGCTAGAGAATCGTTTTTGAAAATTAGTTTCAAAGTGACCTTTCCTTTTGAGAATGGAATATTTTGTTCCAGGTACCATTGCTGACACTGTCCAAATACGACATACGGACAGGCAAGTAGTGAATGTGTACAGTAACGGTACGGTTGTATTTCCCACCGCGTTCTACTCCACTACATCGGAGTACACAAACATCAAATTCATTCCTTATTTCCACTAGATACCTTGACAAAAATACTTGAAGAATTGCGCGTTGATCTGGATTTATTTCTTGTCAGCCATACTAGAGATTCAATCCAAAATACAGGACAAAAGGTTATCGATAGGGTTTGGACATTCTTAACATGCACGTGCAGACGATAAGAAACATCACTAAATCTTGACAAGTTTATTATGTTTTTCCCTTGTGTTGCCAAGTTGTTCGTCGAACATAGAGGCAATCACTTCCACCATATATCTAGCATTAATAATATCCTACGTGAATGTGTAGATCATAAGCAAGCAACTGAAGATTTGCACGTGATGGAATTTTGAGTTCGCAAGCAAGAGGATAGTGTTTGTCCAACTTGTCTTGCACTTGTTCGTTCAGGATTTCGACCACGAAAGTGTTTTGATGTTCAATGATGATCAGGGCTTCTGCAGGGCGTCTACCAAAGAGACTTCTCAATGCGCCTCTTGATTAAATTAGATGGCCTGGGGCAAATTGATCGTGAAACAGAATAAGGTGTCGTTGATAAACAGATCCATTAACTGTCACTGGGTACATTTAAATGAAATTGGTTATTCATATTTCGATTGTTCTGCTTTCTAGCGAATCGCTCGATGGCAAAGAAGTTTCTAAAATGTTCCAAAAAAGGTCTAGAGTTGCTGTGGTTCTGTAGGTTCTGTAGATGACTGGCCAAAAGGCAGTCGAAGGCTGAAAACTCTGCGATATCATTTCCAATGCACGTTTACTTCTTTGACTCCGCGTTTGTCTATTTTATATGTTCTTAGATCGAGAATATTTTCGATATCGTACCTTTTTAATTAACTCATTGTAACTCCCGCAAGTACAAAGTCCCTTTGAAAACTTTACTGTTCTAGTCTTCCGATTTAAAAAAGTGAGGATGGAGGTCACGCACTTGTCGAGATACACGAAACAACGCAGTGGTCCAGTTAGGTAAATAACCTTTGTCCCAGTGCGTTTCGTTTTTGCAATGCGCACCAAATCTCATGTCGTTTTCAGCCCACGTTTATTGGAGGCAGAATTGGATGTCCCAAACACGAGATAAATCACGTCCATGTCGTCGTCGGGGTTGACTTCTTCGAGGATGAATCCTACACTAAGATATGAAAATTGATTAAAAACTCGGCCCTGACGTGGTTATAAATCGATGTTCTTTTTAAGTGTATTGAAAACTAACTTTCGTTTCGGGATATTCGATGGTGAACAAAATGAATGTGATTTATTTAATTGGTTTTGTAATGATTGGTTCAGAAATTATGTGCCTTCTTCTGCTAGCCATCGAAGAGGGTGGCTACTTTTTTGTTTGAGCAACACTTTAAAAGCTCGTTCCAACTCGGAACTCATTTGGCATGCCAATGACACGACCCAAGCGAATTTGGATAAAACGTCGAAAACAAGAAAACAAGTATTTGTAACCGCGATTGAACGTGTCCAACTTAGAAACATCGGGTAAATCAGTTTAACAGTGATGATCGATACCCTGTACTTTGATTTGATTTCCGGACAATTTTCGTCGAATGGGTTTATTTAACAGTGTAGGTTGCATGTTCTTGTAATCATCGTCACACCCGGGGTTAAAGTAATATTTTGAATTTGGCTTTGACGGCACGATACAAGTTTCTGAACACCTGCGTAATCGGCAGATTGTATCAAACGCAAGCTAAAAAGATTATCCATGAGGACTTTCTTCAAAAAGTGACCTACTGTTTACAAATGCTACTCTTGGGTTGATGGGGTTTGGAGACTGCTTGACTTGTCCGACGGGCCACATGAGTAGGAGGCGAGGTGGTGGTGGTATAAGGGTCACTTTTTTCTTTGCTTTAAATGTTTAATTTAGGGCGTCCCTGCTTTCTTTTGTACTTCTGCTAAAGACGGGGTCAGCATCGTCTGTTTGACCCAAGCTTTAATTTGTTCTCGTTGGGGAGATGAGAAAGGGTCAACAAGAACGTTGCAATTTTAGTAGGTAAGGGAGCCGACGCAGTTTTAAACGCGTTTTGTGTTCCCTCTTCTTCTTCTCTCATCCGTGTAGCCGCGTCTATCCCGGTGACTGGAGTTGGTTTGCTTTTCATTATCGCCCTGAAATGTTTCAGAGTCGGTTTAGTTGTTCGTGTAAAACTTTCTGGTGAAATAGACGAGTGTGTGTTTGTGTTTGTGATTTGGATTTTGAACGTAGCTTTAACAGTTTTTTTGTCATATCGCTATGGCGTCTGAAGTGTGACATTTTATAGTGATGTCTAGCACTTGGGCATCATGCCTCAGACATGTATTATGATGTCCCACCCAGTTACACTATCCTGACACCGGCCTGACCAGATCGATATAACACTAACCTCTTAATGCTGAGCTCCAAGGGAGGCAGCTATTAGCACCATTTTTATAAGTCTTTGAAATGACTTTGGGGATCGAACCAACGACCTCCCGCATCCGGGGCGGACGCTTTCATCTCTAGGCCACTGGAGCAGATGAAAAAGACGAAGACGTTGCAAAACTTGTCTGTACTGTTGTGGGTTTTCTGTTTCTGACTTTTCGGTGCGATCAATCAATGCTTGTAATTCTTGTTGTAACTGTGCCATTGTGGTAAGAATAGGATCGGAATGTAAATGAGATGCCAAAATTGGAATTTCATTCATTGTTTGTAGGGTACTAAATAAATTATTCCTGGCATACCCCGGTGCATCGCTTCAGTTTTCCATGGCCAAACGACGTTGAGAGGGTGATGTTAGCACTGCACCACTATGCGTATTAACTTCAACAGCGAAGTCACCGGCAAGGGCGGAAGGTCTCTACAGATCAACGGCTAAGTATTCGGGACTAGGGCGCACCAAATGTATTAGTGGATTGCGGCTGTGGTTGACCAGCTATGATTAGAAATAGCAGGGAAGGCAGATCTCTTCAGCCATGGTTAGCCATCTGGCTAGGAGAGGAAACCTCCGATATAAAACCTACGGCCTAAGGACCTTGCTGTCACCGTCCTGGCTTGCTGAACCATGGCAGATGAACCCCAGGTTTAAAGGGTGGGGCCAGTTTGCGCAGACTGCACTCCACCTAAAATCTCCATTGCGCAGGCATGAAGGAACTGTCTACTGTTTATGTTCGACTCTATCAAGCCCTACAGCGATGGGAAAGAGACGAAAACGGCAGGTGAAAGATGTCACAATCACAATCCTGCATGCAGGCGACTCAGGCCTTTGGCCCTCTGGGCTGATCCGGATACGACACCATCACCCGGCAGCAGTCTGAGCGATCAATCAGACTTGTCTAGGGACAGCACTGTTTGATAGAGAGGGACCTAGAAAACGTGGCCTAACCAAAGCTCGTCTCACCCCCCCCCCCTTGGCCTGCCGAAGCCAACGGGCATCTTCCAACGCGGTCGAAACTTAACAGAAAAGCAAGGCACGCCCCACCTGATTCACATCGTGGCAAAAGACTAATGTTGGCTTGTTGGAATATCAGAACAATGCTAGACTCAACCGACTGCAACAGACCATAACGCCACTCTGCCTTAATCGCATACGAACTCTCTCGCCTATCTGTTGAAATTCCTGCACTTAGCGAAGTCCGCCTTTCAGAGGAGGGACGTTTGAGAGAATTTGGCGCTGGATATACCCTGTACTGGTCAGGAAAACCAAAAAACTGAAAAATGACTTTCAGGAGTCGGTTTCATGGTCAAGGACTCAATCCTACTGGTCACAACGACCGCATCATGTCCATGCGTCTCCTCTTCAGTGTATATGTTCCAACACTCCAAGCACATCCTTCTGGAAAGGATAAATTCTACTCTGATCTGCGTGTACTTATCAAGAGCGTCCCAGAGAGCGACAAAATAATCATCCTCAGAGATTTCAATGCCAGAGTGGGCCGAGACTCTGAAGCCTGCAAAGCCGTCCTTGGGCAAAATATGGCGTGGGAAGCTGCAATGACAATGGGCGCCGGCTTCTTGAATTTTGCGCAGAATTACAGCTCACCATCATAAACACCGTATTTCAGCAGAAAGACAGCTGAAAACTACACGGATGCATCCAAGATCAAAACACTGGCACCTAATCGATTACATCACAGTACACCAGAGGGACTTAAAAGATGTCCTTCATACCAGAGTAATGCCCAGTGCAGAGTGTCACACGGAACATCGTCTTGTCCGATGCAAGCTCGACTTCCATATGAAGCCCAGGCCCAGACAACAATGAGGTACCCCGAAAAGAAAGCTTCAGATCACAAACATGTTGTCTGAAGACGTCAAAGCAGATTTTTAAGAGAGCCTGCAGTCTAGACTTGAAGAGCATAACTTTCCGTCAGATTTTCCACCGGAAGAGATATGGAATCACATCAAAGCTGCCATTCTGCCAACCTCAGAAGAAATCCTTGGATTCACCACTAAGAAAAACAAAGACTCGTTTAATGAAAACAAACAAGAAATCCAAGAACTACTTGCCAAAAAGCCCATCTCGCACAACCATCTTGTCTACAGAAGAAAGCAGCCTTCCGCCTCATCTGCAGCTCCATCCGGTGCAGTTTCCGAGACATACAAAATTAATAGTTGACAAAGCTTGCAGAAAGATCGCAGCCGTACGCTGACACTCTTGACTACAAGGAGTTATATGAAGTGCTGAAATCAGTGTATGGTCCTTCCTTCCTAATACACAGCCCCCTACGGAGTGGAGATGGCAAAGAGCTACTCACTGACAGGAAATCTATTCTGAACCGCTGGTCAGAGCACTTCCACTCCCTCTTCAGCACTAGTCGAACAGTCCAGGAGGCAGCTATTGATCGCATCCCACAACAGCCACCCAAAATGGAACTTGATGCAAGAGACTGTTACAGCCATAGTACAGCTGAAGTCAGGAAAGGCTGCAGGAAAAGATGGTATCCCACCAGAAATATAGACGGTATGAAGCATAGCATTGCACACCAAACTCCACGAGTTCTTCGTTTGCTGCTTGGTGCAAGGGAAACTTTCACAAGACCTCCGAGATGCAGTCATCATCACCTTGTACAAAAATAAGGGGGAAAAGTATGACTGCTCAAACTAACGTGGGATAACTGTGCTCTCCATTGCAGGCAAACTCGTTGCTAGGGTGTTGCTAAACAGACTGATGCACGCCATTGCAAGAGAACATGCTCCAGAGAGTCAATGTAGCTTCAGAGCCAATAGGGGCACAACAGACATGGTGTTTGTTCTAAGATAGATCCAGGAAAAATGCCGAGAACAAAGCAAAGGACTGTACATCACATTGGTAGACCTGCCGAAGGCATTTGATACGGTGAGCAGAACTGGACTGTGGAAAATTCATGAAAAGATTGGCTGTCCTCCAAAATTCCTTACCATGGTAATCCAACTATATGAAATTCAGCTTGGTCACGTCAGAAGAAAAAAAAAACGACCTGTCACAGACCTTCCCCATTACAAATGGCATGAAACAGGGCTGCGCTTTACCCCCACCCCCACTGTTCTCAATCTTCTTCAGCATGATGCTCCAAAAACCAACAGAAGCTGGCTGTGAAAGCTGGCGACGTTCAGTACACCAGGCTTCTGACGCTTTTGAACAAAACGAACAGGCCATCTTAGAGGACAACCTATGGCGAAAACAAATCCGGAAACCATCGGCAACATCCACTATAACCCAGAGATTCACCTGCAGCCTCTGTGGACGGACGTGCCTGTCGCGTATAGGGCTCGTCAGCCACCAGCGCGCGTACAATAGACATGGACAACCCATTCCTAATCTTCGCAAGCGAAGTCATACCAACATCGGGTGTTGGGTAGTATAGGTGTGTTTGGATGGTATGTTTCCTTCATTTTCACAATACCCCTATCTTGTTATAGTTTTTTAAATTGTGTGTATGGATATTGGATAGTATAGGTGTGTTTGGATGGCAGATTTCCTTCATTTACACAATACCTCTATCTTCTTATAGTCATTTGGATTGTGTGTACGGTGTATTGGATATAATAGGTGTGTTTCGACGGTATATTTCCTTTATTTACACAATGCCTCTATCTTCTTATAGTCTTTTCGATTGTGTGTACGGTGTATTTTTCAGTCATATAGCTTCGATGTCTGCAGTGTGGCAATTTATATTGATGTCTAGCACTAGGACATCATGCCGCAGACATGTAGCACGATGTCCCACCCAGTCGCATTATCCTGACACCAGGCCAACTGGTCCTAACACTAACCTCTTAATGCTGTGCGACAAGCGAGACAGCTAATTGAACCAGTTTCTGTAAAGTAATAAATAAACTTAAATAACAGTCTAGTTTTTTGTTATAATTTATCCTGGTAGGCCATCTAGACAACCAGCTACTTTAAATCATATCCATGATTTAGAAACAAGAATATACAACCACTTAATCGAGCAAACAGCTGCTGGAGCAAAGCGGGAAAATGATAACAAAAATGAATGAATACACAAACAAAATAAACGACTAGATTCGAAAAGAGACCAAAAGGAATATATGTTATTCGACAAAGAAACACGAATGTGCCAGAGGAAGATCAAAATGAAAATCTGGTGATATTCAAAATAAAAAAACTATACGAGGTAAAGTTTATCAAAACAAGCAACTACTGTTACATTCATTCAGAGACGACAAAGGTTATAATGGTGGTGTCATTTTGTTTATGATCAAGGGTTAAATAGCAGAATGTGATTTTCACATTCCTCCTCGATGGAAATATGACATTTGAAGAATTGATGGTGTAAGCTATCATGTATCTGACCGAGGCTTTGACATTCGACCCACGACTGGGTCACATACGGTCGAATGCTACCGACGACTGGGTCACATATGGTCGAATGCTACCCACGACTGGGTCACATACGGTCGAATGCTACCGACGACTGGGTCACATACGGTCGAATGCTACCCACGACTGGGTCACATACGGTCGAAGGCTACCCACGACTGGGTCACATACGGTCGAATGCTACCCACGACTGGGTCACATACGGTCGAAGGCTACCGACGACTGGGTCACATACGGTCGAAGGCTACCCACGACTGGGTCAGATATCGTCGAATGCTACCCACGACTGGGTCACATACGGTCGAAGGCTACCCACAACTGGGTCACATACGGTCGAAGGCTACCCACGACTGGGTCAGATATCGTCGAATGCTACCCACGACTGGGTCACATACGGTCGAAGGCTACCCACGACTGGGTCATATATACGGTCGAATGCTACCCACTACTGGGTCAATATGGTCGAATGCTACCCACGACTTGTTCAGATACGGTCGAAAGCTACCCACGACTGGAGTCAGATACGGTCGAAGGCTACCCACGTCTGGGTCAGACATGGTCGAATGCTACACACGACTTGGTCAGATACGGTAGAATGCTATATAACTTGACTAAATTCGCAAAGTGGTAATGATCTAGTGATGGTGGGCGGTATTATAACAAAATGCAATTCTTTGTTCTATGAATTATGATTACTTATTTCGAATAATAAGACATATGGCCTGCACTAAATCTCATCTTAAAATGAAGAAATTGACACGGAAAGTTAGAGAAGACTTAATATATCCGCAAAATGTTATCAAAGTGGCTGAGACTAATATTAACCATAATTTATGAAACTGACACGGAATTCAACAGATTCTAAAATAGCCCCTTACTGATAAATTTGGAATAGCAAAGATTTTAAAGGATAACTCAAATTTCTAAACTGAGTTAGAATTTAGAGGAGAATAACAGAATCCCAGATATTAAAGAAGCATAATAAGTAAATACAAAGTTGTCATAAAAATATGAAAATAAAAAAATGAAAAATGAAAACACATTCAAACAGGAAATAGAATAAAAAATGTTTAAACATGCATCAAAAGATACAGAAAACATTTGAAGCTTATGAAATACATGGAAAAATATAATCAATGTAAAGAAATATACAATTTGTAAAAAATTATATTGTCAATTGTTTTTAAACCTGCTGTAATTTTAAAAGTTTTATTATATTATATATCAATATCAAATTTATTCACATGTTGAAAAAAAAATGTTTTGACAATGTACTCGGAACTTTTCAGGTCTCGTCTGTTTGTACTTATGATAGACTTGTTGCCTTCTTTTATTATTAGTATTAATATTAGTATTCTTGATGATTTTGTTGGTGTTATTGCAGTATTTATTGGTGGCCAAACTCTTCAGCTTTTTTGTATAGACATTTTACATTTGTCTGTCTGTCTGCTAGTCCTTTCTTATCATCTTTTTATACGCTACTTGGTAGAAATTGGTACAAACGCTGTCCTTGGGAAAGACAGCAACCTCGCATTCACAGTATCATACAGCCAATAGTGCATTAAAAGGGCCGTTAAGCTCCACCAATGCCATATGTACATTATGTGTAGAGTTTCATTCATAAATGAAGGCATATTGCCAAGTCAACGACTATTTCAGTCAAAGTAGGCAACACGTTATTCGTTGTTGTTATTATTTTTATAGGGTTAACGCCATTTTTCAGTACAGGATAGACTATAAGTGGCGGCCAGTATAAATTGTGGAGGAAGAGAAAGGGAGATCCCCGGAAAGAACAAACGATCCACGAGAAGCTACTGGCAAGCTTTCTCACATACCAACATTGGCCAAGCATGAGACTCGAACCCTCGGCCACTCGGAGACGCCAACAAGTTTTTTGTATATAGGTCATTCTAATGTCGTGGAATTTACCTTGAAGCAAAAACTATTGGATTATGAACTGTGATTCATCAGTGGTATTATCACGTTAGCACATAAGCACATTAGAACCTTCATTCGGAATACCATTAGCATTTCCGGATTAAGGCGAATTTGATAGTACAACTAAGTATATAATTCTAGGAATTCATACACTGTAAGTTATGTTTAATTCATTCACCTTCATTTGGCAAAAACACGATTCTTTCAGGTAGAGTTTGAATCTTGTCATCGCTCTATCACAATTCATGGTTTATTCCAACTGTGGTCCATTATGTCTGAAGTGTTCCATTAACAGTCTGTAATTTTCATTTCAGCGGCTAAGTGATCTACGGGCTAGAAAAAGTTTTGCATTTCCGTAATAGTCCACGCTTTTACCCACCAGTTACATCTTTTGAAGTGATTTAGAGAATTAAGGTCTCTAAATCGTCCGGGCGATATATTTCCGTCAGTTTCCTTAGAAGTGCATCAAAACGACCATATTTCACTTTCTACATATTACCTGATCTTAACTTTCCTATTTCCCATCCATGCGACAGAGAAATATAGCTGTTTCGCTAGCTTACTTTTCTTTTCTCAGTCTAGTCATCTCAGACAAGTCGTCTCAGGCAAGGTATCCACCCGCTCAGAGCTACTTTAAAAAAAGAACCCATTGTTGTCTTCTGCTGTGCCTGACGTATTTGTTCTAAAATCAAACAACAACAACAAATATATAACAAAAACGTAGTAACTTAAGGTAAATCCATCTTTTAGAACACAACATACAAAACATACGAACTTTTTTTTTGGTATTATGCTAGTTCGTTCCACACAACATGTTCATTTGTATTATAGACGCAGGCCTAACTCAATACATTTTCAGGTCAGGGTCATTAAGTGGAGATAAAGCTACGTAACTAGTTTTAAATACTTCGTGTGAAACGAATTATATACTGTTAGCTACATTTAATGACGTTGACCAAAAAATGACTGTGCTACATATAGGAAAACATTCTCAATACTGTGTGAAATGAAGTGATAGAAAGCACTGATTCATGCACATAGACTATAGACCTATACACTTCATAGCCTCCCAACTCTCTTAACAACTACAGAAAGCTTAGTAACAGCCAGAAAATGTGTTATGTCAAACATGCTTTATTCAAATTTTATCAAGCATCTCCATTGTGCCCCAGCTGAATCAAAAATATACCTACAGTATTTAATAACAAATAATGCACTTACCAGCCAGAAGGAATCATTTATCCATCAACACTTTAATCCATAAGCGAATTTCACTGTAGCACTTGCCATATTTCAAACACAGAAAAATAAATTTTCAAAGAATCCGTGAACTTGAAAGTTTAACACATGATTATCCACCAGGGTCAGTATTTGTAGGGTCTTTTATACACGGGGTAATTTTGCAATCAATCTCAGTACTAACACAAGTATGTCAAAAACAGTTTTACCTCCTCAAAAGAAAAGGAGTTATATACCTTAGTGACACAGATCACTAATTACCCGTGAATAACCCAAGCACGGACACTCATGCTACATGTAACGTTTCGTTATAATAATAGCCTATACACTACAACATAGGTGTGGGCCCAGTATTGTTTCATTATTAACAATATAAGTGTCTAAATTGGAACTGATGGAAATTAAACATTTTCTTGTAATAAATATTAGATATTTATTGTTATTTTCATATAACATTCATATATTAAATGTGATAATACCGCAATACTATGCAATGTTTTATGTTGTTATTTTGTTTCGCTCACGCATAAAATATGTGTACTTCGGATGACACGGTCACGCCACAGTACTCACTAACATATTTGTATTAATGCACCGAATGTAAACATTGGCGCGTGAACTATATTGCAAAAGGGAGAAATTCTTTCTTACTTTAAAGGAAATTATTGGGTGAGCAAAAGAGTTAACGTTGAGGTTTGGACCGAGACAAGGAAATTCAAGTCGCGAAGTTAATTATATGTCTCCGCCCCCACCCCCCTCGGCAAGCCTCGTGGGGAGACAAATAATGTAACCCTTTGACTGTAATTTCCTTGTCGTGGCCCAAACCCCAACATAGATTCTATATATCTCAATTTATGCTGCTTCTAGTCTTAGTGACCTTGATGAACTTACCTTTCCATATGAATTTTTTTCCCCATTAGCTTCATAATTAAACTGAATCTGTGTGAAAACTATTAGCTTTATAATAAGCTAGGGTTTGGAGTACCGTTACATCTTTCTTTTCATGTAGAAAATCACATGTTGACGCTCTGGCATAGCTTTTGCTAAGTGGTGGGTAAAATATTGTTTTATACGATCGTGACATTTGAAGCTTACTATCAATGTGGACAAAGTTATTTCCCTTGAATTTCAGACAGTCAGATTATGACTGCTGCCCTAGCTGTGATGTACTTCAGTTGGGTTTCGTTCCCTTTCAATAACATGTGTCGTTTTCGTTCGTTTTCGTTAACGGATGGTGGGGTCGCGGAGTCATTTGCGTTGTGGACTATTTGCAAAGGACCTACTGACCAATCATTTTTAAAAGAGTTGTCCCCCTTTGTATATGATAAGGGACGAACAACTAGAACAAATTCCCAAATACACATTGGCTTTCAAAAGCTTGAAGGTTCCGTTATATTTAATTCATTGTTTGGTTAGAAACGGGAGAACGATAAGAGCAATTCAGTGGGGACACGATAAGAACAGTTCAGTGGGGACAAAAATAGGTCAGGTTATCTATTTAAGGAAGGGATAATCTTGTAATTGTTGCGCAGGGATTTTGCTTCTGTACAACTATTTATTCCTGTACAAAGGCGAAGAATGTGACCTAGTTTTCTACTCAATTAATAAACTTCGTGTATTGCCTTAGAGCAAGGACGCCCGCAGAAATTTTTCTAGAATGGGGTGGCAACATATGGTGGTAAGCCATTACATTTTGCGGTTGTAGGACTAATTATGTTTCGAGGTGAAATCCGGGGTGGGGGTGGAACAGAGAAGCATAATCAGTGTGTGGCCTAAAAATTGTAGGTTGATTGCCTTCTAGCTTGAAATGCATGGACTCCTATTTTAACAGAGATGTTCATCCTACCACCTGTAGAGTATGTAACTACCTGTAACACCTGAACGTCAAACCAATCAGCGCAAGCCATTGGCAATACTCCACTATACTCATTTTAATGATTTATCAACAGCTGCCATCGCTGCAGTGATTTCCTTATTTTTCATGAACATGCACAAACTTACGTAAACAGTAACTGCGAGTGCAAGTACATTTTTCTTGCCATTGTGACCCAAAATGATCTTTCACACTGATCTATTAAATCAAAGTTTTGTCTTCCAGGTGCAGTTGCTTATTGATCAATAAAACGGGCACTTTATTAATGTGTATGAGATTGTTACGTTCTGTTGTTGTTGACTTTTTTTTTCAAGTATGCTCATGAAAAATGAGGAAATCTCAGCACAGCCAACCAGGAGTGATAAAGGAACATAGTGGAATATGTTTACTGATGCTTACTGTTTACTAGTGTTTAATGATGCTTACTGTTTACTAATGTTTACTGATGCTTACTGTTTACTAATGTTGAATGATGCTTACTGTTTACTAGTGTTATACTGATGCTTACTGTTTCGTAATGTTTACTGATGCTTACTGTTTCGTAATGTTTACTGATGCTTACTGTTTACTAATGTTTAACTGATGCTTACTGTTTACTAATGTTTTACTGATGGCTTACTGTTTACTAATGTTTACTGATGCTTACTGTTTCCTAATGTTTACTGATGCTTACTGTTTACTAATGTCTTACTGATGCCTACCGTTTACTGATGCTTAGTGTTTACTAATGTTTAGTCATGCTTACTGTTTACCAATATTTAGTGATGCTTACTGTTTACTACTGTTTAGTGATGCTTACTGTTTACCAATATTTAGTGATGCTTACTGTTTACTAATGTGTAGTCATGCTTAGTGTTTACTAATGTTTTACTGATGCTTACTGTTTACTAATGTTTAGTGATGCTTACTGTCTACTAGTGTTATACTGATGCTTACTGTTTCCTAATGTTTACTGATGCTTACTGTTTCCTAATGTTTAGGCTTACTGTTTAGTAATGTTTAACTGATGCTTACTGTTTACTAATGGTTTACTGATGCTTACTTTTTACTAATGTTTAACTGATACTTACTGTTTACTAATGTTTAACTGATGCTTACTGTTTACTAATGTTTTACTGATGCTTTCTGTTTACTGATGTTTAACTGATGCTTGCTGTTTACTAATGTTTAACTGATGCTTACTGCTTATTAATGTTTTACTGATGCTTACTGTTTACTAGTGTTTTACTGATTCTGCTGATGTTTTCTGATGCTTACTGTTTGCTAATGTTTACTGATGCTTACTGTTTACTAATGTTTAACTGATGCTTACTGTTTACTAATGTTTACTGATGCTTACTGTTTACTAATATTTAACTGATGATTACTGTTTATTAGTGTTTTACTGATGCTTACTGTTTACTAGTGTGTTACTGATGCTTGCTGTTTACTAGTGTTTTACTGATGCTTACTGTTTCCTAATATTTTACTGATTCTACTGATGTTAAAATCGTTAATTATGCCCGGCACTTTTCTAACCTCAGAAAGTTTTTCATTACCAGTTATTATGTTTTACCTGTCAGCTTTGAGTCTGGACCTACTGTGTTCAACATACAAGTACCCACATTGAGATTTTGCCAAATTTAACACCATACCATTCTCACTTGATGACAAAGGTATTGTATAGGTTGTATTTAATGACCTAAGTGTCAGTTTGAGTTGGATCATCTGCAAAAAAGTGAGTTGCATGGTTTGATTGCTCGAGCTATATTTGCAGGTCATTATTAAAAAGTAAAAACAAATGTAACCCAAGTGTGGCCCTTTGAGGGTCAGAATATATTTGTTTCTTTCGTTGTATGCATTTTGAACTGCAGACAGTGTTTTGAAAAGAATATCAACCAGGTCAAAATCTTTCTGGGGTCTACCAAAATATTATAATTTGAATTCACTGGAGTTATCTAGATATATTCTGTTTTATATACTGAACAGTTAGCTTTTGTGTTAGCTTTGTTGCAAAGTTTATTAAATAGTTTTAAAAATGTTAACTGGATGGTCATTACGATATTCTAACATATTCCTAATTACCATATTCTAGCATATTCCTAATTACCATATTCTAGCATATTCCTAAATATCATATCCTAGCATATTCCTAATTACCATATTCTAGCATATTCCTAATTACCATATTCTAGCATATTCCTAATTACCATCTTCTAGCATATTCCTAATTACCATCTTCTAGCATATTCCTAATTACCATCTTCTAGCATATTCCTAATTACCATATTCTAGCATATTCCTAATTATCATCTTCTAGCATATTCCTAATTACCATATTCTAGCATATTCATAATTACCATATTCTAGCTTATTCCTAATTACCATGTTCTAGCATATTTCTAATTAATGATTTGCATGACTTACAAGTACATCATGATACACATATATAATATGACGATTTTGTTGTTGTTGTTGTAGGGTTTAACGCCATTTTTCAGCACACGATAAGCTATACATGGCGGCCAGTATTAATGGTGGAGGAAGAACCCGGGAAAACCCCGGAAAGAACCACCGACCCACGAGAAGCTACCGGCAAGCTTTCTCACATACCCACATTAGCCGAATCCGAGACTCGAACCCACGCAGACAGAGGTGAGATGGCAGTGATCCGTAACGGAAAGCGCTTTAGACCACTCGGCCACTCGGGGCCCCCATATATATATAATATGACGAAACGCATAACTTGAAACATGACCAAGCAAAGCATTTTAAAAGGTTATGATTAAAAGTGAATGTAATACCTAGATAAAGAAAGGTAAATACAACATGTAGATAACTAAAAACGACAATTTAAAATAATTCCCCACCCCCCACCCCCGAAAAAATTGGTAAAAATTGAAATTTAAATCAATTGCAGAAGTACCAGTCTAGGATTTGGAAAGCGTGATGCGATGCGGCATACGCCTAGCAGCAGAGAGGGCGAACCCTACAACTTTTTAGAAGCCTCCAAACGCCGAAATAAGCCCTTTATGGAGGGCTAACCCTACAAGCTCCAAATGCCGTTGCAAACTCAATTGTCGCCGTTGTTGCTGCGCTTTGTTGTCGTCGCCCCCTCTGCTGCTTGCAAGTAAACCAATTTATCAAATTTTTTTATCTAACTCGACTCGATACCGTGTTCGAGGATCATGTAAATGTATCGTGATAAATCCGTGCGGGGTTGCCTGAGCACGACCAAAGATATTTTTAAACTTATTTATGTCCATATCACCGCTGCACCAAGTCTGATGTATATTTCGTAACGTATGTGTATCAACTCCGTTAAACACCGCAAGAATGTTACAGTTATCCCTGATCACTTTAGGAATTTGAGTATATCGTTGGGTTACATAAATCACATCTGTGTTTTTGTGCCTGCCTCTGGAAAATATCCTGGCAGGATTTGATTGTTTATCCAACACCACAACATCATACACGACTAAACTGTCAATAAATCCATCAATATCTTCTACAGATGGTGCTACATTAATGTCAGTTATAAATTCAACATCATCACCGTTTTCATTTAATGATTTTGCGCTTTCATTAAAATCTTTTAACACTTCGTAGCATCGTTGATCGTCTACACTTGGTGCTACCAAATACAATTTGTCCCACTTCATCGATTTCATTATTAAATTTAACAATTTGTCCCACTTCATCGATTTCATTATTAAATTTAACAACATCTGCGTCTTACCACTCCCAGATGGGCCAATAGTAATCGCGCGGACAGAATTTGGTAGTGCTGCGTGATGCTTAACTGGTTCTTGTTTCCTTGTAGCAGAAAAGTCAGTGATCTCCATTAGATATATTATACAAGAATAAGGATTTATATTGTGTGAAATGTAGAGCACGTACCCCAACTGCAGACATAACAACCACTACAACAAAAAATAATCGACAAGCGCTTACAGGCAAGTGTGAACGATGTGGTACAAAGAAATTTAAATTTATCTCCCTGACTCCGTCAGGTGGAGCGCCAAAGTCAGCTATAAAAAAAGGAGGTGATATTGCCGCCAAGTTAGCCAAGCTACCAGGGGCTCCGTGGGCGAAATATCCCGGAGAAAAACATCTACCAGGATATAACTACTGTGGTCCTGGAATCCGACTTGATATCAGACTTGATGCCTTAGATCAGCCCAATCCAGGTGAGTATCCGATAAATGCTATGGATAAAGCATGCCATGTTCATGATGTGGCTTACCGAAGTAAGGATCTACAAGATAGGCATCTCGCGGATGTGAAATTAATTCACGCGTTAAATGCCATCACTGATAAACCTTTCAAAGAAAAGTTAGCTAGCTGGTTAATAAAATCTGCAATGAAATCTAAGCTTGTATTAGGCGCTGGTAATTAATTATAATGGAGTCGATTTATTATTCCCCAAGAAGATACTGGAGGGGTAGCACAGCAATCGGCAAGCTTGCTAATGCGGCAGCGGTTACACGTAATACTGCAGCAGATTGGTTATCCAAACAAGCAATATGGCAAATTTATCTACCGCGTCCTAGAAAAAGTCACTTTGCACATTTCAATGTTAGTGTGCCAAATGAAGTTCACCAAGCTGATATATTATTTCTACCACATGATACCATTCGCCGCAAAACATACAAGTACACGCTAACTGTAGTTGATGTTGCAAGTGGATACAAAGATGCGGAACCGTTAGCGACTAAAACAGCATCTGAGGTTGCTTCTGCGTTTGAACGAATTTATCAACGAGGTGGTCTGCGATGGCCAAATCTATTACAGACTGATCCTGGCAAAGAATTTCAAGGCGCAGTATCATCGCTGATGA
This sequence comes from Sinohyriopsis cumingii, assembly GCA_028554795.2. NCBI lineage: Eukaryota > Metazoa > Mollusca > Bivalvia > Unionida > Unionidae > Sinohyriopsis > Sinohyriopsis cumingii. Next base: position 6,079,792 of record CM068833.1, read on the forward strand.
AGCAACATAACGTTACAACAGGCGAGGACATACTGAAATTCACCGTGATCAGGAAATTGTTGAGCGATTTAATCGAACGCATGCTGAGCGGTTATTTGGATATCAGTACGCGAAGGAATTCATTCAGGACAAGAGATCGCGCGAATGGGTTGCAAGATTAAATAATGAAATTACTCGAACAACCAACATGAAACATATTAGCGCAGTCACCAAACAACATATACATGTACAACGACGTGATTTTTCAGCACAACCAATACTGGGTGATGTCACTGTGAGATATTTATATGAACCAGGTGAACTTGAAGGTGGTAAAAAAAGAGCGACTGATCCTATCTGGAACATCACCGCACACAAGATATCTAACATAAGTAGATCTACTGGTAGACCAGCAATCTACAGGCTGGATTCAACTGCTCCTCAACGTGGATTCACACGTGAGCAATTGCAAGTAATTCCCGAGGACACACAATTACCGCCCAAATCACTTAACTAGCACCGGCACCCCGACGTCGATTACACTCAAGACAGGTCAGCATCACATTATCGCGTGTATGACCGCGACTGTTATCTTTTCTGTCTACGGTGAATTGTCTTGGATTTTTATTACACCACAACATTATACAATTACAGCTCGCACAGTGATTATTCTGCTGTTGTTTCAACGCCATGATAAATTCAACATGAAGGTCGAAATCGCGATTATTATTTTGTCACTCTGTTTGTAACTGGCTAATTTGTTTTCTTATTATATCACTGTTGTTTTCATTATTATCAGCCATTGACTCTTCCAAGACAATTCTTTGCAGCTGAGATATTCTTCTGGCTCTGGACACAGATAAGTAAACTAAGTTTAACCACTCAATGCGATCATCAACGATCCAGACAGTTGTATCACTGATAGTTAGTACTTGAGATGAATGTATCGTCATTGCGTATCCTAGCGTCCACGGGGATTTGTTCATTTTTAGTGCATCTTCAGCAGCATTGATGTCAACTGCAACAATATCATTCAATACTAAATTATGTTTCCTTGACTCTGTCAAGTTCCCAGGAATATCAACATCTATATTCTGTAACCGCGTATCAGCTGGTCTATAACACAATGGCACTGGCAACATTGGAAACTTTTCTTGTTGTAATTGAAATAACTGCTGTTGACGTGTGTCTCTGACTATCTTTCTCCTTGCCACTATCAAATCGTCTGGTTTCCACGTTTTCCAAAAGTCGCTCATTGAAGTTTCAGGAATTATTTTACGCATGATTTCACATTGAATTTTATTCGGTTGTAATCTGATTAATGTTTTAAATTCCTTCAACGTTGCATCAAGTGCTCTATGATCATCAGACACTTCTTCATAATAATCAACAAAATCATTTAACCACAAATGCGGAGATGGATCAACAAAGGGTGGTGGCTGACCGTGATCGCCGCACATAACGACTGCAGTATTTTTTGTTAATAGACAATCAAGAAATATTTTTAATGTTTCTGACGGCACTGTGCACACTTCATCCCAAATAATAATCCTCGGAATATATTTCTCTCCCATTCGGTCAGGAGTCCACGCACCACCACTGTATTTGAAAAAGCTGTGATAAGTGCAAGAATTAACTCCTCGTTGTTTCATCTCCCTGGCAAGTCTGTGTGTAGGTGTTAGCACAATCATATCTGAATCGAAAATCTTCGATTTTCCACGAAATAATTCAATCGCTCGAGTTGTCTTACCAGACCCACCCGGTCCGTTCAAATAAACGGTTTTGTGTTTGGTGATTGGATCATACACAGATGGTGTGTTCGACATTTCTGATAATTCTGATTTGCAATAATCATCCTTAATTTCAACATCAGCGGATTCACAATATCCATGTAACATATCCTTTTTTATTCTTCACGAATTCCATGATTCATCGTTGCTTGTAAAACGAGCCAGTGATTCTGAATATCTTTTATTGATATAAAATGAATCCGTTTCAACTCTAACTGCAGTGTCGGGAAATCGATTTATCATTGATAGCAAATTTATAGAAACATAAGCCAGCATCGAAGATCTTAAATGTCTGTATTGAGGTGATTCTCCATTAATATAACTTACAATTGTGCCTAACTTTTTCCCGTTGGACAAGAAAGCGTCCTCCCGATTACAAACTATGTTTCTCGCAGCGGCATCAGCAATTATAAAATTTAATTCAGCATCATCCATAGTCAATCGTGAGTGATGTAGTTTATGATCATATACACCACCTTGAGTAAATTTACCGATTATTCTTCTCCCGAGATCCTTTGCTGTTTTCTCGCTATTGCTGAGTTTAATCTTAAGAACTTTAGGAGCTTCTTTAATAATGACATCCCTGGGAGTATTTGGATTCTCTCGTGCATATTCTTCAATGACTTCATCGAGACTGGTAAGCTCCGGTGTTGGTAACCAAACCAAAGTCTGCGGTCGATATGATATGATTGCTTCACTGACAGGCAACGATACCAGTATTCGGCTGTCAAGCATATATCGCAATAACAGTATTGGTGCCCAGCGTTTCTCCGAGAAGTGTCTGCCAAACCAAACATAACAGCACGGATGAGGCTCTTTAGCAAATTCAAACGACGTCACACGAGCGAATCCTGTCAGGGAAAAATCGGGTAAAGGACCGTTTATAGCAACTCGTGTCATCGAGTTCGTGGGATGTCCAAATCTTTTAAAGTATTCGTTACACTCGCCCATCCCGAGAAAGCTTCCCGGAAAGCACGCAGTCATATCCACGGAAATCATCTCGCTGTGGTCATACTTAGTATTCCACAAACCACCGTGTCCATACTCGACACAACTCAATTGCATGTGTTCGAGAAACTCACTTCGGGTTGGCCTCCACCAATTTCTCTCTCTGGCGGCGTGAGCGGCCACACTCGGAACTGTAAAACAATTAGTTAATAACTGCTCAGTGTTTTCTGAATATTTCTCTGCGAGTTTTTTCATTTGTTGTTGCAGAGATTCCGTCCGGTATAATTCACCGTTGGATTTTACAAATTAATCATATTCGCCATCTTCGGAACTTTTAAACAACCACATCGACACAGGGTCTTTTTGCTTATTTGATAAATAAAATCAAATATATTTCCCAAATAATATTTCACAACACGATCCCGCGGAAATATCGTAACTGCGTTAGACCAAGCGTGAGCGTTATGATCAATGATATTTATTGGAGCTCCGTTTTGATTATATTTCGATTTGTATAATATTTCTTCTATTACCGTTGTTACGGTTATGGGAAATCTTAATGCTTTTTCTAGCTCGGCGACATCGTTTATTGATGCTCCTGTATCCTTGACTTTTTGATTTGATACTGTCGTGTTTATGCTGTAACTCCCATCAATGACATCACACACAAGATTGACCGCAACCACTTCAGTTATATTTACGATGCCCGGAGATACATGCCTGCCATCGCTGATTTGACTGTTATTGTGTCTGAGGATAGTTGGCTCCGGTAGTGTTTTTCTGTACTGTGCGAGTATGTCATCAAAGGACATCACTAACGATTTTGTCAGTTGATTTCTTTACTTCGTCTGCGTTATATCCCGGATATCTAAAATTTGGCCAATCCGCCTCTGTTATTTTATAATAACTGAGAAAGGCTGATTTACCTGCTGTTGTTATAAGCCTTTGATGAATAAATTCAAAATCAAATTGTATTTGATTTAATATTTCTATTTGCTTGATAATTTCATGTTTTGCTGACGACGTGTCAAGGAGATACTCGGTTAATATTTGATGTAATTTTTTTGTTGCGTTTCATACTCGCGACTAATATCTTCAAAAGTAATTTTGATATCTTGCTTGATATACGGTCGCAGTGGTGATCCATAATACCACGTCCAAGGCTTAATACTACCCGATGTGGCAACAAATCTGCCCCTAACCGATTTCACATTTATGGCTTTCCATAACGGATTATTTTCATATTTTGGAATATAAGTATGATACGATCTTTCGTCGGAGGTAAAATCAGACTTTTTCGGTTCAGATGGATGCGGTGGCGCCTCGGGTGGAATCTCAGGCCATCCTAACACGATTCTGATCGAACTATTGTATATATCCACGGCGTAGTCTGGGGTGCTTATTTCGATGGCAGAAGACAGCGTTGGCTCATGAACAGTTAGTTATCTTAGATTCTTTTGTTGTGATATTTTGTATTCGACGTTGCAATTCTTCATTGATTTCTTCGATTTGATAAGACCCGGTTGGTATCCCAATGACGTTCCAGTCTGGTGTGCCATCGGGTTTATTTTTGCATGCAGATACCAGTGAATTATTTGCTGGCAATCCACCAAACGATCTTGATCTGATATTGGGCCAACTGTGATATACTCGTAATTGTGCTAACGCGATCTCGTTTACTGGAATCGTAGTTGGAAAATTAATACTGAATTCTGGTTTAGTTGAGGCTACTGTTATTAAAGAAGTTCGTTTCAGGCTTGTATTTTCGACTATCTGTTGAAGTAATTCCGTCATTGTTGTTATTTATCTTTTGTCGCTTCAAATGACCGGTGTAGTCTTCATACACCTTTGCCATTTCGGCGAATTCGGAATCTGATATTGTTGTATCATCGAGACTTGATGATATCAGCGACGACAATTTCGAGTAGGTGCTCGTGGCCGCATTGTTTAACTTTTCATATTCGCGGAATTTTGTTAGCGCGCACGAGGATATTTTTTTCGCGATAATATTAGCAACACCTGCAATTGTCGTTGATGTTGAAACTGTAATTGTGACCTCGACTGCAGTTGTCACTGGTGTTAGCGCTGATAATAACACTCCCGTGGATGCAACTAACGCGGACACTGAATACACTATTGTTTCTAGGATGATTACACGCCGCTTGTATTTTTTTTATCTTTGCTGTGCATTCGTTAATCCTATTTTTTAACTCTGCCATTCGCGCACTTCATCATATCTGTATTGATGAGCATTTAATGACTCTGTCGTTAGAGTTGTCATTGATGCTGACTTCATTTTATTATTTTACGCAGTAAACAATTGAGGTGTCTCAGCGATAGATTCCAAACACCACCAGTACAATGTTGCGGTTAATTTCTTATCATCTGCCTCCAGTATAAATGTTTCTTCGGTTCCGCTATTTAATATGATAGTCACAATCCCGGAAAACTTGTCGGTGGAATGTCGCCAGGGTTATGTTGTAAAAATTTCAAATTTAGCGGCACTGAACACAAACAGTCTATACACTCCAGTGACTGTTGCTGTATATTTGATAGTATTATTTTGTTTAGACCATGTTGCAAATCCAGATGATATCGTGTATACTATGTTGGCAATATGCCCGGGAGTAACTCCAGTGGGAGCTTTAATCAAACTGGTTTTGTTAACGATATCAGGAATCCCCGCTACGATATCCTGCTGTGATTGTTTGATCGTGTCAATGTTGGTTTTGATATCAGAAAGCTTTGTGTCAACGATGAGCGGAGTGCAAAAGAATGTATCTATGACCTCATCAGTTTTTTGATAACTTCTGCGAAATCTTGTAAAAGCACCCACGTGAACATCATACTCGGCCCGCAACGTGGTTAGTTTACCGTCAACGGTGTCAACATATTGTTTGTTTGAGGCATCTTTCGGGGACGTTGGATCCGCTAACACGGTTATTTTATTGTTGCCGAGATTGAGTTCACCTGTCATTGTATCACCGGTATTTCTTAAACGAGTATTGAGTAGGTCTCCGACGGTTGTAAATAGCGCGTCAACATATTGTTTGTTTGCGGCATCTTCCGGGGATGTTGGATCTCTTAAAACCACTATTTTGTTACCGTTCATGCTGAGTTCACCTGTCATTATATCACCGGTCTTTTTTACACGTTCCCCTGCAGCTTTTTGCGTATCGTCTCGAAGGTCCGCAATTGATATCAGCGAATCTCTGATTTTTCCGCTATCAATGAACACAGGGATGTTACCCGGTGTGGCCCCAATAACCCTACGAATTATTTCATGCCATTTGATATCGTTGGTTTTTAGTTTTCCGTGTCGGTCCTGAAAAATAACAACCTCATCTGGGTCTATTCCGGTCAGACTTAAAAGATTATCGATTTCATCTTTGGTCGCATATTTTGATAAATCCACGTCGGCGCGCTTCACTTTTCTGTTGAGAATAGATCTTCCGTAAATATCAACCATTATTTGATAGGAAATCGACCCGTGGTATACTCGTGCACAACTTTGTGAGGTGGTTTGGTTGACGCGGATATCGCATCAAGAACATTTAATACTTCACGGCCACATATCGGAGGATCGGCCAGTGTTTGTGCTGGCAGCGTTGAGTACCAAACTTTGTCCCTGTCTTTGACCCTAACAAACTCAGGGGGACGTCTTTTGTATATTTTAGAAATTCAACTGTCGGTGCGAACCCATACGAATCAAAATAGATAATTCCACGTGGATGTATCGCGTAAGCAACCCAACGAGTTCCTGGACCATCGCTGTTATCGAGATTAATAATTCCTGTTTCTGGATTATTCGGTTGTTGTGCTAATTGATCTCGCATAAAGACGCCTCTGAAATTTTTTATATTTAATTGTTTAACAGCATCGAGCAAATCAAAATTTGACATCGGAGTGACGTCTAAAACCGTTTTGGGTACCATGATGGTGGAGTTCCTATAAGTCTTAGCCCGCGTCCTTTTTTTTGTATCCTTTCCCTGTGGCTTTCTTTAGTGCCATTCCAGCAGCTGTTCCAACAGCTCATAACGCGGCTGTTGTTGCGACAGTTGGGGCAGCAGCATCTATCAGTGCTGGTATTGCTGCGAGAAGAGGAAATATACCGCCGGTTTTAATCATGTCTTTGACCGCGGATGGAGAAAAATCAAGCTGAGTCCCAGTCTTTGATTGCTTTGCTTTATTAAAGTGATTAAGTTGTGTTTTAGTCAACGATAACTTGTTTGGACCTCCAGTAATTTGATCGTATTTTAAAGTTATTTTTGTCCCGCATGTGCTCGCGTTTTTCGATTGTAATTCCTTAGCCTGACCAGGAGTCAGAGTGACATTAACGTGACTGTATGACATTTTTATAATTAACGTGATTGATCTAATTGTCCTACATGTTTTCGGAAAATATTACATATTTTCTACAGGTGCATCAACGATTCTCATTCGACCACTAATACCTTCAAGCAACATTGCCTTATCGCTGAGTATGACCGCGATTGCTCTGTAGGGGCCATAAACAATTGGCGGACCATCTGCAATTTTAGGTAGGGCGCCGACACGAGCTCAGAAGTGAATATCAAGAACAGACTGCTTGGATAAATCAAGATGCTCCAGCGAAAAGTAATAAATCGGGTAAAAATTTGTAAAATCAAGCTGTGATATTTGCGTGCCAGTATTTATATTTGTGTTACGCGATACGAATGTCAAACAGCGATGATATGCGCGCGCCACATGATTATTTGTATAACTTAATGATATATCTTCGGATGGTTCTTGCTGGCCGTTTATTCTCAACGAAACCTCAGTAACGTCAAGTTTGTCAAATATCATATGGGACTTTAGTTGATTACCCGTCCGACTAACATCCTGCAGCGCAATAAAGATATGTCGTGGCGCAGAAACCCCCTGTTGTGATGCTATATGCCAAGTAAACACATCCCTGACTTGACTTTGGATGGCGTCCGTGGTTACTGTAAGCCACGATAGCAATGATTTACCGCCTTGATTCATAAAAGAGAGCAGTCACGGTTCTTCTGTGATCGATGGAATTAATACCGGCATCCACAGTGAGAGTTTTGTTATTCTTACTATACCAGCATCACCAGCACCAGCTCCTCGCCAGATCGCATCATTGTCATCGGCTTTTCTATGAAGCACAACTGTGTGTTTAGCTCCAAAGATGACCTTTCAGACGTCTCTGCAAAATCCGAAGATGTGAGAGAGTGGAATCGCGCATGAAAAATTTCTGGTAGGTCCTGACAACATTCCTCGGCGTGTTATAAATCCAAAGTTGTAAGTCGCGCTACCACCAAAAACTACCGGCTCCACATCTGCGTCTTGAGCAGCGTTAGAGGTTTGTTTTGGTATTCTCGTAGCATACTGAAGATGATCGGCGTTGTCGGTAATATCCTTGGCAAACATCATTGATGGACCAGATGATCTTGTGAAGTCGTCAGAATATCTCGCTAGACCAATTATTGTTGTGGCAACATCGACATCATTCTGAATATATTCGATATTTCGTCCATCAATCATATATGCGGCGCTGCTGAACAATGCCATGATCCCATTGTTGACAAAACCAACTCGGTCATCGTTGCCGTAGTTTGTACCATCTGCCTTTACAAGATTGCCTTCTACTTCAATGAACGCCTCAGATGGCAAAAAATATCTACTTGTATCGTGAACTTGAAGTTCAATACGCCCTCGGTGATCTGGTTCTCGTGCATCGTAGGAATAAAATTGATAATCACGCACCGATTTGTCTCTAGCAACCGGTGCATCTATATCAAATGCTATATCGGATATCGGTTTAAACATTTTATACTATTGCGTGTGGTTTCAAATGGATGACAACCCGTTTCCTGCTATTAAGTTTGCTGTAATATTTTTTTTTGCGCGTCAGATTCCAGCGCCGCTAGGTTTTGATTTGCGGCTTGATTTATTATTTTACTAACATTCGCGGGCATGGTTTCGGTACTTGGCAATTTCACCGATTTGCGTTTCATTAGCCGCGCTAATCTTTCTTTGATTGCTGAGAGCGCTTTGTCAGCAGCGCTAACAATTGCCCCAGGAGCTTTCTCACCAACAACATTAATGGCTTTCATCGATAATTGTTTTGCAAGAGGACCCAATTTTGGTGCTAACCCCGCAATAATTTTTGAGTTACATCACCAAGTCCATCTCCGTAAGTTGCGTTATAAATTGGTAATCGTGAGTTGACTGCTCTGACCTGCACGGGCGTGTAGTGACTGTTGTACATAACCATATTATGTTATTTGTTGTCATGTATCTAATCGCTTTAGTCACTATCGATACGTTCATCGACGAGTTCTTGATATATGATAGCATCCATAACACCGCCTTGAAATAATCTCCGGCAAATATGAGCGGCTTCATTAATTATTTCCAGGGAGTTGTTTCCGGCACGTCTTCCTCTGATAAGAACTTCTAACCGGGACACATCATTGAAGATATTATCAGGGCAAGGAATTCCAAAACCACTGCCAATAGACGATTCCTGATTAGTCCGGCGTTGTTCCCGCAGGGTATCAGTACGAACGGGATCTTGAGTTTTTTTACCCGATAGTTGAATTCGAGGCCGTGGCGGAACTTGAGGGGGAGGGGAGGGTAATACTTGTTGCGGAGTCGGGGAAGGAGGCGATACTTGTTGCGGGCCAAACAAAAATCAAAAGTTGGTGACGGAGATGGATCAGGTACGTCTACGTGTGGTACTACTACTATTTTTTCTGGTGCTTTCTTTTTTTTGTCGTTTCTTTTCTGTCGGTTGCGACGGCGCAGAAGGTGAAGGTTTTTTTTCTGTTTTTTTTCTTCTTCCTTTTCCTTTTGTCGCTGTTCTTCCTTTTCATTTTGTCGCTGTTGTTTTTCTTCTTCCTTCACTTTTTGTCGCTGTTGTTTTTCTTCCTCCTTTTCTTTTTGTCGCTGTTGTTGTTGTCGCTGTTCTTCTTGCTGCAGTTCTCGTTTTCTTTCCTTTTGTCGCTGTTTTTCTTGCTGTTTTTCTTGCCGCAGTTCTTTCTGTTTTCTAGTATATTCTTCCATTCCGTTAGTAAAAAATGGATAACCAATATCCGTTTTGGCTATGGTGTAATCATTCGTGTTTATTTTATACAACCAATTACCCCAGGTTTCTTTCTTTACACCTTTGACATACTCAGGTTTTAAAAATTGATCTCTAAACTGATGACTTTCGGCGGCAAACCTACCAAAATCAAATCTACTGTGGGCATCTGTCAAATCATATTCCTCGATATTTCTTATGCCCTCTTCGGTAAAACTTTCTCGGATATCAGTTATTTTTCTTTTATCAGATTGCGTAGACGCTTCTTCTCTTAATACTTGAATAAGACTTTTTCCTTCTTCTGGTCCCCTAATAGCAGTTAAAACCTTTTCAGTGATTGCAGTGACGGGTTGAAATAACTCTTTTGCTTCAGCTGCATACTCAGCTTGTGCTTGTTGTTGTAATTGCACAATCTTTTTTAAACTTTTCCTACACCGGGATATATTTTTAAGTGCTTCTTCTCGCTCCCTAGACATCCTGGCTGTGTAAGATTCTGAGTGTATCATTATTTGGTATAAGTAATTTTTAATTTATGTCCTCGGTCGGGTTTAATTGCAAGCAGCAGAGGGGCGACGACAACAAAACGCAGCAACAACGGCGACAATTGAGTTTACAACGGCATTTGGAGCTTGTAGAGTTAGCCCTCCATAAAGGGCTTATTTCGGCTTCTAAAAAGTTGTAGGGTTCGCCCTCTCTGCTGCTCGCCTTGTTTGAAAAGAAAGGCGCTAACAGTAGGGCGCTTTTTTGACACATAAGACAATGACAGATAAACAAAATAAAAACGTTAACACAAACATCGGCTGCCACAAGCATCAGCTGCCAGCGTGGCGGGGTGAGGCTGGGTATTATTTAAAGGAGTGACATTTACAGTCGCTACCATGTCAGGATAAAATGATTAAAATCTGATTGCTCTAGAAAGTGACAAGATAGCTCATTCCATACATATCTAAAAGATGTTTTCGCCAAATGTTGAGGTTTTAATTCTTGGTACATACAAATATTTGCATATCTAAAATTATAGTTATTGCGTTGAAAACTTACTAAATCGTCCAAACATTTGGGAGCAGGCCTATTCAGAATTTTTGAAGATTCTGGAGCAATAACGTGCGGCGTCATCCCAATTTGTAAAACGTTTTTGTATGTTTAGGTTCAAACTTTCTTTTAAACTTGCTCATTCTAAGGTTTTACTTTTTAAAACATTTTCCTATTTTTATGCTAAACCTTTCTTTAATGACTCATGTCCTAGGTTGGGCAATTAAGCTACATAAACACCCACATTTCTTTTTCAGTGTCACGCTTGCTAAACAAAACGTTTCGAGCTGGAAACTCGCGGCTGCAACCCAATTTTTTAAATACTTTTTTGTAGTTTTACCTGTAAACTTTAATTTACATTCGCTAATCCCAGTTCATTTTAATATTGTTTTTAATTTATTTAAATTTCAGTCATAGGATGGGCGACTAACCTAGTGTAATAATAATAATAATAATAATAATAATAACCTGCAAAGATACTTGAAAAGCGGTGCATACTTATAAAAGTGAAAGCGAATGAGCAGAAACAAATTAAAGAATAATCACCAAAAGAAATGAACGAAAAAAAAAACTAATTACAATTGACTAATAGAATGTGGATATTAAAATGAACTTATAAAAGTATCAATATAAATCGATGGATGGATGGAGCTATAACAAACTGCACATCAAATACCCAGTTAATTTAAGAACGTCATCGTTTAATCGAAGGTGTAATAATGCAAGATTCCATTTCCACAGATAGCCTGAATACGATGGTCCAGAGAGGACATCTTTACTTCCGTTTTCGTAGTGGAATCCAGAAAAGGAAGAAGCTTGGTCTGAAACAAACAATAAAAATGCACTCCACGCATATATAATATAATATAATATAATATAATATAATATAATATAATATAATATAGTATAATATAATATAATAATAATGTAATATAATATAATATAATATAATATAATATAATATAATATAATACAGGGCTGAGGATACATAATATAAAATTACGTGTATGTATGTATGTATGTATGTAAGGACGTACGGACTTACGTATGTATGTATGTATGTATGTACGTACGTACATACGTACGTATGTATGTATGTCAAAGTATCTATCCATTATTTCATACGTAATCACAGATGGCAGGGTGGAACTGGTGGGTGCAAAGATTAGTTCCTTAGCCTGTGGTTATGGGTTCGAACTGAAATGGTGGATTTTTTTTTTCGTTTTTCTTTTGGTTCCAAGATCTCCATACTCCAACAACAAAATCAATATCAACCCTTAGTTTTGATAGATATTCATGGCCGCTGGTTAAAAAGTAACAATTTATAGTACCTCCAGTATCCTCATCCCGGTGACAGTGTGAACGTCCATTCTCTGCTCCTCGCTCAAGGTAAAGATATAGCAGTTATGGCTGCTGATTATCATCATCTTATGCTGTAAGGAATAATAAACAATGTGTCTCCTAAAAACATGCGCTGAGAGCAGATTGGTATCTTTACTTCCGAGTCCTGACATATAACCACATCGGAATAGATTTTGCTTGCATGGACTAACTTATTTGCGAAATACTAAAGTTGTACATAGTTCTGGCGTATTAACACAGGTCATGTGACGTCTGAGTTATCGTCATATTAGTGGAGCAGGGATGACGACAACAAAATTTCTGCAAGAACTTTTCATGATAAAGTTAATGTATTTTGACACTTCTGTTTCCACCAATTTAAAACCTTATATAAAATTTGGCAGATGGCGATTCACCTTTCGAAGTCAGAAGTAAATTTTTTAAGCCACCAGTTTTATCACAATGTATGTACGTATTTACAAGATCCACAATGAAGTCAAAAGCAAGGAATCGACCATTTAATTGCAAGATTTAGAGGGGTGGGGTGGCTGGAATGGTTGAATTTTCTTTTTCAATAAGATGAAATAAGTTCTTTATTTCCTACAGATCAGAGCAAGAATATTTTTCTTAAACTAACCAGATTTTTATCTTCACAAAAATGTATAAGTCTCCATTTACCCCCCCCCCCCAGCCCCCGCTTCACATAAAACAATAGAGTCGATCCCTCAAGACACATGCGTTTGTTTCTTAGACTTGCGTGATTGAAGCTTTCCGGTGGAGTAACGTATTAGTATATATGGAAGAACTCTACTATATGTTTTGAAAGTCTTTGGGTGCAAAAAGAAATTTTCGAAGGCATTAATTTTGTTTCATGAAATTTAATTGATATGAGCATAACAACAAAAACTATTTAGCATCTGACAAATATCACACACTGTGTGCAATCAAGCCACGCCAGTGTTATCACGTGATTTACTTAAAAAATTAGTTCCAAAAACATTACCCCATAACTTTGTTTACTTTCAGGATTTGCTAAGGTCAATGTCATATTTGTCTCGAGTATAAATATTAAACGAAGTAAAATGTTCCAGAAAATTGTGTATTTTTATTTTTTTTATTTTATTTTTTTATTATTTATTTTATTTGCAACATAAACTTGCAATCACTTATCGCAGCACATCAGTTGTCAAATGTTTAGTTTTGCATGTTGTCAAAGTCTTCAGTTTCAAAGGTAAGAAAATCTTAATCTTCTATCTGTTTAAATACATATGATGAAATTTTGAAAAAACACTGTAACGCACGAAGTCCGTGTTGATTGATTTTTACATTCGTTCGGATGCCTCGCATATTATACCATTCCATAACATGAATTCGTAAACGTGGCGCTTTACAGTTTCATATTTTGGTATGGGTTAGAGTTTTAAAGAAAAAGAATTTCCCAGGTTTCCTCACTGGTTATTCTGGCTATTTAAGACAGAACTTATGTTATGTTCAAAGAACCTTTAATTTCCTTTCATTTTGGTGTATGATTGATGGGCGTAGTATGGGTTATAACATACAACTTGGCTTTAAACCAGATGCGAACCTTTAAAAATACGTGCTAGCTCCAATTGGTCATTTTTTCGTCCTGAACGTTGGAGCGATTGTAGAAAAAGGAACCGATAACATTTTTTTAATACACTTTATATATTTGGTAATTCATTCATTGCACTTTCAGTATGTGGTACTGTTTAGTCTGGCAAGATTCATTATCCCTGTTTTAATAGCTGCTAAGTATAATGTACTTTAGACTAATTCAGGATGATTTTTTTTAGCACAACGGTGCTGTCATTTTAGTTAGAAAGTGTAAAATTTCCAAAAGTTCGATATCCAGAGAAATATCAGCCACATTACATCAAAGGAGCATACAAGTATGCCATTATTCTCTCCACTGTGCTTGTTTCAAACGTGATAAATTATGATTCGGAAGTCCATTTTTATTTCAAATCATGGAAAATCCCCAAAACGTGCAATTATGCCTCGAAAAATATGCCCAATATTATTCTGCAATAAATTTTGAAAGCTTTCCTGCGGAAAGGGGAATGCAATGTTCGTAAGATTTATCCAGTAGTATAACTATTTGTAGTGTTTTGTTCCTTCCATAATTACGAGCTTTGCTGGTGTCAGCCGATATGTTGCGATATTCTGAATATTTCACGTCATAACGTCACATAAGACATCAAAGTAACGTCAGTGGATTTCGATCGTGGTTCCGATTTGTTATTAGGCTCTTTTATTAGAAAAATATGGCACAACTTCATCATATAGTAAACAGAGCCATAAATCTGTTTAGGTTATTAGGAAAAAAGAAAAGTATGTGATATGTTTCGACATTTGACTCTTGACACTTATAGGAATTTAAACTGTTTCATAAATTTCGTATTAAATGAAAATTCATATAAGATCTGCACATACTATATCGCTAGTTTACGCTGTGAGGTTTTAATTTGTGCTATATGTATGTATATGTGTAAGTATTTGTGTTAATATAGTTATGTATGCATTTGTGTGTGTGTGTGTGTGTGTGTGTGTGTGTGTGTGTGTGTGTGCCTTCATGGATGGATTCATGCCGAATTGCATTTATTTTTCTCTTTGTTTCTCTATGCATATATGTGGTTAAGTATTTGTCCACTTTACATCTGTATGTCAATATATGAGAGAGATGGGCCCCGAGTAGCCGAGTGGTCCAAAGCGCTCACCGTTCCGGATCACTGCCATCTCACCTCTGTCTGCGTGGGTGCAAGTCCAAGGCTCGGCTAGCGTGGGTACGTGGGAAAGCCTGCCAGTAGCTTCTAGTGGGTCGGTGGTTCTTCCCTGGGTTTTCCAGGGTTCTTCCTCCACCAGTTATACTGGCCGCCATGTATAGCCTATCTTGTGCTGAAAATGGCGCAAAACCCTAGAACAACAACACCAACAATATGAGAGAGAGAGAGAGAGAGAGAGAGAGAAATAGAGAGACAGACAGACAGACAGAGACAGAGAGAGCGGTATTTCCCTACCGTGATGGAGTCATAGAAGAAGACAAACTTTTCATGTACATTTGGTTCATGAGTGGTGTGCGCTGCATGTGTTGTATGTGAGTGAGGCGGCACATGCGTAGTGATTGCCTGGAAGAAAAACATTGAAAATTAACACAATCTAAAACTAGGACCTGAATGAAAAGTACGACTTAAAATAAGCCAGAAATGAGGGAAAGTGTCCTTCCTAGTACAGTCATGCCTAGGTTCAATAATTTGTGTGTGTGTGTGATTGTATGCTTTAAAACAAAGTTCAAGCAGCTGTAAATATTATTTTTATATTCCTTTGGTATGACTCTGTCGGGGATAGAACACGCGACCCTTAGCATCCAAGGCAGACGATCTAATCACTAGCCTACAAGAGCGGTTCCTAGGTGCGTTGAATATAGTTACTAATTGAATTGCTTCAGAGATTATCTCTTCGAAAACCAGATAGTAATAATGACTCTTTTTAAGTATAGGTGAGTGACTATTGGTCAGTTAACGGCAGAATTTTACGCTGGTAACACTATGCAAATAAGAGGTAATTTCTGTTACATTAAAAATGATTTTGAACATATGTAGCTAATACGTAGCAGCAGGGGGTGGGGTGGGTGAACTGACCTTTTTGGGCGTTTGTAAAGGTCCGTTTCTAAAATCAAGGCCTTAACAACTGTTAAGTTCTTGTATTAAAAACGCCTATCCCAGCCTTCCGCGACGGCATCATGAGGACGGTCCCCTTTTAAGGGGTGTCCACGTGGGTAGCAGGTAAATGACTTATGACTGATGTGCTGACGGGTTGCCCGACCAAATATTTTATTGAGACCTATGCGTTATTATACTTCTTGGGTCTTGTAAATTAATTGTGATGAATCCATGTCGGGTTTTCTGAGCATGTGCAAAGAAATTTTTATACTTATTTATGTCCATGTTGCATTAGCAACAAATCTTATGAATGCATCACAGCGTACGTGTATGAGCGCCGTTAATGATAATCAAATGTTTACAGTTACCTTTGATAACTTTGGGGATTTGACCGTATCGCTCCGTAACTTAAATGACATCTGTGTTTTTGTTTTCCTTGTGAAAATATTCTGCTGGTGAATTTCCAGTCAATGCCATTGATCAACCCTGCCATGCTCATGACGTCGCTTATAAAAAAAAAATATCTGCAACAACGATATACCTCTGATGTCAAGCTGATCTACAAGCTGAGGTCTATAAAAAATAAAATAATAAAGGAGACTACAAAAGTAATTGTCCGATAATTAAATTATTAATGGATTTTTCATAGTGCAAGAGGATACTGGAAAGGCACGGCAGCGGTTAGCAAACTCGCTGATGCAGCCGGTGTCAAATATGATGTTGCGGCAGACTGGTTGTCCCGACAGGCAATATGGCAAATGCATATGGCGCCACTTAAAACGATTCAGCGTGGACGGTTTGATGTCTGCACTCCCAACGAAGTCCATCAATCAGATATTTTGTTTTTGCCCCACGACGAGGTACGCGAACGACAGAGTCGTTCACGCACATACAAAAATCGCACTGGCGGTAGTCGACGTTGCGAGTAGATACAAGGTAGCAAAACTATTATCAACAAAAACAGCAACGGAAGTCGCAGTTGCGCTTGAACAAATTTATCAACATGGATCTTTACGATGGCCGCGATTGCTACAGATTGATCCATAGATTGTACCAGACTGGGAATTTTATATGTGGCTACAATTCAGATAGGATCATTTGCTCTTTTTTACTACCTTCAAGTTCACTGGGTTCATATAAATATTTGGCTGTCACGATGCTACTCAGCAATGGTCTCGTTGGCGAGTCGTGTCTCTTAGATGGTACGTGTTTCTTTCTTTCATCAATGGGTTTCATAGCAATGCCGCGCGTGACTTCGTTGTTTAACGCACCTATCACGCGCGGTATTCTTGCAACGCATTCACGAGATCAAGTGTCCGCCATTAGTAATTCCTGGGCGTAATGATGTCCAAAGAATCGCTCAGCACGTGTTCGATTAAATCGCTCAACGATTGGCTGATCACGATGTATGGAGGCGTGTCCGCATCTGAGTTCAACATTATATTTCTGCATCAACGAAGAGACTGCACCAACAATTCTTTGTCATGAGCAAAAGGTAGCAATCGTGGCCATTGTAAAGGTCAGAGAACACACCTTATTAGAACTGTATCCCAAGGTAATCTGATAACTCAGAGTAAATTATACAAAATTCTAAATTGCATGTCTGAATGACTACTCCATGGTGCAAGTGATTTACCTGAGTCCCAAGTATGTTTGACTGGAACAGAGTATGTTTGACTGGAACAGAGTATGTTTGACTGGAACAGCCCTTACTGTGCTTGTATTGCTGAGTATCTTAATACTCTCCATTATAAGTTCAATCACACTGCAAGCAACACCAACCATGATCTGTCATCACATAATGCAGATCAGGGTCTATATTGTTTGTTTAATTGAGTACTAGTAGCAAAAAATACATAGAACCAGATCTGCCAGTCCATTATATGATGGCAGATCTGGGTCTGTGCAGTTTTCAGCTGGTTCAGCTTTATAACCAAGAAAATACATGGCTAGTACACTACGTCATAAATAGGACTGTCTGGTTTCCGCAGATATTTGCTCAAAGTGACAATTGCAATTGAAATAGACACTGTGCCCAAATGTTTGCAGAAACCAGGCAGTCTTTGGCAATTAGATTCAGATTAATACATGCAGATTCCTTACCATTCGCCAGGTACTACTCGAGATTTGGGGAAAATAAGGAAACCAGAGCTAAAACTTACCTTGAAATTATGAGGTGGCTATATCTACAAACCGCTAGAATTTTTCCTGATGTTAACACATCTAGAAAAAATATTTGGGGCTAATGCAACTCTCGTCCAGCGAAAAGATTTTTATTCCTACGAATACATCGATGCGTTCGAATACACTAATGCGTTTTCGAGATCCGATGAAACCTCGTTACCACCCATTGACGCCTTCTGTTCTTATTTACATCTCTCCAACATAACCGACGAGGAATACCACATACTCGATCAAGATATGGAACGATCTCGGAAGTCAAACTCTAGGCGATTATCATGACCTAAACCTGAAAACGGATGAACTTCTACTGAGGGATGTCTTCGAAAATTTCAGACATATGTGTATAAATCATTACCAACTCGATTTACTCTGGTATTTTTCCTCGCCTGGCCTCTCCTGTGATACTTTCCTCAAGACGAGTCAAGTACAGCTTGAACTATTTACAAGTCCCAGACATGTTCATGTTTACCGAACAAATGATTCACGGTGGAGTCTCATTCATAATCCAAAAACACACCGTTGCCAACAACAACTACATGAAACACTACGATCCCACCAAACCATCCACGTACATGCTCTACATTGATAACAATAATCTATAGGGATGTGCGATGTCACAAACACTTTCTGTGGGTGATTTTAACTGGATTACCGGAGACCAGTTCGACGAGGAAAGACAACCTGGATGCGATGATGATACGATGATCATCATGACTTTTACGTAGAAGACGATCTCCTTTATCCCTCTCATCTCCACGACGCTTATAACGATTATCCCTTCTGCGCTGAATCACTCCTCATCATATCCTCGATGCTTTCTCCACAACAACTCGAGCAAATAAACACCAATTCGGAATCGGAGATGCCAAGATAAAAAAGAATTAGTACCCAATCTCAACCATAAAACACGCTACAAGATATATCGTCGACTGCTCGAACAAGCTCTCCAACACGGACTCGTTCTTGAGAAAGTCCATCGAGCTCTCAAGTGTAAAACATCGCCATGGATGAAATCCTACGTTGACTTCAACGCCAAACACTACTGACATTGGCAAAAAAATTCTTCAAACTCATGAACAACAGCGTCTTCGGAAAAACCGTGGAAAAATTAGACGCAGGAAAAAAGTTGAAACACACATCTCATGCTTGATAAACCAATCGACCTCTCCAAAAGGCTAATGGTTGAGTTTCATTCCAACTTCATCAATACGGATTTAAAGCCACACTGCGCATGACCGATACAGATTCATTCATTTATGAAAATCACACCGACGACGTCTATGCAGAGCTGTACTAACATCGAGACCTCTTTGATCTGAGCGATTATTCTGAAACAAACCCATTCCAGTGCAAAGATAAAAAGAAACTTGGAAAGTTCAAAGATGAAACTTGTGGGATACCCAACACAGAATTCAATGGACATAGGTCAAAAATGAAATGTCTCACTCTCGGTGATAATACCAGCAAGGAAAAGGCCAAATATGTCTAAAAACTGGCATCGGTCGTATTGTCGCCATCATTGCATTCATTAAAAGGACATCTACGATACTTCTCGATGAGAACTTTCAGCTCGCAACAACATCACCTCTCTACCATGCTCATCAACACAAAAATGAATATGTTCCTTCGACGATAAAAGTTACTCTATGGATGGTATTCACACACTCGCAAACGGACATTTTCATACGTCAAAGTACACTTAGTGACACACACAAAAGGAGTGAGCTAGAAACCCGATTTAGAAAGGAGTACGGTCGACAGGAGAGTGTATGCAAGATCAAAACATCCCCATTTTTCTGCTACGCCATGAGAAAAAAGTGAAACAGAAACCCAGAAACCCAGTCATAGGTCACAGGTTAAAAAGAAGACACCCTTGATCACTGTCTATCACACAGTGATAAAAGTGAACCAGAACTCCCATTTCTACCTACTATTTAGGTAACTCTGAAGCACAAACAGGACGAGAGTAAACAAACAGCAAACAAGAATCCTTCAAATTAAAAAAAAAATATTTCTGTAAACATGTTATGAGAAGAATGTGGTTTGGTGATATAAATATTTTTGTTGTGTCTGCATATGGATGAGTCATTAATATTAATGGTTTGTCAAACAAACACCGGGAATAATAATTAAAATACGTCAAGAACGCCACAGTGATTTGGTCAGTAGAGAAAATGGCTCACAATTTAATAAAACGAGCGCGATAATATTGTCACGCTAACAAGCTTCGAATTCGGAAACATTGTTCTCCTAAAAGTGGATATTAGAAACCCCTCAATAAAAACATGCATTGGAACCTTTTACCATGGCCTGTCACTCTCCCTCTCTCTCTTTCTCTCCACCCGGTAAGATGGAAACAATCCTCACAATGTTTGCACTTTTGAAATGGAACGTTTGTGGGAAATAATAAAATTTTGAGATAGAGATCGTTGCATTTGAAATGTTTTTGATTATTTTAACTATTTGTGCTTATTGTTTTTTTATACCGGGAAATTTATTTAAGCATGGCACTTTTAATCAGAAAAGGCATCACAGTGTTTAATTTAAGAAAAAAAACAGCTTTCAGTTTGTTTAATACATTAGTTTCTTCTGTTCTTATATGTTCCACTCATATGTGGCTTTCATAAACAATCGCCTGTATAAAGAATACAAACATGTTTAAAGAACCATTGTATCTGAATCCAATGATGACGATCACAGATTATTAGTTGAAGAATATAGAAAACATGACGTCATACGATGACGTCAATAAACAATTGTGATTCTGATTCTTTTTATTATTGTATAATTGCAATGCCAGTAGCTGGTGCAGGAAAGTAACATTTCCATTGGTCAGAATGTTACCACGTGATCAAAACGAATTGCGTTCATTTCTGTATGAACTGTAAGGAGAACTACTTTTCCACTTCTATAAATAGAGTCACGTGTACAGCATAAGATAAACACCGCCAGTTAAGGCAGACATGTAGTAAGCATTAAAGAAAAACAATATTCTAACAAACAAACAAAAAATAATTGAAAAAAATTGGCTTCCATTGGTTGAAGGATTGGTATTATGATGACCTTATTGCGATCAAGCTGGATATCCCTAGTGCTATAAATAGCTACGTAATAGAAAAACCACAAACATGTATTACTACGCTCAATTAAGATTTCTGTTTTTTAATGATGCAAACAAAATAACATAACAAATAATTGAAATTTCAATTATAAGAGTTTAACGTTGTTTTTTCTGAGTTCATCGTGGTATAAACTGTCAGTTGCCGACTCACTCAGCTTACATAACGCCCTTCGGGCGTTATTTGCCGTGTGAGTCGGCAACTGACAGTTTATACCACGAAGAACTCAGAAAAAGCAACATTAAACTCTTACATAATTGCAATGCCAGTAGCTGGTACAGGAAAGTAACATTCCCATTGGTCAGAATGTTACCACGTGATCAATACGAATTGCGTTTATTTCTGTATGAACTGTAAGGTGAACTACTTTTCCACTTCTATAAATAGAGTCACGTGTACAGCATAAGATAAACACCGCCAGTTAAGGCAGACATGAAGTAAGCATTAAAGAAAAACAATATTCTAACAAACAAACAAAAAATAATTGAAAAAATTTGGCTTCCATTGGTTGAAGGACTGGTATTATGATGACCTTATTGCGATCAAGCTGGATATCCCTAGTGCTATAAATAGCTACGTAACAGAAATACCCAAAAACATGTATTACTACACTCAATTAAGATTTCTGTTTTTTAATGATGCAAACAAAATAACATAACAAAATAATTGAAATTTCAGTTATAAGAGTTTAACGTTGTTTTTTTCTGAGTTTATCGTGGTATAAAATGTCAGCTTGCTTTGATCATACTTACCTGATATGACAAACCGATGACGGCAGCGAAGATAACGACACTCCTCATTCTCATGACAGAGAGACTGGAATACTGGACCTGAATGGCAATAAAATTTGGGCCATTTGTTTATATCACCCTCCTTATCTTCTGCTGGAAATACACACCATTACATAATATCACGTCTTGACCTGAATTCCTATCAAAACTTCGCATCATACATATATATATATATATATATATATATATATATATATATATATATATATATATATATATATATATATATATATATACATATATATATATATATATCGCTTTTCAAAAGTACACTTTACACCGACTGAAGCAGTTTTTCTCCTTCTATGTTCTAGAATATAAATTAATTCATCTTTTGGCAACCTGGTCAGTGTGGAACATGCTAAATATGACGAACAACAGACTTGTACATGGTCGAATTTCAATCATTAGAAATCATAGACACATCCAGGAGAAAGCTTTCACGTTTGCAAATTGCAATTGAGAAAGTCAGCGTAAATATCTTTACCTGGTTGGGATATAACGTATATACTCTTGTAAGAATCGATATAACTGAAAAAAGCATATTTCGGTATCGAATGTCACATGATGCACCGAACGGTCTCGGTCTATGTAGGTCGTTAAAAAATATCAGTTTTGAAAAGAACAATATACCCTTGATCCGTGATAGCAGATCAGTTTCTTTGTTCTTTTCAGTTCAACAAGATTGGCCGAAAATATGCACGGTATTTATCTCGAAGATTCCATTAACAACGTATTTTACATAAGTTTCCAGTGATCTAAATATTCTACTTTTTCATCGAACACTAGAGTCAAACATAATGTCTTTTGCGCAATGCGTGTGC
This sequence comes from Sinohyriopsis cumingii, assembly GCA_028554795.2. Taxonomy (NCBI): domain Eukaryota; kingdom Metazoa; phylum Mollusca; class Bivalvia; order Unionida; family Unionidae; genus Sinohyriopsis; species Sinohyriopsis cumingii. The sequence continues at coordinate 6,102,555 of CM068833.1, forward strand.
GTGCCGTCATCGGTGCCGGAAAGGGATTTTTTAAAACTTCGATCTGTAATAATAATAATAATGTGGATTTAGTACAGTACCTAATCTTTGGAAGCTTTAAGCGCTTTACAGTATTACATAATACATCAAGACATACACAACACCAATATTACAAAACCTAATACAATGGAATTACAAAGCAAAACACTCTGACAATAATTAAGGAAATAAACATTATTAAATCTTGAAGGCTGTTCTTGTAGTCAAAATAGGCTTGTTGGAAGATTATTCTTGAATAACATCACATTATCCTTGTGTTTAAGTTCTGTGGGATATTCGTTCCACATAGCTTAGCCAGAATACGCAAAAGAACATTGTCCATACGACGTCGTTTAAACAGTTTAACATTTAGAATGCAAGTGTCGAAAGAGGAGCGTAAGTTTCTAGATGTTGTATATAAATGGGTGAGATCAGAAAGGTATATTGGACTGGAGTCAGTCAATGAAACGTAGCATAGTTAACAGATTTTGTGTTTGATCCTGGATAGAACGGATTGCCAGTGACGGTTACAGGGCAGGTGAGAGGTGTGCTTACTTCTTCATGTTCTAAGGTTGATCCGAGTAGTCGTGTTGATCCGAGTAGTCGTGTTGATCCGAGTAGCCGTGTTGATCCGAGTAGTCGTGTTGATCCGAGTAGCCGTGCTTTGAACGTACTGAAGTATCTATAGTAGAAACTGAGATGAAACAGGCAGAGGTGAATTGAATTTCCCATCTTGAAATTATTTATGGACATATAAGTGTTTTATTGGCGTGAACCGAAAGAAAATTGCGAATGGAGCTGATGCGTCTCGCTCCAGATATGCAGACTTGAAAATGTTGATGACATGTTGGTATAATGAGAGAGAACTGACGTGAGCGACACATCGTTTTCATACTGATGATGTAAACTTAATGTTGATATAGCTGATTGTTACTGTCTTTCCTTGGTGATCAGGACTGCTTATGTTTTATCATCATTCATCTGCAGCTTGTTACATGTCATCAATGACTTCACGTCCGAAATGTACCTCTCTACGCCTTGGATGGTAGGCTCAATTTCAGTTGGGCATCTAGATTTGTATATTTGCGTGAGGTACTGGATGATGATATATGACACCTGAGAGCGGCTGAGTATACAGAATGAAGAGAACTGGGTTAAGAACAAAACCTTGTGGAAGACCAACACATAGATCAAGTGGACTGGAATGTTTTCTATTTACGGACACAGTTTGTTTTCAGTTGACTGGTTAGAACTGTGTCGTGACTACCAAATATATAATGGAGACGATGAAGTTACATGTCATAGCATGTTGCGTCTGATTCCGCCGACAAGTCAAGGTGGATGCTGACCGTAATCTTTCCACTATCCAAATCATTGAGAAGGGCAGAAGAGCAGTTTCAGTACTTTGGCGAGGGCGATAAGCAGTCTGTACATTCCTGAAAAAGCTATTTGAATTCGAATGAGGTACAAGTTGGGAAAGAACAACTTTTCCTAGGAGGTCCGATTTGGACGTTCAATTCAGATTCACACAATTAAAAAGAATTTTTAATCACGTTTCATCTTCACTTAATAGCTTCAAAATTGTCCTGTTCGTTTTGTCGTTACTATAAACGCTACGCATGACAATAAATAATCCATCGGCCATGCATAAATAGAGACAACAGGGTTTACATGCAAATGCAGACAGAACCTTGGTTAACAATACGGCAAATGCACGACTACCTCCTTGAAATCACCTGAGGGGTTATTACGACAATAAAACGATCAATGCAGATTTATAACTTATATCGAGGTAGGTCGATTCATTTATAGGCGTTACGAATGTTCTTTATTCTTGTGACCAAACAGTTGGCCATCTTGTGACCTAACAGTTGGCCATCTTGTGACCAAACAGTTGGTCGATGTTCTATAGTCTGTTTTTAGCGCTACAATTGCCGGTATACCGAGGTTTCGAAGCAATATGTGGAAGTTCACGTGAATAGGAAAATAAAACAAAATATTAGTAACCAGTGAGGACTAACATCGACGTATCTGGTTTGTGAGAATTACATCCTCGCACACGTTCATATGCTGCTGATCAACAATGGCTGTAACATTATCTAAAATAGTATCCCTCTCCCAAAGAAACAAATAAAAACAAAAAGACAGAAAGTACAAAAATGACTATTTTTCAATTTCATCGCATTGTTTCTTCGTCACTCGGAGTTATATATATATATATATATATATATATATATATATATATATATATATATATATATATATATATATATATATATATATAATACATACAATCAGGGTTAACTTATTTGAAAAGAAATGCATGCCGAGCAGGTCTACATTATACATGTTACAATTAAATGCAAGCAGGGTAACTTATACTTATAAAATTAAGACCAATACACACATTTTCTAAGCAACGGCAATATTTCAAAGTATCACATCTACATAACAGCACTGAATGTCCCGCTTCCTCGAGATTGATATCTTTGTCAGAGAACATATTTCATAAAGACAGGGACTAGTCACATGTATAATTCAAGCAGCTTTCCCATTATAGACATCACTCAATGCGCATTATATGACTGATTCAATAATGACCATAACATGACAAGTGTTTTCAGTTTAAGTGACCATCATATGACAAGTATTTTCAATTTAAGTGACCATAACATGACAAGTGTTTTCAGTTTACGTGACCATCATATGACAAGTGTTTTCAGTTTAGGTGACTATAACATAATGTGTGTTTTCTCGCATTTTCACTCTTCTCATTAAAATTCAGGACAAAGTGATAAATATATATCAAACTGATTTTTTAAAAGTCTTTCAATTTTTGGGACTAATCCATCACTACAAATTCTAATGACAAAAATTCAAATGTGTAATTGGTGGACATAATTAAAAAATCAAGGGTGATTCAGATTTATACCAAATGCAGTAGAGTCAGAGATTGGGGCCGTGGACTAAAAAAAGTTTGGTCAATTGTAAAATTATTGAGGAGTATTTATCACTTCGAATATTTTGTCATCACAGTATGGACACGTTGTAACTTCAGGTATTAATTCTACGATTCGCGGTATACCTATGTCTTGCAGAAGTGTCGGGTAACTTTCCATATCTCACGGTTGACATGAAAAGCAAGCAAATACCTGAAACCTTTAAGAGCAAACTTTTGATGTGCTCATAAGACAAAATTTGTAGGACACGAGGTGCAATGCAAATTTGAGCACGCGTTTCTATTGCGAATACTTGTAAATCACATTACTCCTCCACACCTCATTATAATCAATAAGACATGTAAAGAAATCTAATATACCAACTTCCCCTCCAAGCTCCCAAAACAAAACCAAATAATGAGAGGAACACGTGCAAGAGGAAAAGATTTTTTATTTTCATTAAGATTTTATGACTTCTCACATCAATTTGATTCTCTGAGCTTAAAAGCTATTTGGGTCAAAACATAAATATGCGACACAATTTGAAAATGCGACACAATATTAAAATGCCACAAAATCACCAGTAAAAAAGTTTCATTTTATGTCCGATCTCTTAAGAAAGTTCCACTCGGGTGATTCACGTGTTTTTCAGGAGGTCTTAGTTAGCGGCAGTACTTGTTTCTTTAAAAAATAGTTGCAAAGACAGAATCCAAAAATGTATAGGGAAATTACCACCAAGGTTTTATCTTAGTTATTACAGGAAGTACGATTCCATTCAAAATTAAATGTTATTGGAAAGACGCAATGGGATACAAGATCTCTTAGATAAGCTGGAGATTTTGCACTAAACTGTACAAGACTTTTCGAGAATGTGTATACCATACACTTAAATTTAGTTAGATATACGTGATGTAAACGACACGTCAGTGGGTGATCGTAGGTTTGGCTACTAAATAAAGAATCGTGTTCGTTGGATCTAGAATCGTCATTGATACACGCAAAGCGTAAAGTCTATTACTGAAGTACGTCTGTACATTCAATATAAACTCTATTTTAACCTACTTGATTATGCACTTATCTGAAAACTATTGACGACTGGGCAAAAGAACTTGGTTGCGTATGACACATTACTCGATTAATAAAGGTTCAGGACTAAATTTTGAAAATCCAAGACAGACCATCACCTTTCGAGGTCAGAAGTTGCAATTTTTGAAATTTAAAATGATGTTGAATTTTTTCTACTCTTTGAATCAGCCTTATTTGTACATGTGGATAATTAGTACCGTCTATCATGAAGAGATTTTTGTTGGGGGAGGGGGGGCGAGACGAGGTTTTGACGAGAACAGCTAATAATTGGCAGGCATATTTTTTCTTGAAGAAACAAATGTTTTGCTATGATGTTTCGTGTAACATTCAGTCTTGGGTTAAGTGATGGCATTACATTGAGTATCTAAAGTCATCAATAGGAAGAACAAGTTGCAAGTATAAGGGCAGACAGGTCATTAATTAAAAACAGGGATAATTCATTAATAACCTTTCAGGCACATGAGAGGCTACTCAGACGTATAAATGATTGAGAATAAACGATCAAATCAAATTTGAAACTGTTCAATCGATGTTAAGACATTGCTAAATTCTTTCGATTCAAACCTCATTAGTTTTCTTAATTGAAAATTATTTATCACCATCAGTCGTTGAGATCTTTAGGGTCACTGATTGATGCGTTTTTATAATGTTAAAATAACTGCTCATATAAATATTAATCATGCGACTAAACAAAAAGCTTTAAAGCCAACAGCACAATACCACGGAACATTCAAGATTTAAAACATCACCTAGTTATTTTAGGAATTAGTATTGGATATGTATCTTGTCGGTTTCGGCGCTTTTTCTCACACATTTTTTAATGAAAATTTCCGAATGATTTTGAAAATCTCAATTTGTTTTTCAAAGTTTGCTGTGATAGGTTTTACAAGTGTTTATTCAGTAACTTGCGCATACCATCAGATGGGTCAAGTGTCCATTACACATTTTGGTTTTTTGAAATGATTTTATTGTGTCCTGCACAAGCGGGCAATCGAACAAAACCATTTACATAACAACATTAAGGTCCTATCCCATAATCGTATTACCAATTCGAATCATCAACATGAATTTTATTACATAAAGGGTGATGATGTAAGAAAGGAGAGTGAGAGAGATTGTTATTTCTGCTATTCACAAATTATTTTGAAACTTTTGTTCCTGACTACAATATCTTTTCTAATATGTAATATATAACACGATTTAATATTGGTATTGTCTCTTTTCATCTTGTACGGGTTACACTTAAAGTAGAATGGATCTTTGTTATCTAACTGCTTTAAATCTGTACATGTATCTCCAGATTAAACTAACCTTTTGGCTGATAGAAACTGCTATTATCAGTACATTTCAATCCAGCGGTGAAAATCGTTCCGTAATCTATTTTTCACAAATGCAGTACAGCAGTGTTTCAGGTTAACCATTACAAAAAGTAAACGTATCAGTATATACTGCTTGGATCAAAACATCAGCAAATTTCCTTACATAAGATGATATTTGTATGACACAATTTATCAGGACGTCTTACAATTGTCCCATGACATTCTGATTCATAATTAATGAGAGATTTGGGTTAAATTATTTTAACAGTGAGATAAAAAGAAAAAAATTGTATAACCATATAAAGACACATTTAGTTAAAATCATGACCTATTCTTTCTTATCTTATTCCCCATGGACGCCCCTTTCTCGCTCATGTTTCTAGTAATGTAGTGTCCTCATTGACCCCAATTCTAGTTTTAGAACCCTCCGTCTTTCGAATCCTGAAGGTTGCCTCGGAAAGTATGCTCGGCTCTTTCTTCAAGCGAGGTGAAAGGTCGGACAAAGCTCTGTTAATCGTAACGCCCTGTTAGTCATGTTTCAAAATGTGACTATAGACCTTTTTCAGGAAGTCGATTTGGGTTTTTCCACTCCAATATTTAACGCATGCGCAGTCAACGTAGGGCAACTTTTGCGCGATTGTCATTAACATAGTGTGTGTTCGTGAAGAAAGTTTCAAACAAATTTGTAATGGTTCGACATATGTACACCTTTCACAGAAATAGTGTCTTTAAAAATCATTAGTGAATAATTCAGTAACCTGCCTAAAACAGAAATCAGATATGAGCACAAAAAGCATCAGACAGGACCAGAACATCGGACAGGACTTGTGGACCCTAGGATAAATTATCCAGAATGCCCCGATGAATCACAATTTGAAACAAGGGTGGACCCCTGACCGTTGTGGTCAGCCGGAATTTGTCCTACCCTGTCCGCGGTTCTGGATAAGACTTACAAAGTTTGAATGATCCATTTCTGAAAAGAAAGGGGTGGGTGGACAATTTTCCCATGTGACCAGAATTACAAATTGTACAAATCTACGTGTATTTAGATGACTCTTCAAGAATATAAACTCGCGAAAATATGCAGACGTACAAATCTCTTTGTTGCATATAATTAATTTCATGGTGGATGGATGCATACGGGTGAACACAACATTATCAATGCCAACATAATCAGATCCCAAGCCCAATCCGAGAAGGCACATTAGTTACACATAGCTGATAGTACTGAAGCAACTGGTCGTTACAGATGTATCGCATGATTAGTTAGCTCATCTTCATTGTCCAAGAAGTTAACAAACTAAGAAGAGAGAGAGAGAGAGAGAGAGAGTACATTCCTTAGCCAATCCAATGTATCATAAGCAGTTTTGGGGATTCACATTCATTCCCATTTAATTTATTAACTAAATGGCAAACCTTTGAGGAATCTCCTTAATATGTGACGTGCCGCCTTTTTGGTGTTCATTGTTTTTTTGCTAATTAGACAAGTTAACTTGTTTATTTTCAGATTATACATTACCATGCAGTCATATGGGGGTGGGGGGTAAGATGAGAGTCACGATGTAGTAACATAAAGCAGTAGATACTCATTTATTGTTAAAATACTTGATGTTAACGTACATTTCAGCTCTTATACTTGTTTACTCTGCATATTTTTGTTTACTACTATCAGCGGCGATCTAAAATGACAAATGTTCTCTTCATGTAAGAAGTGTAAGTCACTCGAGTTACCCTACGTCAAATGCGCATGATTGTACCTGATGTGGCTCTGGGATAGGTTTGGCCAGCTAAAAGTAGTATCTGAAAATGATCTATATTTGCTGTTGGAGCAGATACCTGTATGTTTTGGATTCGTATACGAAATTCAAGCCACGTGATAGGTAGTATTTAAGAACAAGCCTATAATACGATACCACCTTTGATCAGTTTTTGTCCGTTACGAAAAGGTGAGAACAGGTTTGAATGCCTCTTTTTATTGATGTAAGGCATTTAAATGCAAGTTTTCCATTTATAGCCACGAAAGAATATAAGCCAGAGTGAGCAGAAGGCATGTAAATAAAAACAGCACAGTGTAAACCACTGGCAAAGCGTTAACTTCCTGTAAAGCATTTTGCTCGAAATTTTATAATATATTGTCATTAAAAAACATGACTTACTAAGTAAAAAAAAATAAAATAAAAGGAAAATTATATCAAGAAAATATTACCTAGGCTAATTACCATACCAAAATTATGAAACTTGCACGAAAAAATATCCCCAAAACATATCTTAAATGGTTATGGCTTAGATAACTAAACGATTAGGAAACGGATACGGAACGTAGCGGAGACTAAAATAATTCTGACTATTATATTAAAAGTAAAGCTAAAATTTCGGAATTGGAGCGAAATTGATCAGAGACTAAAATCAAGCGGATATTTCATTTTTAAAAACTGACTAAACTAAAAACAATACAAAATGTCTGAAACTGGCACAATAATTTAGGAGAGGAATCGAATATATGGTCTCCACAAATGCACGAAAATTTCGAAACTTGCATCTAATTTAGAGAAGACTTAGAAAAATGCCTTACACGAACTATCCTACTAAAATGACAAAACTGTGAACTGACTATAGGGGGTTTCACGGTTAGCATCACCAGAGGGCATCTCGGTGCAACTCACTTCCGGATAGTTCTATCAATTAATATGGCAGAGGTAGATCAAGAAAATGTGACAAACCACTCACATTATGCAAGCAGGATTGATAGCTCACTATCTTAAAAAGAAATTATATCAATATTTGATCAATTGTTTGTACGTCTTTTATTTTTTCTCACTAACTTGCGCTGCTCTCAGCTTTCAAATAAATATCCTCTGCCCATTTCAGAACTTCATTATCTTTCCATTACTTCCTTATTCTCTAGTTTGTATTATTTGATTATGCGAAAGTATATCGCTACGTAAAGAGTTCTTGCAATTGATCTCGCTTGAAGAATCATGAAAATATGTTTGTTTTCTAGAGCTTCTATCATAGCAGTCAATGGAGGTTGAACGACAACGAGAAAAAAAATCGAACTTCTTAAGATTCTTTTATTATTTATTTAGACTGTTGCTTTTTTAATAATGTTCATTATATTTTTCATGAACAACTTGAGTTTTTTTCTTCTTCAAAATGCACAAGTGTCAACCACGCTTGAACAGATAGGCGCACGTACTGGTCTCTTTGATGATTAGTTTTAATTTATTTCCTTGAACGGTTGGAGATTTTAGAGTATACAATATGGAGAAATATCGATGTTAGAACACTATGCATGTATAGGACATTTGTGGCCATCACCTATCTGCCTATCTGTCTGTCTATCTGTATGTCTGTCTGTCTGTCTCATTTCATCTAGTGCATGGGTATATATATCCTCAAATGAATGTGTTCGCATACGTATATTACATAAACATACATATGGTTAAAAACGAGTATAAAATGATGCCAGGATAGAAAGGATGACTGATAGGTAAAGACAACAAATATGAATAATTTTGAGTATCCATTTTTTATTGACTTGTAGAGTATGTTCTTACAAGCAGTCTCGTTTTTTAAATCTTACTGTCTGCAATTTTACATCCGGTCAGGTGTATCAATATTGATTTAAAAGGCAAACCAAAGTAATATGATGGAATCTGTGAAATGATTGGATGTTTAAAACTTACATATTTGATGCAAGGAAAGTTGAACAGAATTAAACTAATTTAAGAAGGCTGTTCTAGATGAATTTGCTGGTGGCAATCAGAAATGTTGTCTAAAGACCCCAACAAATTTGAGAGTTATTACCTGTCAGCATAAGCAAAGAAAAATCATGCTGAAAGTTGTTGCATGTACCGTCTGATACTTGATGTTTCAGAAGTCAAAAAGAAAATGACAACAAAAAAAAACCAGAAAAAAACAACAAGACGTCATTGGCATGCTATTTAATCTGAATATTGTACGATATTTACACCCAAATATAAATAACATTTCCGTATGCATTAATTACACTCCTTTATCGTTATGATATCCAATGTAATTATTGCTTTGTTAAGTTCCTCTGAATACATTAAAATACTGTGTTCCATTTAAACAACCCCCCCCCCCCCCAACTTTTCTGGTCTAAAATATTCAGCATTACAAATCAGTTGACTTATCGAATTCGTGTTATAATTTTTTTTATCGAACTTGTGTTATAACTTTCTTAACTCGAGTTATAAACGAACTATTAGCCTTGCGAAAGTAATTGAGAAAGAAGGATATATCAACATATGAAAAATGCAAATTGTTGAGATTGTTTTTCGTCAAAGATACATAGCCAAAATATGTGCAATAAATGTTTAAAATCGGAGAGCAAAGTGAAATGTTTCTACAAATGTATTTGAAAATATGGACAATCAATCTATGTTATCAGGTATGGACAGTGTATTTAATTTGTTTATTTTATATCATTTAAGTATGGAAAGTTAATATTATTTAATTATCTGATTTAATGTCGATAATTATTATCCTAGTAAGATCAAAAGATGTTAGTCATATATAATTTATTCATTGATTTAACCATGATGATCTGTAGAACGGTGAACTATCCGGAGCTAAGGGAGGTAATTTTATGCGCAGGGTACAGAGCAGTGGGGAGGTGAATATATATATATATATATATATATATATATATATATATATATATATATATATATATATATATATATATATATATATATATATATATATATATATATATATTCACAATGCATCATTACTTAATCCAATTGCCAGACAGATGTCAAAAGTAATGCAGTCCAGTCTGGTAATGGATGGCTGAATGGATACAATCAAGCACCATGAAAGTCTTGCTACAACAAATATAAGCCCAAAGCTAAATAACTATATAATTTTCGTATAATTTTATTTCATAGAATCATATAACATATTCAACATAAACAGTTGTTTTGTCGATAATGAAATCGCATATTTGGTACCGAATTTGTGTGTAAGTGGATAAATGGACCAGTCTAAATCGTCTGTAGTCGACCAATTGGTTAGTGTACTCTCACGTGTCTGTTTTCAATATCATTCTACAGTACATTTCCGAAACGGGGGATGGGGGACGAATCGCATATTTCTTTATCTTCGTCGTTAATTAAAAGTACAGCTAAGCGTTGGAATCGGCATTTAAGTTTTTACATGCCTTAATTTGCCTGTGCGTGCACGAACGTATGCATTTCTCAATATATATGTATATATGAATGGATGTACAGAAACATTTTGAGTTCAAAGAATAGATATCTCATAGAAATTGTCTATCAAAAGACTAATTCATTTGTTTGAGAACTGTATCATTTAAGCGAAGGTGTAGTAATGCAAGATTCCTTTTCCACAGAGTTGCTGAATATGATGGTCCAAAGAAAATATATGCACCTCCCTTTTGGCAGACGTTGCGATCATGAGCATGAGCTTGGCCTGAATAAAACAATGACAATTATATATATATATATATATATATATATATATATATATATATATATATATATATATATATATATATATATATACACACACACACTCACACCAAACAAAACAAAAAGTCCTATCCCTGGGTTCTATAGAAGAATGCTTGATACTAGTAGGTATAATTTATATTTAATACAAATAATACTATCATACAGGTTAGTTAAATATTTAATTCGTACTCTACGGAGATTCGAACCAAGGTCTGCCCATATTCCCCAACGACTAAGCACAAATCACCAAAATATGATGTAACTCAATCGGTGTTTATGCACTCGTGCGTAGCAGACACACTTGCATGACGACCTAGTAATTGATTCTCATGTATCTACACAGTCATTCCGGATTCCTATGAAAGCAATCAAGGTATATATACTTAATTATAGAGAATTATAAATATACACCAGACAGAACGGAAAGTGCTATCCCTGGATTCCTATAGAAGAATGCTTGGTACTAGTTGGAATAATTACTATTTTAATACAAATAATACTATCATACAGGCTAAGGTATATAGCCAAAAAATGTGCAATAAATGTTTAAAATAGGAGAGCAGTTCGAATCTAAATAGTGGAAATGTTTCGTGCCAAGAAAAATATAGATTCAAGATCCCCAACCACCACCATCACCACTGCCAAAAACTAGAACAGTCCTTTTTTTTTATAGGTCTGTGTCGCTGGTAAAAAGAAAGAAGACATTAATGGTACCTCCAAGAACATCATTGTTGCGTCAGTGTGAACTTGTGTTCTTTCCTGCTCACTCAGCGTAAAGATGTAACAGATATGGTTGTTGAGGATGATCATCTTATGCTGAAAGGAAGAACATTTATTTTTAGTCCATGACATCACATGTGTTCACATTAGTGTTTACACTCCATAGGCATGACGGGTAGATTTTGCTTGTATGAACGTACCCCCTACTCCCTCAAACCATCGACGCACCCACCCACAAAACAGTTAATGAAATCTTTTTAAAATTTAATTTGGAAAGAAATATACATCTAAATGGCGAACTTACTGTTAAAGTCGTACATATTAATGCCGTGCTAGCACAAGGTCATGCGATATAGAATTTGTTCCAAATGAGTGACACAGTACCAAGAAATTCCGCCATCCCTTGGAAATGGAAATATAAAAAATGAAGAGTATATGGAGAAAGGATCATAAGGTCAAGTTTTATGTCAGCAGTCAGTTTATTTTTAAGACACCATCTTTGTTCTAATATGCCTACACATTTTTAACCAGATATAATTATTTATTTTATTTAAATCAAACCAAGAATTTTTTTCTTTTTCCCCATTTTGGAGTCCGAATAGTTATGACCATACGCATTTAATCACATGAAAAAAAATTACAGATTGTATTCGGTTCATTTTAGTAGCTAATTAATTTTGACGTTGGTTCGGATGCCTCGGGCATTACCCCTTTCTATTACATGACGTCAAGAATTATTTTGAAGTCGTGGAGTGATATTGTATTTCCTTTTTGAAAATGTAAAAGAGCTTGAATAAATTAAGGTTATGTTAATGACGTCATGTCACAAGTGCGGTTTTATAAGTCCATTTATATTTCATCCGTTGGCAAATCCCACAAAGAGTTCACCATGCCTTGAATAAATATACCCAACATTGCTCTGTAACAATCTTAAAATTCTGCTGCGGAAAGAAAAATGCAACTTGAATGGTATTAAGATGAAATCGATAGTTTCAATAATTGTAGTATTCATTCCTTAAAATGATTAATCAAAACCGAATTTCTTTATATTGCCTTCCATGTGTTATTCCGAGCAATGCCGGAGTCAGTCTATATGGAGTAATACTCTGAATTTTTAACACCTGTAGTATTGCGCCACGACGTCACATAACATGTCAAAATAACGGACGCCTAAAAACGTCAGTGGAAGTTTAGCACGATACAGATTTGTTATAAATCTCTTTTATCGGAGAAATATGACGAAATATGGTTATATAGGTAACACAAAAGTAAATTTGTTTCATTTCATGGCACACACCCCGCCAGAAAAACAAAATAAAAATCCCCGAAACAAACAGGAAAAAAGACGGAAAAAAGGAAAAACAATAACAAAATATACCTGTAACATATTATAAGTCTTTTGACATTTAATAACCAGGGCTCATAAAATATAGGAATTCAACGGTTTCATAAATTTCGAATCAAATGAGAAGTTGCGCCAGATCTCCAACAACAATTTTGTAAGATTTTTCTGTGACATGTTAATAATTGCAATTGTATCAGCTGGTATATATAACGAACATTTCCATTGGTCAGAACGTAACCATGTAATCAGGCCGAGCTGCCTTTATCAACTACACCGAGAACTATTTTACACTATCTTCTATAAATAGAGGTCACGTACCAAAAAAATAATGCAAACCCTGAAACCGAAGGCATACACACTGCATGCCTTTAAAACGAAACAAAAATGATGGGTTTATGTTTTATTTTCAAAATTGAACAAAATGATATTGGCATAATCAAATAACAATGTTATTATTATTATTATTATTATTATTATTATTATTATTATTAAAGAAATAATAAAATTTTAAAGAATTACAATTATGAGAGTTTAATATGGGTTTTGTTCTGATTATATTGTGGTATAAACTGTCAGTTGCTGACTCACACAGCTTACATAACGCCTTTCGGGCGTTATTTGATGTGTGATTCGGCAACTGACAGTTCATACCAGGATAAACTCAGCACAAAAAGAATACTCTTCGGTGTATGCTACGGGAATGTGTATTTATTCGTTTTTCTAATCGTATGTATGTATGTATGTATGAATCGAGGACTTATGTCTGCCTGCTTTAGTTCGTATTCCTGCCTTTAGCGATGAAAATGTGTGTCGATATATTTGGATGTTATTCTGTATATATATATATATATATATATATATATATATATATATATATATATATATATATATGTATATGAGAAAGAGAGAGAGAGAGAGAGAGAGAGAGAGAGGTATATACCGTGGTGTAGTCATAGTGGAAGACAAACTGGTTATGTACACCTGCTCCGTGAGTGGTGTGCGGTGCAAGTGTGCTATGCCACGGATGCGTGGTATGTAGTGCATGCGTGGCGTGCGCATGCGTCGGATGCGGTGTATGCGTGGTATGGGACACATGCGTCGGATGCGGTGTATGCGTAGTAAGCGGCGCAGTCTTTGTGGTTTCCTAGAAGAAGAAATGAATTTCGACACATCCAACTTAAAACTTGGATCTCAATGAAAATCCTGAGAGAACAGACGCAGAAAATGATAGAGAGCGGCACTCATGGTCAAGCCATGCCTTGTTGCCTTTCCTATGATGGCTATTTAAGTTGATCTATAGAATTGCTCTTCGGATTCCAGAAGCAAGAATCACTTTCAAACGTATGTGACATAATTTATTGGTTAGTATGGGACTTAGGCTGAAAAGAGGATGCAAGTATGACTTTACTTTTGCTATTTGTAAAATGATATATATGGTTGTTTTTTTTTAAAAGTCGACTGATTGCTTATTTTCATAACATTAAATATTAACTATCGGCTCTATTGCAACAACTTCTAACTATGCTTGAATTATCTATTTTCCTGACCTATTCAAGATTTGGTAATCTATACACATTTCAAGTGCATTCTTTGAATGGTTTTGGAAGCAACATGGAAAAACAAGAGCCGATGTTGAGTTTTTGATGATTGTAAAGGTTAGTGAGTGAAAGGACTCGTACATTGCGAATAAAGGTAAGGCAAATCTGCGCAAGGGAAATAACTCCTGAGTGAGGAAGATTTTTATTTACTTTTTGCATGTTACGACCCTAACTAATTTCGCGACTATTCAGTTATTTTTTTGTTTTAAAACGAGACAATTGGTAATTAGTACATGGGGTAATGAGATTACTTTGTGCATAAAAGTACGTACGTCAGTTGTTATGTAATATTTGATTTAATTTATATCTGATTTATTGTTTGTAAATTTAAAATCATTTTACTTTTTTAAATTTCATTATGTCAAAATAATGTAGTTCTGTGTACTATGAATTCATACTTTATCCAGAAAATAGTTTGATCTTGACTATTCATTTTTGTAAACATAGGGCTGACCTGGTTCTCGGCCTTAATTCAAAATTAGTAACAGCCACGTGAACAAGTTATTTTTAATTTATGTTTATTGTGGGAATACTAAGGCTGAGATCGAGGCTGTGTTGGATACGTGATGCATGGCATGTAAATAGTTTCTGGTGAAGTAAACAAGTTTTATTCTCGGAATAATATGATTGGTTCTTATCAAGGACATGCAGGGGCTACGTGCTTTTTTTTTTAAATATGTAAACATGATCACGTGACCCTTATCCGGGAATAAGTTTTGCGTAAACTTCATGTTTTAAACCATAGTTTTAGAGTAATAATCACAGCTGGGCTTCTAAACACTGAGACGTAAAGGCGTTTCTTTTGTTGTGTCACTTTGGGAATTACATTTTAATGTTTATTTGAAATATTTGGATTCTAAAAGGATTAATTCGTTTCTCTGGAAATATTTTGAGTGCTCATACATAATTCTTGAATAAAGAGATTTCTTAAATATTTTATTCGGATTTCGAACACTGGATTACTTTATGTGTTTCTACAAGGAAATGTAGACCACAAAACAATACAGGATACAACATATGTCATCGGCTTCCATCTTGCATTCGGGACTCGAACTTGATTTCATTAGAACATTTCAGTGTTAGGACTTTAATTCGTGGATTATTCTTGGATTATTTTTTGATTTGATTCGTAAAACCGTAAGTTCTGATTTTTTTTCTCCCATTTTTACGGTATTTTTCAAGGGATAAAAGTATTTGTTACATTTTTCAAAGCTTGTTACTTTCATTCTTTCTTGTGTTACTGTTTATTCGAGCCTTAACAGGTACACAGTATCTTGGTCTACATTAATGCACAATTGTAGAAATATATTCATAAAAAATATAGACTGGCATCCATCCTTGTTTCGTGACTTTCTAAAAGGAAAACAAAGTCAAGGTATCAATCTGCATAAAAAGGTCTAACTATTTGTTATTTATTTTGTGCAGAGACTAATAAAGCACTTCAAAAAATGAAAGAACATATGGTATAATTTACATTATAATTGCAAAAGCTGGGGTTTGGTGTTGAACGAAGAAAAACAAATCGAACGTTATTGCTTTTTGGAAAGGGTACACTTTTGTAAGAGCTAATGAAATATTTTTAAATACGACAGTTATGTATTTGAAATTGTCTATCGTTTTAACTATAGGAGACTGATTGTTTATATATAATGGGAGATTTTGTTTTTATTGGAAGATTTATAAGCGAAAGGTTAGAAAGCACTAAATTTATTGCTTAAGAAAGTGAGAGATGTGACATGAAGAACTGATATATCTATGTGGCTGTTTAATACGCACGGTCTGCTCTGTTTTTGATTATGTTACAGAATTATGTGACCTTTTATAAACGACTGACCATATAAAGAATGCATACATAGCTGTAGGAATTTCATAAAGAAGTGACCTGTTCATTAATATATACATATTTAGACTGTATCGAGAATATATACATATTTAGACTGTATCAAGAATATATACATATTTAGACTATCAATAATATATACATATTTAGACTGTATCAAGAATATATACATATTTAGACTGTATCAAGAATATATACATATTTAGACTGTATCAAGAATATATACATATTTAGACTGTATCAAGAATATTTACATATTTAAACAACAATTGTGTTTGACACAAAGTTCATCTAAAATGGCGACTTGTCAAGAAAAATATTGAATATCATTACAACAATGCCGACATGTAAGAATAAATGAATTATAGTTCATTCCGCACAGTATCAGGAATGATTTTCATGCATGCTGCTCAGTAAATATTCAAGCTAGCGCCATTCAAGTTACTAATGCGCTTGCACACGAAATATTTCAACGACGTTCCAGTCAACAGAGGCGTAACATATTTTATTAAAAACATGATAAAATAAGGTGGTCTGATTACAGTAGATATTTTTGTGCCACCATGACCTATGGAATAGTTGATTTATTTGGGTAGGCGTTCATAGTTCATATTCGGCTATACTCAGCCATAATGTAGTCGCCTCCCTTTGCTTTCTTCACAGTATCCAAAATGTACTCTTCTAGAACTCAAGACGAACATGGCGAATTACATGTACACAGATCGGTCTTTTTCAGCATGTACCGAATATAAGGAATTGCACTGTGTCTCAATAAGAAATATTTTTAAATCATGCTAAATATTCTTCAGTCATTCGTGCACGAAACGAATTAGCTGAATTGAGCTTCATTTCGAGACGCTACGTGAAAATTCAATATGAAACAGATCGTTAGCAATGCTGTACGGAACGAACTATAGAAATTGTTATTCTGTAATAGTGAAACATTTAAATAATCACAATTTTAAAAAATTCCATTTTTTAGTGGTGTGAAAAATATATCGAATCATCTCCTTTTATTTTCAGCTGTATTCCAATATTTGAGCAAGGAATTAATGGTATTTGTTAAAAATGCTGGTGAAAGGTGACACGATCCCGAAAATTTCGAAAAGTTATTATATACAGCTCAGTTATCTGCCCCTTTTTGATACATTCAAAATGGTTTACCATAGAACCAAACAGGCGCAATGCAATTTGTATGCACGAAAAAAACATCGAATTCGGAAAATAAATTGGTTTTCTCTAACCATTTAACAAATCGAAAGTGATTCAGTTTGATGTAGATATGGTCTCGCAGAAAACATGCAATATATCTCCTTCACTATGAACAACACCGCAACCAACGTCTTGAGATTTTCTATACCCTGAGACCATTTAAAAATAATTCCGAAGAAACCACCAATTAGTATATTGGTCCTACTTACTTGATAGGACAGACCGATGAGGACAGCGAAGATGAAAATTCTCGTCATTTTGAAGATCATAGAAAGTCTGGAATGCCAGACTTGAGAACTGGCATTGTTGTTATCGTCTTCCTTATCTTCACCTAGATAGACATGACACGACAAAGTATCACGACTTGAACTGAACTACTATCAGAACTCCGCATCAAGTTTATTTCGGTTTCAAAAATACACATTAAATAGATTTCATATTGTTTTTGTCCCCTCAGTTGTGACAATCTCAGAAAGGTTACCCTCTGGCGACCCCGTCACTAGCCAGGTTTCTGACCAGTCTTTGTTCAGTAGACTGAATGTGATGAACGTCATTTTTAATTACAGAGTAAGTTACGGCTTTTACTCGAATTGTACTTACTCGAAGCTTTTTACTCGAATTTTTTGGCTAGCATTTCATTCATTAGGATAGAGTCACGTCCTAGTGGAAACTCAGATTTGGTTGTTTGGGATATACGGCATATATTCGCGTACCAGCCGGATCTAATTGCAAACAGCCTAAATCAGGAATCCGCCACATGATACGCTGAATGACCAGGGATGATGGGTTAATAACAGGAATTCTCGTCAGAATAAATAATTTTGACCCTGTTCTGTCGGAATATTATTTGGCGGCAGATCAAGTTCAATATTGTATGCAGTTTAACCAGACTTGTGCGAAAGTATATACTTAATTTGATATATATATATATATATATATATATATATATATATATATATATATATATATATATATATATATATATATATATCGAATACACTGAATTTACAACCTATATTATATGCTCATTCTAGGAACTGAAGCGATGATCCAAGATATAGTTTGCACAATACGTATGTGTGACGTCATAGGAACCCCAAAGGGTATCTTTTACTACAGCCTGATATTGTCATAACGTGGTTCATCTAATGCTTCCTCTGTATCACTGATTGGCACGTGTTTGCATTTTGAAAAGAATTATGTGTTTTACCTGCGATTTGTTATAAATAGTTCTACTTTATCACTTTTACAATTGTTTTTTTTTATCCTTGCGCTTATTTAGTTTCAGTAAACTGAGGTACATGATTTGTTAGTAAAGTGACAATAAACTGAAGCACAAAATATTATACTTTATCTACATCATAATAATTGCCATATAAATCATTTTGAGAAACTGCATTGGAAGCGGTTTTGTGGCCCTATATTAGTTTTGGACTAATTCATACGAATGATTCATTCTAAGTTAGAAATATTTAATGAGTAAAATCGAGTTTCAGTTAGTCAAAGAGAATACAAATAGTGACACACTTCTACGCATTTTTTCAATGGTTGATCATGAATTACATTATCGGTACTTATTACTTTCTTTACACATTTTCAATTCTACCCCAGTCCCCAGAAGTAGATGTCATTAAAACTTACATCTCATTTGAAAAATATAATGAAACGAATAATTATACTGTGTGGAATGTAAAGTAATTAGATAGATAAGAAGGGTGATAACGATCAACACGTGTTTACTAGAATGAATCAGTATTTAATTTGTGAAATATTGGCATTTGTTCAACACCGTTTGCAGTCTTGATGTTCTATCCGTTTAAATATTTAACTACACAAAACATTATAATTTGAAAACGTCATCAGCTGATTATATGAAATGATACTCTTCTATTAAAAACCAATGAAAAACGAAGTTTCTATTTCTTGAATTTAAATGTATCAATAAGACACTCGATCTCGACTGAAAATGACTTTTTCACTTCTGAGATTTACTGTTTTGCAGCATCATTGCTTTCCATTAGGAACCCGAGAAAACCACCTGGGACTAACCATCGATCCTCGGGAAACTGCTTGCAAGCTTTCTCGCATACCCACGTTGTCTGAGCCCAAGACATGGATCCATGCGTGCAGAGATGAGATGTCAGGAATTCCTAATATAATATTATATTCCAAATGCATTCCTATAGCCTTGACTGTCCTAAGACACCACAATGACTCAATAAAGAATGTTTCTGAATTAGTTTTAAATAATTCTAAAATAATGTGTTAATCCAAAGTCATTGAGTACTTACTAGTTCCAATGAATAATTTAAATAAATACATCCTCACGAATTATATCCAAGAATAACGTAAAACTCTGATCACATAAGATATAAAATAGGAAAGACATATTTATTTACTGAGTCTTTATGAATGCATATCTTCACTTGACCTAGAACGTAATGTGAAGTTTTCCGACGGAAATCCTAGTCTAAATGAAATAAGACTGACCTTGAACTATTAGAACGTAAACAAGATTGTTCCTAGAACGTTGTGAACTAAAACACTGTCAACATGTTATTTACAACTTTCAATCATGAATAATATTTTGCAATGTAACATTATCTTAAAGCACAATCAACAATCATGGACAAAAATTAAGCACAACATATAGATAGACACACTTAATCATTATTGCAGTTTTAACGGAGTCCAGAACTCTTTAGCACCGAAGTTGTTATTTAATGGAACTATAATTTGCCTCCCTCCAGCCGTCAGTCCATCCTTTATTGTCTAATACCTTACTTCGCACGGGGTGGGATGGGGTGGGGGGCTATTTTATAGACACACACTCATAGATCTTTTCGTCTGTAATCACGATAACGGCTGAACTGTGGGATATATTTTGATAGTATGTGATACTCGTAATCCAAAGGTTATTAGTTCAATACAGGTCAGCCACAGTAAGCTGCTTCGGCGTGTTCTTGGAAACAGAAACGATTCCACGGCGTGTTCTTGGAAACAAAAACGATTCCACGGCGTGTTCTTGGAAACAAAAACGATTCCACGGCGTGTTCTTGGAAACAAAAACGATTCCACGGCGTTGTTCTTGGAAACAAAAACGATTCCACGGCGTTGTTCTTGGAAACAAAAACGATTCCACGGCGTTGTTCTTGGAAACAAAAACGATTCCACGGCGTGTTCTTGGAAACAAAAACGATTCCACGGCGTGTTCTGGGAAACAAAAACGATTCCCTTCGGCAGCATGATACAGGCCTAGACTTGAATTCGTAATAAAATTTCGAAAGGGGAAGTTATATTAAGAGTATGGCTCGGACAAGACAATGCTAAAATCCTCAAACTGATGCGGAATTAAACGGAGACCAAAAGAAAACCAGTGGAAGATTATTGATAGCATGGAAAGGAAGTTGTTGAGACAACAAAAATGTTATGTCGTCTTCGAAAAAAATATGTCCTAGGCTAAATGTTATACTAAAATTGTGATACCAACACGTAATTTAACGGATACCAAAAATCGTACGATTTTATTTAAACGGTACCCGTAAAATCTCGAAAGCGACCTGAAATTTAACAGTGAATAAAAGAAATTCAGATGTATTACAAAGGCAGAGATTAAAACTCATGCAAAAATTCGAAACTGACACGGAATTTAGCTGAGTGAAAATTCGCTACATTAATACTAAATTACGGCACGTACTCTATTAACTTGAAGAAACTAACAATGACGTTAGTAGAGACAACCACCGAAATACTATTCTAAAAATCTTACCAAAACTCACAAACTGACATTGAATTCAGCAAAGAATAATATAATCGGAATATTATATAAGGAAAAATGACAAAAAAAAAAAAAATAAAAAAAAAATGACGAAAGTGGCGCAAAAATTATCGAGACAAAAAATACCCTTGAACTATTTATTAAATTGCTGAGGCTAGGGTAACCATAACGTTACATAACTGATACGGAAAGTTCTATATTTAATTTATTTTTTACCAAATTAATTCCTTTTGAAACATTGACGTATGCATACTTGAATTCCTTTCGCAATTAAGCTCATAAACAGAAATAAAGATGAAAAAATGGCAATTATTTCGGAACATTTTAAAAATTATTATTATTATTTATATAATTATTATTGTAATTGTTAGTATTATTATTATTACAATAATAATAATAATAATAATAATAATAATAATTATTATTGTTATTATTATTATTATTATTATTAAGATTGCTATTATTATAATTATTTTATTATTATTTACATTATTATTTTATTAACATCATTATAATTATGACTATTATTATTATCATTATTATTTTTATATTATGACTATTATGACCATTATTATTATTATTATTATTATTATTATTATTAGCAGTAGTATGTTACGACTTTGATTCTTAAAATATGCAACAAAAATGAGTAAAATCAACAAGTTTAGTAAAAGCAACAACTTTTTTCTGTAAGCTATGGAGTGAAAATTTAAAGGACAATATTTTGAATGAAATCCCATATAATCTTAAATGTACTGTCACAAGTTCAATATAATATTATGTTCCGAATGAATTCCTATACTCTTGACTGTCCTAAGGCACCACAATGACTCAATAAAGAACATTTTTGAATGAGTTTTTAATAATTCTAAAATAATGTGTTAATCCAAAGTCATTGAGTACTTACTAGTTCCAATGAATAATTTAAATAAATACATCTTCACAAATTATATCCGAGAATAACGTAAAACTCTAATCTCATAAGATATAAAATAGGAATGAAATATTTATTTACCGAGTCTTTATGTATGCATATTTTCACTTGACCTAGAACGTAATGTGAAGTTTTCCGACGGAAATCCGAGTCTAAATGAAATAAGACTGACCTTGAACTATTAGAACGTAAACAAGCTTGTTCCTAGAACGTTGTGAACTAAAACACTATGTCAACATGTTATTTACAACTTTCCAACATGAATAATATTTTGCAATGTAACATTATCTTAAAGCACAATCAACAATCATGGACACAAATTAAGCACAAAAGATAGATAGATACACTCAATCATTATTGCAGTTTTTAGCGGAATCCAAACTCTTTAGCACCGAAGCTGTTATTTTCTGGAACTATAATTTTTCTCCCTCTATCCGTCAGTCCAACATCATTGTATAATACCTTACTTCGCGGGGGGGGGGGGGGCAATTTTACACACACACACCTTTTTCGGTAATCACGATAACGACCGAACTTTGGAATATGTTCTGATATTATGTGATCCTCGTAATCCAAAGGTTATATGTTCAATACCGGCTTAGGTCAGCCAAGGTCAGCTGCCTCGGCGTGTTCTTGGAAACAAAAACGATTCCATTGGGCTGCATGATACAGACAATAATATGTTGAAATAACCGTTAAACTCCTGCGATAATAATTATTCTTTAACAGGTTTATTGTTGCTTTTTTTCTCTCCAATATTTTGTCTGTGGTTGTTATTTTGTGGTAGAGTTATGGCCTTTATGCATTAAGTTTCATGATGGTTTTCATCTCAGCATTTTTACCTAACACCATCATACAGTAACAGTCATAGTTTCAATCGTGTAGTGTGTATGTATGCTACGACGGTGACGTTTGAAGTTTAGAAGCGATGTTGACAACGTGATTTTTCTTACTGTCAGGCCGTCAATTTATTATTGCCCTCGTGATGTTCCTTAATATCGTATTATTTATTGTATTTCCTTTCCCTTCAATGGCATTTTGTCTCGGGGGTGGGGGGTGCGGTGGGGTAGTTGAGTGATATTTTAACTTTTTTCTTCAGCCAGACGGATGTAGAAAAAAAAACTGAATATTTTTCTAACTCCCACCTGGACAAATATTCCTGTCAACAGTTGTCACAATTTGTGTTTGGTAAGAGGTCAACAAGAATAACAGGCAAGCAAACAAGCATTAGGTTTCAAAACCGTGAAGGTTTCGCGATGTTTAATATATTGCTGAGAAAAGAAAGTTCGAAAGAATAAGAAAAGGAATAAATTGGGCCTGATAAAGGTCAGGTTATCCAATTGTAGGCATGAATATAGTTCCAATTGTTGACCAACTGTGGAATTTTGTGCTTGAATAAATTTAATGGTGTTGTATCAGAAGCACGAGGAAGTGATTTACATTTTCAACTCATACTGTATAGAACTGAAATTGGTGCATACTCAGGTCAGACAGGTTTGTGCAATCGCACGTTCCCTCCTTTGCAAGTGTTGAATTTGCATGTGTTACAAACTGGTCACATATATATGCACGGGGGCCCCTAGTGGCCGAGTGGTCTAAAGCGCACTCCGTTACGGACCACTGCCATCTCACCTCTGTCTGCGTTGGTTCGAGTCTCGGATTCAGCCAGTGTGGGTATGTGAGAAAGCTTGCCAGTAGCTTCTCGTGGGTCGGTGGTTCTTTCTGGGGTTTTTCCGGGTTCTTCCTCCACCATTAATACTGGCCGCCATGTATAGCCTATCGTGTGCTGAAAAATGGCGTTAAACCCTACAACAACAACAACTACTACTACTACTACTACATATATATATATATATATATATATATATATATATATATATATATATATATATATGCACGCATGCATTGAATCCATTTTGGTGCTTGCAAACACTACAGCTGCAACAATTTAATATTGCACCTATCTGCAACACACACATTAGCCAATAGAAACTGCTGTTACAACCATTAGTCAGTAGAAACCTGGATACCACACAAAAAGCTAATATGAAATATTAACTTAGCTTTGCACCTTACTGTAGTTTATCACTTCGGTAAGTTAAGTGCAGTTTTTGATAAGGATTAATGCTGCATTTGCTTAATTATGTTTGAAATGCCTTTGACCTTTGACGTATTCTTAATAAATTTCAGCTTGAAGTTCAATAAAGCTTGAAAAGTTAAATCCGTCATCAATCGATACAATGCATTGACAGTATTTTCTTGTAAGTAAAACACTCTGAAATCTTCGTTTGCCATTAAACATCTATCTAGCAATAACAACAACTATTACTGACATATCAGACATAGTGCCATATTGAAATGAATGTAAATAAGCAAAAATAAACAAAAGTTAAAGAATAATCTACAAAATAAAAGTTACTTCGGGGTAAATCATACACCATTAAAAAAACGTACAGAGGATTTTTTGTTGTTGTTGTAGGGTTTAACGCCATTTTTCAGCACAAGATAGGCTATACATGGCGGCCAGTATTAATGGTGGAGGAAGAACCCGGAAAAACCCCGGAAAGAACCACCGACCCACGAGAAGCTACTGGCAAGCTTTCTCACATAACCACATTAGCCGAATCCGAGACTCGAACCGACGCAGACGAAGGTGAGATGGCAGTGATCCGTAACGGTGAGCGCTTTAGACCACTCGGACGCACAGAGGAGCTGGACGCCGCAATAAACTTACTCGTTGAATGAGTAAAGTAGTCTTACATATTCTTAAATAAATTTAGGTACGTTGATTAAAAGCTGTTTTAATATTATGCTGGTTGTATCGATAGAAACCCTGAAATCATAGTTTTATATACATTTTGAAACTAACCGCAGGACTCGTGATGTTTCACCCTCCTGTAAATGGAAATAACTCATGATAAATTGTTTATAAGAGCAAGAATAGTTTATTAAATGAGGCATTCGTATTCGGCCGAATAGTATGGTGCAGCCGAATACGAATAGTACATTTAGGTCTACCTTTATGACGAGCAGGCTCATTGCAAGCAGAAAAGAGCACCTCAATTTGTATCGATGACCAATTGAACAAATTTCTGAATGAGCCTTGTATCCGGAGGGATATTGATCCAGTGTCGTGGCGGAAGACCAATGCTGACAGGTTTCCTTTACTCCGTTCTTGTGCCAAACGTTGTCTAGCAGCGCCTCTAACAAGCGTGAACTTTTATGCCGTGTTGCCGGCAACACCTTGTCAGACGACAGATGTTGCCTACTGGCAGACATTGTCGATCGACTCTTTTTTTTTTAAAGCTAATGCATTTTACATGCGGCAGTAACTGTTGGACTGCTTTTAAAAATTTGAATCTTGCCATTCTTAAGTTAACGTATAAAGCATTAATAAGACGTGTAACCGTAGCACTTTTATATTTTGGTAATGCATTAGTTACTTTGAACCTTCACGTGTTTGTTGTTAGTTACTTTATAATTAATTAAAATGTTATTAGACCTGCTGAAACAATTTATTTTATTTTGGAGCATTCAGTCACTATTCGTATTCATTCGTATTCGGCCGAATAGTAAAAACCAATGTTGGGTACAGACTTAGTAATGCCACGTTTTTAATACCATACTAACGTAGATTTATGAAACGTTTGGTCGTAAATTAAAAGGGATAGCTTAACATTTGAATCGGGATTTACATTTTTTTTTCAAGTAATATTATATGACCTTTATCAATATATGCACGCTTTGATCAATATGTGCGTATGTATTATCGAAAAATATGTATCTACGGATGGAGGTACCAATAACTTCCAATATAAAGAATAGATGTATCATACATAGGTGTATATCAAATGCCTAATTAATTTATTTAAGAACTGTATCATTTAAGCGAAGGTGTAGTAATGCAAGATTCCAGCACCACAGAGTGGCTGAAGACGATGGTCCACTGAGGCTTTCTGTACCTCCTTTTTTGAAGAGGAAGCTATCATGAGGAGGAGCTTGGCCTGAAGAGGAACAAGAACGGTTTTAGCTACATATGTATGTATATATATGTATGTATGTATGTATGTATGTATGTATGTATGTATGTATGTATGTATGTGTCTGTGTGTATGTGTGTGTGTGTGTGTATGTATGTATGTATGCATGCATGCATGCATGTATGTATGTATGTATGTATGTATGTGTGTGTGTGTGTGTGTGAGTCTGTGTGTGTGTGATTTGCATTTTTAACGTAGCTTTAACAATTTTTCAGTCATATCGCTACGATATCTGCAATGTGGCAGTTTTTAGTGACGTCTAGCACTGGGGCATAATGTCGCATACATGTAGGGTGATGTCCAACCCAGTCACATTATTTTGACACCAGGCCGAACAGTCCTAACACTAACCTCGTAATGCTGAGCGTCAAGCGAGGAAGCTATTGGTACCATTTTTGCAAGTCTTTGGTATGACTCGGCCGGGTATCGAAACCACGATCCCCCACATCCGAGGCGGACGCTCTAGCCACTAGGCCACCGGAGCGGTACCTGTATGTATGTATGTATGTATGTATGTGTGTGTGTGTGTGTGTGTACGTACGTATGTATGTATGTATATATGTATGCACGTATGTATGGGTGTATGTATGTATGTATGTATGTATGTGTGTGCGTGTGTGTCTGTGTGTGTGTGTGATTTGGATTTTTAAAGTAGGTTTAACAATTTTTCAGTCATATCGCTACTATATCTGCAATGTGGCAGTTTTTGGTGACGTCTGTCACTGGGGCATAATGTCGCATACATGTAGGGTGATGTCCAACCCAGTCACATTATTTTGACACCAGGCCGAACAGTCCTAACACTAACCTCGTAATGCTGAGCGTCAAGCGAGGAAGCTATTGGTACCATTTTTGCAAGTCTTTGGCATAACTCGGCCGGGTATCGAAACCACGACCCCCACATCCGAGGCGGACGCTCTAGCCACTAGGCCACCGGAGCGGTACCTGTATGTATGTATGTATGTAAGTGAGTATGTATGTATGTCCATCTGTCGTTACATATAAAATCACAGTTGACAGAGTCGATTAGGTGGTTAGAGAGGACATATCTTAAACCAACGATTATGTGTTAGTTCGAGCGCAATTGGTGGAAATGTTTGGTTTAAAAGTGTATATAGTTCAGGGGCCCCAACTACCACCACCACTGTAAAAGTACGAACTGTCTCTATTTCTTATAACTCTTCGTGAACCTGATAAAAGGTGGCCGTTTATGGTACCTCTAAAGTCATCATTGTGGCGTCAGCGTGGACGTCTTTTCTCTCTTGGTCACTCAAGGTAAAGATGTAACAATTCGGTACGCTGATTATAATCATCTTATGCTGTAAGGAAGAAAAAACAATTAGCCCAGAACATAGTGTTTCGTGCAATCTAGTGTCTACACTTTCGAGTCATGGCGGGTTTAGCTAGATAGGAGCACATTTTGCTTGTATAAACGTTCCCTTGATTCCTTCGAACCATCAACTCATCCACCCACAAAACCGTTAATGAGGAGTATATGTCTATGGAAGAGATAGACAGTTACACAACGAACTTATTATTACAGTTGTACACATTAATGTTTACTAACATAGAGTCATATGACATTGTTGTCCCAATCAATTCGCAAACTAACAAGGAAATCAGCATAACATTTTTAAATGGACATGGAAAGAGTATCATGACACCAGGTTTTAGTCAATGGTCTGAAGTCACCATCTTTG
This sequence comes from Sinohyriopsis cumingii, assembly GCA_028554795.2. NCBI lineage: Eukaryota > Metazoa > Mollusca > Bivalvia > Unionida > Unionidae > Sinohyriopsis > Sinohyriopsis cumingii. Next base: position 6,130,585 of record CM068833.1, read on the forward strand.
TTCGAATGCATTTATGCCTACAGTGTGAATTTTATATTCTACCAGATATACTTATATATATTTTGCTTACATCAGAGCAAGATTTCTAAAAATAACTATTTGGTGTCTGAAATAATTATCAAAATACATATATAATTACATTAAAAATAGGAGAAACAAAATAACAAATTGTACTCAACAAAAGGAACCATGTCAGTAAATACATAATTTTAACATGTTCGGATACCTCGGACATTACCCCTTCCCAATACAGCAGAAAGTTGGAATACATGGACTGATATTTTAATTAGTTTACAATTAGGAAACATGTTAAATAAGTTAAAATTACGTTGATTAAGTCATGTCAAAATGAAATTTGTTTGATCCATTTATAGTTCAATCCTTGTCAAATCCAACTTTGATCATGCCTCGAACAAAGATGCCCAAAATTGATCTGTAATAAATCTTAGTTTTTTTTTTTTGCTGCGGAAAGGAGAATGCAGCATAAATGGTGTTAATATTGAACCTATTCTATAAATAATCGTATTATTTATTCTTTAAGATCATTGGTAACAAAGGAAATTCTTTATATTGCCTTCCCTGCACTATTCCGAGCTGTGCTGAGTCAACTGATATGGTGCGATACTCTGAATATTTACCTCATGCAATATTACGTCATAACGTCACGTAAGACGTCAAAGTAACGTCAATGACGCCACATAAGACGTCCAGGTAATGTCAGTGGAGTTCGAACATGAATAAGATTTTTTTTTATAAATCCCTTTTATCGGAGACATTTGGAAAACTATGATTATATAGGTAACACAACATTAATTTTGTTTCACGTCACAGTACAAAAGCATGTCACATGTTTGATGTCATTTGATATTTGACCTCTAGTAAATAGACACATAGACTTTTGCTTTAGGGCCCTTTTGAGGAAAATCAGGACCTTTTTGAAATTTTTGGTACCTCCCCCCAAGAGAGAGAGAGAGAGAGAGAGAGAGAGAGAGTATTTACCGCAATGGGGTCGTAGTGGAAGACAAACTGTTTATGTACAACTGGTTCTGGAGTGGTATGAACCACATGTGTGCTGTTCGATGCATGCGTGGTATTCAGCGCATGCGGTTTGGTTGCCTGGAACAAAATCATTGAATTTTAAGACATTCAACCTAAAACTTGGATTTGTACGGCAAAACAGCTACAGACAAAATAATAGAGAGTGGCACTCGTGGGAAAGCCATGCCTTGCTCCCTTTCACATGATGACTAATGATGCTGCACTATTGAATTTGTCTTCAGACACCATGGAGAAGATTCAATCTTTTCAAATGTAAGCGAGTGAATTTTTTTGGCTAATAGGGGACTTAAGCTGGAAACAGCTTGTTGTGCGCTTGCGCTTGATAATGATTTTTACTATGAAACTGCACGACTATATATATATATATATATATATATATATATATACCATCTGAAACAATAACATTAACAAAACAACAACAAACAATCAAGCAACAAAAAAAAAAAAACCATTACGTATGCCACAGTAATGTAGTCAATAGAAAATGTGCACTACAAAATTAAACAAGCTCAATACAATCGCAACTCACGATACAATACGTTTCAATTCAGAATTATAAACTTATAATCGACCTTAAAGAATGTATGGCTTTGTGACGTCTTTTAGATTAGATTTATCCAGCATTTTTTAAAAATTGCTGGAACAAAGCAGTTTCTTTACTTGCAATCTATGAATCTTTTAGTTAAAATAATTGTTTGATGAAATAAACTGCAGTAAGTCTGCAACTTTGCTCAAAGAAAATTAGCTGTTATTTGAATCAGAACATTATTTGCATGCATTATATATATATATATATATATATTTCTAACCAATCGTTTGTAAGATATATATCATATGGCGAATATCAATCCTTTCAAGTGCACTGGATCCAACAAGGGATAACATGTGTCAAGGATTGATTAAGATAAATGCAATAAACTGACAACGAACAGTGCGAAACCAGTATCTAGCTGACCTGAGCGCTTTCGACTCTTTAATGAGTCTTTATCAAAGGCAAATACAAAACATAGACAAGACAAACAAATAAATAAGTACAATTGTTATGTTTGCGAAACTTTACACGGCTGTTTCTACAGGAATTCAACTTTTTAACTCTAATATGTCAACTAGTGTATTTCAGCTTGTTCCTGATACTGGAAAATATATGTATTGACCTAGAAATTGATGAGCCATAGCGACATCTGTTATATTATGTAAATTTATGTAAGCGCAGATTATATCCCAGATATTTTATTGTTATAGTAGCCATAGGCTATTTAGCAAATTTAGAGAATTATTTGAAAGAAAATGTTTCGGCTGCTAAAGATAATTTTATTTGTGCATGGTTGTATTTTTCTAGTCTTCTTGGTTTAAACCGCTTGGTTTCAATGTTCTAAGGCGGCGTATCCAGTAAGATTCCTTTTCTTTCCTGATTTGGGGACTCCAGTTGGGGTTTTGAGCAATTGCAATAATTGTTATATCACTGAAAATGTGGCCAGGGGAGGATAAGTGTTCTTCAACCTTCAGCCTTTATAGATCTGATTGGATGACAAAGAAGCCGTACAGGCGCCCGGTCGCCATAGGCGCCAAAGACTGGGCATGTGGGACATGTATGACCACTACATATATGAGCAAAACACAGTTTATGAGAATGCAATAATTAGTAAGTAAAGTATCGAAAGTTACAAAAATTATTAATGTCCGAATAACATCTTTGGGATCTCTTTGCTTTCAAAAATGTTGTGTGCACCATCCCTCTATTGCTGTATAATAGACGCTATGTATATCTACAATTTGAGTAACCATTGGTACATGCTTGTATCTATATCATGTGTATTTGTATGACATGGTATGACAGTCAACTGTAGTAATAATTTATTAGAAAGATATTTTGTCCATGTGTGAAATAACATCTTAAAGACACAGATATAAACAGGGGTTTAAGATTTAAATTAAACATAAATATTGAACCTGTTGATAAGCATGTATCAATTTCTCAGTGGGTAATGAGTTCAGGTGTGAATTTAGAAAGAATGAGTTAGTTCCAATTGGATGGCTTGGTCAAGTGGCTATTTTACGTAGTGGGATATCATGAGTCCCGTAGCGAGTAGTAGTAGTAAATTGGGCTATAAGTGTATGTATTCATTCTTATTTCCCATTTTATTCTTTAATTTCAGTCTGCATATTTGTTTATTGCTGTGTTTAGATATCATTTGAGAGGAAACATTTGTTCGATTAATCTTAAAAACTGCAGTATATTCATTGGACTGAACTATTATTCTAGGGTTATTGTGAGTTTATTGGAAGGAGTTCTGAATAAAATCGTTGAGATACATAAGGAATGTTGAGAAGCAGTACATTCGATGATTTGGCATTAATTCGGAACAGTCGATTTGATTGGGCTTGTGTAAAACTTTTGAGGATTATTTTGGTTTTAATTCATAATACTCTAGTTCTTCATAAATATTAATTCTATAACTTAGAGAAACAGTTATTTATGTAAGTTTTACAAAACTTGTTGGTTTTGCTTCCTTCCTTTATTTAGTTTGTGACCAGAGACTCGAAACAAACATTAGAGGTTCATCTGGGACACGAATTACTGAGAAATAGCTGAGTTAACTTCAAATTTCTTTGAAATTTAAATTCCATTTATTCGGATGTTTCATTGTCCCTTTTTTTTCTTCACGGTGAACTCAATAAGCTTTCACAAAATATCATTTAGCGTGGTAAGTTTTGTGTCCAATCCGACCCAGGATGGGATGGAGTCCTTAAGAAAAGACGAACTGCTGGTGTAACGAATCTATAACAGAAGAAGTAAAACGAACGAAATTGATAAAACTTAACTAATTTAATCATCTAACTAAAAAAAAGGACAATTTAAGAGAAACTTGTAGCATTATGAAAGAAATAAAAAAAAAATAACGAAATGTTCTATGCAATTCCAAACGAATCTAATTCACTGGTCTGCCAACAGTTCTGATGTATCACAACGGCAAAGTCAAGAATTCCTTAGAATAAGTTCACAATGGTCCCTATATATTATTTCAGTCCAATTAGCACTTTATAATTCGACGAATAATCCAAAGAAATGTATGTATGTATGTATGTATGTATGTATGTATGTATGTATGCATACATCGACAAATTTATGCTTGCCTGCCTGTACTGTCATCCCTGTTTCAATGCATGGACATATGTGTTTCGTACTTTTTCTGTATTTGTATTTTTGTTCTTATGTTATATTATATGTTTAGGATCGAATAAACAGTAACACAAGAAAGAGTGAAAACAAGAAACTTTGAAAAGTATAATAATTAATTTCCTTGGACAAATTCTGTAAAAACTAAAAACATGATCTTACGGTTTTAAGAATCAAATTCAAAAATAGTCAAAGAATAATCCACGATTAAAATTTTAGAAGTCTTAATATTAAAATTTCGAGTCCCGACGATGAATTAAAGGTGGAAGACGATGACGTATGCTGTACCCTGTAGTGTGTTGAAGTCTCCATTTCTTTGTAGAAACAAAAATATCACTCCGGTTTTAGAAATCCGAATACATTTTTATAGGAGATGTATTTGTTCAAGAATTTCATATGAGCACACGTATTTTTACGGTAAAATATACGAAATAATCCTTTTCAATCCGAAGAATTTGAAATAATTCCAAACGACATAACATACACTTTTCAGTGTAAAGCGAAAGCCCAACTTAGAATAGCTCTCTAAAACAAATGTTATATCGTATTCTAAAAGAAAACAAAGGTTATTTCGTATTCTAAAACGCAGTTTCGAAAATCCCCAAGTTGCGAAATCGAGGAGGGTCACGTGATCGTGTTTATATCACGTACGCATAACAATATTCTAAAACGCAGTTTCGAAAATCACCAAGTTGCGAAATCAAATGGGGGGTCACGTGATCGCGTTTATATCACGTACGCGTAACATGACTCTGACAAACAAAACCAATCATTTTACTCTAAGAAATACAATAAAAACTTGTTTATATCTTAAATCACGTAGTTCCATCATGACCTCGACAACAACCTATCATTTTAAAATAAAAGTAAAACTTATTTACGTGGGCGCTACTAATTTTGAATAAAGGTCATGATCTAGGTCAACATTTGGTGTTCATTAAAATGAACAGTCAAGGTCAAGCTATTTTCTGGAAAAGGTATAAGTTCCTAGCAAACAGAACTACATTTTTTGGACATATAATGAAATTTAAAAACTAAAAATTAAATCAAATATAATTAAATCAAATATACATAACAATGTACGTACAGAGAGAGAGAGAGAGAGAGAGAGAGAGAGAGGTACTTACGACGGTATAGTTATGTAAAATTGATTGGTGAGTGGCGTTTATTGAATGTGTGCCAATCCACGCATGCGTGGTATTCGAGATAGGCCACGTAAGGTTGGTATGCCACTCAGTCGTTGTGTTTTGCTGAAAGATAATAACTATATTTCAATGCATCGAATCTGAAACTTTGATTTGAATGGAACGCACAACATAACAGTCGCAAAAGTGATAGAGTGGCACTCATGGTCACGCCATGCCTTGCGGCCTGTCATATGACGACTACTGAAGCTGGTCGGTAGAATTCCTCTTCCGATACCTGAGGCAAGATTCACTCTTTGCAAATGTAGGTGAGAAAATGTATTGGTCAATAGGAGACTTAGGATGGATACAGGTATGAATTTACTTCTGCTGCTATAAAAGTTAATTTTAAGGAAAAGTAAGTGATAAGTATATATATATATATATATATATATATATATATATATATATATATATATATATATGCACGTGCATAAAAAAAAGATATTTGGCACTTGTACGATCTGGTTGAAGCATATGTCTCAGAAAATCTCTGTCGTAAAGGAAACGGGTCTGATATATTTGTCGTTTGACTATTCGGTTCAACAATCAAATTATAGCTTTCACATTTATGAAAGTGTAAAACTTCAATCGGAATATATTTGGTGTCGCCCATCCTGATTTTCACTAAAATTAGTGAAAAGGGGATTCGAACGGTCGGTAGTACATGAACCTTTCTCAGGGCCTGTCATGTCTACTTATTTTAAGCATGTATTAAGTAGAATTAGACTTGGCATTTGTTTAAACACTGTTTAATTAATGGAGATTCGCATTATTGACTAAAAGCTTACATCGTCGTTCTTGATCAGATATTTTTTTGTATTGACTGAACATATTACCTTATGTACAATTAGAAAAAAGATCTGTTTTAATTAAACCAGCCCAATGATCTGGAGATTTTCGGGCATTTAAAATGCATTCAGGCAATTTTCTCTGGAAAGAAGGTAAATAGATGAGCCAACTTGAGCAACGTGTTTTTTCTTTTTATGAAAGTGAAGATTAATGAGGGAAACAACGTGTGCTTTGCCAACAAGCGGTTCGGATGAAACAAATATCCTGTCAATATGGCAACCTAAAATGATTTTGTGAATATTCATTTTTTTTTTCTCCTAGAAAGAGTCAATGAGTAATTGGCAGATGAGGTAACCTTGCGGATAAAAGTACTTATGTTAGTCTCTTGGTCTAGAGTCGAGCACAGTTGTAGAATGATATGCAAAACATATAGACCTGCACACACCCTTGTTTTCAAACTTTTTGCAAAGAAGCCAAAAGTCAAGGCATCAGTCTACAAGAAAGGATCTATTTTTTTTTTGTTATGGTCAGAGATTAATAAGGTGCTGCAAAGACAAGCAAAACTGCTAGCAATATACAGAAGAATTGCACAAAGTGGGATGGTAGGATATAAATGAAGACAATATAACATTAAAAGTTATTGGTTTTGAAGGGGGTATACATTTGGCAGACAATACTCTTTTTAACTATGTGGGACTTATTGTTTATAATTTAACAGTGAATGTTAGAAAATATCTAATTTATTGCTAATAAAAGTGAGAGAAGTAGCATTAAAACTAATACAGCTCTGAGGCTGTTCAATACATTGTCTTCTTCTATTCTTGATTATGTTACAAAATTATGCCATTTTCGTAAAGGAGTGACTGTATAAAGAACACATACTTATTTACACAACTATTGTACCTGACACAAAAGACATCTAATATAGCTACTTATCGTGAAGAAGGATGAATATAATTCCAACCAGGTAAGCATGTAAGAATTCTGAACACTGAATTCAAATATAGAAAGCTGAGAGTAGGTTACTTTGAACATATTACTCTGCAATAGCGCAATTAGTAAATGATCACAGATTTCGTTTCATTACGGATATATACGCTAGAAGCTTAAGTTTCTTAAGTTTCTTCAGGATGGTGAGAAAGAGAGAATACTTTCACTCATTTCCCTTTGTTTTCAGAATTTTCCGAGATTTGAACAAAGAATAAATGGTACTTTATTAGCAATGTTGGCGGCATGATCTGAAAAACGTATACAATTATTATTTGTAGCTCAATTTTTGACACGAGATCACTACTGATGCAATAGAAAATAACAAAATAGAGATTATCATCATCAGCATTAAAATGATAGAAACTGCTTGATATGAAAACTATAGAGTTAGTGTTCCTGAGAGACTGTGTCTATATTGTGATTTTAAAGAAACTGAAGATGAGCGTCATTTAATTTTAATATGCTATCTTTAAAAGAGTTTTCTATTCAAATTCATAATCTGTTTTTTTTTCTTCTTCTGGAATGCTAATGCTCCTAATATGATTAAATATATTATATTGGATTACGTCTCAAATACTAAAACTATATTAACTTATTTAGGTATATTTGCGAACTAAATTAGAAAACGTGTTTATAGCATGGACATTTATTTTGGCTTCAAATCTTGAAATATGGGTCCGTCCTAAATTATCTTGATAAGTTAATTCGTGACTGCAAGCGTTGTGTATGTGTTATCTAGACTGCAATAATAATTTGTATTTTCATCACATACCAAATTGTAAATTGTACAACGCTGTAAAAAAATATGCCGACGTGAATAAGCTAGTCTGATTCTGAGTTTGCGGATTATTGTATTGGTCTTACTTACCTGAATGGACAGACTGATGAGGGCAGCAAAGATGATAATAATCGTCATTTTAATCATAGTGAAACTAGAATACCAAAACTTTATGACAACTAGCATTGGGAGCGCTTGTTTATATCGCCTTCCTTATCTTTAGTTTGAAATACACGTCATGACAAAATATCACGACTTGAACTTAGGTGCTATCAGAACTCCGCATCAAGTATAATTCGATTTCTAAACTATGTGTTACATACACTTCATGTTATTTTTCTCCTTTATTTTTGACATTCTCAAATAATTGATCCTTTGGCCACCACGTTATTACTCAGTCAGATATATCCCCGGTTGCCCCCTGCCCCTCTTGTCGGCCCTCATTGCGAAACCGCGTGTAAATAGCTTTACGTAGTTGGAATAACGCATATATTCTCAGCCCCAGTCGGTAAGGCTTGATTAACAAATTCTGCACAGCAACGACTGAAAAGATCAATACATACAAGCCTTGGCAACTAATATCAACATGTCATCTAAAAGTCTTATTTATAACTTATTTAAAAATAGATAGGATTTAGAAAAAAATCTATTCCTGATTACCCAAAAAATATCTATAAACGTAGAACTGCAAATCATAGGTTTCCCGTTGAAATTGGAAGATGGGCTAATGTCCCATGTAATGCAAAATATTGCACACTTTGTCAAATGCAATAAACAGGGGATTGATATTGTTATATTCTGTCATGTTCTGATTTTCGTCATGAAAAACAAAACTTTATACCATTTTTTAACACTTGCAGGATAACCGTTTATAAATATAATAAATTAATGAATACAAGTAGAGTATAACTCGTAAAAATTTTGCAGGTTGTTAGATTGTGTTTATCGAATATTGCAATCTCTATTAAACATTATATAATAATATCACACGCTATATTTATTTTCTTTTTCTTATATTAATCACATATTGTAAACTTTACAACCTGAGTGCAATCCGCCTGACGCCAGATCTGCCACAGCATGATGAGCCGAAAGATCTTGGTTGATGCTGTGTAATATGAATAATCAAGCTGAATCAACAACTTTGACCATGAACTGTCGGCACATTATGCGAGATCAGACCAGGTTCAATGTTATATGTAGATTAACTGGACTTGTGATAAAGTATAAACCGTATTTGATTAATTTTAACAATCCAGTTCAGTGTATTTACAACCTTAATTACATACGCTCCTTGAGCTCTCTGTGCTTTATTTATTCGTCATATTCTTTCGACGAACGAAAGCGCAGATCAAATATATCTTTTTCACATTACTTATGTGTGATGACAGTGGTGCCAAAAATGGAATCCTTTACTGCAGTTCGTTATTGCCATAGTGGGGATCAGCTCTGGAACACTGATTTTTGTTTTGAATTGAGAAATAAGACACATGTATTTGAAAAAATGTGTTTAACCTGCGACTTAGGGATAAACGAAATGCTACTTTATCACTTTAGCAAATGTTTTTTTTTATGCTTTTGTTAATATAGTTTCAGTAAATATATATAAGTGATTTTTCAAAAAAGTGACCATAAATTGATCCAGAATAGTTATCTTTATTTGGAAGATAATCTTTATCTAGATGATAATCTTTATCTATAATTTTTAACTAAAGGATAATCTTTATCCAGAGGATAATCTTTAGAGGATAATCTTTATCCAGAGGATAATCTTTATAGAGAAAATAATCTTTATCTAGAGGATAATCTTTATTTGGAGGATAATCTTTATCTACATGATAATCTTTATTTAGCGGATAATCTTTATTTGGAGGATAATCTTTATCTACAGGATAATCTTTATCAAAAGGATAATCTTTAATTGGAGGATAATCTTTATCTAGAGAATAGTTTTGGAGGATAATCTTTATTTAGAGGATAATTTTTATCTACAGTTTAATCTTTTTTTTTGTGGTGGATAATCTTTATCTAGAGGATAATCTTTATTTGGAGGATAATCTTTAGAGGATAGTCTTTACTTGGAGGATAATCTTTATCTAGTGGATAAGTTTTAGCTAGAGGATAATCTTTATTTTGCAGGATAATCTTTATTTGGAGGATAATCTTTATCTAGAGGATAAACTCTTTGTTTTAGGATAATCTTTATCTAGAGGATAATCTTCATTAGGAGGATAATCTTTATTTAGAGGAAGATCTCTATCTAGGGGATAATCTTCTTTGGAGGATAATCTGTATCTACAGGATAATCTTTATCTAGAGGGCAACCTTTATCTAGTGGATAATCTTTATCTAGATGATAACCTTATTTGGAGGACAATCTTTACGTAAGGATAATCTTTATTTAGAGGATAATCTTTATTTGGAGGATAACCTTCATCTAGAGGATACTCTTTATCTAGAAAATAATCTTTATGTAGAGGATAATCTTTATTTGGAGAATAATCTTTACCTTGATGATAATCTTCTCTTTCAGGATAATCTTTATATAGGGGATAACCTTTATTTGTAGAATAATCTGTATCTAGAGAACAATCTTTATCTAGAGGAGAATCTTTATCTAGAAGATAAGTTTCATTTTCGGAGGATAATCTTTATCTAGAGGATATAATCTTTATTTAGTGGATAATCTTTATTTGGAGGATAATCTTTATCTAGAGGATAATCTTTGTTTTGGAGAATAATTTTTATCGAGAGAATAACTTTTATCTAGAGGATAATCTTTATCTAGAGGATAGTAATTGATATCTCGAGAATAATAATTGTTATATTAATCAATTAATCATTTTTATAAAACTAATTAATAAATTCGAGAAACTCTTCTTTGGCTTTATACAAGTTATTGGCTACATAAAAATGATTCATTCTAAGCTAAATCGATTTCTAATTAGTGAAATAGAAAACAAATAGTGACAGTTTTATATATTTTTTCAGTCGCAAATACGACAGGTTAATCATGAATTACATTATCCTTTGAAGAGACAGAGAAAGAGTTACCAATATAATTATAAACATTTGCATTAAATTGTACTTACAAATAATGTTTTCTCGATTATTTCACCTTTGATTGCCATTAACAATTTAATTAATTGTATATGTGACTTCAGCAGTCGTTCTTTAAAGTAGTAAGGTTGAAAAAAGAATGAAATAATCTAGAACAATTGAACGAACAAACATACATGAGAGAGAGAGAGAGAGAGAGAGAGAGAGAGAGAGTAAAAATGAGAATATATGAATTATTGATGGAAGGAATACATGAATGCAAAAAAGAGACAAACATGACAATAACAAATTATATCATGCACGACAAATTGGTATGGGCAAACGTCATACTCACTGCGCTCTAGTTGTAATACAGTATTAATAGTGCACGCTGTTCACGTGATTTGTTGACAGTGACCTTCCAATTTGCTGTTTGTGTGGTCGTAGGTTTTGTTTACTTACTGTATAATGGTGATCATTGCCTTTGGTACCGTCACTGATAAACCCAAATCCTTTTGTCCAACCTCTTACTGGAATCGATAGGTATCGTCACTGATAAACCCAAATCCTCTTGTCCAATCTCTTACCGAAATCGATTGGTACCGTCACTGATAAACCCAAATCCTTTTGTCCAACCTCTTACTGGAATCGATAGGTACCGTCACTGATAAACCCAAATCCTCTTGTCCAATCTGTTACTGGAATCGATTGGTATCATCACTGATAAACCCAAATCCTCTTGTCCAATCTCTTACTGGAATCGATAGGTACCGTCACTGATAAACCCAAATCCTCTTGTCCAATCTCTTACTGGAATCGATAGGTACCGTCACTGATAAACCCAAATCCTCTTGTCCAATCTCTTACTGGAATCGATAGGTACCGTCACTGATAAACCCAAATCCTCTTGTCCCATCTCTTACTGGAATCGATTGGCATCGTCACTGATAAATCCAAATCCTCTTGTCAAATCTCTTATTGGAATCGATTGGTTTATGCAACCAGCAACCTTGTCCGCTATGTCGGATCATACACGAGAGCTTTCCGAGCTTAACTGAACAGTATTTATGATTGGGCAAGAGAAACAAGTTACGTATGCCACAATATTTCATGATGTAAATTATTAAAGGTAAAGACTAAAAGTTAAAGCTCATGTCCGACGCACGTTTTGGGTCGAATTCCTGCTGTTTCAACTTTTTGGGTTGGTGTTGAATTGGTCCTTCTCTTTGGAGCAGACATATTTGTGTAAGTAAATACTTCACTTGCCGACTCTGCTTTTGTGATCACATTTGTATGCGTCCCATGGGACTAACTGCTTTCGTCATCAGAGTTAATTGCCTTTTTTGGGCTAGCTTCTTTGTCATCAAAATTGTACGCGTCCCGTAGGGTTAGGTGCTTTCGTCATCAAAATTGTATGTGTCCCATGGGGCTAACTGCTTTCGTCAATAAAATCGTGTGTGTCCCTTAGAGTTAGCTGCTTTCATCATGAAAATTGTATGTGTCCTCTGGGGCTAGCTGCTTTCGTCATGAGAACGCTATGCCTCCCTTTGGGCTAGCTGCTTTTGTCATCAAAATTTTACTCGTCCCTTGCGCCTAGCTGCAAACTGGTCGCACAGCAATGAACATCATCCATGTACAAATATGAAGAACAGATTACACATACAATGGCAGACGGAACATTAATTAACAATACGTATAATTCATTAACACCCCTTTCCATCAGATGTGGGTTTATTCCATCGTGTAACTTACGGACTGAATAGAAATGTCAGAGTAGATTTTATTTCTGTTATATCAATGTCATTGTTTTTTGCGGCGTCAGTAATGGAAATATTTCTAAATACTTTCGTTTCAAACACCATTCCCCTATATGAAAAATTGTCGACATTTGTAAAAGTATTGAGTATTATTTATTATCGATAATCATATGAAAACGTTAAGAACGAAAATTGATATGCTCATGGGAGAAAGGTTGTTAGGATACATTGTAAACTTGAACACCATTTTTCTCAGCACATTAATAATATAATAAATCATATCCTCCTCCTCGTTCTTATCATCATCATCATCAAAATTATAATCATCAAAATCATCATCATCATTAAGAACTGTAACGACATATTAAATATCAACGAGCTAAACAATGAAACAAATAAAACAATAACTGCATGAAATTAAAGAACGACCACCTACCCTTTTCATATTGTTTTCTTTATCTTCGTTGCTGCTGTCATCTTCGTCATTAGCAGCTGACACAAATTTGAGGGTTTTAATCAGATACCTTTTTGTCAGGCGTAAGCACTCGTTAATGATTTCTATAATGATTTAACGATATCACGTATGAAGAATGCATATTGATGATAAAATCAGGGTAAAATGTATTTGACGAAGCGAAATATATTGATCTAGTCTGCCGTACACATATTGCAAATAAAAGATGTAACGACAGAAACGAAGACTTCTGGAAATAAAATCTGGACGTTAATATTCTCATCAGTGGCCCAATTTTAAAGTATTATTTCTACGCACCATATTGACTGCCCCTCATTCACCAGATTGGTTCCTTGCTCAGTTCATAGCACGAAATCTTTGTTATATTTCATGGCGACTGATAACCAGTCAGAGCAAAAATTCGGGCACCTGTTTTGGAGAGCACATGCATAAATAATAAAAGGTATTATTCAATGTGTGATGGTTGTCTTATTTTTTGTGTTACATTATTAGGGTTTCTATTACCGTCGTACCTAATTAAATGATACTTCGTTTATCTATTTCTTTACATATGTGAGTTCACTGATTCTGGCCACTGAAAAGCTAATTTGATTATATGACTAAATCCCGTGCAAGTTATTTTTGTTTAATGCCAAATTTTCACTACAATTCATTCCGTTGATAACGTTTCTTTCAGTGTAGTTTCTAATAAGCACCAATTTAAGTTTCTAAAAGGTTACAGGTGATATCAAATGAACGCAGTTACGCACCAGTCTTTTCGATCTTTCGAAGTGTTTTCCTGCACCTTTTCTTGAAAATCTCTTTATGCAAATTTCCTTCTGCAATTCGTATAGAGAATTTGATATTCTGTTGAATTTAAATTTCTTTAGAAGTATGCATTCAATGACATGCATATTCTATCATACAGATCAATTGTTCATTAACCATTTTCTTTCTTGGGAACTGTGCAAACTGGCTTTGGAACCATAAATTTAAAAGTTTTGTTACAAATTTATACATTTAGATCACACCTTATGTTTAAAGCAGGCATGACAAATGTTCCACTGCTCTCACATGTATGTATATATGTATGTATGTATGTATGTATGTATGTATGTATGTATGTATGTATGTGTGTGTGTGTGTGTGTGTGTGTTTTGTGCGTGTGTGCGTATGGTTATGTATGTGTCATTCATTTCGTACGAGTAGATGCAGTACTTGTTAAAGACTAGACATGAGTATAAATATTCATTGTTTTCTACAATTGCTGCACATATATATTTCCAAATTAAACCATTATAGTGCTGGGAGTGATTGCTAGTTGCATTAGATCTCGAATCCTCTGGAAAACTTCATTCCGGAACCTATATATATATATAATACCCACACATTCTCTTTACATAGAAAATGTGACAATGCACCATAAGTAAGTCTAGCTCTCTTCTTGAGTAATAGTTAATATGGAAATGAGTGAGTAATAGTTATTATGGACATGAGTGAGTAATAGTTATTATGGACATGAGTGAGTAATAGTTATTATGGAAATGAGTGAGTAATAGTTATTATGGAAATGAGTGAGTAATAGTTATTATGGAAATGAGGGTTTATATGCATGTACAGCAAAACCCGCTTTTAACGTTGTATATGGCATAGTATCCAAAAATCTGCATCAGTTAAAATAATACACGAAGACATGTACGTGTCATTACTAAACATGAATGGGTGGTAACTTTATTACAATAGTCATCTGAACTCATTACAGTGCAATGTGCCTAAATTTCACTATTGTTAACTTGTACTAGTGTGATAATCAGTTCTATATATATATATATATATATATATATATATATATATATATATATATATATATATATATATAACTTTAAATCCTAATTATTCTGCATCGTTTTCTCAGCCGGATATGGTTTTCCCCGCTTTTTCTTCAAGGAAAGGCAGAATATAGGTCCACAGTTTTATGTTGGCGTCAACGAGGTTTTCTGCTTTGAATGCTAACTGTCAGCAAAGTTTGAAAACTTATAACAATTGCTTTTATAGCAGGAATGAATGGGTCTCTGTATGGAATGGTTAGGATATTGTAAAGGTAGACTTTGTTTATAATGTCATTTTCTAGAACCAGATTAATGACCGTGTAGTTTATGACCCTAACATTATCAATAAGAAGAAAACACTCCCTTCATGCTTCTCCATAGATAGTAACTACTCCTCCAGACCTTTCTTAGTCTGACTTTGACCTTTCAACTGCTTGACATTTGCAATATTCCATCATATCCACTCTTTCAGACTGAAATATTTTATTCAGAATTTTTCTTCTTCTTTCTTTTCCATGGAAATTCGGACGGCTAATTTTTAGAAATTGTAATGGATCAGATTTACAGATTCCTTAATCAACGAGTTGAATCAAAGGATGGTAAGCTTATGACACGTTGTCATGGGTAACGGTATTACTAAATCAACTCATATAAATAGACTATATTTGATGTGTAATCTTTTTACGGCTCTGTTGATCTTTAGTTCGACATTTCTTTTCTCTAGTGATAGGTGGGTGGGTGATGTGGATTTTTAACGTAGCTTTAACAATTGTTCAGTCATATCGCTACGATGTCTGCAGTGTGACAGTTTATAGTGATGCCTAGCACTGGGGAATCATGTCGCAGACATGTAGCATGATGTCCCACCCAGTCACATTATCCTGACACTAGGCCGACCAGTCATAATACTAACCTCTATATGCTGAGAGCTAAGCGAGGCAACTGTTAGTACCATTTTTATTTGTCTTTGGTATGACTCGGCTAGGGTTCAAACCCACGACCTCCCACATCAGAGGCAGACGCTCTAACCACTAGACCACCGGAGCGGTCGTATGTATGTATGTATGTATGTATGTCGTGATAGGTATATTTCACAATGTAAAGAATGATGTTCTCAGTCTCTTGAATCGTCACTAATGAGCGCAGAACGTACTATTACAGTATATATATATATATATATATATATATATATATATATATATATATATATATATATATATATATATATAGTATTAATACTAATGAGGACTTTGAATAGCGCCTAATATAGCGCTTTATATCATTAGACAACACCTATAAGACAAAAAAAATCCCATATAATGATAGGATTGCAAAAACAAACACCATGAAATTAGAAAACATTTAAAAAACATGCTGAGAATATTTAAGGTAGGAAACATTATTAGGTCTTTAGCTCTTTAAGTTCATTCTTGCAGTCGAAATAAGTGAGTTTTGAGAGCAGTCTTGAATGGGATCACTGTGTCGTTGCGTCTAAGTTCAGTGGGCAAATCATTCCGCGTTGCTGGGCCATGTTATGCAAAATAACGCTGTCCATATGACTTTGTTTTCATAGTGGGAATAATAAGTATATGATTGTCAGAAGAGGAGCGTAAGTACCTTGCTGGTGTGTACACATGGTGAGGTCGGATAGGTATGTTGGACTAGAGTCCGACAGTGAATCGTACCACAGAGAACAAATTTGGTGTTTGATTTTGGATCGAATGGAAAGCCAGTGAAGGATACAGAGCAGCGGGGAGGTGTGCTCTGATAGTGGTACTCTAAGTATGATCCGAGCAGCTGTGTTTTGAACTTTTGTAAGTTTCTGGAGCAGATATTGAGATGAACCAGACAAAATTGAGTTACAATAGTCTAGTCTTTAAGGTACTAATGAACACACACGTGTTTTAGTTGCCTCAACTGAAAGATATTTGCGAATTGAGCTGATGAATCTCAGCTCAAGATATGCAGCCTTGCATATGATTATGACATGTTGGTGCAATGTGAGAGTACTGTCTAGAGTAAAATCTAGGTTTCATACTGATTGTGTGAATTTGTTGCTGATATTTATTGTTTGAGGTAAAGGATGTGAATGAGAAAGTCTTTGTATTGTGATCAGAACGGCCTCATTTTTATCATCATTCATCTGCAGCTTGTTACATGTCTTCCATGATTTTACATCAGAAATGCACCTCTCTACACCTTAGATGGTAGCATCAACTTCAGTTGGGTGGCTAAATTTGTATATTTGGGTGTCATCAGCGTAGAGACACTGGATGATGATCTATGACACTTGAGAGTGACTGAGTGTACATAATGAAGAGCACAGGTCCGAGAACAGACCCCTGTGGAACACCACAACGTAGATCAACTGTGCTGAAGTGTATTCCATTTGCAGGTACAATTTGTGTCCTGTTGACCAAGCAGGACTTAAACCACAGTCAGGCTGTATCATGAATGCCAAATACATGCTAGAGACGGTGAAATATCTATTGTGTCAAATGCTGCAGACAAACTAAGGAGGGTGATGACTGTAATCTTTTCGCTATCCAAAGCAGAGAGAATGGCATTAACTAGTTTTAGAAGAGTAGTTTCAGTACTGTGGCAAGGGCGATATGCAGATTGTACATTGCTAAAAAGACTGTTTGAATTCAGATGAGATACAACCTGGGATAGAACAACCTTATATATATATATATATATATATATATATATATATATATATATATATATATAGAATCTTACTTGATACGCCGCCTTAAAGCATTGAAACCAAGCGTTTTAAATCAAGAAGACTAGAAAAAGTCAGCCATGCGCAAATGAAATTACCTTTTAAACCCGACATATTTTCTTTTAAATTATTCTCTAAATTTGCTTAATAGCATATAATTACTACTATAACACTGAAATATCCGAGATATAATTTTCACTTGCATAAATTTACTTAAAACAACAGATGTCGTTACGAATCATCGATTTCTAGGCCAATAGCAGTGTTTTCCAGCATACACAACGGGTTGAAATAGGCTGGTCGAAACATAGTGGACTTAAACGTTTTACTTCCCGTAGAAACAGCCATGTAAAGTTTTGCAAACAATGGCTTTTGTGTTTTTCCTTTGTTCGTCTTGTCTTTGTATAGTAAAATTTTGAAAAAAGACACATGAAACAGTTGATAGCGGTAGGCTAGTTAGATACTAGTTCTGCATTGTTCGTTGTCAGTTTATTACATTTATCTTAATGAGTGACTGACACACGTGATCCCTAGTTTGATCCAGTTCATCTGAAATTTGATATACCAATGCTATTGGTATATCAAATTGTGATCCGCCCATAGCGCAATAATACGCATATATAAACATTTTCTCAACCGCCTGCAGTTACTTGTAGATCAATAATCAATTTCCACATTAATCATTAGTAACGTTTGAAAATAACGATACAAAATAGTAATAATCCACGTTTTCTAAATGAATTTCATATGGTATACATTTTCATCACAATCCTTTCTGCTTTGTTTCCCATCCCCTCTCATGCATAACGGACAAACTACGCAGAAATGTGGAGTGAGAGAGAAAAGGAATTTTGGCTGGATTAAAACCTTGAAATAAAAATTTCACCAAGTAGCCTACAAGACTATGGTTCGTCATAACCATATGTGTGCACTTTCCTTGGGATTTATCTACAGTGTTTATCAATGATACAAAGTTGCAAACTATGTCGACATTGTACGGTAAATTTCTCGGTTACGTGGTACACATACTGTGATGTATTTAACGTTTTGTTGTTGTTGTTTCTTAAACACACTATAATATTCTAAACATCTGTTACAATTAATTAAATATCAAAAAGTCCAACGACCCTTCTATCTCCCTCTCACTATCTCTCTCTCTCTCTGGACCATCGTAGCAAGATACGATCTAAAATTTATGAAATGACGAGGGTAGAGGATTTTCGGTTGAGTCATCCCACGATGTCTCTGGACTTATGAATGATGGTAAAAGTTAAGTGAAATAGACCAAATGATGAGAGAGAGAGAGAGAGAGAGAGAGAGAGAGAGAGAGAGAGAGAGAGAGCATTTACAAGTCAAACCAACCAGAGAGAGAACTGTTTTATTTTTCAGTTTCTATTTTATTTACTTTTATTAAATCAATATACGACACACTCATGATTTAAACATGAAATAAGGTTTATATGAAGAAAGTAGTGCACTGCATAAAAACAATAAAAACACGGTTACCCTCTTGTACACTGAACCTGTACCGTTAGGCATTCACGTTCTGGCGGAAATCAGTGTGTGTGTTTGAACGTAGCTTTAACAATTTTTCAGTCATATTGCTACGATGTCTGCAGTTAGGCAATTAATAGTGATGTCTAGCACTGGGGCATCATGCCGCAGGCATATAGCATGATGTTCCACCCAGTCACATTATCCTGACACCAGTCCTACCAGTCCTAACATTAATCTCTTAATGCTGAGCGCCAAGCGCGGCAGCTGTTTGTACCATTTTTGTAAGTCTTTGCTATGACTCTGCAGGGGATCGAACTCACGACCTCCCGCATCCGAGGCAGACGCTCTAACCACTAGGCCACCGGAGCGGTACAACTAGCTTTAGAGAGCTCCATATTACAATTAAGACAAACATTTTATTATTAGGACTTTTAAAATTGTATTCGTGGATTGTTAGTGGATTAATTTTTGGGGGGATTTGATTCTTAAAATAGTTAGTTCTTACTTATTTTTTTACAGTGTTCTTCTTTTATGGAGATAAATAATTTATTAAGTTTTTGAAAGCTTGTTGTTTTCACTCTATCTTGTATAACTGTTTGTTCGAGCCTAAACACGTAACAAGAATATATATATATATATATATATATATATATATATATATATATATATATATATATATATATATATATATATATATATATATACACATTACAAAAAGCATGTCATTTAAGTGTTGGTATAAAGCAAATTGATGTACCAATACTATTTATATATCAAAGTGTGATCTGCCCATGGCGCAATAATACAAATAACGATAAAAAGGTTTGATAGTCCCTGTTTTCTAAATGATAATAAAATGGTACACATTATCGTCGGAATCCTTGCTTTCTTCCATTCCCCTCTCGTGCGTAAATGACAAAATAAGCACAAATCTGGAGTGAAAGAGAATGGTAGCATCAACATCAGTTGGGTGGTATATATGCAAACTTCAATGTCAGTTTTCGAAATTGTAAAATTAATTTCAGTCTAATCGGTGTTTTAAATTAAAAAATCAGTTTTTCAGTCTTTAATAAATTCTTCGTCACTTATAGAAATTAAATGGTCATTTTGTCACATATATAATAACTTTATATATTTTAATCACTGCTAAATTCCGCAACGGTTTCAGAACTTTTGATTTGCTTTAGTTTCGGCAATTTGATAGATATTTCAGGGCTTCCTTTAATCTCCGCTTTGTCACGTTGCAGATTCGGAATGTTTGTCTTCCTTTACGTCTGAGCCTTTAAGTGATAAGATAGAGTGAATTTTGTAGTCCGCGCTAAATTCTCTGTCAGTTTTGTATCCTTGACATTGCATTAAATATCGATCATATGTTTTAATAAAATCCAGGCTTGTAGTGCCATGGGGTAAATCTGTGTATGTCTCGATAATTTGTATTATCTTTAGTCTCGACCACTGCAAAAATAATTCGGGGATTTGTTAAAGTCTCCACAAAATCGACGCCAGTTTCGTAATAGTTTTTTAATTTTTTTTTTTATAGGTCTCACCCTTATATCGATATTATATTTTTTTAAAAATCCATGTTAGACTCAGTATGTTTCTTCATTTAAAGTATCAATTTTAATCTCTTCTATTATAATACAGTATTTTTTATCAGTGTCATTTTTTAGTTTTAGTATGACTGTTCTAAATATATTATTACATCATGCTTTTTGTCTCCGTTAAAGTCCGTGACAGTTTCGGACTTTTAATTACTTTATTCTGAAAAAATTTGAAAGAAATATCTCGATTTGGTTTTGTTGTCTGTGTTATTTGTTATGCCAGTGTCGGAGTTGTAACATTAGTTTAATACAGTTTTATTCACTGGTGCTTTGAAAAACTCGGAAGTTTACGACTTAGTAGCGTCAGCCTTTGCATAAAATAAAAAACTACCCTTGATTTTTTAAAACCAAAAAATATGTTCGGGGCTTTTCTCCTCAAAAGAAAAGCCAAGTATGTTTATGGAGTATAAATGAGTAAATGAAACGGTCTCCTTTGCTCTGATGGATCGATTTAACATCTTCAACATGGATCGATTTAACATGGATCGATTTAACATCTTCAACATGTCTTAAATACCATGTTGAGTCGATTCAACATCTTCAGCATGGATCGATTTAGCATGGATCGATTTAACATGGATCGATTTAACATGGATCGATTTAACATCTTCAACATGTCTTAAATACCATGTTGAGTCGATTCAACATCTTCAGCATGGATCGATTTAACATCTTCAACATGTCTTAAATACCATGACGGATGGATTTAACATCAACATGGATCGATTTAACATCTCCAACATGTCCTAAATACCATGCTTTCTTTAAATTGTTTCAATATTGATGTGAAGAAACATGGCGCATTTATTCATTATAGACGTGAACAGTCGACATTTTGAATCGACACTTTGCTTTTTATGTGATTTTATATTTTTGGTTTTGTGTTCATGCGTACGTTCGTGTACGTACGTATGTACGTACGTACGTACCCATGCATGCATGCATGCACGCATGTATGTATGTATGTGTGTATGTATGTATGTATGTATGCACTTATCATTATATACAAGTATGTATTATCAATACGTATGATTTATTTATGTCTGCATGTTAATATGGGTGGACATAAAGATGGATACACCAAACATTTCAATTATAAATAAAGAATGTACATCTGATGAAAAATTGCCCAAGTCAATATTTTTTCTTTTATTTAAAAACAACATCTTTTAAGAAAAGGTGTAGTAATGCAAGATTCCTTTCCCACACAAAAGCTGTATATGATGTTCCAGGGAGGACATCTGTACCTCATGTTTCGTGGTGGAATCTATCATAGGCAAGAACTTAACCTGGAGAAATAAATAAAACTGTACACCACACATGTACGCAATATCTATCTATCTATCTATCTATCTATCTTATAGATACAGAGAGACAGAGACAGACAGACAGAGAAGTTCATATTCATATATACACCAAAGAGAACGGAAACTTCTATCCCTGGATTCTACAAGATAACGCTTGATAATAGGTCGATATGAAGTGTGTCTGTTAGGCACAAAATGCATACAGCACCGACTTTGTTGCACCATTGTTTAGGTGGCGTGTGCTTGGTCCAGATGACATAGGGGTTGGTGCGTTCAGGCAAGGCGATAGGTGCCGTTAGTAGTCGGACCCGGGTTTAAATATCCGAATAGTACAAATTTTAAACAAAATCTCTGTAGCAGCTAAATAAAATGCACGTGCATGTTACCCTGTTTGGTATAATTAAAGAAACGACTGGATTTGTGGTCAAAAAGGTCAGTTCTAAATCTTGCAGTTATAAATTCAAACACAAATGCCCAATAGATTTCTTCTACCAAGCCTGTTTTAATAAAAATAAGAGTCTAATAGACCGACATTCATAATCACCGCCACACAGCCTGCTGGCAGAACCCATCCCTCAACTTTAGGGCTCCCCCCATTGACATCTGGCTTGAAAACAGAAATGGAAAAACCAACAACCAAGCTATAACAACGCCCTCCCAAAAAAATCTCCCCCCCCCCCAACAATACAAAGAGAATAACGGATGAATCAATTCTTAACTTATATTACCTCTAGGGCTCTCAATCCACTAGTAGTGTGAACGTCCATTTTCTCTTGTTCAGTCAACGTAAAGATGAAACAATTGCCACTGCTATGAATGATCATTTTATGCTGCAAGGAACAACAACATATTTCACTTGTAATGTTACATACATCACGCACACTTCCGTCTTTATTATCATTTCATTCAAATTTTAATACACTGGAGAAAATTTCCAAAATAGACAAGCTATGCGACACGAGAGTAATTAACAAAGTCGAATGTTGTTTATGATTTGATCACGCAATATCATGCTACCCGATAAGTGAGTTGTCCCCCATGGAGTGGCGCAGCGGCACAGACATGCGCATTCCCTTAGGTATCAAAAATTGAAATTTCATTTTCAGTTTTTCCTTTGAGACTGTCTATGTTCATTTCATATGCAATTCATATATTTGTATCGAATGTTTTCCCTCGAAATTAAGCATTTCAAATTAGAATAAGTGGAAAATTATCATTCATTTTATGTATGTATGTATGTATGTATGTATGTATGTATGTATGTATGTATGTATGTATGTATGTAATTATATATACAGAGTGATGGAGAGAGAGAGAGAAGGGGGGGGGGCACTTACGGTTATGTGGTCATAGCGAAAGATAAACCCTTCAGAGATACTTGGCTCGTGACTAGCCTGCGGCAAATGCGTTGCATGCGAGTGATGCGGGGCATGCGTAGTGCTTAACTGAAACACAATCAATCACTGAATTTTAACGCGTCATCACAATATACGATTGGCAAAAAATAAGTTTAACACTTGTGATCAAACTATGCAGTACTACTATAGACAAAGTTTGTTTATTGTGGGTGTTTTTCAGAGGTGAGGGAATAACCCATTTTTAAATTTATTCGGATAATTGTATAAAGAATAAATAATCATTTCTGAACAAAATCGGCGACATGAAAAACTCATCAAATAGTATTTTGTTTAATTCAGTTAAATACGAGAATCGCCAATAGTTCCATATAGACTGATTAGAAATAAAGAACAGAATATCACGTGACCTTTAAGATAATCATCTAAAAATAAACATAATTGAAACTGGTGTAAATGTAATAGTAACAGCTGATGTTCATAGCTAATTGCATTTATTCTGTGATAGGAAACCATTTTTCGATTAGTTTTATTTGACTTTAGTATTTCTTTTTAAAATAATCGTAGTGTTAAATTAATTACTTTGCTTTTCTTGAAATTAATTAACCGTACTTTTGTTCTGGAATCTTTCTACTATGTTAAAGAATGGTGAACCCTTTCAGTCACTAAACAAGGAAACGTTTTTATTTTTTGTCGCGGTTTACTTGTGACGCGGGATAGGTAAAAAGTGTTCATACCGTATAGTTTTATTTTTAAAGAAAAATTCTTCAGATGTTGAGATGTGAATCGATGAATGATTATCTAGATGTGTAAATTCGTGATTGTAATCAATACATGTATTATATCATCAGCAATACGTATTTGTTATTTTATGGTTTATAGGTATTAGGATCGTATCTTGTGAATTGTAAAACACTACAAAAATGACATGTTTACTCTGATAAATTATTATGATTTTTATGGACACATGATGATGTGCCAGAAATCAATATCACGTACACCATACTATACGTATTATTATAGTGGTCACACTTACCTGGTAAGACAGACCGATGAGGGCAGCGAAGAGGATAATAGTCTTCATTTTGATGATCATAGAGCGCTTGGGACACCAGACCGGAATGGCATCTGATACTGTGATGACTCGTTTATAACTGCTTACTTAGCTCTAAAAACATGCCATGACAATATATCACGACCTGACCTGACCTGATCTCCTATCAGAAGCTCGAATCCAGTATAAGTCGGTTTCCAAATAAATACATACATACATATACACACACACACACAGACAGACAGACAGATATATATATATATATATATATATATATATATATATATATATATATATATATATATATATATATATATATATATATATATATATATATATATATATATATGTTGCATGCACTTCAAACAGTTCTTATCTTTTACCAATTACAGTCAAAAATAATTCGTTCTTTGGCGACAATATCACCAAGTGACTAATTAATCAACGTGATGCACCCGATATTACATGTCGTTTATTGTACGTAACATAAACCTACCGAGTGAAACAACAACTAAGTCATTGGAAATCGTAGTCACACCCAAGAGGTGTAATTCAAATCTCTGCAAGCAGCAACTGCAAAGGACGTGATCTCTCGTGTTATATACAAGATGTTATAATTTTGAATTGAAAAGGATCTGATCTTGCCCTCATGGTCCAATGTGAATAGCAATCCAACTGCCAATTTTTCTCTCACAAATTCCAATAATCCAATCTTTTCAGTAAATAAAGCTCACAATGGGGTCCACAAAGGGGCTGCTTTAGACGAGCGCGGTTTTATATTTGAGGAAACTAATATTATTTCATTCAACGAAATTAAAGTTTCAGGTACCATCTGGGTTCCTCTCCAAGCTCGCAGAATGTTCCAGAGAGTATAACCCAGTGTCAGGGTGCATTTCATATTCCCCATGGCTTCCCTTTCAAGACACAGGCATAATCTTTTACCTGAAAGACATAGAAGATACGAAAGTAGAACAATCATCTCTTTCCTATGCAGTTTAACCTACATTTATTTATTATAATATGAACCATTAACCACATGACCTTACAAATGCCGTCATGTTTGTTGTTTAATAGACTGTCATCCTAATTGGATTATTTAGACCAATAAATCCGTCTCCATTACGCAGGTTTCATTCCGATGTAACTTTCACGCAGATTTACAGTATAAGAATCATTCTAGTCTAGATATAAGTTACAGGTAAAGATAACATATACAAACGAAGGCATACTTGTTAACGAGGGTACATTTGTATGCCAATTTGCTTATCAACCATCGAAGACTAGAGTGTGACTTTCACATGAGACAGAGCCAACAAATATAATCCATACGGATCCAGAACACAATCAGTTTTACTATATACTTTCTACATTTATTTCTCAGCAATGAAATTTCCACTGTGTGACAATCAATACAAATTATATGTTAATCTTAAATACCTTTAAAGATGACATCAAGGTGCAATTCTTGTCATAGGTTAACTGGTATTTATTTGACAGGCTGGACTGTAAACAAAGCAGCATGCAATGGAACCCAGATTTCACTTCCAGATCATCACAAAGACTTTATTACTCACACAACACTGTCATTGAAACACGCACAAACAGCCACACAATAAGCGTAAAGAATAGAGAATGGTCTTTAAATCCATACCGGGAATGTTTAAATCTAAATAGTGTGTCACAACCAAAACGAGATAGGAAACAATGCTCTAAAAATAGATGTGTGTGTGTGTGTGTGTGTGTGTGTGTGTGTGTGTGTGTGTTTTGTATGCATTACCAACGTTAGGAGAAAAGGTCCACATTTACACACCATCATTAGGAGTATCGATGAGAAAGGCGTCGCAGACAAGGCAAAACAATAATAGGAGAAAAACAGTCAGAAACGTCGAGGTTTTTTTTAATTATAAACATGACGCACCGATATTCTTCCAAGTGTTCCAATACATAAAGAATCTATGTTGGGGTTTGGGCCGAGACAAGGAAATCTCAGTCAAGGGTTTATATTATTTGTCTCCCCACAGGGCAAGCCTCGTGGGGAGACATAATATAAACCAGTGACTGAGATTTCCTTGTCTCGGTCCAAACCTCAACGTAGATTATTTTCTCATCCAATATTTTCCTTTAAAGTAAAAAGAATTCTGCACTAGCGTTCACGTCCAATGTTTAAATGCGGCGCATTAATATAAATATGCTAATGAGGGCTTTGGTGTGACCGTTGCGTCCGAAGTACAGTTTATACGCGTGAGCAAATAAAAATAAAAACATAAAACGTCGCATAATAATGACGTTATATTGTAGTTATACCTGGTACAAGCTGTAACGAAGAGTAACATCTTTCTTTAGATTATTCATGGGAAACTATCGTATATAACTATTCTTTTCTTTGGAGTAGGTGAAGCTGTGTGTGACATACTTGTGTTATCCTAAATTTTGATTGTAAAATTGCATCTGTGCATAATAATATACTCTCCAAAAACGGGCTCTAGCGGATAACCATGTGCTAAACTTTCAAGTTCACGGATTCTTTGAAGATTTATTTTTCTGTCCTGGAAATATGGCAAGTGCTACAGTGAAATTTGCTTATGGAATTATGTGCTGACGGATAAATGATTCCTTCTGGCTGGTAAGTGTATTATTTGTCATTAAATATTGTAGGTGTCTTTTTGATTCAATCGAGGCACAATGGAGATGCTTAATAAAATTAGAAAAAAAGCACCGGGGGTGGGCGAAACCTACACAATTTATAAGGTTCCAAATGTCGAAATAAACCCTCCAAAAAAAAAGGGTTTCAAGCGGAAATAAACCGTCGACTACGTTTCAAGAGGAACCTTTGGAGGGAGAAACCTCCCCAGGAGGTCCTTCTGAGTTAGTCTAAATACGGTTTCTGGTTGAAAAACCCATTAATGGCGTTTTGATTTAAAAAAATGAACCAATTCGTTATCGTCGCCCTCCCTACTGCTCAATTAATTTTTTTTATCAAGACCAACTCGATACCGTGTTCGAGGATCATGTAAATTTATTGTTACAAATCCATGTGGGGTTATTTTAGCACGACTAAAGAAATTTTTAAATTTATTTATGTCCATATCACCGCTACACCAGGTCTGATGAATATTTCTTAGTGTATATGTATCAACTCCGTTAAAGACAGTAAGAATATTACAGTTATCCCTGATCACTTTTGGTATTTGTATGTACCGCTGGGTTATATAAATGACATCTGTGTTTTTGCGCCTGCCTCGTGAAAATATCCTAGCTGAATTTGATTGTTTATCCAGCATTACATCATCGTACACAACTAAATTGTTAATTGACCCGTCAATGGAATCAATACTTGGTGCTTCATTAATGTCAGTTATAAATTCAACAACATCATCTCCGCTCTCATTTAACGATTTTGCGCTTTCATTATAATCTTTTATTACATCATAACAACGCTGATCGTCAGCGGATGGAGCTACCAAATACAACTTATCCCATTTCATCCATTTCATTATTAAATTTAGTAACAACTGCGTTTTGCCACTTCCAGACGGACCTATGATAATCATACGAGCAGAATTTGGTAGCGCTGCGTGATGCTTAACTGGTTCTCGTTTCCTTGTTGCAGAAAAGTCAGTGATTTCCATTAGAAAATATATAAAAAGAATATGGATTTATATTGTGTGAAATGCAGGGCGCGCACGCCAACAAGTGATCTAACAACAATTGCAACAAAAAAATAATAGATCTGCGGTTACGGGCAAGTGTGAACGATGCGGTACAAAGAAATTTAAATTTATCTCCACTGGCAAGTCAGGTGAAAAACCAAAACCAAAATCAAAACCAAAGTCAAAGTCAAAGTCAAAATCAAGTAAAAAAAAAGCAACACGGAGGTGATATTGCAGCAAAATTAACAAAATTACCCGGGACTCCGTGGGCTAAATATCCAGGAGAAAAACACCTCCCAGGATATAATTACTGCGGCCCTGGAACCCGACTTGATATCAGACTTGATGATAGGATCAACCAAAACCAGGTGAGTATCCGATAAACGCTATTGATAAAGCGTGTCATGCTCATGATGTAGCTTATAAAAGTAAAAATCTACAAGATAGACATCTCGCGGATGTGAAATTAATTCACGCGTTAAATTCCATCACTGATAAATCTATCAAGGAAAAATTAGCTAGTTGGTTAATAAAATCAGCGATGAAAGGTAAATAAGCGTTAGGTGCTGGTAATTAATTATAAATGGAGTCGATTTATTATTCCCCAAGAGGATACTGGAGGGGTAGCGCAGCAATTAATAAACTCGCTGAAGCAGGAAAAGTTACACGTGTTACTGCTAAAAATTGGTTATCCAAACATGCAATATGGCAAATTTACCAACCACCGCCTAAACAAATTCACTTTGCGCATTTCAATGTCAGTGTGCCAAATGAAGTTCATCAGGTTGACATATTATTTCTGCCACATGCTACCATTAAAATCCGAAGACATCAAAACACATACAAGTACGCGTTAACTGTAGTTGATGTTGCAAGTAGATACAAAGATGCGGAACCGTTAGCGACTGAAACAGCATCTGAGGCTGCTTCTGCGTTTGAACGAATTTATCAACGAGGTGGTCTACGATGGCCACATCTATTACAAGTTGACACTGACAGAGAATTTCAAGGTGCAGTATCATCACTGATGAAACAACATAACGTTACCATCAGACGAGGACATACTGAAATTCACCGTGATCAGGCGATTGTTGAGCGATTTAATCGAACACTTGCTGAGCGGTTATTTGGATATCAATACGCGAAGGAATTCATTCAAGATAAAAGATCGCGCGAATGGGTTGCAAGATTACCAAGTGTGATAGCTGCATTAAATAACGAGATTACTCGAACAACCAATATGAAACCTATTAACGCAATTACCAAAAAACAATATACCACAGCGACGTGATTCTTCAGCACAGTCAATACTGGGTGATGTCACTGTGAGATATTTATATGAACCAGGTGAACTTGAAAAGGGTGAAAAAAGAGCGACTGATCCCGTCTGGAGCATCAATACACACAAGATATCTAACATAACTAGATCTACTAGTAGACCAGCAATCTACAGGTTGGATTCAACTGCTCCTCAACGTGGATTTATACGTGAACCATTACAAGTAATTCCCTAGGACACACAATTACCGCCCAAATCACTTAACTAGCACCACGACTTCGATTACACTCAAGACTGGTCAGCATCACATTTTCGCGTGTATGACCAAGACGACTATTTTTTTTATCTACGGTGAATTGTCTTGAATTTTTATCCGAATAGTGCTACAACATTATACAATTACAGCTCGCACAGTTATTAATCTGCTGTTGCTTCAGTGTCATGATAAATTCAACATCAAGGTCAAATTCTCGATTATTTTTTTTGTCAGTTTGTTTGTAACCGGCTAATTCTTTTCTGAATATATCACTGTTGTTTTCATTATTAATTTCATCAGCTATTGACTCATCCAAGACAATCCTTCGCAGTTGAGATATTCTTCTGACTCTGGACACAGCCAAGTAAACTAAGTTTGACCACTCGATTCGATCACCAACGATCCAAACAACTGTATCAGAGATAGTTAGTCCCTGAGATGAATGTATCGTCATTGCGTATCCTAGCGTCCACGGGGATTTATCGGCGCGCAGTGCATCTTCAACAGCATTGACATCAACTGTAACAACATCATTTAATACTAAATTCTGTTTCTCGGTTTGTCCTGGTATATCAATATCGCTATTCTGTAACCGCGTATCAGTTGGTCTATAACACAATGGCACTGGCAGTGTTTGAAATTTCTCTTTCTGTAATTGAAATAACTGCCGTTGAAGCGTGTCTCTGACTATCTTTCTACTTGCCACTATCAAATCGTTTGGTCTCCACATTTTCGAAAAGTCGTTCAAGGAAGTTTCTAAAATTATTTCACGCATAATTTCACACTGAATTTTATTCGATTGCAGTCTGATTAATTTCTTAAATTCCTTTAATTCTGCATCGAGAGATCTGTGATCATCAGTCACTACTTCGTAATAATCAATAAAATTCTTCAACCAATCGTGTGGGGATGGTCCAACAAACGGAGGTGGCTGAACGTGATCGCCGCACATTATCACAGCTGTATGTTTTGTTAATAACCAATCGAGAAATGTTTTTAATGTTTCTAACGGTACCGTACATATTTCATCCCAGATAATAACCTTTGGAATATATTTCTCCCCCATTAGATCTGAAGTCAACACACCACCGCTGTATTTGAAAAAGCTGTGATAAGTACTAGAATTGACTCCTCGTTGTTTCATCTCCCTGGCAAGTCTGTGTGTTGGTGTTAGCACAATCATATCCGATTTTCCACGAAATAATTCGATTACTCGAGTTGTCTTACCAGATCCACCCGCCCCGTTCAAATAAACGGTCTTGTGTCTGGATACTGGATCATACACAGATGGTGCATTCGACATTTCTGATAATTCTGATTTACAATGACTATCTTTAACCGCAACATCGGCGGATTCACAATAGCAATGTAACAGTTCTTTTTTTATTCTCCACGAACTCCACGATTCATCATTGCTTGTGAAACGAGTTAGTAATTCTGAATATTTTTTATCGATATAAAATGAATCAGTAGCAACTCTAACTGCAGTATCAGAAAATCTATTTATCATCGATAGTAAATTTACAGAAACATAAGCGAGCATCGAAGATCTTAAATGGGTGTACTGAGGTGATTTTCCTTCGATGTAACTAACAATTGTGCCCAACTTTGTTCCGTCAGACAAGTAAGCGTCTTTCCGATTACAAAATATATTTCTCGCAGTGGTATCATTAATTATAAAATCTAATTCAGCATCATCCATAATCAGTCGTGAGTGATGTCGTTTATGATCATATGCCCCACCTTGAGTAAATTTGCCGATTATTCTTCTACCGAGATCTTTTGCTGTTTTTTCACTGTTGTTGAGTTTAATCTTAAGAATATTAACAATGGCATCCGCGGGTAGGTCCGGATATTCCTGTTTGCATTCTTCGAGTCTGATACGCTCCGGTGTTGGTAACCAAACCGAAGTCTGTTTTTGGTACCATATAATTGCTTCACTGACCGTCAACGATATCAGTATTTTACTGTCAAGCATATATCGTAATAACACTATTGGCGCCCAACGTTTCTCCGAGAAGTGTCTGCCAAACCAAACATAACAAATCGGATGAAGATTCATAGTGAATTCAAACGACGTTACACGAGCAAATCCTGTCAGGTCAAAATCAGGTAATGGGCCATTAATCGATACTCTTACCATCTCATGACAAGCATGACCAAACCTCGCAAAATATCCAGCACACTCGCCCATCCCAAAAAATCTTCCAGGATAACACGCGGTCATGTCCACGGAAATCATCTCACCGATATTATACTTGGTGTTCCACAAACCGCCCTGTCCGTATTCGATACAACTATTCTGGACATCTTCAAGGAACTCAGCGTGTGTTGGTCTCCATGAAGTTTTCTCTCTCGCGGCATGGGCAGCAACTGACGAGATTGTTAAACAATTGGTTAATAACTGCTCAGTATTTTCTGAGTACCTCAGTGCGAGTTTTCTCATTTCTTCGTGGAGAGATTCTTTACGATATAATTCGCCGTTAGGTCTTACAAACTGATCATACTCGCCTTCTTCGGAACTTTTAAACAACCATACTGACACATGGTCGTTTTGGCTTATTCGGCTGATGGCATCAAATATTCCACCCCAAAACTCTCTGAGGAGTAATATCTCACAACACGATTTCGTGGAAATATTGTGACTGCATTGGTCCAAGCATGAGCGTTATGATCAATGATATTTATTGGAGCTCCGTTCCGATTATATTTTGATTTGTATAATACTTCCCCTGTTATCGTTGCTACGGTTATGAGGAATCTTAATGCCTTTTCATACTCGGCAACATCGTTTATTGACGCTCCTGTATCCTTAACCGATTCAGCCCATTTGTTTATTTTTTCACGTCGCTGATCAGTTAAACCGTTTCCACTCTTCGCATTTGTAAAATGTTCTATTACTCGCTCGGCCACACAATTCAGCTTTGAAAATTTTATCGGGGTAAGATCATTAATGTTGGGTTTTTATCGGATAAATTCCATAAATGACAGCGGCCACAGGATACGCTCGAGCGTAATATGGTTTGTCAATCCCAGTCAGCATTCCTGGTTTGGAATCTTACTTAACAGAGCGGTTTTTCCACCAGCAAGGACAGGATCACGTTTGTCACGGATAATCCAGGTATCATCATCCGAGCGCACAATAAACTTTACTCTGAAAAAATATTTTTGATTCAGCTAATCGATGAATGTTTTCGCTCGTGTGTCGTTCATTGTAGCGTCTTTGACTTCGTCAACTTTGCGTATAATTTTGAATGTAGACCACACGTGACATGCTCCATCATTACGAAATTCTTTTTTGGCCTCCCTGATAATATCAAACAGATCAGTCAGGGCTTGCCTTCGCGAATCAGGGGTTAGTCTGTCGAGATCAAATCTAGAAGCTTTCCTGGGCTTGATTGCAGATAATCTCTTAAACACCTATATATATAATGAATCAATGCAAGTGGCTCAAAGTAGGATCTGTAACTGTCTGTAACAAATCCCGCAGAAAGGAATTCTGCGGGGAACATTCCCAAAGCATCCAAAGGGGAGGATCAGGACCAATATCGTGTCTGCTATGTGATGTTGGGGTCAGGAGTAAAACACAGTTATGCGCAAGTTGCGGGGGGAAAAAGATACCGTGAACTTAAGCGATATTATAGCAACAAAAAAAAAATGATACGCTGAAATGTGGGCGCGATTATATAACTAAGTTCTCAGACAAATATAAATTAGACAAATAACATAATTATATAAAATGAGCCAGGAATTTGTCCGATACCCTGTCATCAAGAATTACGAAGCGAATCGTGGTGGCACAATTAGGCATTGCAGGTCGAAAAAAACGGTTGGTTTTGTTAATAATACTGGTTATCGTACGTTCCACGTTTGGAATAAAGGATTATGTTACAATCACAGGTTTGTATTCGAATGTTTCTTTGGAGAGATTAAAGACGGCTTGTGATCGATCATATTGACAAAAATATTTCGGTATTCAGTCGCATTCGGTTAAATTTGTTGCAGATAAAATATACAAATCAACGTTTTCATACCGATTTGATAGCTGGATTTTATTTCGTCATGTATATACAGATAACGGAGATAACTCTGCAGCGGCTGTGTAAAATTCAAGGAAGCAGTTATCCCATTGACTCGTCAAGGTCATTAACTGTAAATATGTTGTCCAGCGAGTAGAACTGTATACAGTTTTTTTACACAGCCAATTGTATGCACACTAGCACCAGTCTATTTTCACCTTGCGTTTGATTGTCAGTCCAGGTAAATGTTTCATCAAGGAGATTGCAGAACACAAAGGTAATATACATTATCCTGCGGCGGGCAGAACTGTATACAGTTTTTCACAGCCAACTATAACCGTCCTATTGTGTACACAATAGCAGCAGTCTATTTTCGCATTAAAACTTCCGCGTTTGATAAAATCAACAATTGTCAGTACAGGTAAATGTTATTTTTACAAAATCTAATTCAGAACTTAAAATCTAGTTCAGAACTTAAAATCTATTTCAGAACAGAATTCAGCTGCAGCTCTGTCAATAGTTACCTATATGATGTTTTTTAAATCTTATTTTCTCAGATGCGACCGTGGTGTAGTGGCTAGTTCAGCCGACTCTCGTCCCTGACTTATCGCTGCCTTCAGATCGAACCTCGTCACGGACATATGTCGACGGTGCTGATAAATAAGTGGGGGGCCCCAGCAAAGGCCCTTCATGTACATATCCTCCTCCACGTTAAATCGTGGGGTGACGTTATATCACCCTTGGGATTTAATCCAGGTGGGTATGTACATGAAAACACAGACAGCCTTCTGAATAACTCTAACATTTCGCCTCAATTTCGCTTAGAGAATTCGCTGGAGGTATGTTTGTGAATACAGCCCCCCCCCAAAAAAAAATAAACAGTTGCCTTGGATGCAGAAAGCTCTACGTCACATGGATCCCATTCAGAAAGAATGCGGCCACGATCACGAAGGATGCCGAGAATCGACAAGACACGACCTGTAAGACAAAAGTCTCCGAAGATAAAATCTTGGGACAAAAAGTCTGAAAGGACCTTCGTGGAGACACATAGGCCAGTGCAAGACCCATAATTTGATAACCGCTCATCAAGACAACTGTTTTTTTTAAATATATAATTATATAAATAATGAACTACGAAAATATCAATTAAATAATTGTTGCTATTAAAAAATATTAAAACTTAGAAGAAAACAATATTAATATATCTGATGAATTAAATCTTGAAAAAATCATGTCTGATTTTGAAAGCACTATATGAGGCTAAATTGGAAGGTGTTTATATTTTGCCTGCTCAGTATAAATTTATAAAGAGAATCCAAACAGCGTTGTATAAATCACCAGTTACAATACAAAAACAGCAAATAGATGAATTTGTCCCTCTCTGCCGTGCAATCGAAAAAATCAGGTCAGCGTTATCCGAAGAATACGAAGCCAGGAAGGTAATTAATACGCGTGCAAGACAGTTGAGAAAAATTATATCAGATCGTGAGTTAGATCCCTTGATTACTGGGAAATGAAGTCAGGTACGTGGTAATGAAATTGAAAGTAGAAGTCTCGTACTGACAGAAAACTAAATAATATTTTTTACCCACATTTTTTTTACCCACATTTTTTTTACCCACATTTTTTTACCTACATTAATCTGACCTCCATCAATCAATCTGATAAGTTATTTTCACTTGTATCATCTGCTTCTGGATCTGGATCTGCATGGTTAAATATTATTTCCTTAAGCTGACTAAATGTAATGCAGTAATGCGAGTAATTTAAAATCTGATCTGTGTCACATGTGATCACACAAATACGTTTTTGCCGCAGTTCATCTAACTGTTCTGCGTTAATAAAAAGTCTTCATTACCGAATATATCAATAACTAAATCAACTGTGCTGACCGGGGACTGCATAAACACCTCCTTGATGTATTTTTCAAGTGCTTGCTTGTCGTGAATAAAAACCTTCAAGTGATGGTACATATATAATATTCGTTTGATTTAATTAGAAATCAGGGTCTGTCAGGAATAAAGTTCTTTGCAGTTTATTTTACTGAATTTGTCAGGCATATTACTTTTCAGAATTAGCAAATCAGTCGATTTTCATGATTTTGACAGGCATATTACCCTTCCGAATTAGCAAATCGGATGATTTTCATGATTCTGTCAGGCATATTACCCTTGAGAATTAGCAAATCAGACGATTTTCATGATTCTGTCAGGCATATTACCCTTCACAATGAGCAAATCGGACGATTTTCATGTTTTTGACTGGCATATTACCCTTCAGAATTAGCAAATCGGTCGATTTTCATGATTTTGGCAGGCATATTACCCTTCACAATGAGCAAATCGGACGATTTTCATGTTTTTGACTGGCATATTACCCTTCAGAATTAGCAAATCGGTCGATTTTCATGATTTTGACAGGCATATTACTCTGCAGCATAGCAAAATCGGGCGATTTTCATGATTCTGTCAGGCATATTACCCTGCAGAATTGAGAAATTTGACAGTTTTTCAGTAAAAAATAAATTTCTTATAATTCTGAAAATCTTTAGGATGGAAATCATTAGGATGAAAGTCTTAAGACAAAATCTTTAGGATGAGATCTTTACGATCTTACAAGTAGATTAATATGTAGAGTTTCATTTCTTAAATCCAAAAGGTGGCCTGATTGGTCTGTTAGTTTGAAATTTATTCTTGATAACAGCGGATTATAACATTGCAGATAAACCTGATAGATCGGCTCTTGCACAATCAGATATCCAGGTGGGTCTTTCGGGGAAAATGAATAAAGAACAAATCATTGTTGGGCTTGATTTGATATTGTTGTGTCCGTGCTGTAGCTGCCATCGATTACATCACACACAAGATTGACCGCGACCACGTTGGTTATATTTACGATTTCCGGAGATATATGTCGGCCTGTCCCTTCGGGGTCATTGTTGTGTCGGAAAATAGTTGCTGGTGGTAGTGTTTTTCTCCACGCAGCAAGTATGTCAGGAAAGAACTCATTGATGAGGTCAGTAACGGATTTTTTTTTGTTCGTCTGCATTATACCCGGGAAATTTAAAATTCGGCAGCGTAGCTTCTGTCAGCGAGTATGCAGTTAAAAATTGTCGTTTGGAATTATTTTTATCGCTGTCAACATGATCGATTATCGCCTGAATTAATCGCTGGTTAAAATATTCCACATCGAATATAAGCTGATTTAATATCTCAATTTGTTTAATGATTTCGCTGCGTGAACTTGTTATATCGAAAAGATGCTCCTGAAAACTTTGCCGTAGTCGCCGCCGTTGTGTTTGATGATCCTGATCAGCAACCATAAAGTATCGATCGATCACATTCAGGTTAATATTGGTATATTGTTTTCTTCCCTGTGGATCGTGTTCATAAGCAAAGAACCATTGGAAATCAGAACCGCGAAGTTCAAATATACTACCTAACGTTCCCAGTTGTAAAGAATGTAAAAACCCCTCGTATAACGGTTGAACTCCGTGATATGACTTATTATCCGTAACATAGTCAGACTTTTTCGGTTCTGGTGGTATCGGTGGTGTTAGTGGTGGGATTTCAGGCCATCCTAACACTGTTCTGATCGAACTCTGATATATATCCACAGCGTAGTCTTAGGTGCTTATTTCGATCGTAGAAGACAGAGTTGGTTCATGAACAGTTATTGCTATCTTGGATTCTTTTCCTGTTATATTTTGTATTCGCCGTTGTAATTCCTCATTGATTTCTTCGATTTTATAAGACCCGGTTGGTATCCCAATGACGTTCCAGTCGGGAGTGCCATCGGGTTTATTTTTATGTGCAAACACGAACGAATTATTCGCTGGTAATCCACCGAACGATTTTGATCTGATATTGGGCCAACTGTGGTATACTCGTAATTGTGCTAGTGCGATTTCTTTCACGGGAATCGCAGTTGGAAAATTAATACTAAATTCAGGGTTTGTCGAACTTACCGTTATCATTGAAATTCTCTTGGGGTTTGTATTTTCGACTATGAGCTCGATGAAGTAATTCTGTCATTATCTATCTTTGTTGTTTTTAAATAGCGGGTTCAGTCTTCGTATATCTTAACCATTAACGCGAATTCGGAATCTGATATTGTTTTATCATCGATGCTTGATGATATCAACGACGATAATTTTGAGTATGCGGCTGTGGCTGTGTTTAGTTGCATGACGTAATCGTGCAATTTTGTGCTCGTGCACGAGGATATTTTTCCGCGATTATATTGAAAACCCCTGCGATGGCAGTTGATGAAGAGACGATTGTTACTACGATTGTTACTGGTGTTAGTGCTGATAATACTACTCCGGTGGATGCAACTAACGCGGATACCGAGTACACTAACGCATCCAGGATGACCGCTCGTCGTTTATATTTTTTTGGGTTATATTTGTCGATGAGGGTTTTTAACTCTGATTGCCATTCGCGCACTTGATCGTATCTATATTGTTACGCATCCAATGTTGTCGTTAATGCTGTTAAGAACGTCATTTATTATCTTACGCAGTAACCAATTCAGGTGTTTCAGCTACGAATTCCAAACACCACCAGTAAAGTTCTGAGTTTAAAGTATTGTCGACGGCTGCCAGTATAAATGTTTCTTCGGTTCCTTTATTTAATATGATAGTAATAACCCCGGAAAACCTGTCGGTGGAATGTTGCCAGGGATATGTTGTAAAAATCTCAAACTCCTCCTTGGAAAACACAGACAGTCTGTGCACAGTAGTGACTGTTGCGGTATATTTGATATTATTATTTTCCGGACTCCATGTTGCTTTTCTTGTACAGAATGTTTTTAATCTGCACAGGGACAACCCCAGATGGAATTTTAATCAGATTATTTTTATTAACGATCTCAGGAATTTCACTTATAACATCCTCAAGTGTTTTTCTGACTGTGTCCAGGCTATTTTAGGAGTTTCTACGAAATCTTGAAAACAAATTTACGTGATCGTTATGCTCGCTCTGCAACGTGGATATTTTATGGTCAGTGGCGCTGTAGTTGATATCTACGTATTTTTTCGTTGCAGCATCTTCGTCGGATGTTGGATCTTTTAAAACAAGTATTTTGTTCCCATTCATGTTGATTTCGCCTGTCATTGTGTCACCGGTATTTTTTAGGCGATTCGCTACAACTTTTTTTATCTCGTCTCTGATGGTTGTGAGTGATACACTTGAATCCCTGATTTTTCCGCTGTCATTAAACACAGGAATGTTATCCGGGACAGCTCCAAGAACCCTGATAATTATGTCATTTAATTTGATATTACTGGTTTTTAGTTTTCCGTATCGGTCATGAAAAAGAACAACTTCTTCTGGGTCTATACCGGATAACGATAAAAGATTATAGATTTCATCTTTGGTCGCATATTTTGAGAAATCTACATCACCGCGTTTTTTTTATCTTTGCTTCGATGAGAGATCTTCCGTAGATATGTACTATTATTCTCTTAAGGATTGTTTAAATCGACCCACCGTATACTCGTGCACGACTTTGTGAGGCGGTTTGGTTGATTTTGATATCGCGTCGAGAACATTTAATACTTTACGACCACATATTGGTGGATCGGTTAGTGTTTGTGTTAGTAGCGTTGAATACCAGACTTTCGATGGGATGTCTTTTGTATATTTTAGAAATTCGACTGGCGGTGCTAACCCATACGAATCGAAATAGATAATTCCACGTGGATCGATCGCGTAAGCAATCCAGAGTTCCTGGACCATTACTGTTATCGAGATTAATAATTCCAGTTTCTGGATTATTCGGTTGTTGTGGTAATTGATCTCGCATAAAAACACCTTTGAAATTTTTATATTTAATTGTTTAGCAGTATCGAGCAAATCAAAATTTGACATCGGTAGAAAACCAGCGGTTTTCAGAACCGTTTTGGGTACCATGAAGGTGGAGTTCCTGAAAGTCTTAGACCCCGTCCTTTTTTGTATCCTTTTCCAGTTGCTTTCATTAATGCCATTCCTGCAGCTGTTCAAACAGCTCCCAACACGGCTGCTTTGCCGACAGCTGGGGCAGCAGCAGCTATCAGTGCTGGTATTGCTGCGAGAAGTGGAAATATATCACCGGTTTTAACCATATCCTTGATAGCTTTTGGAGCGAAATCAAGTTGAACTCCGGTGATTGCTTGTTTTGCTTTCTTGAAATGTTTTAGTTGAGTTTTAGTCAGCGATAACTTATTTGGACCACCATTAACAATTTGATCGTTTTTTTAGTGTTATCGACGCCCCACATGCTTTTGTGTTTTTCGATTGTAATTTTTTATCTGACCAGAAGTCAAAGTGACATTAACGTGACTATATGACATTTTATAATAAACGCGATTGATCTAATTGTCTACACATTGTTTTAATAATGTTACATGTTTTCTACTGGTGCATCAACGACTCTCATTCGGTCACCAGCAGCTTGAAGTAACATCGCCTTATCACTGAGTATAACAGCAATTGCTCTGTAATCAGCTATAGCCCCTTTATTCACCTGAGCTCTGAAATGCACATCAACGACAGACTGTATAGTTAAATCAAGATGTTCCAGTGAGAAGTAATAGATTGGATAATGTGACATAAAATCCAATTGTGATATTTGCAAACCAGTATCGATATTTAGATCACGCGCTAGATATATCATCAAGCGATGATATACACGTGCAACATGATAATTAGCAAAATTTAATTGTATATTTTCTGATGGTTCTTGATGCCCGTTTATTTTTAAAGAAACGTCAGTAACACCAAGTGGATCAAATATCATGGGACTCTGTGTTTGTGAGTTTATTCGTGCAATATTTTGAAGAGCAATGAAAATATGTCGCGGTGCAGAAACTCAGTGCTGTGATGATATATGCAATGTAAATAAACCATTAATATTACTTTGAGCACTATCTGTGGTTGTTGTAAACCATGATAACAGCGATTTACCACCTTGATCCATAAAAGAAAGTCGCTGTTATTCAGCAGTTGCTGGAGTCATTACCGGCATCCACAATGAAAGTTTTTTTTCAGCACTACTTTATCAAGGTCACCTATGGGTCGCCATAAAGCATCATTATCATCATTTTTTTTTAAAAACGCAACCGTATGTTTTGCTCCGAAAATTACCTTTCGGACATCTCTACAAAATCCAAAGATGTGGGATAGTGGAATGACACATGAAAAATTTCTACGACCAGCGCTTAACATTAATCTACGTGAATGAAAACCTAAATTAAATTCTGTATTAGCGCTAATAATCATGTCTTCCACTTAAACATCAGCAGGAACAGGAGCAGCAAGGTCTTTTGGTCGTCTAATAATAAAGTGATCACTGTTAGGAAAATTAGAAGTGTCCTTGGCAAACATCATTGATGGATCAGTTGATCTTCTATAATCATCAGAGTATCTTGCTAAACCTATTATTGTTGTAGCCACATCAACATTGTTCTCAGTTGACTCAATTTTTTTCCGTCAATGAGATACGCAGCGCTTTCAAACAGAGCCATGATTCCATTATTGACAAAACCGATTTTAACCTCATTTCCATATACTGTGTCATCTGTTTTTATAATTTCACCTGCTGCTTCAATAAACGCTTCAGCGGGCAAGAAATATCTACTTGTGTCTTGAACTTGCAATTCAATTCGTCCTCGTTTATCTGGTTCTCGTGCGTCATAAGAATAATACTGAAAATCGCGCACCGATTAGTCCTTGGGTACTGGTGCATCTATGTCAAATGCTGTGTCGGATTGACGTTTAAACATTTTTTTATAACTTGTTATCTTCTAAAACGAAGACCACTTCCCGACACCAGACTTGTATTTATTTGTTCAGCCCCTTGATTTATCAACTCTGCTAGTTTTTGATTTGCAGCTTGATTTATTACTTTACTGACATCTGCCGGCATCACTTCAATGCTTGGTAATTTCACCGGTGGTTTTGGTCTGCGTGTTAATCGTGCTAGTCTGTCCTTGATTGCCATGATCGCTTTACTGGCAGCGCTACCAACAGCACCAGTAGCTTTATCACCAATAACGTCAATAACTTTCATTGATAATTGTTTTGCGATCGGTATTGCTTTAGGAACCATTCCCGCAAATAAACCCTGAACAACATCACCAAATCCATCTCCGTAAGTTATTTTGTATACTGACAATCGTGAATTTACCACCTTGACCCTAACTGGCCTACGATGAGATTCGTGTATGATCATCTTATATAATTATTTATTTATCTAACAACTAGTCACTGTGGTAGTCATCAACAAGCTCATTAATAAGTTCTCGGTAGATATCGATATCCATGATACCTCCTTGAAATAATCGTCTACACATATCAGCTGCTTCATTTATTATTTCTGGTGAGTTATTTCCAGCTCGCTTTCCTCCTATAAGAACTTCTAGCCGTTGCGCATCATTGATGATATTGTTAGGACAGTCAATAAAACCAATTCCCAAACCACTGCCAATTGTTCCTTCTTCTGTTGTCCCCGTGCTTTTCTTAAATAGTCTTAAGGGCGATCTTTCTCCTTTTGATTTTTTAAGTAGCTCCTCAGACCTTTTAAGTTCCGACACCAACGTTTGCTGCGGTGAAGAAGACTGTTGTTGTTCTATCTGTTGCAGAGGTGGAGGAAGTTGATATGAAGGTTCCTGCTGGGAGAGTTGTCATTGTTCTATTTGTTTCACACTCTCTTTATAAAGTCTCTTTACTTCTTCATCAAGACTTCCATAATCCAAATCATCATCTCTGGCTTGTTTTTTGTTTTTATATATACGATATATCCATTTAATAACATTATCATCAGTTACTTTTTCAGAACCTGGTTTTAAGATATGAGATTTATTAAATATACTAATTAATATTTTTTCAGGTAATTCTTCTATTTTAATATTTCTTATATCTTCGACAAAACTCTCCCTAAATTTTGCAATCAGTTTAATATTTTCCTTTATTGGTTTAGGCGCAAGTTCCTTTTTCACATCGGCAACTTCAGTACGAATTTCACTGATTGCTCTAAGTATTTCTTCACTGGGTTGAGGTTGAGCTTCTGCTATATTAGTCGGAAGATCTCGTAAAATCTTTTTTGTTTTTTTCGTTTTCCTCGCAATTTTTTCAGCTTGCTCAGCGGTCTGTTTTAATATTGGAAGAATACCTTTTTTTCTTTCCTCATCATGTTTAATATCCCCCATTAAAGCTCTTTCAGTGACCGCAGCAGCTTTTTCAGTAGCTGTTGTAACGGGTTTAAACAATTGTTCCATGCCTGTAGCGTATTCAACTTGTGTTTCTTGCCGCGCTTGTAATTTTTGTCTTACAGAATCTCACACAGGAAGAATTTTTTTGATTGCTTCTAATCGCTCTCGGGCTAATCTAGCGGAATATGCTTCTCCGATGTTAGCCATTATCAATAACATAAATTTTTAATTAAGCAGCAGGGAGGGCGACGACAACGAATTGGTTCATGTTTTTAAATCGAAACGCCATTAACGGGTTTTTCAACCGGAAACCGTATTTAGACTAACTAAGGAGGACCTCCTGGGGAGGTTTCTCCCTCCAAAGGATGCTCTTGAAACGTAGTCAACGGTTTATTTCCGGTTGAAACCCTTTTTTGGAGGGTTTATTTCGACATTTGGAACCTTATACATTTTGTAGGATCCCCCCCCCCCCCCGCTTCTATAAAGCATGTTTTATATAACACTTTTCTGGCTCTTACTATGTTTCCCGTAGTTGTTAAGAGAGTTGGGAGGCTATGAAGTTTATAAGTCTATAGTCTATATACATGGGTCAGTGTTTCCTATTATATTGTTCATTTCACACAGCATTGAGAATTTTATTCTATCTGTAGCACAGTCATTTTCATGTCAGCGTCATTAAATGTAGCTAACAGTTTATACTTTGTTTCACAAGAAGTATTTAAAATTAGTTAGGTAGCTTTAGCTACATTTAATGACGCTGATTTAAAACTGTACTGAGCTAGGACTGCATATAGGATAGAAATGACCATGCTGTGTGGAACGAACAAGCATAATACCAAAAAGCTGGACATCATATGCGTTAGTCTTTGTCTCTCTCTAAATGTTTTTGTAAGGTGTGTTCTCAAACATGGATTTAACTAACTTAAGTTACTATATTTTTGTTATACATTTGTTGTTGTTGTTGTCTGATTTTAGTACAACTACGTCAGGCGCAGCAGAAGACAAAAAGGGTTTCTTTTTTAAAAGTAGTTCTGAGCGCGTGGACACCTTGACTGAGACGATTGGTCTGAGATGACATAACTGAGACAGGAAAAGTAAGGTTAGCAAAACAAGCAGATTTCTCTGTCGCATGGGTGAGAAAGTATTATATTTGTGCCATGCCACTTGCGATGATAACGATACTAAAATCTCAGCGGACAGAATTCCATTCCGTGTTTTCAGTTATGATGTCAGCTCCCATCCTGAAAGTAAAAGTCCTCAAAACCGACAACTCCAATCTAAGTGCCAATGCTGGAGAGGATTCCGTCAATAATTTCTTGCATTCGTTTTTTCTGTGAAGGCAATTTGTACCTGAACAACAAACTCGTTACCGCGGACACTTATCCTGACCGACGTTACCTATATAATCTACTGACCTATGGACAAAACCTAGAATACACGCCTGTGTGTTGTGGAAACCCGATACGTTGAGCGATTTCCATGACACGGAGTTGACAGAGGCTGACGATCCTCACACTGTAGAATTTAACGACCGACAAAAGAAAACCAAAAAGGGCGTTGGATGAAAATGATGAATCGCTTACACGTGGACCACTGGTTGCAAGGCAAGTACTTGTTGAATGGCGTAGATGTAGGTCTGAGACTGAATCGAAGTAGTACCGT
Organism: Sinohyriopsis cumingii; assembly: GCA_028554795.2. Lineage (NCBI taxonomy): Eukaryota > Metazoa > Mollusca > Bivalvia > Unionida > Unionidae > Sinohyriopsis > Sinohyriopsis cumingii. The sequence goes on from CM068833.1 coordinate 6,175,246, forward strand.
TTTCGATGTGATGGAAGATTCTTACGAATAAAACACCAATCTCAAAAATGCCAGACTCTGCATACAACGTCTCGAAGATTTATCTAAAGTTGGAAACGAGAGCCAAATACCTCATACAACTAATGAAAAATCACAACCATCACCTTTGCCACTGGAATCCGATCGAAGATTGAAGATCATATATTCCATGAACAGCCCCCAGCACCAATACCTCCGTCACTTTGTGTTTCTTTACATATCTATTCAAAGAAAATATCAAGGGTGAAATCATTATTTATCATTACCAGTGAGAAAAACAATGAATACCTAGAAATTCATTACCTCCTGCCCCACAGTTCATACACGGCTGTCGGAATCTAGTTGTTTGGGATAAATATGAACCTTTTCGTCGAAAACATAGGGCCGTTCAGGAAACCAGTGGGAAGCGGGCGACATCCCCAACGACTTCAGTATGATATTTTTTATTGGTATGTATTTCTCTTATTGAATAAGTTATTACAGACTTTATGAAAAGAAATGCTGCATCCTATCGCGAGATTGCATGGGTCCGAGTCTACGGTGTGTAGATAATACTTTTGCGCAATTTCTTCATCAGCAAAGTCTAGGACGGATTCCAGTTAGAACATTTTCTAACTTGCTTAGGACGTTATTTCCCAAGAAACAATAACACCAATGGAAATGTGGTTGAGTGATCAAAATGGAAATCTATTTTCTTTAGATTAGAAGCGTAGAATCCATCAATGGTAAAATGAAACTGTCCTTAATAAATGGAACCCAGATCTCACTTGCCAATTTTGTCAGCGTTGTAACCAAATATGTTCATGCTGAACGTGTTTGTATTGAGTTGATAGTGAATCAGGTTTGACTTAAATGCAATATTCGTTTTAAACTTTTTGTGTTGATAGAAGCAGAGTAAGAAGACTGTGTACTGAAGTTGGAGCAAGAACAACCGCAGACTCGCTTAATTTGCAGCTCTCGGTTTCCGTCAAAGCTTCGATCGGAATCCAATGGAAACAGATGTAATGCTTGAGGATCGGAATCCTTAAGGTGTTGACACTAATAGGGGATTGACAAAAATCAATACTACACATGGTTTTATAGGGCCATTGATATATCTCATAAAAGAGGTACTACTCCTTAACTGCCAGTATTTCGTTTTCATCAAGTTAGAAAAAATAGGTATTAGTCATTATGTGCGGGTGCTTTTTAGTGGGTATAGGTGCTGTGATAAGACTGTGTGTTCGTTACTATGTTTGGGTGATGACCATATAGTTGGTGTGGTAGACATTAGGTATGGCTGTTGGTAAGTGGATGTGGATGTTGTTCAAAAAGACGTTGTATTGGTCAGTGCGTGTGAGTGTTAGTCAGAATCCAACATCCTCTTAATTGTCATATTAACCAGAGAGTCCCACATTAAAAATTGATGGATATTTTAAACAATCATAGCCATAATTTTAAAAGTGTGTACCTTTATAACATTTGATTCCAATTTCGCCCTGTAGTGCCAGTTTATAAAATGGCAGCCAAATGTCAAATTTTCACTCCCAATAATGTGGCCACTCATATCTCCCCATAACTATTAACTGCGCTAAGTAGCAGATAGATGGATGGATGGAGATAATGATGCACATTTGCAGATATGAATACATTCACCGTTTATATACATGAAGAATATTCTACTACCATGGTAAATGAAGAAGACATGTACAAAAGAAAATGCGTGTGTAATATGCATTTTATATCAATTATCACATGACTTAGGCGACAGTGTAGAAATGTTGAATGATGAATCCACAAGCCGATAAAACACTATGTTCTACGGAGGATCTGGTCACCTCAGTCTTGGTACCAGTACTAATCCTTGTCAGGAACTGGACCTGAAAAAACAAAATAAAAGGCATTGTGGCATTAAACACATATAAAGATATTGAAGATAAAAATAAAGGTGTGAATGACTGATTATATATATATATATATATATATATATATATATATATATATATATATATATATATATATATATATATATATATATATATAGATAGATAGATAGATAGATAGATAGATAGTCAATTTTATTCCGCCTTATGAATATTCCTGATTGTCTACTAGTCATTTATCTTATACTTCGATTTATCGGCTACAAAAATCAAAACCATTTGATTTCTTTTAATCCAACAGTTTTGGATTTTGTAAACAAAGAATCAAGCGAGATGTTTTATTCCTCAATTCTTCATTTGTTGTGAATTTAATTTAATTAACATATCTTCAAGTTTTGATTAGTTTTCATGAAAAAAGTATATCTGCTATTTTTCTTTTTCCGAGCCAACCTCCTCCTTTCATTGTAAATAATAAGACTGACGGACCTTACACATAACTTCAATATATATATATATATATATATATATATATATATATATATATATATATATATATATATATATATATATATATATATATATATATATATATATATATATATATAAGTTTTGTGTCATTGACATATCAGTATCATCTAGAATTATAGAGGTATCATGTGCATATCAAATCTTTATCGTGACTTTTTCAAAATCAAATATAAATTTGTCTGAAATCGAGAAATCTAGTAAGGTTTGCTCAAAGTGATTATGGAGTCTCCATATAAATCTATTCTTTTCATACTTAGCTCTCTTCAACTTAACTTAATTCTTGTGTCAAACCTACGACCATTGCATTAGCCGGGATAATGTTTATATGACCTTGGGAATGTTTATATGACCTTGGGAATGTTTCCAGTATCTTTATCGGGATTCATTGCCTGCCATATATTTTGAAATAAACTTAATATCTTAATAACCTATGTATACAATTAAGTTGAGTCACATTTAGGACTCTCTCTCTCTCTGTATATATATATATATATATATATATATATATATATATATATATATATATATATATATATATATATATACACACACACACACACACACACACAGATTTGGATTTTGAACTTAGCTTTAACAATTTTTCAGTCATATCGCTACGATATCTGCAGTGTGGCAGGTTAGAGCGATGCTTTGCACTGGGGCATCATCTCGCAGATATGTAGCATGATGTCCGACCCGGTCACATTATCCTGACACCAGGCCGATCAGTCCTAACACTAGTCTCTTAATGGTGTGCGCCAAGCGAGGCAACTGTTAGTACCATTCTTGTCAGTCTTTGGTATGACTCGGCCGAGGATCTAACCCACGACCTCCCACATCCGAGGCGGACGCTAGGCTACCGGAGCGGTCGAGAGAGAGAGAGAGAGAGAGAGAGAGAGATACAGAGAGATGGATGGATATATAGATAGACAGACAGACAGAGAGACAGACATATAGATAGATAGATATACATGCATTATTAGGTTAAACAGTACAACCTATATAATTACATCTAAATATAACCTATTTCTGTTTATATCTATTATCAAACTGTTTAATTTACATTCATTGTTATTGCTAAATAAAAATACAGCACCACTGGAATGGGCAGTAAAAGAGTTAAAGAAACATTGGCGGCCGCAAGTGGCAGGAATGATTTTATGTTCTTTTTCATTGGACAAAAGGTATCTGGTATATATATATATATATATATATATATATATATATATATATATAGAGAGAGAGAGAGAGAGAGAGAGAGAGAGAGAGAGAATTATGCAGTTCAGAAAAATTCAGAACATCACGCCTTTATCTGTGCATTGCCAATTTACTGATACAGTTAAGATACCATTATCTTACTTCACCAAAGAAGTCAATATCTTTACAGGGGAAAAATTGTTTTCTCATATTAATGTTACTGGAATCAGGAACGTCGTTAAAAATGTAATTACAGTCTACCTGTTGACTGAATTGGAAATGCTTTAATTAGAGAAGATATTTGAGTGTATTTATGGTAGCTCTTTGCGTCTGGTACACTCATGCTGAAAAAGATTCTCCCCGAATATTAAACTAGGAAGGATGGAGAATAGCAAAGTAAAAGAGAGCTCAGTACACGAGACGAAAAAAGAAATACAAAAAAGAAGAAAAAAAAAACAATACAAAACGATAAAACCATTATTCGACCTTCCAGCTCACCAACCATTACCTATTAAAAGCAAAGAGCGTGTGTAAAAATTCCAGATATTGACTGTTATGTGTTGTATGTAAACAACTGTATGCTGTACTACATTTCAAGTATCTACCTAACACTGACCAACAATATCTGAGTTTGCTGTTGCCAGTCAATAGAAATACAAAACAGGAAGTAAAATGGAAAGAAAACGTTGACATTGTATTGCATAAAATGCGGATTTAATGCAATGTAAAGGGAAGGAAACATTACATAGGGGCCTATTGACAATGAAAGGCATACAAATAAGGCTAGGTTAAACTGGACTGGAAAAAATAACAAAATCGGCGAAATTTATAAAACATTTATTTTATCTGCGATATACAAGTAATTACTTTTATCTGTAATTAAAACGGCGTTTGTATCAAATTGGGCATACATTTAAGAACGGAAAGTCTGGGAATTATGTACGAAAACATATTCCTCTGGGAATTATGTACGAAAACATATTCCCCTGGAAAAGGTAATGTATCTGTTCAATTTTACGCTTTACAAACTATTGATATTTAATGTAAGATCAAAGTAAATTATATTTTACATAATTCTTCTTTTCCATTCTTTGTAGTTTATACGATTTCATTGTCAGTTTGAATCGGCCAGAATTAACACATAAATAAATTGATATCATAATTAGTGTGGCGTATTTGTATAATAATACAAATCGTAAGTCTAGACAAACTGCTCGAACATTTTCAGCTGACAGGTCTCAGCGGAATTCTTCCTAGTCTCGAATACAAATGACATCCGAAGCTCTATGACCATTATTTTAATTTTATAGTCTGATTTACGGGGTGCGGCAGCTTAAAAGCAGTAATTGCAATGTCTTTCGGGGATATGATGCAGTTCTTAGACCGTTGGGTAGCTGAGTACCCATATTCAGCAACTCCTCTCTATGTTAAAAAAGCATAAATAGTACTGTCTTTGGTTTGGGTCCACATCGGTCATTGGGGAGCTGAGTGCATTAGCCAGCCGTGTGTTTTCTAACTGTTCTGGAGTTAATCTAACTGTATTTTTATGACACCTACTAACAACCTAGTAGATGCTTGCAGAACTTCCTTGATGATATACACCGTTGAAAAGGAGACAAATTTTTCGTGGGTGCTTTTTAAACTTAACCCTACTTTGGTTTGATTATATCACACAGTTTTCTGTAATGATTATCTGTGCACCTCAATTCTCTTAAATTGTTCCGTCGTAAGCTCCTCAACATTATTTGAGTGAAACTGCATAGTCGTCTCTACTTTCTTCATTCTATCCTTCAATCTCTCATTCCTTACAAACAACGCTCCTAATATCGTCAAACTTTGACTTAAGATTATGAACCAAGTTATTAAATTGTAAATCTATACTTTCGATCTTCGAAAAATCTCATTTGTTTTGTGAAGACTTTTGTCTATATTTTCAAACAACCCCCTGAGGCCAAAGCTCCGCATCCCAACGGGTGTTCTCGTTACTTAAATTTGAGAAATATGAGCTAAATTCTTGCATGCCAGGAACGTTTGACCTGTTGAGGGATTTCTACCTTGCAAACCTGAATGGAAAAGAATTCCACCAGTGCTTAAATCTTTGGTTTTATCAAAGAAATATTGTTCAAGGTTTCTTTCTAGGGTATGTTACAAAATTATAGTATAGTAAAGCACAAAAAGTTGTTTACAGAAGCAACAAATACATGTTACAGGTATGCAAGGAATTACCAAGCAAAGAACTCCAAACTCAAAGGCCCTATTGTAACTTTAGCTTACCAGTAACTCTAGTGTCATCTGTGTGAAGTCATACGCTTTATCACATTTGGTCTTAATGTTGTTGTTGTTGTTATAGGGTTTAACGCCATTTTTCAGCACAAGATGGGCTATACATGGCGGCCAATATTAATGGTTGAAGAAGAACCAGGGAAAATCACGGAAAGAACCACCGACCCACGATAAGCTACCGGCAAGCTTTCTCACATACCCAGATTGGCCGAGTCCGAGACTCGAACCCACGCAGAGGTGAGATGGCAGTGATCCGTGACGGAGAGCGCTTTAGACCACTCGGCCACTCGGGGCCACTTGGTCTTAATGTAAAGTATATTGGAATCAGTTTATATTTATAGGATACTACATTTCAATGGGAAAATTCGACCGAGATTTTCTCAGCTATGTTGCACTGCGTAAGGAGTGCAGTATAACTCAAAAATAAACGAGTTCATATTTTCCCATACAAATGTAGTAATCTTTTATTGTATACGTATCTAACTTCTCTGCCTAAAGCTGATTAATCAAAAGAACACACTGCAACAAACAAAGAAAATGAACGTATGCTAGATTCCAAAGAGAATACAACAAACGGAGTTAAAAAATATACACTAGCATTATTCATTTATACAGAACACCGCCCATTGACCTTTGAACTTGGTAGTGTATGTATTACCTCAAGAGCCGTCAACCCGGAGTCAGTGTGGACATCCATTCTCTCTTGGTCTGTCAACGCGAAGATGTAGCAATTCTTGTCTTTATGAACAACCATCTTATGCTGTAAAGATATATATATATATATATATATATATATATATATATATATATATATATATAATGAAGCCATTTATATAACGTTTATGTGACTCCAATTCAGGCAATTCTCCGCCATAGATGCGTGAGTGAAAGACAAAGAGATAGTATTCAATGCTATGCATTGGTTGTAAAATAAGTGAGGAACTAAATCAAGGCCAATGAGAAATTACTTAGACTTGTATTCCAACTATGACTGAATGACTGAATGTAATCTAAACTCATAAAGTTTGGCTAACATATGTATTAAGAGATTATCGGAGAATGTATCGCTATAATATGTTTAATCAACAACAAACTTTGGCATTAAACTGATCACAGCTGAAGAGTGTCACCAGTGTGTGAAATCCTTGTATTTAGCTGAAAAGGAACTTAATTTGTCCAGCCTATTTTAATCGATGTAAAACGTGTAACAAATGTGGCATGTACCAATATTTTTCCCTTAATTACTTTGGTCAGAGATAATTTCTCGATTTCTCTATTAAGACTTTACAGATGAACATAATGCAGTCCCATTTATACGCTCTTCACCTGTGAAAGCAGTAATTATCCGAACCCGTGACGTTGTTTAGTATACTTCCGGTAATGCGATTTGATGTCATTCAACTGCATTCTGTTGCTTAGATAGTTGTTAGACAGTTAAAATAAATTTGGTTAAAAGTTGATTTCTTATGGAAAAAGTACACGTCTCTGAAATATCTAGCGATATGTTGATAACCGGTCTATTTTACCTAACAAATATTTTGTAGTTATATCGTAAAGCGTGAGGTCCTCTGAGAAATTTGTACGAATCTGATCGCGTTATAATCTAGTTCCTTGTGTCTCTATATAATCTGAAGCAATGTTCCCTACTTACTATATGGTTTCGCATCTGATGATGCGGGTTTTGTACCCTGTCCGAGTCATGCCAAAGACTTATTAGAAATGGCACTAGCAGCTGCCTCGCTTAGTGGTCATCATGTTAGGACTGGTCGACCTGGCGTCAGGGTAATGTGACTGGCAGGGAGAAAAGCCTAAATGTTTGCGGCATGATGCCTCAGTGCTACACATCAATATAAACTACCACACTGCAGACATCGTAGCGATATGACTGAAAAACTGCTAAAGCTACGTTTAAACTCTAAATCACACACACACACACACACACACACACACACACACACACACATCATTCTTGATATGTTGTTGGCAATTACAAGTTGAATTTTGTTCCAATTAGAAGAGCAGCGTTTCGTCGATTGACGTGACGCGACTTAGTTAAGACATATATATTTGTCATGGCGTCTTTTACGACCCTTAGAAACGTGCTCTCATTTCTTACTCTGAGGTCATGACCCCTAACAGATTTTAGAGCATTTTGCCTCTTTTTTGATTGTGATGGTGATCCGTTTAGTATACATTTAGCCATTCTCGGTAATTATTTAAAGGAAATCGCTAATTCCATAGAATATGAGGATTTTATTGTAATTCGGTCTTAAATTCTGTTAGCGTGTACAGTGAGTAATCAGGTATTGATATTGCCCCAGTCTTGAAATCTGTTAGCCATAGAACGTTACTTTCTTTATATTATCTTCCTTTCCAAAAAATGTGTATGACAAGAAACTGTTAATTTGCCTTGGAAGATAGTACTGAATTATAATGAGTTTTTATTTTGAGAGACTTTAAAGTACAGCACTGAAAAACACTATATATATATATATATATATATATATATATATATACACACACACACACACACAAAATATATATCGGGAAGTAATAGTTGAACTGAATTAATTACAATAATGCTTGGAATGATTCACTCATGTCTTACACACAGACTATTGGATCTGAATCCACTTTTAGTATGTGTTTATTAGTAAGGCATATAGTCATTTTCCTTGTAAGCTTGTCATTTTTTGCTGTTCACATCGTAGCAATGAGCACCGAAGGAGGGTAATCCTCTTGCAATTTCATCTTAGAAGACGTACCTGTTAGAATAGTGCTAATGAATCTTTGATGTGCTGATTTGGACTAGATATTGAGCGAGATTAACAGAAGTGACTGAGTACAGGTATGATATAAATGAATAGAGTTGACGGGTATGATATGGAAACAGAATAGACCGTCATGACGTGGCAACATCTGAGAACTTACCTGCGTAGAATATACATCGTTCTGCGATGACACGGTAACGAAGTAGAAGTATACCGCCATAATACGGTTAATATTTTAAGGTAAATACTCTATTGCTTAATGCACACGTACATGTGTCACACAAGTTTACCAGTGATTTATGCAAGTACCAGTCTGTACTAGCTTCGTGGTATACGATATCTGTATATGTGTCTCCGTCCGAATCAAAGCACATCTTTATGTTCTTGTGTATGTATTTATGTTGAGAGAGAGAGAGAGAGAGAGAGAGAGAGAGAGAGTTGAATGAAAGAGGTCGATTGCTTCGAAGCTCATACCGAGTCAGACGAAAGGCTTCTAAAATGTAATAACAGCTGCCTCGCTAGGCGCTCAGCATTAAGTGTTTAATGTTAGGACTGGTCGGCATGGTGGCCAGGATAATGTGACTGGGTGGGGCATCATGCTACATGTCTGCGGCATGATGCCCAAGTGCTAGACAATCACTATAAACTGCCACTGTTATGACTGCAAAATTGTCAGAACTACGTTAAAAATCCAAATCACACACACACACACACACACACACACACACACACACAGACACACACAAGAGTACCAACCGTCACGGGGTCATAATGAAAGATGTACTGCTGCACTACACTTGACTCACGGGTAGTGTGCGGCGCGTGAGTGTGGTGAACCGTAGTCATCTGAAAGAGAAACATTCAATTTACATCTCCACTAAAAAATGGAGAAATAATCCCAGTAAAACAGGAATTCGAAAAAGAACAAGAAAAGAAGATTCCAAGAGAAGTTGTAATGCCAGCTGGGACTGTAAATTCTAATATTCATGAAGGTAGGATGGTTTTGAGACTCTACAGAACCTTCTCAATTCTTAGCTTACCTAATGATGACATTAAGAGGATTTATGCATTCTAATTAGAATTGTGACGATTTTAACAAGTTGAGTAGCTTTTATGAACGAAAAAAAAGGATCAAATCCGGGCATAGATAATAGTTAGAATTAGGTACTTGACAAAACACACCAGTATTTATATGCAACCGACACTACAAGTACGGATATAACCATATCACCTTCTGGGGACATATACGTTTCATTTAACAAATATTCTGCCCCCCCCCCCCCCCCGCCCCCATTTGAACACATTTCTTGCTCTGATTTGTAGAAATAAAATAAGCATTATTTTAGTCGAAAACACAAAATCCCAGCCCTCTTCTGGTAAATCAAATATAAATTTACCACTTGTTTGAGATAACCCTTATCTCTAAAACGTAAACAGAGCACCACCGTTATCCATAATTTTATACAAATGTTTTACGGGCTCCAGCAATGTACACGTTTTACTGCAGCATGCCGAAGAATATAAGTACCAGGTATAAGCCAGGCAAAAATAATGCATGCCTAACAGAATGGTGTGAACATCGCACAGTATGTGAGAACGCTAACTCATTTAGTAATAACCAAAACATCGAAACGTATTTCAGAAGTTAAGGAAATCATGCCACTCAGTCATCATTAGCAAGTGACGTCGAAGTCAATCGGATGAACGCTTGGCAATTTCCCTCAGGAAGGGAATGATTCTTGGAAGTAATTAGACACTATTGAAAACTAAATTCTGAACTACTTTTGTTCATAGGACACAACATGGCGATAGAAGGATGTTAAATCACAATCATAACATTGTTTGCCTATTCTGTCACTACTTGTGTGGTGCATTACACCAGAGAAGGATCACCCAAACCGATAAAATGTTCGTATGTTCTTGTAATTACTATTGACGTTGTCTTTCTCAACTCGACGGTAAGGACCGATAAGTTCCAATTGCTTGGACGTAAGCCAACAGCACTTATCTTAAAAGGGAAGCTGTTGATCTAAAAAGATGTTCAGCGTCGAATAAAACTGATTAGATGTATACTACCTTTTGGGGCAAGAATGTCGTTTGTTCCTACATTGTTTCATTTATACATTAATAATTCAGTGACAGTTAATTATTGACATAGATGGTGACCTTCAATATTGCTAAAATATATTGTTTGTGTTGGGAAAGGATGTAAAGGTTTCACAAAAATCACTAAAAATCATAACATATAGCACATTGGTAGAAATAATATTGCATATTTTAGAACAAAAAAATACACCTTTAATTCCAATGTTATTTGTAATTAATGTATACTTAATAATGTCTTTAATTATACTTATATGGATAATTCTTTCAATTATTGTTTAGACTTCTCTGAATTACTAAGACAATTTTTGCAGCTATGAGCAGGGAACGGATCTTGTGACACCTCAATGAGAAACTCTCGGTAAGTTTCAACTTTCAAAATGTACAATGCCATATAATTTTATTGAGTCACCATTATTAGCTATTTTGACACCTTATGGGAAAGTAAAGTCCATTCATGTATATATGATGTATAAACGAAGGTTGGGGCCCCGAGTGGCCGAGTGGTCTAAAGCGCTCTCCGTTATGGATCACTGCCGTCTCACCTCTGTCTGCGTGGGTTCGAGTCTCGGATTCAGCCAATGTGGGTATGTGAGAAAGCTTGACAGTAGCTTCTCCTGGGTCGGTGGTTCTTTCCGAGGTTTTGATGGGTTCTTCCTCCACCATTAATACTGGCCGCCATGTATAGCTTATCGTGTGCTGAAAAATGGCGTTAAACCCTACAATAACAACAACAACAATCCAGGGTCAATCCGGGTTCTTCCTCCACCATTAATACTAGCCGCCATGTATAGCCTATCGTGTGCTGAAAAATGGCGTTAAACCCTACAACAACAACAACAACAACAAACCAGGGTCAAGAGGTGTTTAGTTGTCTCAGAAGTTTTTCACCGAATACAGAAGTTATTCACCGAATACAGGAGTTATTCACCGAATACAGTAGTTATTCAACGAATACAGGAGATATTCACCGAATACAGTAGTTATTCACCGAATACAGAAGTTATTGGCCACATAGATGAAAGTCATTGACTCTACGTCAGCGGAGATTGGGAACAGTAAGCAGGAAATAATGGCTATTCGAGTGGTCTAAAGCGCTCTCCGTGGGTTCGAGTCTCTGATTCAGTAAATGTGGGTATGTGAGAAAGCTTGCCAGTAGCTTCTCGTGGGTCGGTGGTTCTTTCCGAGGTTTTGATGGGTTCTTCCTCCACCATTAATACTGGCCGCCATGTATAGCTTATCGTGTGCTGAAAAATGGCGTTAAACCCTACAATAACAACAACAACAATCCAGGGTCAAGAGGTGTTTAGTTGTCTCAGAAGTTATTCACCGAATACATACGTTATTCACCGAATACAGAAGTTATTCACTGAATACAGAAGTTATTCACCGAATACAGAAGATATTGGCCACATAGATGAAAGTCATTGACTCTACGTCAGCGGAGATTTGGAACAGTAAGTAGGAAATAATGGCTATTCGAAAACATAAACACCGATAGGATAAATGGAAACAATATAATTACTGTCATCTTCTTATCACTTGTAAGTGACAGGAAATAGTTGCTTAGTTTTGTATTCTTTATTTACACCGGAAGCAAGTGCGAAATGCTATGTTTTGTTATCGAAAACAATCGAGGAAAAATGTATTCAAGTCTCAACACTTCTCATCATCGTATGTTATATTATCTAAAATAAGTCATGATGGATGCCTATTGTGTAAATTAAGACATAATAAACGTAACGTTGAACTGTCTTCGAAATATTTTACGTACTAAGAAAACATTTGCGTATGAATTTCTTTTGCGACTAACAACACTACACGATTTCCTGATTATTCAGTTTTGTAAAAAGAGACAATATAAGCGGCATACGAAAATGTTCGTATATTCCGTGAATAACTAAATCAGTTTTATAGTTCAAATACGAAAGCCAGGTTAATATAGGTCTGTACCTGAACGTTGGTTTATGGCTTTGTGCAGATATTGCAAAGACAAAGCACCAGTCTACATAAAGTGACATGAAAACAACGTATGGTTATGACAATTCTACATACCTGGTAAGACAGACAGACAAGGGCAGCGAAGATTATGATACCCTTCATTTTGATAGTAGAGTCAGATACGAGACCGTGTGACAATTGGAATTGAATCTTATTCTTAATATAGGTTTCCTTATCTTCAGGTAGAGATATGTAACATCACGAACTAATCCAGATTTCAGAATTGAGAGTCGAACATATTTCAGTTTCTATATATTAATATATTACTTAAGCTTCCATCAGTATTTCACTATTTGACCTTTCATTATGACATTCTCACGTGCAATTCAGTACAAACGTGATCATTAGAAATCATAATAGCACACACGAAAAAGATTTCGTAATTTGCAGGAATACTTTACATTAACAAAGTAGCAAATACAAAAAATCAGTTAACATTTGTTGCACGGTCATTTGATAGGGCATAGTAGATGTTACTACTATCATAATCTGCTCCAGCAAAAAGGTCAAAAGATAGATTATACAATCTCGACCACCCTGTTTGACTGTTTAAAGAACCCCGACGCCTTCCATTTACACTTGCTAAGAATTTTTAATTGTTTGAAGAAACCATTTGCAAATTGTACTAGTCATTGCTGGCACCTTGTCTATGTCCTTGGTAGAAAGAACATCATGGAGGTGCCACGTTTCAGATTCAAGAACGCTTATTGGTCAATCACTAATTAGTTGCACTAAAGGTTAAGAACAAGGTGTTTACATTTTTAAAAAATTAATATTATTATCTAATTACAACTATTAGCTTTTACAAGCTAAATATCAAGTTGTTATATATAGTCAATACGGTCGTCATTGGCCAAAAGGTGGCCATCGTACTGCTGTAACCGGATCGAAACCGTGTTGAATTAGATCTAGCGAAAAGACAATTACGTGAATGAGATGTTATAGATAATGCATATGAATACATTAATAAATCTGACAACGCACTAAGGTGCCTGAAATCCAACGATGGACAGGAAATAATCACGCCATCAAAGTTTAACAATGGAAATAAATAAACTGATATCGTTCCTAAATGGGACCGATGAAAGCCTTGAATTTCAAATCAACCCGAATGATTCTGTATACAAACGGATTTTGCCGACGAATGTAATATCACCAAATATGATCAATATATGGAATAATAGAGAAATATGGTTGACGTATAGATCTGTCGACCTGACCTGATCGAAGTATGAAATTAGGAAACACGTTTGATAGATTTTTTGCTTTAGTTTTATCAGTGAAAAGGTTGTTTTGTTTCACTGCAGCAAACTTTCTGAAATAATTAGAATGTTTCAATCTCTTGATTGTGAAAATGTTTTTCCTGTTGTTAAAATCCATGAAATTCACGACATTTATCTTTTCATTGGGTTTATAAAGACATAACAAATTTGATATTGGCCAGGGAAATGAGTATGGCAAGACGATGTAATGACCTTCGGTCAATTTTTATCCTGCTTATCAATAGAATTGTTGACAAATTTATGTTTTTGGGGACAAATTTAAATTTTTGGTTCAAAGAAAACCTGGTATACAAGTCACATGAATTTATATTCAAGTTCATTTTGAACCATGAACAAGGAATAAACTTACATATGGCATAAATCCAACACAATATTTACCTAACTGAATGCATTTAGATCAACCATCAGTCCAACAGATTGATTCACTTGTTTTTCCACTTTATCCCTTTTGATAAGTGACTCAAGAATTTTCATGATACATGCGTATCATTGATACACTTCTTCTTATCGCCTGAGCGCAATATATGAATCTCTGATAATGAAACTAATTAATTAAACTACTCTGATGATCTCTCACATTAGAGTCATGAAAGTAGAAATTAAGTTGGTGCGCTAAAACATTCATTCTTCTCCCCGCTCCAGAAATATGGCCCGAACTATGCCATGCGTACCATTATGTGCATGGCCGTTCCACTGATGGCATTCACTATTCACAGTTATATGTTTATTTATGATTGATGTGAAATATACATGCTCCTGTGGTTAATACACTATTTGGAGGAATGCACGATAAAATATTATGAAATTGTTTTATGTGTGTGTGTGTGTGTGTGTATGTGTGTGAGTTGGATTTTTAACGTAGCTTAAAAAAAAAATTCAGTCATATTGCTACAATGTCTGCAGTGTGACAGTTTATAGTGATATCTATCACTAGGGCATCATGCCGCAGACATGTAGCATGATGTCCCACCCAGTCACATTATCCTGACACCATGCCGACATGTCCTTACACTAACCTCTCAATGCTGAGCGCCAAACGAGGCAGCTGTTAGTAACATTTTTGTATGTCTTTGGTATAACTCGGCCAGGGATCGAACCCACGACATCCCGCATCTGAGGAGGACGCTCTAACACTTGGCCACCGGAGCCATAATTGTGTATGTGTGTATGTACTAAACTGTGAATAATATTCATTAAAATTGGGGTGCAGACCTCGACACAGACAAAGGAAGAGCAGGAAGACACGGTATAATCTCCATTACTTTCGCCTATCAAGTATGACAAGCTTATATATATATATAACAATTATAAAATAAACAACAACAACACGTAGAATGTGTGACCGGTTTCGTTTTATTGCTTCGTCAGACTGAATTCAAATTGAATTCAATATCAGTGCCTGCGTCATTAAATATATTACGTTTCTAAGTGATCAATACTATAAGCAATATGACGTAAACAATATGACGTCATAGCTTAAATTTTTACCCTAATTGTCTTATTCTTTAACGAATAATTGTCATGGAGATTAATAGGTTATTGCATTTGTATGGGAAAATATGAATGAGTCTTTTGGATGGAATACTGCACGACCTTAGTTGTGAAGTATATCCATCCGAAAAAACTAGTTCATATTTTCCCATACAAATGCAGTAAACCTCTTATCATATGCTCAGTTTCTTATTCTCGCTAACTTCGTGTCAGGTACGAAATTGTTGGTTTACTTCAAGTCACAGCCATACCGTTTAATATCGTTTTGAATCTTGTCTGTATCTGCATCGTAATTATAGTATCAGTTTTAGTCTGTGTAATATTTTTGTTATATAATTCCATGTTCTTACTACCTCTGCTTACCATTTCATATATCCGATATATTTTTGTTCTTTTTATTTCATTTATATTGTATCAGATTCGTAATTATTCACTACTTTAATCGCGGACATAACACTTAATATAATATTGATGAGATTTCTAATCTGTGCAATCGTCCATGCCAGTTTCGAAATGTTATAATTATTTTCGGTCTAGTCCACGTTTTTAAGAACCAAATATGTTTTTCGGTCTTTATTAAATTCGTCCTTAATTTGGTAATTTTAGTTGTACTTTAATTTCTGGTTTGAATATCTAATTTTCCAGATATATTTTAATGACTGCATAATTTCGCACCCCTTTCAAAATTTGTATTTACTTTAATTTCCGCAGTTTGATAAACATTTCAGACATTTCTTTAATTTCTTCTTAATTCCGTTTCAGTTCTGGATATTTATTGTTACATTCAGTTTAGGCGATGAGAAGAAGATATATTGAGGTTTTCGCAGTTCACGGAATTCTGGGATTTATTCATAAATGTAATGTTGGTATAATCAGTCTTAGCATAAAATTCCATTTTCTGTCTTCAGTGTCGATTTCGGTAATTTGACAATAAAGTCTCGATCATTGAAATTAATATTCTGGTTTTGATTTGCTGTCGAAATCATATTCCACGCCAGTGCCGGAATTTCAATATGACTTTAATAAAATTGCTTAGGCTGTTGATATTAATGGCTAGGAAAGTTATGATAGTACAGCTGAGGCCAATGTAGAAACAAATATTTTTTGTCTGCAAAAATATTTTCAGGGCATTTTCCCTCAAAGAAAAGTGGACATTTTCCTTTATGCAGTAGTGGCGCAAATGAATACGTTAATTAGTCTTTTTTTCTCCGATATATACAATGAATATTTTAAATATCTCGTGTATGTTTTAAATACATGAGTATTGTAAAAAATGTGATACTGCTGTGAATAAACATCGTGCATTTCTTTGTTATAGCACTCAAGAGAAAAAGCATCTTAACTTTTGAATCGCCACTGAGATTTTTATATGATCTCTGGTTCTGTCTGTGTCTGTGTGTGCTTCTTCCAGCATACTTGCATGTTTACAGTTATGTATGTATTTATTAATATGTATTGATGTCTGTATGTTAATATGGCTGTAGATGCCAAAAATGTGTTAGGAATGCATGTCGGATAACAAAACTGTTTTCTCATATGTACATTAATCCATTTAAAATCTGTTCAATCTCCGATCTTAAGTACGATATGATAGATGGCGCTCGTGCTCAAATCATGCATTGTTGCATTGAAGATGGCGACTAAGATTTATGCATCCTTCTTGGTCATGGTCGTTGAATTAACTCCTAAATATGCAGCACTATAGCTAGGTTTACTGATCCATGGCAACTATGGATGGGATTGATGTTGTGGATGCATATACATTTATAAAAGTTGTTTCAAACCAGATTTGAAATGTTTTCCTTTTAGTCATTTAAAAGTTTTGGAACTGAAAAAAAGATAAATTGTATTGGTTGTTTAAGTGGCAGTAGACTGAATAACTTGCAACAGTGTCAAAACCACCGTACAGTCAATCTTATAAGCCATCCAAACAAAGTCATGTTAAGGATACTGCTGAACAGACTAAAACCACAGGCTGAACAGATCATTGCCGGGAAAAGTGGAGTTCAGTGCAGGGCGCAGCACAACAGAGCAGATCTTCAACCTCAGGATATTGTGTGAGAAGTACATCCAACACAAGCAAGATCTCACCACGTCTTCGTGGATTTCAAGAAGGCATTTGACAGGGTAGGGCATACAGCCTTGTGGGCGACCATGAGACTGTACAACATCAATGCCAACCTCATCACAGTAATAGAACACCTCTATTTACAAGGCCACCAGCGCAGTATAATTCAACGACAGCATAGAGGCTGGTTCAGAATGACAGTCGGAAACAGACAAGGCTGTCTGCTTTCTCCCACACTATACCAACATCTTTCTGAAGAGAATCATGGCAGACCCGCTTGATAAGCATACCGGGACAGTCAGCATCGGAGGCAGAACAATCACCAACTTACGTTTTGCTGATGACATTGATGGACTAGCAGGAAATGAGAAAGTAATAGCTAGCTTAGTAGAGAGCCTGACAAAACCTTTGCAGCATATGGCATGGAAATTAGTGCAGAGAAGACCAAAATGATGACCAACAGCATCAAGGACATCAGCACTGACATATCAGGGTCAAAGGTACAAAGCTAGAAACAGTCCACAGCTTCACGTTTTTGGGGGCAACTGTAACAGATAAAGGATCGAAGCCTGAAGTACTCTCCTGGATTGCACAGACAACAGCAGCGCTGACAAAACTGACGCACATCTGGAAGGACAAGAATATTGCACTCAGCTCAAAAGTCAGACTGATGCACTCAGTGGTGATCTCCATATGTATCTATGCCTGCGAATCATGTACCATAACAGCAGACCTGGAGACAATGATACAGGCTACAGAGATGAGATGTTTCCTAAAGATCCTCGGCGTCACATACAAAGACCATATCACCAATGAAGAAATACAGCAAAGGAGAAAACAAGCCATTAGGCCTCATGATGATCTCCTGATCATAGTGAAAAAACTAAAACTACAGTGGTATGGACATGTCTCACGATCATCAGGACTTGCCAAGACAATCCTACAAGGCACTGTAGGAAGAAAAAAGAAAGAGGTGGGAAGATAACATTCGAGAGTGGACAGGCTTGACACTGAGCGACTCACTGAGAAAGACAGAAAATCGAAAGGAATGGAAAAAGCTGGTTGTTAGGTCTTGTGCGGTGCCCCAACGGTCTTCCAGGCTACGGGACTGATGATGATGATGATGATGATGATGATATTTAACAGTTTAAAACCATTTTGCAATGATATAATCGAGGTTTTCCTATTAGTCAAAATTAAACAGAACACATTTTCTGCAGGGTTCATTTGAAGTCATATAGCAAACATACATGGCGTGATGACGAACAAAGCACATAAACCATAAACCATACAGCATTTTCACTACTTTGTAACAACATTTTTCGTAACTAAAGATGTTGCACGAATCTGAAATACGGATATGTGAATAATAGCACATTTTGGAACCGCAGTATTTGCAGGAGTCTGTTTGTGACACAGGCATTTAAATAATAGCACTTTCTGTAACTATAGCATTTGCACGACTCGGTAATACGGACATGGGAATAATTATATTTATTGTAACTACATCTTTTCCACGAGTGTATTTTTAATACGGGCACTGGAATAATTACACGTTTTTGTGGCTTCATCATTTTGCGCGACTCTGCAACAAAGGAATGGGAATGGAATAATAACATTCTTTCTAACTACATCTTCTTGCCAAGGCTGTTGGAAACACACGCATTGGAATAATAGCGTTTTTTTTTTTTTTTTTAAACCGCAGCATTTTCACTCTGTTATATTACGGACAGTGGATTAATGGATACAGCATTTGTATGAATCTATTTGAGGTATATGCTAGAGCATAACACAAGCAAATTTAGTATTTGTATCATGTATCAACCTCTTTTTTACCCTTCCATGTTCTGTCTTTCTCTCTACGGCATTAGTTTGTTACAAGTATGATTTATAACCAAATCTGAAGTTGGGATTAAGGCCATCGAATTAAGGGAATATGTTTTGCTGAGAAACATATTTGAGAATTGTCAGAAAACGTACGAGGCATCAAATCTGTGTAGACCTCTACGTAACATAGAAGAACCACAGCTGACATGCAAGAAAAGCTTCGAATTCGGAGGCAATTGTTGTTTTGTAGCCGCCTATGTCACGTATTCTTAGCTTTTTTAATTGACTCACTTTCGCTTAGAAGACTGACGTTGTACCACGGCAACAACGTTTCACTACGTTTGTATCTTCTAATTTGTTTTCAATTGCCTCTTCACTGTTTAATTAAAGATGGAAATGTTCTATTCAAATGGCTTATATTATGTTCATTATTTATATATTTGTAATTATTAATTATGTTATCTTATGTAAAATAAGATATAAAATATTTTTAAATGAAGCCCGACGTAAATGGCTATTAGGCACTGTAAAGCTACTGTGTTGCTTAGGTGCCGCAAAAAACAAGATAATTACGTACATCAGAGTCTGTTTAATAGTATGAGATTCCTATGTATTTGTTTGTGCTGATCGACGAGGGCAGTAAAGGTGATATTTACCTGGCAGGTCTGAGCGACGAGGGCATTAAAGATGGTATTTACCTTGCAGGTCAGACCGGCGAGGGGAGTAAAGATGATATTTACCTGATATGACAGAGCGATGAGGGCAGTAAACGTAATATTAACCTGATATGACAGAGCGATGAGGACAGTTACGATGATAACTCTCTTCATTTTGTTCATAGAGAGACTGAGTCATCAGACCTGAATTATAGCTGACGTAGGTAGCACTCAATAACAACCAGATAAATGTGGTTTAGTGATCAATATGAAATGTTGTTTTATTAAGTTCAGAAACAAAGGCTCTATCAATGGTAATTTTTTCTCCAAATCTACGGAATCCGTGTCTTATTTGCTAACTCTGTCAGCCTTATAAACAAAAATGTTCATGTTTAACGTTTTGCATTTGTTTTTGATTATAGTTTTCAAAAGAAATTAGTGTGTTCGATATAGGTATGCCTATATTTCTTACTCAACGTTTTGTTCAATCGACTTAGTAGGGAATCGGGGTTGATTAAAATAAACTGTTCATTTTCAAAATGTGTGTTCATGAAACAAAGTAAAAAAAATATGGTACGGGATTTCGAGCAACTGCAACAACTGATTAGCCTATCTTGCTGATCTCAGTTTCCGTGAAACCTATCAGCGAAGATCAATGGAAGCAGAGATGTACTGCTTGAGGAACAAGATACTGGAGGAATTGCCACTATAACGAGCAATGCCAGCCATACACATGTCTTTATAGGGCCAAACTGATCTCTCAGAAAAGAGGCTCTACTCCATTATTGAAAAAAAACTGTTTATATTTACTTTATCCTGACAACATCAGGTTGGAAAGAATATGTGCTGGTCCGTATGTGTGGGTGTTGTTTTGTGGGTGTGGTGCTGGTGACTAAGGCTGTGTGATGGTTAGTACGCTTGGGTGATTAAGGCGGTGTGTTAGTAGGGATGGGTGCTGACGAGTAGATGTGGATGTTGGTTTGAAAGACAGTGTGTTTGTTAGCGCAAGTATTATTAGAATCGAACATATTGTTAATTCCCATATTCACAAGACATTCCCAAATTATTAAATCAATGAATACTTTAAACAATAATACCCCCTTGTAGCGCATTAATTGTCCATAATTTTAAACTTGTGGACCTTTATAACACTGAATTACCATTTTCTCCCTTAGTGACCGTTTCTAAGTTGGCAGCAACCTGTTAAAGTTTTTATTTTCCAAAATGTGGCCCCATATTGTCCCATTAAATAATGTGAAAGCAAAATAGAGTATAGATGGAAGAGTAGAAATGTTTGATGCAATTTGGCATACATATTCACATTGTCCATTTATAAACATGAAGAATGTTTAGCAAAAATTTTATATGAAGAACATATTACAAAATAAATTGCGTGTGTTAGATGTATTTTATTTCAAAACCACATGATCTAGGCTACGGTGTAGTAATGTTGAATGCTTGCTCCACAAGCTTGTGTAATACTATGTTCCAAGGAGGCCTTGTCTACCGCAGTCTTTGTGCCAGTACGAATCATTTGCAGGAACTGGACCTGAAAAGCAAAATAAATTATGCACACATAAAGCATTTAAACACCTACAAGCACCTTGAAAATAAAAATAAAAGTGCGAGAAATCGGTTTTAAGGTTAATGGATATACATATCTAGGAAACACACGAACCATTGCAAGGGAGTGTTATTTCGTTCTACTGATGCATTTGTTTGTGTGTGTGTGTGTGTGTGTGTGTGTGTGTGAGCGATAGATGCAATCCTTTTAGAAAATGACATGAGGAGATTGGTAGGACAAATGACTGAATGAACAAATGATAGAGTTTCTTGGGCCGACAATCAATATGTTCAGTCTGTCCCCCATGAAAGTTTAAAAACTGTATGCTAGTCTAGACTGGTATGTTAGTCCTGTCCCATATCTGGGCATGTTATTTTAGACCTGATCTAATGTATGCTGGTCTTGACCCCTATTGTAGGTATGTCAGTCCAGACCCTTTACAAGGCTATATGTGTCATGATCCATATCTGATAATAAATTCGTACATGTGGAGATGTGGGTCATCGTAGCATGCCGCTGCCTACTTTTCAGTGAGGGGTCCCGAGTTGCCGAGTGGTCTAAAGCTCTCTCCGTTACGGATCACTGCCATCTCACCTCTGTCTGCGTGGGTTCGAGTCTCAGATTCAGCCAATGTGGGTATATGAGAAAGCTTACCAGTAGCTTCTCGTGGGTCGGTGGTTCTTTCCGGGCTTTTCCCGGGTTCTTCCTCCACCATTAATACTGGCCGCCATGTATAGCCTATCGTGTGCTGAAAAATGGCGTTAAACCTACAACAACAACAACAACAACTTTTCAGGGAATTTAAATATATTCACATATTTAAAGAAAAATTAAATTTGTATCTTGATTATGAATATCAATTTAGAGTCGTTTCTAAACCCACAAACAGGAAGCAGGATATATATATATATATATATATATATATATATATATATATATATATATATATATATATATATATATATATATATATAACGATTTACGCTCGCGTAAGGGCATTTATTGGAGGTGTGATTTCGTCTACAATTTCCCGCCAGATTTGTCGTGTAACGCGCTGTCAAGGGCCAATATATTGAAAGCTTTTAATGCGTGTTCTGCCCATCTAATCGCAGTGCTTTTGCACCGGCTGTGCGCTGCGGGATTCTCTTTGCATGGGACAGTGGCGTCACTTGAGCCAATGTTCTCCTGGGGTGACACAAACACAAACAAAAATTAAATATGTATCTTGATTATTAATATCAATTTAGAGTCGTTTCTAAATCCACAAACAGGAAGCAGGATATACCAGGCTCTAGACGAGGGAGAGAGAAAATATTCCTGTTAATTATTAAATATAGTCTTTGTTGTGCTTACTATATAAGTTTTAGAATAGTTATTCTTTATTCAGGTCAAGTCACTGAAATATAAAGACCAAACCTGAACTTATTCCTTGATTTATCTTGTATGATAATACATGCAATACGTTTTTCAGGTATCTTTATAACAATTCATAAGAAACAGTATTACGTGAATCTTATGCCCATAATCATTCCGCCAATGACAGCACTTTTCCAAATCACACTGATTACAATTAATCCAAATAATTCATAAAAAACAATTATTTTTTTATTCATTATACATTTCTAATTTGTACTCATATTATATTTATTTCTTAAATGTTTCAAACTTTGGTGTTTTAATGCTAATATACAATTTCAATTGTTAGTTCTTTTGAAAATAAAATAAAATTTAAAATTTCACTGGATTTGTTTTGATAATATATTATATTCACTGCTGTGGCGTTAAAATGTACACTATGCATATGAACACTTGTGTTCAAAAATATTTTAACAATAGCGCAATCATCAAATAAATAACAAAGTGACTATTTTGTTACTCAACAAAATGGACATAACTTGTCCTGCCTAATTCGCATTTATTTTGTAAAAGAACATTTGTATGAAGAATTCAAGTCAGAATTTGCAATTAAAATCATTTAAGATAAGTATCTTATACACCAATAAATACTGTGTTGTCCAGCCGCTATTATGTGAAAGACTAAACGTAGCAGAATTTTACTATCTGAAGCCTTATAACATACCGAAACAAAAGTAGGTTTAGCTAAATATTGAATTAATTTAGGTATCTAATTTATAAAGTAGAAATTTGAGGGGAACTTACAATATTGTGAATTCAGTCCTACAAATCTTAAAAATTCCATCACAAGTGTAAACGTATAGATTGTTCCGAATGTTTTCCAATATTGAAAATGTTAATATACCAATAGCTTTGATTGCGTTGATGTATTAGCAGTTTTGGTATATAACAATGGGATAATTCAGAATGTTTTTCAGTGAATTCACATTATTAAAAAGTAACGATTTTTCCAAACACTTTGCAATTACAATGAATAATTTAAGCAACTGATCCCTCTAAAATTATATCTGAACACAACAGTAGATACTTCTCCAGACTTAACGTAAGGGAGGAAAAATTTATTTGACCAGAACCTGATACGAAAATCAAATGTGCAATAGAACAAGGATGTGGGTCAGGAGTTATCTTCATGAATATTCAAAGTTCATAAATAAGGCTAGTAAATAATCAATTTATGACTGAAAATCAGGACGAAAAGGCTGAACATTATCAGATAGGCATCTACCGTCATTTAGTAAAAGAAAGGTGTATGCAATAACGTTTCATTAACACATTAGGCATATATATATATATATATATATATATATATATATATATATATATATATATATATATATATATGATTGTAGAATAATTACCTTTATATAGAAAGAGGTCTTATGAATAATATAAAATACACATAAAGTAAAATAATACTTCTATGCACGTGAAAGTGCATCTGCTATCATATTATCTTTTCCCTTGATGTGTCTAATGACAATGCTGTATTTATGCAACAGCCGTCTCTATAACAGCAATCTCAGTTTTTTGTTTTCCATTTTATTAATGAAAGTCATAGAGTTTCGTCACTGAAAGAAATAATTGGAGAATCAGCTAGGCTTGAATACAATATAATGTGCTGTATGCCAATATCTGAGCCAAACATTTCTTCTTGATTGCATCATAATTTCTCTGCTGTTTGTGTTAGTGTTCTTTAGAAAAATTGCACACTGAATAATCCAGAATATGTTTTCGTCTTCATTCAAAACTCAGCCAACCCTGATATTCAAACATCTCTGCTGAGAAGATTCATCCCGTTAGAATGCTGCTTCACAGGTGTAGAATCCACAATTTCAACGTCATAATAGATTTCTTTGTTCGTGTTAGATTATCAGGAAATATATACTAATATTCACACAATAGCTTTTTTAGGTTTCTCTTTTCTTTTTACAACTAAATTGACTGAATGATTAGCTAGAATATTTCTACCAAAATACACCTTTAACATACTGATATGACACAGTTTTTCCGTTTCCATCCATCAGGTGTATAAATAATGTAATTTAAGTCATGGACGTTATTTTCCAGTTGCATAACAATCATAAGTTTTAATTCCAAGAGGATTTTGAGGTTGAAATAATTCCAGAACTCTATCACCAGGCTGAAAACTCGTTTTCCTTAGTATTTTTTCCTTTGGTTTTTAAATGATTATTATGAAAATTAGTTCTTGCTACTTCACAGTTAAAATCAGGTACACAGTCAAAGATATTAATTTTGGAACCTTTATTTTAAAGAAGTTTCCATATTAGTAACGACGATTGTCCTCGGAGAGAGGACCTATTTCCAAAGGACTAAAACCTACAAGTTCTTGAACTGATTCTCTAACAGCAAATGAATAACATTATATCATGCGTATCATTTTCTGTCTCAAAGCAATATCACCAATCATATTCTTCAAAGTTTGATGAAATATGTTCAAAATCCCGTGTCAGGGTGATAGGCAGAAGTCTTAAGATGTCAGATGGTAAATTCATGCATAACTTGTTGGAAAATTTTACACTGTAACAGAAAAAGGAAAAACCAAACAATTGGTAAAATTAAACAAATAATTATTTTTCTTACAAGAAAAAGTGAAAATTTCATAGGAACTTACAATATTGTTAATTAAATTTCCAAACAATCCAAATACGTTCTATTACAAGTCTAACATTGTAGACTGTTCCAAATGAATTACGGTGACATTTCGCATGAATTCCAATCTGGACAGTGCTGATGTGCCAATAATCTTGAATGTGCCTATGTGCTCTTGATATATCACAATAACATAATGCAGAATGTATTTGAATGAATTCCGAATAATCCCAAATAAATCCTTAAGTGAAAAAGTGCTTTGTAATTCGAAGGACTTATTTTGAAATAAATCCTATCACATTTTGACTGAACACAACTCAGACTTATCAAACAAAAGCTGATGTTAAGATAAGAGTGAATAATTTTGTTGTAAAGAAACTTATATAGTAACCTAAGACGCAATACGATGACTAGGATGATTGTCGTTTCCAATGTAAAGTTCCAAGAAATCGTGAACAAGTTCAGGACTATGTATTTAAATTTATTGAGTAACCTGAAAGAAAACATGAAGTCCATATAATTTCCAAAAGGCAAAACAATGTCCTGAACACAAATGCAACTAAACCTATTATTTACAAACGATCATTATCTTAAAATATAATCATCAATTGTGGACAGAACATTCCTTACATCGATCACAATAATTTATAGGATTATGCGATGTCACAAACACTTCCTGTGGGCGATTTTACCTGGATTACCGGAGAATAGTTCGACGAGGAAAGACAAGCGGGATACGATGATGATACGACGATGATCATGGCTGTTTCGTAGAAGACGATCTCCTTTATCCGTCTCATCTCCATGACGCTTATAACGATTATCCCTTCTGCGCTGAATCACTCGTTATCACATCCTCAATGCTTTCTCCACAACAACTCGAGCAAACAAACACCAGTTCGGATTAGGAGATGCCAAGATAAAAAAAACTAGTACCCAATCTCAACCACAAAACACGCTACAAGATACATCATCGACTGCTCGAACAAGCTCTCCAACACTGACTCGTTCTTGAGAAAGTCCATCGAGCTCTCAAGTGTAAATAATCGCCATGGATACAATCCTACGTCGACTTCAACACCAAACAACGAGCCAACGCCACTACTGACTTTTGGCAAAAAAATTCTTCAAACTCATGAACATCAGCGTCTTCGGAAAAAACCGTGGAAAAATTTGACGCAGGAAAAAAGTTGAAAAACACATCTCATGATTGATAAACCAATCGACCTCTCCAAAAGGCTAATGGTTTAGTTTCATTACAACTTCATCAATACGGATTTAAAGCCACACTGCGCACGACCGATACAGATTCATTCATTTATGAAATTCACACCGACGACGTCTATGCAGAGCTATACCAACACGGAAACCTCTTTGATCTGAGCGATTATCCTGAAACAAACCCATTCCACTGCAAAGATAAAAAGAAACTTGGAAAGTTCAAAGATGAAACTTGTGGGATACTCAACACAGAATTCAAAGGACATAGGTCCAAAATGTATTGTCTCACTCTCGGTGATGATACCAGCAAGAAAAAAGCCAAATGAGTCTAAAACCTGTCATCGGTTGTATTGCCGCCATCATTACATTCATTACAAGGACATCTACGCTACTTCTCGATGAGAACTTTCAGCTCTCAACGACATCATCCCCTCACCATGCTCATCAACAAAAAATGATTGTGTTCCTTCGACGACAAACGTCACTCTACCGATGTTATTCACACACTCGCACACGGACATTTTCATACGTCAAAGTAAACTTAGTAACACATACAAAAGGACTGAGCGGAAAGCCCGATTTAGAAAGGAGTACTGTCGACAGGAGAGTGTATGCAAGACTAAAACATCCCCATTTGTCTGCTACGCCATAAGAAAAAGTGAACCAGAAACCCCGCAACCCAGTCATAGTTTAAAAAGAAGACACCCTTGCTCACTGTTTATCACACAGTGATAAAAGTGAACCAGAACTTCCATTTCTACCTACTATTTAGGTAACACTGAAGCGCAAACAGCACGATAGTAAACAAACAGCAAACAAGAATCCTTTGAATTAAAATAAATATTTTCTCTAAACATGTTATGAGAAGAATGTGCTTTAATGATATAAATATTTTCTCTAAACACGTTATGAGAAGAATGTGGTTTGGTGATATAAATATTTGTTTTGTGTCGGAATATGGATGAGTCATTAATATTTATGCTTTGTCAAGCAAACACCGGAAATAATAATTAAAGATTCGTTAAGAATGTCACAGTGATATGGTCACTAGAGAAAATGGTCCACAATTTAATTAAACGGGCGCGATAATATTGTCACGCAAAAAATGCTTCGAATTCGGAAACATTGTTGTTCTTCAACAAGAACATAGTCAAAAACCCTCACTAAAGTTTTGCATTGGAACCTTTTACTTTGGCTTTTCTCTCTCTCTCTCTTTCTCTCTCTCTCTCTCGGCCCGACCCTGTAAGATGGGAAAAATCCTCACAATGTTTGCACTGTTGTAATGGGAAGTTTGTGAGACCTAATACAATTTTGATATAGAGATGGTTGCATTTTAAATGTTTTTCATTATTTTAACAATCAAGGCTCATTGTTTAATTATACTGGGAAATTTCCTTAAGCATATCACTTTTAATCAGAAAAGGTTTCACAGTCTTTAATTTAAGAAAAAACAGCCTTCAGTTTGTTTAATACATTTGTTACTTATTTTCTTATATGTGGCACTAATTAATATGTGGCTTTCATAAACGATCGCCTGCATAAAGAATACACAAATATTTAAAGAATCATTGTATCTGATCCCAAGTATGACGATCACAGATTATGAATTGTAATATACAGAAAACATGACGTCATATGATGACGTCAATAAACGATTGTGATTCTGATTCTTTTTATTATTGTATTGATCCTACTTACCTGATATGACAGGCCGATGAGGGAAGCGAAGATAACGACACTCCTCATTCTCAGGATAGAGACTGGAATACCGGACCTGAGTGGCAATAAAATTGGGGCCACTTGTTTATATCACCCTGGTTATCGTCTGCTCGAAATACACACCATTGCATAATATCACGTCTTGACCTAAATTTCTATCAGAACTTCGCATCAAGTATATATATATATATATATATATATATATATATATATATATATATATATATATATATATATCATATGGCGAATACCAATCCTTTCAAGTGCACTGGATCCAACAAGAGATCAAATGTGTCAGGGATTGATTAAGATAAATGCAATAAACTGACAACGAACAGTGCGAAACTAGTATCTAGCTAACCTGAGCGCTTTCGACTCTTTAATGAGTCTTTTTCAAAGGCAAATACAAAACAGACAAGACAAACAAATAAATAAGAACAATTGTTATGTTTGCGAAACTTTACACGGCTGTTTCTACAGGAATTCAACATTTTAACTGTAATATGTCAACTAGTTTATTTCAGCTTGTTCCTGATACTGGAAAATATATGTATTGACCTAGAAATTGATGAGCCATAACGACATCTGTTATTTTATGTAAATTTATGTAAGCGCTGATTATATCCCGGATATTTCATTGTTATAGCACTCATAGGCTGTTAAGCAAATTTAGAGAATTATTTGAACGAAATTGTGTCGGCTGCTAAAGATAATATTATTTGTGCATGGTTGTATTTTTCCAGTCTACTTGGTTTAAACCGCTTGGTTTCAATGTTCTAAGGCGGCGTATCCATTAAGATTCCTTTTCTTTCCTGATTTGGGGACTCCAGTTGGGGTTGTGAGCAATTGCAATAAGTGTTATATCACTGGCCAGGGAAGGATAAGTGTTCTTCAACCTTCAGCCTTCATAGATCTGATTGGATGACAAAGAAGCCGTACAGGCGCCCGGTCGCCATAGGCGACAAAGACTGGGCGTGTGCGACATGTATGACCACTACATATATGAGCAAAACACAGTTTATGAGAATGCAATAATGATTAAGTAAAGTATCAAAAGTTACAAAAATTATTAATGTCCGAATAACATCTTTGGGATCTCTTTGCTTTCAAGAATGATGTGTGCACCATCCCTCTATTGCTGTATAATAGACGCTATGTATATCTACAATTTGAGTAACCATTGGTGCATGATGGTATCTATATCATGTGTATTTGTATGACATGGTATGACAATCAATTGTAGTAATAATTTATTAGAAAGATATTGCATGGCTAATATTTTGTAAATGTGTGAAATAACATCTTAAAGAAACTGAGATATGTATAGATTTAAATTCAACATATATACTGAACCTGTTGATACGTGTGTAGCAATTTCTCATTCGGTAATGAGTTGAGGTGTACGTGTAGAAGAAATGAGTTAGTTCCAATTGGATGGGTTGGTCAAGTGGCTATTTTACGTAGTGGGATATCATGAGTCCCGTAGCGAGTAGAAGAAAAACTGGGCTATGAGTGTGTGTATTTGTGGGTGGGCAATTATTTCATTCTTATTTCCTATTTTATTTTTTAATTTCAGTCTGCAGATATGTTTATTGCTGTGTTTAGATATAATTTGAGAGGAAACATTTGTTTCCATTAATCTTAAAAATTGCAGTATATTTATTGGACTGAACTATTATTCTAGGGTTATTGTGAGCATATTTTAAGGAGTTCTGAATAAAATCGTTGAGATACATGAGGAATGTTGAGAGAGCAGTACATTCGATGATTTGGCATTAATTCGGAACAGTCGATTTGATTGGGCTTGTGTAAAACTTTTGAGGATTATTTGGATTTAATTCATAATACTCTAGTTCTACTTAAATATTCATTCTATAACTTAGAGAAACAATTATTTATGTAAGTTATACGAAATTTGTTGGTTTTGGTTCCTTTCTTTATTTTGTTTGTGACCAGAGAGTCGAAACAAACATTAGAGGTTCATCTGGGACACGAATGTCTGAGAAATAGTTGAGTTAACTTCAAATTTTTTTGAAATTTAAATTCCGTTTATTCGGATGTTTCATTGTCCCTTTTTTCTTCTTCACGGTGAACTCAATAAGCTTTCACAAAATATCATTTAGCGTAGTAAGTTTTGTGTCCAATCCGACCCAGGATGGGTTGGAGTGCTCAAGGAAAGATGACCTGCTGGTGTAACGACTCTATAACAGAAAAAGTAAAACGAACAAGATTGATAAAACTTGACTAATTTAATCTAACTTAAAAAATGAAAATTTAAAAGAAACTTATAGCATTATGAATGAAATAAGAACAAATAACGAAATGTTCTATGCAATTCCAAAATAATCTAATGCATTGGTCTGCCAACAGTTCTGATGTATCACAATGGTAAAGTCAAGAATTCCTTAGAATCAGTTCACAATGGTCCCTATATATCATTTCAGTCCAATGAGCACTTTATTATTCAACGAATAATCCAAAAACATGAAGTATGTATGTATGTATATGTATGTACGCACGCACGTATGCATGTACGCATGTATGCGCGTGTATGCGAATATATGCATACATCGACGAATTTATGCTTGCCTGCCTGTACTGTCATCCCTGTTTCAATGCATGGACTTATGTGTTTCTTTATAACTGTACTTTTTCTGTATGTATATTTATGTTCTTATGTTATGTGTTTAGGATCGAATAAACAGTAACACAAGAAAGAGTGAAAACAACAAACTTTGAAAAATATAATAATTAATTTCCTTGGATAAATTCTGTAAAAATGAAAAACATGATCTTACGGTTTTTAGAATCAAATTCAAAAATAGTCAAAGAATAATCCACGATTAAAATTTTAGAAGTTTCAATATTAAAATTTCGAGTCCCGACGATAAATCCAAGATGGAAGACGATGACGTATGCTGTACCCTGTAATGTGTTGAAGTCTGCAGTTCTTTGTAGAAACAAAAATATCACTCCGGTTTTAGAAATTTGAATACATTTTTATAGGAGATGTATTTGTTCAAGAATTTCATATGAGCACATGTATTTTTACAGGAAAAAATACGAATTAATCCTTTTAAATCCGAATAATTTGAAATCATTCCAAACGACACAAGATACACTTTTCAGCGTAAAGCAAAAGCCCAACTTAGAATAGCTCTCTAAAACAAATGTTATATCGTATTCTAAAACTAAACACAGGTTATATAGTATTCTAAAAGAAAACAAAGGTTATTTCGTATTCTAAAACGCAGTTTCGAAAATCCCCAAGTTGCGAAATCGAAAGGGGGGTCACGTGATCGTGTTTATATCACATACGCATAACATGACCCTGACGGAAAAAACCCAATCATTTTACTCTAAGAAATAAATTAAAAAATTGTTTATATCTTAAATCACGTAGATCCATCATGACCTCGACAACAACCTATCATTTTAAAATAAAAGTAGAACTTATTTACGTGGGCGCTACTAATTTTGAATAAAGGTCAGGATCTAGGTCCACATTTGGTGTTCATTAAAATGAACAGTCAAGGTCAAACTATTTTCTGGAAAAGGTAAAAGTTCCTTGCAAACAGAACTACTTTTTTTTTTCGGACATATAATGAAATTTAAAAACTAACAATTAAATCAAATATAATTAAATCAAATATACATAACAATGTACGTACAGAGAGAGAGAGAGAGAGAGAGAGAGAGGTACTTACCACGGTATAGTTATGTAAAATTGATTGGTGAGTGGCGTTTATTGAATGTGTGCCAATCCACGCATGCGTGGTATTCGAGATAGGCCACGTAAGGTTGGTATGCCACTCAGTCGTTGTGTTTTGCTGAAAGATAATAATTATATTTCAATGCATCGAATCTGAAACTTTGATTTGAATGGAACGCACAACATAACAGTCACAAAAATGACAGAGTGGCACTCATGGTCACGCCATGCCTTGCTGCCTGTCATATGACGACTAATGCAGCTGGTCGGTAGAATTCCTCTTCCGATACCTGAGGCAAGATTCACTCTTTGCAAATGTAGGTGAGAAAATGTATTGGTGAATAGGAGACAGGCTGGATACAGGTTGCAAGTATGAATTTAGTTCTGCTACTATAAAAGTTAATTTTAAGGAAAAGTACGTGATAAGTATATATATATATATATATATATATATATATATATATATATATATATATATATATATATATATATATATATATATATGCACGTGCATAAGAAAAAGATATTTGGCATTTGTACGATCTGATTGAAGCATATGTCTCAGGAAATCTCTGTCGTAAAGGAAATGGGTCCGATATATTTGTCTTTTGACTATTCGGTTCAACAATCAAATTATAGCTTTCACATTTATGAAAGTGTAAAACTTCAATCGGAATATATTTGGTGTCGCTCATCCTGATTGTCACTAAAATTAGCGAAAAGGGAATTCGAACGGTCAGTGGTACATGAACCTTTCTCAGCGTCTGTCATATCTACTTATTTTAAGTATGTATTAAGTAGAATTAGACTTGCCATTTGTGTAAATACTGTTTAATTAATGGAGATTCGCATCATTGACTAAAAGCTTACATCGTCGTTCTTATCAAATATTTTTGTATCGACTGAACATATTACCTTTTGTACAATTAGAAAAAAGATCTGTTTTAATTAAACCAGCCCAATGGTCTAGACATTTTCGGACATTTTAAATGCATTCGGGCAATTTTCTCAGGAAAGAAGGTAAATAGATGAGCCAACTTGAGCAACGTGGTTGTTTTTTTTTTTATGAAAGTGAAGATTAATGAGGGAAACAACGTGTGCTTTGCCAACAAGCGGTTCGGTTGAGACAAATATTCTGTCAATGTGGCAACCTAAAATGATTTTGTGAATATTCAGTTGTTTTTTTGTTGTTTTTTTTTGCCCTTAGAAAGAGACAATTAGTAATTGGCAGATGAGGTAACCTTGCGGATAAAAATACTTAAGTTAGTCTCTTGGTCTAGAGTCGAGCACAGTTGTAGAATGGTATGCAAAACATATAGACCTGCACACACCTCTGTTTTCAAACTTTTTGCAAGAAGCCAACATTCAAGGCATCAGTCTACAAGAAAGGGTATAAATATTGTTTGTATTTTATGGTCAGAGATTAATAAGGTGCTGCAAAGACAAGCAAAACTACTAGTAATATACAAAAGAATTGTACAAAGTGGGATGGTCGGTAATAAATGAAGACAATAAAAGATTAAAACTTGTTGCTTTTGAAGGGGGTATACATTTGGCAGACACAATTAAATTTTGAAATACGACAGTTGCGTTTCAGAAATTTTCTATCTTTTTAACTATGTGGGACTTATTGTTTATAATTTAACAGTGAATGTTAGAAAATACCTAATTTATTGCTAATAAAAGTGAGAAAAGTAGCATGAAAACTAATACAGCTTTGAGGCTGTTCAATACATTGTCTTCTTCTATTCTTGATTATGTTACAAAATTATGCCATTTTCGTAAAGGAGTGACTGTATAAAGAACACATACTTATTTACACAATTATTGTACCTGACACAAAAGACATCTAATATAGCTACTTATCGTGAAGAAGGATGAATATAATTCCAACCAGGTAAGCGTGTAAGAATTCTGAACACTGAATACAAATATAGAAAGCTGAGAGTAGGTTACTTTGAACACATTACTCTGCAATAGCGCAATTAGTAAATGATCACAGATTTCGTTTCATTACGGATAGATACGCTAGAAGCTTAAGTTTCTTCAGGATGGTGAGAAAGAGAGAACACTTTCACTCAGTTCCCTTTGTTTTCAGAATTTTCCGAGATTTGAACAAAGAATAAATGGTACTTTATTAGCAACGTTGGCGGCATGATCTGAAAAATGTATACAATTATTATTTGTAGCTCAATTTTTGACACGAGATCACTCCTGATGCAATAGAAAATAACAAAATAGAGATCATCATCAGCAGCATTAAAATCATCGAAACTGCTTGATATGAAAACTATAGAGTTAGTGTTCCTGACAGACTGTGTCTGTATTGCGATTTTAAAGACACTAATTTATATGAAAACTATAGAGTTAGTGTTCCTGACAGACTGTGTCTGTATTGTGATTTTAAAGAAACTGAAGATGAGCATCGTTTAATTTTAATATGCTATCTTTAAAAGAGTTTCCTATTCATATTCACAATCTGTTTTCATTTTCTTCTTCCTGAATGCTAATGCTCCTAATATGATTAAATGGATTATCGGATTACGTCTCAAAATAGTGAAACTATATTAACTTGTTCAGGTATATTTGCGAACAAAATAAGAAAAAGTGCATATAGCATGGGCATTTAGTTTGGCTTCAAATCTTGAAATATGGGTCCTTCCTAAATTATCTAGATAAGTTAATTCGTGACTGCAGGCGTTGTGTATGTGTTATCTAGACTGCAATAGTAATTTGTAATTTCATCACATACCATGATTGCAAATTGTAAATTGTACAACGCTGAAAAAAAAATATGACGACGTGAATAAGCTAGTCTGATTATGAGTTTGCGGATTATTATATTGGTCTTACTTACCTCAATGGAGAGACCGATGAGGGCAGCAAAGATAATAATAACCGTCATTTTAAAAAATAAAACAATAACTGCATGAAATTAAAGAACGACCACCTACCCTTTTCATATTGTTTTCTTTATCTTCGTTGCTGCTGTCATTAACGGCTGACACAAATTTGAGGCTTTTAATCAGATACCTTATGTCAGGCGTAAGCACTCGTTAGTGATTTCTTTCATGATTTAACGATATCACGTATGAAGAATGCATATTGATGATAAAACTAGGGTAAAATGTATTTGACAAAGCGAAATATATTGATCTAGTCTGCCTTACACATATTGCAAATAAAAGATGTGAGTTAATGTAACGACAGAAACGAAGACTTTTAGAAATAAAATCTGGACGTTGATATTCTAATCAGTGGTCCAATTTTAAAGTATTCTTTCTACGCACGATATTGAATGCCTCTCATTTTCCAAATTGGTTCCTTGCTCAGTTCATGCCATGAAACCCTTGTTATATTTCAATTGCTGCACATAGGTATTTCCAAATTAAACCATTATAGTGGTGGGTCTGATTGCTAGTTGCATTATATCTCGAATCCTCTGGTAAACTTCATTCCGGAACATACATACATACATACGTATATATATATATATATATATATATATATATATATATATATATATATATATATATATATATATATATATTGTTACACGCACACGGGTATTTACTTGACCGAGCGGTTGTCAAACCCTGGCGCGATTCTCGCTAGAAGTCATAAGTTTCCCCGACTTTCCAAAGACTTCCATACAACATCAGTTGTAAATTAGAAAGCCCGACGTGTCCATTCTATACCTAAATTTTCGTCTAATTAATGCAAGACCACAGACAAACCAAACTGCCAACTACACTGGTCAACAGTGAAATCATTACTGACTTGAAAAGGCCCTAATCTGTAGTATTTTGGTGTGCCGAACACGAATATAACCGTGAAAAATTTGTATTGGCTCTCGTTTTGAAGATATTCATATACCTCATTTTCTATGTTTCACTGTGTAAATTTCTCCAGTAGGACTGCAGCAACATCCGGAATAATGATGTAACATTGCATAATACCATCATGCTCACATCATCCACAGTTGATTGCATCATTTTCTGATGCAATGCAATACTAATGCCATGCGGCTGCTGAAGTAAGTTGACGTCAGCAGTTTACTATACATGTGTAGGCCTATTATACTAATGTCAGGCGGCTGCTGAAGCTGACGTAAGCAGTGTACTATATAAAGCCCAATCAGATAGGTTCAGCATTTAAAATATTTTAGACGTTGTGCGAGACAGTTCAAGCTACTGTTACATAAAACTTATTATTTTATCCATTTACGTACAATAAAGAACAGTAATGCCTCGAAAGTGTGTTAATACCGCGGACAATTTTTGCTATATTTGTGGGGAAGTGACATTTGCCAACCAGAAGAAAAGTATCAATTCTCAAGTGAAGAAGGCATATCATCTTTACTTCGGATGCAAGGTTGGTGACCAAGACAAGCCTTGGGCTCCGCATATATGCTGTGCTACATGTACAACACAGCTTTCACAGTGGTTGAATTGCAAAAGGTCATCAATGCCGTTTGCAGTCCCAATGGTGTGGAGAGAGCCAAGCAACCACCTAAATGACTGTTACTTCTGCTTGGTTCCTCCTCTTTCCGGCGGAATAACGAAGCGAAAGAAGTCGAGAATAGTCTACCCAAACATTCCGTCTGCATTGAGACCAGTTCCACATGGTGAGGGACTTCCTATTCCAGAACCTCCAGCAGAATATTCTCTTGATTCATCTGACGAAGACAAAGGTGAGTCGACCTGTTCTTCTCCTGGTCCATCAGCATGCAGTGATCCAGATTTTCACTGTGGTGCATCATCAACCCCACACAGAATAACACAGGAAGAACTAAATGACCTGATTCGTGATTTGGACTTATCAAAGAACAAGGCAGAATTGCTAGGATCAAGACTCCAACAATGGAATGTTCTAGAAGAAGATATCACAATTACTGCATATCGAAAGCGCCACCAGCAATTGGAGCCTTTCTTCAGAAAGGAAAGTAATCTGATATTCTGTTCCGATATTGAGGGCCTCATGAATGCTTTAAAAATCACTCATGACCCACAAGAATGGAGACTATTTGTGGACTCTTCGAAACTGAGTCTCAAGGCTGTGCTTTTGCACAATGGAACCATTCTTCCATCTATTCCAGTAGCGTATGCTGTCCACATGAAAGAGACATACGATAACTTAAGGCAGCTACTGAATTCCATTGAGTATAACAAGTACAGCTGGCACCTCTGTGGTGATTTGAAGGTAGTTGCCCTTTTAATGGGACTGCAGCAAGGATATACAAAATACATGTGTTTCTTATGCGAGTGGGATAGCCGAGCAAGGGAAATGCACTACATGAGGAAGGAATGGACTCACAGGCA
Source organism: Sinohyriopsis cumingii (assembly GCA_028554795.2). Classification (NCBI taxonomy): domain Eukaryota; kingdom Metazoa; phylum Mollusca; class Bivalvia; order Unionida; family Unionidae; genus Sinohyriopsis; species Sinohyriopsis cumingii. The sequence continues at coordinate 6,212,897 of CM068833.1, forward strand.
GAATGTAGCCATTGGAGAGAAGAATATCCAACACCCAGCTCTGGTTGAGGCTCAGAAAATCTTGCTACCACCCCTTCACATCAAACTAGGTTTGATGAAGAACTTCGTGAAAGCCATTGACCGGACTTTGCCAGCATTCCGATACCTGCATGAAAAATTCCCTCGACTCAGCAAAGCAAAGATTAAAGAGGGAGTTTTTGTGGGTCCTCAAATTCGAGAGCTTTTCAAAGATGACCGGTTCAACAACTTGCTGGAAGGTGACGCGAAACAAGCATGGAATGCTTTTCGCCTAGTTTCTACAAACTTCCTCGGAAATGTTAGGGCAGAAAACTATAAGGAACTAGTAGAAGACATGTTGATGAAGTATAAGAAACTTGGCTGCAATATGTCTCTAAAGATTCACTTCCTTCATTCCCATTTGGATTTCTTTCCTAGCAACTGTGGTATTGTTAGTGATGAACACGGCGAACGTTTTCATCAAGATATCGCAACAATGGAACAAAGATACCAGGAAAAATGGTCCACTACAATGCTGGCTGACTACTGCTGGACACTCCTCAGAGATGCTCCCGAACAGCTGTACAAGAGACAGGCGAAGAAATCTAAGATGTAGTCAATGACTTGATTTTTTATAGGTAGGCTATTACAGTTGACCTTTTACTATTGAAATGCATTTCGTTATGTAAACATTAATTTCTTGCAGATTTTAAAAAAACTAGAGCCAATTTTGCAATTTGACTGTCATATTCGTGTTCAGCACATAAAAATTGATAAGAATTGACTAATTTTATTTCAGTAACATGACTTTTGTAAAAATTTGTTGTCCAGTGCTATCTATCAACCGTACATCTGCGTGTTTTGGCTTCGTTATGTTTCCGTACCACCAACCGTTCACGCCTTAGAACATATATGAGTACTCCCGAACAATGGGAACTATTTTAACTCCGCCACCTTAGGCCAGTCAATGTATGCTTTCCATGCACATTTCGCCGATATAACTGCACCATATTCGCCCACATGGCGACATTAACGGTGTCTGTCAAGTCCCTTTTTATTTATGCCCTTGTGTAATTTACCGGTTTAATACCGTAAGTACTGTCCTTGCAGTCACGCTACCAATGTATACCAATAGATTTTAATGTGTACTATTTTACTCCAGGGACATTCATTCGGTTTTAGTCGGAATTCACTACTAGTGAACCAGGACATCATGGAAACCCACTAACACTTCACTCCGTGACGTTTGGTCCTATTAATTAGCTCATTAGTTCTGGCTAGGAATATTTCCATGGCGCCGAATTCCAATAATCAAACAAGTAATCACACAAATCTAAGAATTGCTTAAAACGGGGCGCTATAACCGAGTGCACATACTCTGAATTTACTACAGTATATAATACCCACACATTCTCTTTACATAGTAATTGTGACAATGCACCATAAATAAGTCTAGCTCTCTTCTTGAGTAATAGTTATTATGGAAATGAGGGTTTATATGCATGTACAGCAAAACCCGCTTTAGTGATAGGTGGGTGCGTGATTTGGATTTTTAACGTAGCTTTAACAATTTTTCAGTCTTATCGCTACGATATCTGCAGTGTGGCAGTTTATAGTGATGCCTAGCACTGGTGAATCATGTCGCAGACATGTAGCATGATGTCCCACCCAGTCACATTATCCTGCCACCAGGCCGACCAGTCCTAACACTAACCTCTATATGCTGAGAGCCAAGCGAGGCAGCTATTAGTATCATTTTTATGTCTTTCGTATGACTCGGCCGGGGTTCTAACCCACGACCTCCCGCATCCGAGGCGGACGCTCTAGCTACTGGCCACCGGAGCAGTCGTATGTATGTATGTATGTATGTATGTATGTATGTATGTATGTATGTATGTATGTATGTCATGATAGGAATATTGCACAATGTAAAGAACGATGATCTCAGTCTCTTGAATCGTCACTAATGAGTGCAAAACGTACTCTTATATATATATATATATATATATATATATATATATATATATATATATATATATATATATATATATATATCCATATATTAATGCTATATATATATATATATATATATATATAGCATTAATAATAATAATAATGAGGACTTTGTATAGCGCTTAATCTTTAGAAGCTCTAAGCGCTTTACAACATTAGACAACACCTATAAGATAAAAAACATAATGATATGATTACAAAAACAAACACCATGAAATTAGAAAACATTAAAAAAACATGCTCAGAATATTTGAAGTAGGAAACATTATTAGGTCTTTAGGTCTTTAAGTTTGTTCTTGCAGTAGAAATAAGTGAGTTTTGAGAGCACTACTGAATGGGATCACTGTGTCTTTGTGTCTAAGTTCAGTAGGCAATTCATTCCACGTTGCTGGGCCCTGGTATGCAAAAGAACGCTGTCCATATGACTTTGTTTTCATAGTGGGAATAATGAGTATATGATTGTCAGAAGAGGAGCGTAAGTATCTAGCTGGTGTGTACACATGGGTGAGGTCGGATTGGTATGTTGGACTAGAGTCCGACAGTGAAACGTAGCACAGAGAACAAATTTTGTGTTTGATTTTGGATCGTATGGATAACCAGTATACGATACAGAGCAGCGGGGAGGTGTGCTCTGATCGTGGTACTCTAAGTATGATCCGAGCAGCTGTGTTTTGAACTTTTTGCAGTTTCTGGAGCAGATATTGAGATGAACCAGACAGAATTGAGTTACAATAGTCTAGTCTTGAAATTACTAATGAACACACAAATGTTTTAGTGGCATCAACTGAAATATGTTTGATAAATGAGCTGATGCATCTCAGTTCAAGATATGCAGCCGTGCATATGTTAATGACATGTTGGTGCAATGTGAGAGTAATGTCCAGAGTAACACCTAGGTTTCATACTGACTATGTGAATTTGTTGCTGATATTTATTGTTTGAGGTAAATGATGTGAATGAGAAAGTCTTTGTATTGTGATCAGAATGGCCTCAGTTTTATCATCATTCATCTGCAGCTTGTTACATGTCTTCCATGATTTCACATCAGAAATGCACCTCTCTACACTTGGGATGGTAGCATCAACTTCAGTTGGGTGGCTAGATTTGTATATTCGGGTGTCATCAGCGTACAAATGGTGAGACACTGGATGATGATCTATGACACTTGAGAGCAACTGAGTGTACAGAATGAATAGGACAGGTCCGAGAACAGACCCCTGTGGAACACCACAACACAGATCAACTGCGCTGGAGTGTATTCCATTTGCAGATACAATATGTGTCCTGTTGACCAAGTAGTACTTGAACCACAGTAAGGCTGTATCATGACTACCAAATACATGCTGGAAACGGTAAAATATTATATCATTGTCTATTGTGTCAAATGCTGCAGACAAATCAAGGAGGGTGAGGACTGTACTCTTTCCACTATCCAACGCAGACAGAATGTCATTAACTAGTTTTATAAGAGTAGTTTCAGTACTGTGGCTAGGGCGATATGCAGATTATACATTGCTAAAAAGACTGTTGAATTCAGATGAGATACAACCTGGGATAGAACAACCTTATATATATATATATATATATATATATATATATATATATATATATATATATATATATATATATATATATTTATATTTATTTATTTATTTATTTATATGGAATTTTACTTGATAAGCCGCCTTAAAGCATTGAAACCAAGCGTTTTAAATCAAGAAGACTAGAAAAGGTCAGCCATGCGCAAATAAAATTATCTTTTAAAGCCGACATATTTTCTTTTAAATAATTCTCTAAATTTGCTTAATAGCCTATAATTACTACTATACCAATGAAATATCCGGGATATAATTTGTACTTGCATAAATTTACTTAAAACAACAGATGTCGTTATGGATCATCGATTTCTAGATCAATAACAGTTGTTGTTGTTTTTGTTGTTGTTATAGGGTTTAACGCCATTTTTCAGCACAAGATAGGCTATACATGGCGGTTAGTATTAATAGTGGAGGAAGAACCCGGGAAAACCCCGGAAAGAACCACCGACCCACGAGAAGCTACCGGCAAGCTTTCTCACATATCCACATTGGCCGAGCCCGAGACTCGAACCCACGCAGACAGAGGTGAGATGGCAGTGATCCGCGACGGAGAGCGCTTTAGACCACTCGGCCACTCGGGGCCCCAGGTCAATAACAGTGTTTTACAGCATCCGCAACGGGTTGAAATATGCTGGTCGAAACATAGTCGACTTAAAGGTTTACTTATATAGAAACAGCCATGTAAAGTTTTACAAACACAATGGTTTTTGTGTTTTTCCTTTGTTCGTCTTGTCTTTGTTTTGTACTTGATTTTGAAAAAAGACTCATTAAGCAGTTGATAGCGGTAGGTTAATTAGATATTAGTTTTGCATTGTTCGTTGTGAGTTTATTGCATTGATCTTAATGAGTGACTGACACACGTGATCCCTTGCTTGATCCAGTTCATTTGAAATTTGATATACCAACGCTATTGGTATATCAAATTGTGATCCGCCCTTAGCGCAATAACACGCATATATAAACATTTTCTCAACCGCCTGCAGTTACTTGTAGATCAATAATCAATTTCCACACATTAATCATTAGCAACGTTTGAAAATAACGATACAAAGTAGTAATAATCCCGTTTTCTAAATGAATTTAATATGGTTCACATTTTCATCACAATCCTTTCTGCTTTTTGTTTCCCATCCCCTCTCATGCATAACGGACAAACTACGCAGAAATGTGGAGTGAGAGAGAAAAGGAATTTTGGCTGGATTAAAAATTTGAAATAGAAATTTCACCAAGTAGCCTACAAGACTATTGTTCGTCGTAACCATATGTGTGTACTTTCCTTGGGATTTATCTACAGTGTTTATCAATGCAGAGTTGCCTGTAGTAAATCTTAACTCCGTTCAAAGGCAAATATATGTATTTGTATGCGATATAAATAAAATATATGTAAAATATGTACGCTGCATCATAACATACCGCTCGCTGTTTAAATTATTGATAAAAAGAAAACGCGGCAAGCCTTGTTTCCCTTAAAGAAAATATAATACATCTCGTGGTCATTCATTGATACAACGTACATACTATAAATAAATAAATAAATAAATAAATACACAGTTGCCAGGAGCATATCATAACTCCATCCAAAGTGCAAATATATGTATTTATATATATGATATATATATATATATATATATATATATATATATATATATATATATATATATATATATATATATATATTGTACGCTGTATCAATGATAGACCACGAGATGTATACATTTTTCAATTTTTCATTAAAACGAAAAGCGGCTTGCCCGACTTTCCTTTTAATGAAAAAGTTATACAACGAGTGGTATATCATTGATAAAGCGTATATACTATACACATATTTTATTTATATCATATATACATATACATATTTGCACTTTGGATGGAGTTACGATATGCTCCTGGCGACTGTGTATTAACCGAGTGAATGAACTACTCACATCCCTGCGAATGTGTGCGCTACAGAACGTAGTTCTAAAATGTTTCTTCTTGTTCACAGTCACATATGCGATAAGTGAATTGTTTTATTTTTCAGTTTCTATTTTTATTTACTTTTATTAAATCAATATAGCCACACTCATGATTTAAACATGAAATACGGTTTATATGAAAAAAGTAGTGCACTGCACAAAAACACGGTTACCCTCTTGTACACTGAACCTGTACTGTTAGGCATTCACGTTCTGGCGTACGGAAATTAAAGTGTGTGTGTGTGTGTGTGTGTGTGATTTGGATTTTTAACGTAGCTACGATGTCTGCAGTGTGGCAATTTATAGTGATGTCTAGCACTGGGGCATCGTGCTGCAGGCATATAGCATGATGTCCCACCCAGTCACATTATCCTGACACCAGGCCGACCAGTCCTAACACTAACCTCTTAATGCTGAGCGCCAAGCGAGGCAGCTGTTGGTACTGCAACGGGGGGCAATTCTTTACAAAATCTTGATGGGAAAGGGGGGAGGGGGGACTGATGCACACTAGCGAAGTTAGTGGACAAACGGACGGAGTGAAGCCTTGAAATAGTCCCCACTTATTTCATTTATTCTAACCCAGGTTCGTTTTTAATAAAAGGGTATTCGGTGATATAATTTAGTTATCGGAGAGAGAGAGAGAGGGAAAGTAAGACAGAAAGTTCTAAAAGTTGAACGACAGTGAGAAGAGAAAGAAAGATAGCTCATTTTATTAGAGTGAAGTTAATCAAAAAGCAAAGATGAAATTCGAATGAAAATAATAAGGTTTATTTAAAGTAAATAATTAGTCAAATAAGCAGCTACGAATTAAGTATGTGTTTTAGGTGGATGGAGACTAATTTTAGGAAGGAAATTAGGAAAGTATGAAATAATTTGATAAATCATGTAATTAATGGGACCAAGCTTAATTTCTTACCATCTTGCACGCCCAAAACAAACCAGACGATCGTATCGTCTCTATACAGTAACTCTATAACCACACAGGACTGGTCTAACGCCAAGCAATGGCAACTGTACAACCTTCAACAACCGCAAACTGCGATTTCGCCCGACCCGACGCTGGACAGGTCGAAAAGCATATATAAAATGAAATGTATACACGCGCCGCCACCTGACTATCCGACATGCGCATAGAGTGGACGTGTGCGCTGACCGGTAAAAATAGTCTGACATAAACAGAGCTGAAGTAAACACTTCATGTAGAAAAGAAGGGGGGGGGTAACTTTAAATTTCAGTGTAAATAAGTCCGAAATTAGCGAAATCGTATATTAAAAAAAAACTACTTTAAGTAAATTACACACTAAATTTCCATCCACGATCACACCTCCCCCCCCCCTTAAACCCAATGTGCTCCTAAACTACCATGCATGGGAAGTTACAGGATTGATAACATTCTAATTTGCATTATCAAAAGAGATGGACATAGATCACATGTAAATTATCTTTATCCATTTTTACCACATACAGCTATCACACTATAATTGAGAGAATGACGTTCACATAGGTTTACTTCAAAGAATTTGTCAAAACACATTTTTTTTTTAAAACTTCATTTCAAAATATGACATCATGACTAATTTCAGTACAGTACTATTTTAAAAGAAATCTGTTAAAATAACAGCACGATCTTCAACAATAGTGAATAACTTTAGGTTGGTTCGAGACGTTAAAATAATTCATATCTATGTAAAACTTTATAGTCAATCAATTTTTAAAAAAATAAAATAAAAATAACGATCATTTTTAAAATTCATAGACAGGAGAATTTTGACAATATCTGGATTTAAGCTTTGGTCTTGATGTCGCTGGTTCATTCCTCCTGGACAACGGTGTAGGGTTTCACAGGATACCGTGGTGGTTGGCCTGTAAATGGTAGTGCCCCTGTCTTCAATCGCTTGACAGCTCTGATGGTTCCATCTGGTCTTTCCTCAAACTCGACTACTTCATCTCTGGGGACAAAGACATTCAGCCGGGAATAGTCATGGAAGTCTTTCTGGGATAGTGCAGCTCGCAGGTGTCTGTTGTCCTGCTCCAGCAACCTTCGGGCGTCTCTTTCCTTGGCGACTTTGTTCTCTCCCTCTATGGTAGCTAAACGCGTTATGACCGTTTGCATTGCTTCCGTTAACTTCTCTTGACCTTTCTTAATCCGCTGGATATATTTGTGGAGTTCGTCTTTCGTCGATGGTACTGGAGGGAGGACAAGGGGTCTGCTACAGGGTCCTTCGGTAGTAACGATACATCTTTCTGAAGCAGATAATATGGTTTTGTTGCTGGAAAAAGCAACGTTTCCTCTAACAGAAGATGATGGAGGGACAGGACTATCAGATATAGAGAAAAGAGTTGAAGATAAACAGGAAGTTGCACTTCCTTCACAAGAAGGGAAAAGAAAAGGATGCGACAAGAGTGTTAGGATATTGGAGAATGAGGATGGGTGCAAAGGAATGCTAGTAGAAGAAGAAAGAGTTGAAGATGAGCTGGAAGCAATGCCTCCACTAGGCTTCTCTTTCACTCTCGGTGAAGGAAAAATCCTGGGTCAACGTAGCGCTTATTGGTCCGTGTCTCTGCCCTTGCTTTTGCGACCAATTTTTCAGTCATATCCTGATCCAAATTGTGTAGCCGTCGCAGGTGCCGACGCAGGTCGCTAGGTCTCTTGAATGTTTGTCGGCAGATTGGACATAATCTGTAAGTAAACATTGGGCGATGAATTTCCTCCCAGTGGCGTAAGTATTTACGGACATCCCGGTACATGCAGTGATGGCATCCTTCAATGGGACAAGAAATGCCATCCTGTGTTACTGGGATACGGAATCCTCTTTCGTCTTCTTGAATATCTTCTTGAGCCAGGAAGTCCATCATTTCTTCATCTACATGTAAGTGAAATCTGGTCAGTCTATACAAGAGAAACAACCACAACTAACTGAACAGTCTCTCGCAGACATCTTAAGAATACTTTTACTACAGTCAAAATATTTCACTTCTTGAAGAATGGCTTTCATGAAGAAGCTATCATATCTACAACAACAAAAATACTGATTGCAATCTACTTGGTAAATTATCGTTAGCTACGCAGTCATTACATTTTAGAGAGAATATATGTGTGAAACTTTCTTTAATTAAAAAAGAAAAAATCTTTATACAGCAACAACAGTTGTCACGAACATGTATATTCCACACACTCAATATTAATTAATAAACAATCGCCAATTTGCAACACGCATATTCAACTGACTAAGCATTAGTCAATACAATCAAGGAAAGCATTCTGATATATATCAGGGGAAATATCTAGCTGGGGACTTTATATTTCTCCCTGTTCTGGAGAACTTTACTGCAGGAGTTTTTATCTCCAACGGTGCATTTTCCCGACTAAAATTCATAGCAAAATAACTATCATGGATGTCAGATTCTGCAGACGTATAAGGCTCCTCTGCGCAATCAGAGAGAGTTTCTTCGATATTATCACTAGAGTCTTTGTACGCATTCAAAGGTAGAGTCCAACAATCGAGGATCTTATCACTTTTGATATGGCTTTAAATGATCTATATGCACGATGATGGGAGTAGATTCAGGGGTTCTTTGTATTTTATAGGCTACATCTGAAATCTGCTGTAAGATTCTATACGGACCAACCCATCCTAGTCCTAATTTTTCTTTGCTTTTAGGTGGATACCACCTCCAAGCCCATTTTCCAACTTCAAAATGACCTAATTTAGTTTTTCTGTCATAGTAAAACTTTTGTCGAGAGAAACTACTATTCAGATTTTTATAAGCGAAATCATATGCCTGCCTGAGGGTGTTTTGAACCCATTGAACATATTCGACAGGACACATCTCTTCATCCTGTTGTGGAGGTAGACCAACCATAATATCTATCGGAAGGGCTATTTCTCGCCCGAACATCAAATGATTAGGAGTGCAGCCGCTACTTTCGTGAACTGACGTACCATACGCCATCATTACATAGGGCAAGTGGTCATCCCAATCTCGTTGGTGTTCATCAACGAACATTGAAAGCATTTGTTGCAAGGTTCTGTTGAACCTTTCTACCATCCCGTCTGATTGCGGTCGATACGGTGCCGTTCGAGTTTTGCATATTTCTAGTTTTTCACACAAATAAATAAATAAATTTGATTCAAATTCTCGTCCTTGGTCAGTGTGAATATATCGCGGACACCCAAAACGACAAATAAATTCAGTGACCAATTTATCGGCGACCGTCTGCGCAGTGTGATCAGGTATTGCGTATGCTTCTTTCCATTTCGTAAAATAGTCACCAACTACCATGATGTACGCATTTCCTACATTAGTTTCTGGTAGTGGACCAAGAATATCCAGAGCAATTCGTCCCAACGGATAACCAGTTCTCTGTAGCTGTAAAGGAGCTCGCTTGCGACATGGTCCGGATTTGGCACATGCACACAGATCACACATCTGGCACCATCTTGCCACCTCATCCGCTTGACCAGGCCAATAAAACCTCTGCCTAATTGCATTTAGAGTCTTTGTTCTACCAAGGTGTCCCCCAGTTCTACACTCATGTAGGTTCTTTAAAATGTGACACCTTATCTCAGGAGGGGCCACCAGTAGCAACACTGACTGCTTACTATGAGTGGTCTCCCAATGCTTATATAACAGGCCGTCTTGGACTTCCAAACTAGTCCACTGTCTCAGCAGGGACTTCGCTTCCTGTCTCTCCCTAACTAATTGAGAGGGAAGAGGTATTTCAGCACCCCCTTCCTTCAATTTCAACACTAACCCTATACAAGGGTCATTCTGTTGAAACTCTCTTAGTTGTTCCACACTCCAAGTGCCATACCAATTCGACTCTCTTTCGGCATTACCGCTGGAGCCATAAACCTCACGTGCGGTATTGTGCTTCTTCTCTACAGCAGTCTCTTCGGAATGTTGAGAAACTGTTCCGACAACAGTCCGGTTTACAGTCAATTTCTTTGCGCTAACACGCACGCAGTCATGGCAATCGTCACGCTTATATTTACGCGTGATCCTGCTTAGTCCATCTGCGTTTCCATGCAAAGAACCTTTACGGTGTTGTATTTCAAAGTCATACGCATCTAATACTGATAACCATCGCGCGACCATGCCTTCTGGTTCTTTGAAATTTTTAAGCCACTTCAGCGAACTATGGTCTGTCCTGACAACGAATTTTTTTCTCCACAAATAGTGTTTGAATTCTTTGACAAATGTAATTACAGCTAATAATTCCCTGTAGGTAGTGCAATAGTGCCTCTGTTGTTTATTCAGAGTCTTACTAGCGTAAGTGATAGCTCTCTCCTTATCATCTTGGAGCTGCGATAAAACCGCTCCAATACCATACGAACTTGCATCTGTGTCTAGAATAAATGTTCCATCCTTGTTGGGATATGTTAGAATAGGTGATGTTGTCAAAAGTGTTTTCAGTTTATCAAAAGCCTCATGATGGGATCGTGACCAAGTAAAGGGTTTGTTTTTCTGCGTCAACTGAGATAAAGGGTATGCTATTGAGGAAAAGTTTTTAATAAACTTCCTATAATAGGAAGCTGTACCAAGGAAGCTTCTTACTTCCGACACATTTTTCGGTGTTGGCCAATTCTTAACACTCTCTGCCTTCTTTGGATCGCATTTTATACCGTCTTCGGACACAACGTGTCCAAGATAAGAGACGTGCTTTTGAAACAAAGTACATTTTGATGGTTTAAATTTTAAGTTGGCCTCACGGAAGCGCTCGAAGACTAATTTCAAATTTTCCAGAGCTGACTTAAAAGTACTACCAATCACGATAATGTCATCTAGATAAGCTAAACACTGCTCGAAAGTCATTCCGTGTAGCACGACTTGGACCAAACGCATGAAAGAAGCGGGCGAGTTAGGTAGACCAAACGGCAACACCGTAAACTGAAATAGTCCTTTGTAACTAGCAAATGCTGTTTTCTCTCTATCGTTTTCATCTAACGCTACCTGCCAGTATCCACTAGCAAGATCTAACGTGGAAAACCATTTCGCCCCAGAGAGTGCGTCTAGGGAATCGTCCATTCTAGGAAGCGGATACGCGTCTTTACGAGTTACAACATTCAGTTTCCTGTAATCTACGCAAAATCGAGGCGTTCCATCTTTCTTAGTTACCAAAACGATAGGCGCAGCCCAAGGGCTATCACTTGGTTCTATTACATCTTCAGCAAGCATGCGGTGAATCTCTTTTTCCACAACTTCTTTCTGAGATAATGGCAATCTACGAGGAGGAAATTTTATAGGTTTACTGTCACCAGTGTCTTGTACATGTTTTACTGTATCGGTTCTGCCTAACATACCATCAGGTCCTACAAAGACATCGGCGTACTCGGCTATGAGTTTCTGCAACGATCTCTTTTGTTCGACTGAAACCTTTTCAGATACTCCGTCTACCAAAGGTTTAAGATGACTTGGTACTGGTATATCTGAATTGCAAGGTGTCTCGAGTTTTGAAACAGTCCCAGAGCAAACACTCTGCACAGGATGTATTTGAGCTATCGGTACACCTTTCTTTATTGTGATCGGTTCAGAGGTAAAATTCACTACGGAAAAAACCACTTCCAAATTCTCGGTTTTCACTAAAGACTTCGGTAAAATCAAACCAGTTTCTTCTGAAAATTGTTTGAGAGGTTCGACAATGCCTTCTCTGGTTATTTCCCATTCTCCATGTACGTTTCCTTTAACAAACATATTTGATTTTGGAGGGATAGCGATCGAGTCCTGACATGTATTCTAGCACAGGAAAAACATTTTCCTTTTGCAATCTGATTTTCAGCTTTCTAATTTTCAGAATGCCCTTCTTCAAATTTAAGTTGGCATTATTTTTCTCTAGAAAATCCAAACCAATTATTCCAGGTAATCCGTCTAGATCAGCAACTATGGTGTTGCTTTCAAAAGCTCTACCACCTATCTTAAATTTGAAGACTGCTTGCCCATAAATGCTTAATAAACCTCCGTCTCAGCGGTTAGTTGAGAGCATGCTGGTTTTAAATCAGGTTTTCCCGACACAAGTCTTTCAAAAACTTGTTTAGAAATAAGTGTTACAGCGGACCCAGTATCTACTAAAAATTTCACAGACGTTTGACACACATCGACAGACACAAACCAACAGGTTTTAGCAATAGCAGTTAATCTTAAAGTTGACCTTTCAGAGTCTTTATTACTCTTCTTTTTGCGTTCATAACAGTGGGCCAAACTTTCGGCCTCAAGATCAGCCCGTTCTAGTTTAACTCTACACCATTCTTAGCCGATTGTTCCGGCTTCACCTAATTATCTAACATATTAGATCTGTTCGGGTTCTTTTTCGCGGGGCAGTCCCTACTCATGTGACCCAATCCATGACAAGTATAACACTCTATCTGATTTGCTCTGGTAGTCTGATGATTTGCTCGATAGGCAGTATTCCTATCCTTCTTTTTGCATATTCCCTATTACCCTATTTATCTGTCTTGTATTTTCTGTTGACAGTTTCGCTACAGTGTTCACAGATTCTTGGAGAGCTTTAACTGCTCTTGTAAGGTTATCAATATTCGAACGCGTGCCACTGTCTTTACTTTCTTTCTGGTTACCTGTCTCGGTATTGCTTTGGGGCAGGTCCTCTTTAGACCTAAGAGCTCTAACGAGGATCTCCTTGTTTATAGCTTTCTGTAAATTTGGCCAAGTCCCTTCAAAGGCCTCATACTCAATGGCACTGGCCATTGCATCATCTAGAGTTTTGGGATGCCCAAATTGAACATGCTTTCTTATTTCCTGACTCCCTAGCGCACATATATATTGATTTATCAATATGTCTTCTCTAGCCGAAACAGGAATCGTCGGAAATGCACGACATGCTAGTCGCCTCAACGCATAACCATAGTCTGCAGCGGAAGTAGTGAAGTGGGGCGATAGGGCGTCAAGGGGAATTAGCATTACAGGACCCCCTGGGCCTGTATAGCGTCTATGTAAATTTAACATGGTAAAAAATCGTGGGCCTGTATAGCGTCAAGGGAATTTAACATGGAAATATATTTTGGGATTGTATAGCGTCAAGAGAAATTTAACATGGGAATAAATCGTGGGCCTGTATAGCGTCAAGAGGAAATGGAACAGGGTCGGGACCCTATTTTAATACGGTCCCGACCTGATGGGTCTATGGAAATGGAACAGGGGAGAGGGATAGAACACACACACACACACACACACACACACACACACACACACAAAACACACACACACACACACACACACACACAGACACACACACACACACATAAAATAAAAAATGGGGCAGGCAATTGAAAGTCAAGGTCTTTTCGAGAAATTGGAGTGGCCCTGAAAAGGGCCTTTGGTTTTATGTTAATATTAAGTTATATTAACATAAAGGGCATCTGCGACATCTTCTTCTTAAACTTCGTCTCACTGTAGGTCCATAGATTAGCACTCTTTTGAGGCATCCTTGCCTCTCCACATAGATCCTACGTATCCATAGGCTGGTGTCTGTCCTGTGGACAACTGTCGATTGGATCGGAAATACATCAGTATGTCCGTCCTGAGCATCATGGATGATACAAGCGTGGAAGATTGCACGTCGGTCCACATGTTGAGGCGCCGAGTAACAGGTGAAGGAATGCAGTGAACTGCACTTATTTATAGAGAGAGGAAGGATTGAAACGGATTGAGTTCGTTGACCAATCCAAACACGCGTTACAAAATTTAGTCAGCCCACATCCAATCCGAAGAGAGCAGTCTGTGACGTCAAGTGGTCTATATAGATTCGCTAGCGCCTGTGCGCAGTCAATCCATGCGACAGTTTTTCATCATGACGGAAACTCAGAAAACGATCAATTGGGGTGCACCGACGGTGGAGACTACCCAAGGGAACCCGGACTTACTTTCAGAAGAGCTGAATTGGGATTATGTGGATTTTCTTACCTCGCAAGAATTTGTTCCAGAACCTTCGTCACCTTCTCCTTCATTACCACACGTGGAGAATTTTAGACAGAGACAGAAAGAAGAATTGGAGAAATTTACACAGCAGCAAAAGGAAGCAGAACAAGCTTTTCTCCTACAGCAGCAGCAACAAGAAGAAGAGGTAAGAAAAAAAACAAGAAGAAGAAGAAGAAGCAAAGAAACAAGAGGGTGAAAGTCAAACAGTCACGGTACTGTTAGACATTTTAGTGGAGTTAAGAAGTCTGAAACAAATGTATCAGACTTTTTTTATCACGACCGAAGAGAATACGACCTTCCCGAACTAAACACTCCAGCCCTGTGACTAAGCCTACCGTACCACCCTTAGTGATTTCAACCGAATCATTATCATCAGAAGTAGGCCTCGGCCGTGGCAAAGGCTTAAGGCAGTTAAAGTTGATTGCTTAAACTCACCCCTACACCAAAAAAGGCCCTTTTCAGGGCCACCCACGTCTCTCGAAAAGAGATAGACTTTCAGTTGCCAATAACTCATTAAAACAAAACATTTTACTCAATAGTACGTGTCTGTGTATTAGTGCGTGAGTATAGGTTCTTATTTTAAAATCAAAACCCAAAGACACTTACCTTTTTATACCTAATTTATTCTTTTATCAATATTTACAATCGAATTCACAATTCACAACAAATCACTTTAAAAAGTTCATAAGACTTCTTCTGTCTCTTTGTTTACTCTCTCTGTTTTTTCAATATTTTCACTGTCACAGTCTTTTCTTCTTCTTCCTCTTCACTTTTTTCCCTTCTTTTATTCTCCTGTTTCTTTTTCTTCACCTGTCTACTTTCTTTTTCTTCTTCTTCATCTTCCTCTCCATAATTCCTTTCTTCTTCTTTTCTCTCCTCTTTTTTCTTAGGGCAATCTGGAGACCAATGTCCTTTTTCGTGACAATGATAACAGGTATCTTGACTTTTGTCTCTTTTAACCCCTGCTTTGCTTTTTTGACGATCTGGACACTCTGAAGACCGATGCCCTTTCTTCTGACAGATATAGCAAGTATCTTGACTTTTATCTCGATAGGAAGGACAGTAGTCCGACGGCTGGTCTGAAGAAAATTTTCTAATGACCCCTCGCAAAGCTCTGATGAAACGTTCGATCTGTGTAGTCTCTTCCATCGTTGTGCTCGGTTTGAGAGTGAAATGAATAGTGAAAGGACAAGACACATACCCTTTATATACGCTGGTCTGCCATGACTATAAATTAGTCCATGGTGTTTAAACTTTAGTCATTTGACATTTTGCTATCAAGATGAAACGATCCAATTCATATGAGAAGAAAGAAGAAGAAAGTAAGAGGCAGAAACGTGATCTATCGCCTCGTACCAAGGCTGAAGTCTTGGCACAAATTCATGCCAGTGATTTTGAAGAGGACATGAGTGAACCAGAATCCAAACCCTCTAAACAAAGTTCACCACCCTTAGTCAACCCTGAAAAGTACTATTCCATTCAAGAGACGGAAAAGCGTCCCTCTAGAAAATTTAGAACCACGGCTTACAAATACACGGTGACGTTTAAAGATTTGAAGTCCGAAGTACCGTTAAAGAAAGCAGAAGGGTTCATCACCGAGATGTGGGATTCTTTGCTCACCACACTCAAGCGACAATGTCAACCCAAAGAAGACGATCGCTTGAGACTTTCCATACAACACGACGGCTTCAAATTCCCTGTTTGGATCGAGTTTAGCAGCCCTGCAGAATTGACCGCTTCCAAAGTCATGGACAAGATTTCAATACGTGCAACAATCCAATGACCAGTTTGACATCACCGATGGAAAAGCCACACTGGACATGACCCACGTTTCACCTCCTCAAGGGACCGGACAACGCAATAAGGTGTTATTGGTGAACGACCTTCGCAACTTTAAGCGTAGCCTCGTCCAAATTCACAACCTTCAAGACCAGATGTGTTTAGCCAGGGCTATCGCGGTGTGACGAACCTATGCCAACAAGAACGACACGGCAGAATGGAAAAGAGACTGGAAAACTATTCAACAATCGGACCGAGCCAAACAACAAAACGAAGCAGAACTCCTGTTGCAACAAGCTGGTCTGTACACAGATACACCCTGTGGCATTCCTGAGCTGCAAAACTTGCAAGATGTCCTAGCTCCACTCTACACCTCGAAAGTGCACGCTCAAGAAGTGCGCGGGCCTCTGTTGTTTCGAGGGAAAGACTTTAAGGATGGAAAATACATTCACCTTTATCATCACGATGAACATTTCGATACCATTACCAGTATCACCGCATTCCTAGGATACAGTTATTACTGTGAGAAATGTGACTATGATATAAAACAATTGAGAGCAACACAAGCATTGTGGATCGAGATGCTCAGGATGTTTGGCCTCTCCACCGTGTCTGAGCGAAGGGCAAGAACCAGTGCATTGTTCAACTTGTCTTCGCACGTTTGTCAGCCCTGCCTGTTACCAACAACATTTGAAGACGCAAGGTTCACAGAAGAAATGTTCTTGTCAACTGCTGAGATTGTGCCCTACGTGTAGACAAGGCATACTTACCAATAATGCCAAGGCACACGTATGTCGAGGAAAGAAAAAATGTCACATTTGTCACCACATCGTTGACTTGGAACACCAGTGCTACGTGCAAAAATACCAGCCCCAACCAGAGAAAGAGGACGGTCACAAGAAGAAAAAAGGCAATTTCATCTTTTTCGATTTCGAATGCATGCAAGAGACCGGCATTCACATTCCTAATTTCTGCGTGGCTCATCGAGCGTGCGTAAAGTGCATTCAAGAACCTATTTTCAGTTATTGCCCTCACTGCAGTAAGATTCCTGGAGGGCGTGAAAAAATCTTTCGAGGACCGAACACGCTAGCCGATTTCGCCCGATGGGTCTTAGACCCCATCGACAAGACGTGGAGCCAAGAGGACATCGAACGTTACGGAGATTGTCATCGTCATGCCACGGTGATGGCTCACAATTTCTCCGGATACGATGGACAGTTTCTTTTCAGGTACTATACGGAACATGGCACCGAACGTCCTAAAGTCACTTTGAACGGAGGCAAAATCATTTTCATGCAAGTGGGACAAGTGCAGTTTAAAGATTCGATGAGCTATTTGGCCATGCCTTTGAGTCGAATGCCTAAAACGTTTGGAATGACAGAAATGGTTAAAGGGTACTTTCCACACTTTTTCAATACGGAAGCCAATCAACATGCCGTTCTACCCCATTTGCCTGAGGCTAAAGACTACGACCCCGACAACATGCGTACCGAACAACGAGAAGCTTTCTACGCTTGGTACCAAGCTCACGCCTCGGACCCTTTCGACTTTCAGGAAGAAATGCTAAAGTATTGTCGTTCCGACGTGGACATTTTACGTCGATGCTGTGGAAAATTTCGAGAACTGTTCATGGAACACGGAGTGGTCGATCCTTTGAAAGAAGCTTGCACCATTGCCAAAGCGTGTTCCTTAGTGTACCGGCAACGATTCATGCCTGAAAACACCGTGGCTGTCATCAGTCCTCAAACGACCAACTATGTCAAACGTCAATACTCAGTCAAAGCTCTACGCTGGTTACATTACTTGTGCGACAAGGAAGACAAATGGATTCAGCATGCCCGCAATGTAGGGGGTGAAAAGACCATCGGAACGCATTCGGTCGATGTTTGGGACTTAGAAAACCCTAAGATCGTGTACGAGTTTAACGGTTGCTTATTTCACGGATGTCCCGTCTGTTACACTGACCGTGGCACTAAAAATCAGTTTTTACAACGAACCATGGAAGACTTGTACCAGGACACTTGTCAGCGACGCCTAAAGTTAGAACAGCAAGGATACCAAGTGGTGGAAATGTGGGAACACGAATACGATTACCGTTTGAAAACCGATCCCGAGTTTAAACGCATCGTGGAAAGTTACCAGTTCATGGACCCCCTGAACCCAAGGGATAGTTGTACGGAGGAAGGACCAATGCCACTTGTTTGCTGTACCAAGCTGACGAAGAGAAAGGAGAAGAAATCAAATACTTCGACGTGTGTTCGCTGTATCCCTACGTGTGCAAACATTGTCGTTTTCCTGCAGGGCACCCACAATTGTTGACGGAACACATCGACCTGAAAAACATTCGACAATACGAAGGTCTGATCAAGTGTAAATTTTGCCTCCCACGGACTTGTACCATTCCGTCTTACCTCACCATTGCCAAGACAAACTGATGTTTCCTTTGTGCGTACTTGTGCTGAAACGTGCAACCAAGACCAGACTTGTCAGCACACCCAGGAAGAACGGGCCTTGACGGGGACGTGGGTCAGCGTAGAATTGTTCAAAGCTTTGGACATGGGATACCATCTGTTAGAAGTGTACGAAATTTGTCACTTTCCCAAGACACAACAATACCACAAGGGTGACCCCACTCAGAAAGGCATTTTCGCAGACTTCGTGGATGCCTTTTTGAAACTGAAACAAGAAGCCAGTGGCTATCCTTCCTGGTGTCACAGTCCCGAAGACCAAAAGACATTCAAAGTGAAATACCGGGCACAAGAAGACATCTCTTTAGATCACATCGAGAAAAACGAAGGCAGACGATCGTTTGCCAAAGTGATGTTAAATTGTTTGTGGGGTAAAATGGCACAACTTCCGTGTTTACCCAAGACGGAATATTTGACCGAACCTTCCCGCTACTTCCAGATGATTCACGACAAAACCAAATACATTGAACACGTGGACGTCGTTCGCGAGAATTTGATCTTGGTCAATTACGAAGAAGATCTGGATTTTGTACAAGGCGACCCCTTTGGAAATGTCATCATTGCGGCTTACGTGAGAGCTCATGCTCGCTTAAAATTGTATGAAGCTTTAGAACTGTTAGGGGAATGTGCCCTGTACTTTGACACGGACAGTTGCATTTACATCGATCACCCGAGTCAACAGCACCCTGACATCGAAGGAGACCGTTTAGGAGCCTGGACAGACGAGCACCCCGACGACAAGATTCTAAGTTTCGCCAGTGGCGGTCCTAAAAATTACGGCTACGAATACCTGGACAAACAAGGAGAAGTGCACACGAAGTGTAAAGTGAAAGGATTAACTCTGAATTATCGTACCAGTCGAGTGGTGAACTTTGACGTATTGAAAGGAGCCTTGCAGTCTAGAGAAGATGAACACTTTAAAGTGACCACCTATCAACCCAACAAGATTGTACGTTTACCCACTCACCACATCGTCAGTCGATCATTGGAAAAAGTCTATCATATCGTGTACCAGTGCGACTTCCCAATCACTTCACCTTACCGTATGGACACTTCGGTATTGGTCTGTATATAAAAAGGAACCCTAAGCAAGATCGATAGTTCATTGTGACTACCAAGACCAAGCGAACAAGATGAATACTTTCAGAGAAACACAAAACAAGTTCCGACAGGCACAATTCAAGTTTGGGGACTCTGAAGTAGAATGCGATTGTGAGCCTTGCGATGGGAACGATGCTGTACCTTGTGACCTTAGCGATGCCGTAAAACATCATGGGAACTTTGTTCTCACTACCCCTTTCATGGAAAGTGATGCTGTGCGTGTGAAACCTGAGGGATGCGAAAGCGATGTCACTCTTCTTCTTGGACACTTTACTGGGTTTCGTTTTAAAGGTGGATGTCAACCTTCACGTCTACCTCCCTACGGATGTCATCCAGCCCTGAGTAAACTCCTGTCCATGTCACCCAACCCTCATCGAAACGAACCTGTGAAAGACGAATATTCGTTTCCTGTGCGTTTGTCGGAATACTGCGACTTTGAAAATCGTCTTCAATCGTTCAAAGGAAAATGGCCTAAGTATCTGGGAGGACCGACCCCCGAAGAATTAGCCAGAGTCGGATTTTTCTACTTGGGCGAATGGGATAAAGTCAAGTGCTTCAGTTGCGGTGTTTCACTTCACCACTGGGAACCACAAGATTGGGCCTACCTAGAACATGCTCGATAGTCACCGAATTGTGATTACTTACCCTTAGTGGGACCGAGACATTGAAGTAACTTACCATGTCGTTGAAGAAGAAACCAAATTGGTTAGGAGTCAAATGTTGGACATCACCGAGACCAGTATTTAAACTTCATTTCATAAACGATATTGAATCATTACCTAAAGAACTGCAAGAGAAGATTTACAAGTAAGTTTGGCAGGGACTTGCCAGACTGAAATCTCAATAGGTAACTGTAGAACTTTTGTGCCGAGAAATTCACAAGAGGAAAGTGAAAAAAGTCAAGCAATGTGTTAGATTTCTCTGGGTCAATGGTGCATTCATCCTATTATATTACTCTAAACCGTTTACATCAAAAGAGTTCAGTGACATTCTTGAACGTTACCCTGAATGGCAGTGGCCAGAAATTACTCACTATGTGGATTACTTTTGCTCTAGGAGAAGATTGTGAATTGTACGGACTGACCTATTCATGGATACATTACAAGAGAACATTCGTGCTTTGCCTGTGGAGTTGAGAGAACGCATTTACCGAGAGCTGGTCAAAATGCAAGTCAAACGTAAAGAACAATTGCATCCGTTACGTCACCGGTGTTTGAACCACTGGTAGCTGAATGCTATACAAGGACTGATTGAGTTGAAAGTGTTCCATTGGACAGACATTGATCAACGACCCCTGGTTTTAAAAAGAATTGGTTTGGTATTGATAATTCTATCTACTACATTGTGAACTTACTGGATCGAATTCCAGAGGAAGAGTTAACAAATTACCAACATCTTTTACGCAATGTCAACTTAGTGAAAGAGGAAACTCCTGAACGAGTTTTAATGTGTAGATTAGTGATTAAACGATTTAGATTCGACAATGAATTAAAACCATGTCTGTGCAAACGGTACATTTCTTGTGTCAGAAAGAGAATTTAATATGACCTATTCATGGATACGTTACAAGAGAACATTGGTGCTTTGCCTGTGGAGTTGAGAGAACGCATTTACCGAGGTCTGGTCAAAATACTAGTGAAACGTAAAGAACAGTTGCATCCGTTACGTCACCAGATGTTTAACCACTGGTACCTGAATCGTATGAAAGAACTGATTCGTCAGAAATTGTTTCAATGGTCAGACCTTGTTCAATACTTCCAGGCCCCCGATGATCCACGTGTTCATAATTGTGGTTATTTCGAGAATCACCTAGTGCAACGCATTGAGGAAGACAAGTTAAAGGATTACCAACATATTTTACGTGGAATCTACGTAGAGGAAAAGGAAAATTCTAAGCGATCTCTGACGTTTCGGTTACAGGATGCAAGATTTAGATTTCCAACTGAAGAACGAAGATCTCTGGGTAGAAAGTACGTGTATTGTTTCCGAAACAAAGAGAGTATAAAAACAAGCTGCCATGCCACGACTTTTATCACAGGTAATTGAACAGATTCCGTGGAAGGAACTCAATGACCATATTCAGACCTTGGATCATTACCATCACTTATTACAAGAACTGTATCCAATCAATTTGGGTCGACAAGTGGTGTGTGTCTTAGTGACTTGTTTTCTGGGATTTCGTTTACCAGCCGAGTCCTTGTGGACTCTTTACGATCAGTACTTACCACCCAAATGGCTTAAGTGGTCACGAAAGACTCCTTTTGCTCAAAGCCTTGCGTTTTCATCTGGATACTTCTCGACCTCTACGGGAAAAAAATATTCGTCAACTTTTAGCTACCGAAGACGTGTATGACGATGTGTGTGTAGTTTGTGACTTATACCCCCATTGGATAGATGTCTGTGACTGGAAAGAATGGGATTTTGAGGCCTGGACCCAAGAAGTGGTCCAGTATGCACGAGAGTTGTTCAAGGAAAAAAGTTACTTTCAACCTGTGTTAGTGACGGTGCCAGAAGAAGAAGAACCCGTCACCCAGGTCAGGACTGTCGTAGACATGCCTGAAAGACGCTTTCGGGAGGACACTTGTGTGACCTTACCCCCTATAGAACTGGTCAGAACCTTACCCAAAACATGTTGTACAGACACTTGTTTCTATTCCACGTTGATGGTTTTCATGTGCCTTTTATCGTTGTACTTAAGCCTTTGGCTTTTATGCATTTTTGTCTTTCGTGTTCATGTTAAAACATTCAATAAACGTGTCCTGAAAAAGTATATAAACTCTTGCCTTGTCTCGTGTCACAAGTGACATTCCTAACACTATGGCTACTTCTGCTGTCTCTGCTCCATCTTCCTCCACTGTCAAAGTCATCGACGAACACTTAGATCGTGCCAGTTGGGAGGCTTTGTATCTTCGTCATCCCTTTAACATACTCATTGCTGGACCTAGCGGTGCAGACAAAACCGATTTCGTCAAACGTTTGATCGAACATAAACATCATTTGATCGATCGACCATCTCAACGCATCGTATGGTGTTACAAAGAGTGGCAATCGACGTACAGCCTCTTGCGAGAAAGTCAAGGCGATTCCATCGTGTTTGTGGAAGGCATTCCTAAAGAAGACGACGGAATCGTCTCTGACTCCCGTCAAACCCGTTTGGTCATTTTCGACGACATGTTAGGAGAAGACGAAGAAGAAATTAAACTGTGGTTCACGCGCAAAGGGCATCATCTTAATGCCAGTGTCGTTTACATCACCCAAAATTTGTTTCAACAAAGTAAAGCCCATCGCACCATCAGTCTCAATGCGCATTACGTGGTCTTGTTTAAAAGCCCTCGAGATAAATCGCAAGTGCAAGTCTTAGCCAAAAACAGTTAGGAACGCCTTGGCTGACTCAGGCTTACGACAATGGCAGTCAAACTCCACATGCTTATTTACTCGTCGATTTGAAACCTACGTCCCCCGATGATTTGCGATTTCGTTCCCAATTGTTTCACCAATGGGGCCAGGACGGAGGGCCTGTCCTGTACACGTCTCCCTCCTCGACTTAACTTCACTCCAAAAAATCTATTAAAACCTTAAACACTTTTCGTCTGTCTCACACAGCGTCAACATGACGTCCCTTCAATCACATCTCCCCGTCAAATTGATTCATGCCTTGTATGGCATCAGTCGAGAAAAAAACCCACATTTACGAGCTCGTGTCTTAGAAGCTAGTCTCAAAGAAGTCTTACGATGGTTCACGGTGACAGCACGTCAATTACTAAAAGGGATCATTCAGATTCCTCATGAAACCAAACGCTTTTTTGATCGAAACAAAGTCGCTTTGACCCAACTGGCCGATCCCCGCATCGACACTCAAACCAAAAAACAAATAATT
The DNA here is from genome assembly GCA_028554795.2 of Sinohyriopsis cumingii. Classification (NCBI taxonomy): domain Eukaryota; kingdom Metazoa; phylum Mollusca; class Bivalvia; order Unionida; family Unionidae; genus Sinohyriopsis; species Sinohyriopsis cumingii. The sequence goes on from CM068833.1 coordinate 6,236,619, forward strand.
TTGAAACCTGGAGGGAGCGGTACTCTAGGAGGGGTCATCATTCGCTCTTTCTTAAGATGGGACCCTAATGCCCACAAAGTTCTCCCCAAGAAAAAAGTCAAACGAAGCTCCAAGAAGAAGAAAAAGAGCCACGGTGTCAAGACCAGGTCCCCAAGGAGACCTGTGTCTCCAAGAACATCTCCAGTGGTGGGACCTTCCTCTTACCAAACACCACCCCGGAAAAAGAAAAGAAGCCCCCAGAAAAAGAAGCAGAGAAAAAGTCCCCAGAAAAAGAAGAGTCCAGAAAAAACTAGTCGCAAGAGAGGCACTTCGGCCAGGACGCAACCTTACACTCGCAAACCACGACCTGCAACGTCGGTGACTGCGTCTCCGGTAGCCTCAGGTTCATTCACTTCTCCGTTGATGACACCAAGAACTGAAAAGTACTTGGAGACGTTGATCACACAAAGAACTTCTCCGTTGATGACCCCAAGAACTTCTCCAGTTGCAGGACCCCCCAATTTAGTGGCAGTGGCTGCTGCTCACAAAGTACCTTCTCCCAAAATCAAAGTTCAAGAAAGATCGGGCATATTACAAAGTTTACTGGATTTGTCCAAGCAAGAAATGGCTCGATTTAGTCCATTGCGTACCCCTGCACGACGTGTCATGCCTGTCCTGAAGTTAATACGACGTAAAGACAATCAGTGGCGACGCGTTCCAGTATAAAAAAAGGTGTGTGACCGAGTAGGGGTATCAGTGTTTTGGTGCTCCTGAAGATGTCACCCTCCAGAAAACATCCCTCTTCTAAACAACCCCAAGGAAAGAAAAGGAATAGACTGCCTCCACGTTTATTCAAACATGGGGACATTTTATCTGTCCTGTCGAAAGCTTCTCCACCCCTACGAAAAAAACTCATTCAATCAGCCTCCAAAGAGGTCATCGATACCGTGTGCGAATGTTGTTTGAACGTCTTGAAAGGCACGATCCCTTTGTCCAAACACCAGAAACAATGCTTAGGCAAACATCGTCACGTTCTTCGCCAAATGGTTCAAAAGAAAATTCCCATCGGACAAAAGAAGAAGATGTTGGTCCAACATAGAGGAAGTTTACCCCTCTTGTTAGGCCCATTGCTGAAAGGAATCTTGGGAACCATGTTGGAAGGACTGATGGGAGCAAGATAAAAAGACCCTGTGAAGTCCCAAGATCTCAGAATCGACCCCTGACATCCCATGGAAGGACGAAAACTAGCTTTAGTACCTTACAAACGATGGATGGAATACCATCGTTGGCAAGAACAACGCACCCCGCATTTACCTCCCAATCCCCATTTGAGCGAGATGTCCCAGTTACAACACGAATTGCAAACCTTGATGGATCGCCAAGATTTGTCCGAAACAGAAAAATCGCAGAAGTACGGTCAACTCTTGCAACGACTGCAACTCTCACCAGAAAGCTTTAGACGAAACAGCTCATCCCACTCTGAAAGATTTTAAGACCTTGATGAAAAGTCCAGCATCATCACCACTACCACCACTACTACCAGTGAACAAGACAGAAAAAGGAGAAGAAGAAGAGGAAGGGTTTCAAACTCCACCAGAAAAAGTACGCAAGTTAAATACAACACCTACCTCCAGAATTGGATGGATTAGAAAGATGATGACCACCCCTTCGTCATCAGAAGAGAAAAAGAAGGTGAAGAGAGGAGTGAAACAAGAACCGATATCCCCTGTTCAGACATCCTCCACTTCGACACCTATTGCTTGTCGCACACGCAAAACATTGCAATCCAAGAACATACCCCAAGAGAAAAAGAGTAGCATCCTCCAAGAGTGGGTGCCTTATCAACAAAGAAACAAAAAATGGAAAAAGTGTTAGCCAGCATTTACAACGATCCCTCTCATCCTGCAGGTTACGCAGGAGTTCAAAAATTGTATCTTGCTGACAAAACTCTACTGAAAAGTCTCTGTTTAACTCAAGTGCAACGATGGTTACAAGAACAAGCTACTTACACTTTACACAAACCCATTCGACGCAAGTTTTCCAGACGTCGCACCCTAGTGGAAGGCATCGACCATCAATGGCAAGCCGATTTAGCCGATGTCTCTCATTTGGCCAGCTACAATCGCGGCTACAAATATTTGTTTTGTGTCATCTACGTCTTTTCCAAATTTGCCTGGGTCGTACCCTTGACTTCCAATTCGAGCAGCGAGTTAGTGCGAGCCCTGCAACGAGTGTTGAAACAAAGCGGTCGTCACCCTCTTCGATGGCAAACGGACAAAGGTACCGAATTTCTGAACCAAGCTTTCCAAAAAGAATTAAAGAAACGCGACATTCATCTTTTTACCACCGAGAATCCTGAAACCAAAGCCAGCATCGTGGAACGTTTCCAACGCACTTTGAAAGAACGCATGTGGAAATATTTTACGCATTACCGCACTCTGAAGTACATCGACATCTTACCGCACCTGGTGCAAGCGTACAACCAATCTTACCATCGAAGCATTGGACGTGCCCCGCAAGAAGTGACTCCCGACAACGAAGTGCTGGTATTTGAGCGTCTGTTTGGTACGTCCCCGACGAGGGCTGTCCCCAAGAAAAGTGGAGTGTTGGCCGTAGGAGATTGGGAACGCATTGGCAAAACCAAACGCACTTTCGACAAAGGTTACTTACCTAACTTGACCACCGAATTGTTTCGTGTCACTGGACGAGTGCATGTTCGTGATCCTGCCGTCTATAAATTAGAAGACATGAACGGAGAAGTGCTCAAAGGAACGTTTTATTTGCCCGAGTTACAACGTGTCACCAAAAAAGAAGACGACGTGTACGACATCGAAAGCATTCTCGAACGCAGAACCCGTAAAGTGGGCAAACGACGTGTCAAAGAAGTCAAAGTACGTTGGAAAGGATATCCACCCAGTTTTGATTCTTGGATCGACCCTTCGCAAGTCATCGACTATAAAAAGAAGTGACCATCATGTCCTTTCACACAGACGCAGCTACTGCGACCACTCCTTCACCCAGTTCTCCTCTGCAAGATTTACAAAAACAACCCTTGTGGGTGTGGTGTGGAGAACGTGTGCCTAAAACGGAAATCGTCTTTTTCTGCCAAATCTTCGTGGTGTATTGTGTCATCGGGGCAGCTATTGCCAATTTGAGTTTGCAACAAGGAGACAAGCAATTGTGGACCATTTTATTGAGCAGTTGCATCGGTTACCTGCTTCCTAATCCCTCCCTGAAATTCACCTCGAACGGGAACAACGGGAACCTTGTGTCCAGTGCCAGTGCCAGTGACCACTCCAACAACAACAATCCTATTTTGGGCGGAAACACGCCTCTGACGTCCAGTAACCCCTCGGACAGCCACAGAACTCTGGAATTATGAGTCACCAAAACCAATTTTACTTAACCTTACCCAGTGACAGTTCCATGGAGGTGTTTCCCAAGAACACGTTGTGCTGTTACACGGCCAAATTACCTCAGGCCATCCAATTAGATCACGAAGCCCATTGGGAAGTGGCTTTGGTAGAAATCATTCACCCAACCCAAGTCGTCAATGTTCTTCCCAATCAGAATTTTTTTACGGTGGAAGTTCATGACGAGCCAATGCAAAAGTACTTGAATACCCATGTCAAATATGATCACAAAAGCTATGATGACAAAACTCAAAAGTGGTCCTACCGCTTGTTTATTCCCCCAGGCTATTATTTTAGTGGTCAACAGTTGGTCAGCACCATTACCTCCAGATTTAATGTCGTGTTTCTGACAGCTTTGGAAAGTATCAAAAAAAGTGTCACCCTGGAGTACCACAAAGCAGCTCGTCGCTTCCTGATGAAATTTGACGGAGGTAAAGTCATGTCTATTATATTTTCTCCTGAATTGTTTGACATGTTGGGCGGGGACATGGACATGAGAATGGCCATGATCAAGAAAAATGAATTACGAGTCATTTCCAACAACGATTCTTTTAGCAAGTTATTTCGTTTCCCGGTAGAACTGAACCAAGGACTGAATTTGATCTTTGTGTACTCCGATGTGGTGTAGTATAACGTGGTGGGACACACCTCCGTACCGTTACTGCGTGTCATTCCTTTCAAAGTGGATTCTGTCACCCTCGCTTTCGAAGAAGGTGGAAACACTTACCACGTCCACCGCGAATTTGTGCATCCTCACTATTTGCCTGTCAGCAAGTAGTATTTGGACAGGATCAACATTGCTATAAAAGGAGATCTGGGACAAAATATTGCATTTACCAAAGGGAAAGTCACGGTGAAACTCCATTTTCGAAAACGGTTCTCTCACGAGTTGTAAGTCATGTATCCAGTCTACCGAGGGGTTGCTCGACAGCGAGGATACGGTTTAGGAGATATGTTAAAATCGGCTTTTCGTTCGGTGGCTCCGATGTTGAAACCGATGGTGTCACGCGGATTGCACGCTTTGAAAGATGCGGCATTGACACACGGCAAAAAATTTCTCCAAAATGTTCATCATCGACAAACAAAACCCCAAAGAAGCTTTCTTGAGGGCAGGCAAAAATGTCTTGCTGCAAACGGGTAAAGACCTTTTGGGCCGACGAGAAACACCTATAAATGCCCTACACGCTACCGAGTCTGGCATTGCTACTTCCTTGAAGTCACAGCAAGGACAAAGCAGAAAAAGACGACGAAGAAAACACCCTTTTACCAGACTTTACACGTCTAAAGCTAGAAAGACAAAGAAAAGAAAAACCGTTCGAGACTTAGACGTTTTCGATTATTGAAAAAGAGAAAGAAATGATGCACCGAGAGTCTTGCGCTTGTTCCAAGTTGGAACTGGATCTGTTTGCCATGCCACCCACCATGATGACCATGCAAGAATCCCAATTCGTGGAATTTCACCCCGTCTCCTCTTTGACCGATTCCGCTCCTATCGAGTTTGAAATCAAAGGTCAACTCGAAGATTACATCGATCTGAATAGAAGTTACCTGTATTTGAAAGTCAAACTAATCAAAACGGACAATACCAATCCAGGAGGCGATGCTAGAGTAGCTCCTGTCAACAATTTCATGCATTCCTTGTTCAGCGAAGTGGACCTGTACTTGAATAACAAACTGGTCAGTAGCATGGATACTTACCCGTATCGTGCCTACCTGGAAAATCTCTTGACGTACGGAAAAGAAGCCAAGAATACTCATCTGGATGCTTGCGTGGTATGGAAACCTGACACAGCGGGTGATAAAACGTTTAACGATACAGCCCTCACAGCAGATGACGATCCTCACAATGTGGGGTTTAACACACGTAGAAATATAATTCTGCAAGGACGTAGTTTAGAACTGATGGATCGTTTGCATTTGGACATGTGGTTACGAGAAAAGTATTTACTGAACGGGGTGGATATTCGCCTGAGACTGAATCATAGCAGTACCGCTTTCCATTTGTTGGCCCATGCTAACGAGTACAAAACCATCATCCAAGAAGCCAGGCTCTACGTGCGACGCGTGGAAGTGTTACCCAAAGTTGGAAACGACATCAGTCAAACGTTGAGCCAAGTATCCGATACGACGCGTGGAAGTAAAAACGTTCACCACTCCTGCTGGACAGCGATCCATGATCGAAGATCATCTGTTCCAAGGTCAGTTACCCAAGCGTTTGATCCTTGGTATCGTCAAGAATTCAGCCTTCAACGGAGTCCACAACGAAAATCCTTTCCTGTTTCATCATTACAACGTAGCCATGATCGAAGTCAGTCGCGATGGCAAGACACTGTGTTTGATCCTAAGTTTGGTGACAGGAATTACTTGAGGTCGTACTTGTCCCTGTACGAAGCCACCGGACAGTTAGGAACCAACACCAGTCACGGCATATCGTAAGAGGATTATACAGGAGGCTACGGTTTGTGGGCGATTGATTTCACTCTAGACCAAGGCAGGGACGAGGGACATTTCCACCCTATAAAATCCGGCCAGATTCGTGTGGAACTTCAGTTTACTAATCCTCTACCTGACACAGTGAACGTCCTATTGTATGCAGAATTTGACAATACCCTAGAAATCAACAGTTTAAGAGAAGTCATTCTAGATTATTAGAAGCTATGGAAGACTGTTATCCCTCTTTACCTGGTGGAGAAACTTTTGGACATGGAATGTGAGGAGACCGTGGAAGAAGAATCCCAAGACAAAGACGAAGAAGTTATCATGATGAAGTCAAGATGGCCAGAACAAGAAGCCCATTTAGTCTCCTGTTTTGCTACATTCCTGGTAGATATAATGAAAGAATTGATCAAGGAAGAGTGCTATGGATGTCACAACGATCATCCCAGTCAAATTCAACACGACAAATGTCTGATGTTGAGTCAAGAAGAAAAATTGGACGAATATCTGGACAAAGCTTGGGGTCTCATCGAGATAGAATTCGTGTTGAACGAGTGGTATAAAGGCTTAGATAAACATTCTTCTCCTCCATTAACGTCTCTGGAGTGCCGTCGCATCGAGAGTCTGTTTGACCAGAATAAGAAGTCGGAGCTAAACACCTTTTACTTGTCAGACATTTTCAAGCAAAAAGTCAGGATCGAATTGATCACTTATCATTACCTGTGAAAAAGAAGAAAACCACACAGATGGATACCTGGGAACTTTATTATCTTTTGAACCATAGTTCGTACACTGCTTCTTGGAATCCTGTCGTCTGTGCTAAAGATGAACTGCCTCATCGCACACCTCAAAATCATCAAGCTTATGTGATCAACACGGACGACAGTCATCTCCCAGGAACCCACTGGGTAGCCGTCTACTTTCCTCAAGAAGGATGTGTGGAATATTTCGATTCCTATGGATTGCCTCCTTTGGAAGACGATATCATTGACTTTATGAGAAGAAATGCTCAGACCACCCGATTCAATAATGTGAAATTACAAAGCACAGATTCCTTAGTGTGTGGACAATATTGTGTGTATTTTCTGCATCATCGCAGCCTGGGCTATTCCTTCGAACATTTAGTAACTCATTTTGATCCTCGTTCTTCTTCTAGAAACGATGTGAAAGTAGATCGATGGTTTTGTGACCATTATGCTTATCTTTTGTCTCAAGCTAGGAAACGTAGTGTCCATCAATGGCCTAATGACTTCCAACAGTGGAAATCACAATTTCATTCACAACGTTGCCAGCTCTAATCAAATTAATGTGTTGCTTGAAAAAAATTGTTTGAGATTTAAACAGTGTTTGATGTTATATTGTTTTGTTATTGTTAAAAATGTTATAGTTCTTTGTTAGTGTTAAGTGATTTTGTTTGGCTATACGAATTTTGATTCATTCTCTTTGAATTCTTACTATCCCTCCCATGACACTCATTGAACGTTCCGGCTCGAAAACCGTGTAGGGATGTTTTCCTTCACGTCCGCGCTTTGACTTTAAAGCCAGGGTAGCCTCCAGTCTAACCATCCATTGTCGACTCATCCTCCTACGAAGATGTGCTCCAGACTAGCTATGCTAAACGAAGCCTACGTGAATTTGCATAGGGTCAGACACAGTCTGATACCGAAGCCAGAAGAGATAGAGAATGTGAGAATGTTAAAAGTCACTGAAGACCTGATAGAAGAGCTCTTCAGAGAAGAAATGAACAGGGAGAAAGAAGAATGGACAGAGAAGTTCAGACTTCAGAAACAACAGAGAGAGCAGCAACAGCAGCAGCAGCAGCAACCTGAACCTGACAGAGGCTTTGTCGATTGTCGTATCGACACCAAAGATTTCTCCTCTTTCCGAAGAAGCAGACCTATCGTCAGAAAGTCTATCGTCAGAGGACGTCGCATTCTTAGAATATAAAAGATAGCCATAGCAAGCAAAAAACAGCCCTTTTCAGGGCTACCCATACCTCTAGAAAAGAAATAACAATCGATTGCCTATAAGAAGTTAAAAAATAGAAGTGCGTGTATAAGCACATGAATTATTTATCTTGCTTAGTTAAAAAATGTGTGTGTGTGTGTGTGTGTGTGTGTGTGTGTGTGTTTGTGCCATTGTAAGCGCTTACGTACGTTTGTGTGGATAGTAGGTGATGATAATGTTTTTTGTTGTTTGAAGTGTGGGGATAGTAAATTTGGGTTTGATTTGGCTGCTTTACGTATGTGGATAGTATATTATTTTTTAAAGGAAACTTTTTAAATTAGTAATGGGTAGCATAAAAAAGTGAGTGTTTCTTTTAGGTCCGCGCGTTGTTTGGTCATGATCTAGGTAATATAACTTTTGTTTTAGGCGGATGTGTTCCTTCACGTCCGCGCTTTTAGTATAAATTGAAATCTAATCGTCAGTTGGTCTACCCATCGTCGACCTGTTAACAGCAAGACAATGAATACAAGGATTGTGAAACTTCTAGAACTCCAGATGCACCTGGAATATGCCAGGCGTATAGTGAATGGGCTGGCTGCAGAGGCCATAGTCGAAGAGGGAAGGATAAAGAAGGAAGAGGAGGAGAGAAGATAGAGGGAAGAGGAGGAAAAGAAAATAGGAGAGAGGATGACTTACAATATACCAGAGACAGAGGATTGGGGTGCTGAAGCCAATCATCCTCCCTCTGCGCTCCCAGTCAAAAGAAGAGTGAAAGGAGATTGGAGTAGAAGATGTGTGTGTGGTGCCAGGCCTGGAAGGTGCCATCATTAACCAGGTGCCCTGGAGTTCAAAACAAACAGCCCTTTTCAAGGCTACCCAAACCTTTAGAAAAGATATAGTAATCTATTTGCCAATGTGTGTATGTAGAGTAGTGTGAATATAAACACTGACTCTTTTTTCCTAGTGTGAGTGTATGTGTTTATGTTTGTAAGCGCTCACGTACGTTTGTGTGGATAGTAGATTACTGGGTTTTGTAAGCGCTTAAGTTGGTCTGTGTGGATAGTAGATTTGGGCTTCATTTTAATGCTTTGCGTGTGTGGATAGTAGATTTGGGGTTTGTTTATTGCTGCTTCGCGTATGTGGATAGTAGATAATATGAAATGAGAAAAGTAGGGGATGTTTTCCTTCACGTCCGCGCGTTGTTTGGTCATGATCTAAGTAATATAAATTTTGTTTTAGGGGAATGTTTTCCTTCACGTCCGCACTTTTCGCATAAGAACCTACAGTATTGGTCGTTCAAACCGTTCTACAAAGAATAAAAAAAGAAGATGGCTTCAAACCAACTTGATAAAATGAAAAAATTGCAAGACGTCCTGGACAATTTGGGTATGATGGAGCAAATGTTAATCAACCTAAACGAGGATCACTATTCTTATAGTCCCCATCGAGTGAAGATGGAGATCAACAATTTAAGAAAAGTAAAGGACATGATCAGTGCTCTGATGAAAGAAATAAAGGAGGAGAAGGGGGATGAAGAGGAAAGGATAAGGATGAGAGAATGGAACGAAAAAATTGAAAAAGAAGAAGAAAATGAGAAGAGGAAGAAAGAAGAGGAGGAGAAGCAGAAAGAAGAGAAAAAGAAGAAAAAGGAGGAAGAAAAGAAAGAAAAGAATAAAAAAGTGTAGGACAGAAAATAAGAAAGCTGGTGGATGTGATGTGATGTGATTTTTGATTTTTAACCTAGCTTTAACAATTTTTCAGTCATATCGCTACGATGTCTGCAATGTGGCAGTTTATAGTGATGTCTAGCACTGGGGCATCATGCCGCAGACATGTAGCATGATGTCCCACCCAGTTACATTATCCTGACACCAGGCCGACCAGTCCTAACACTAACCTCTTAATGCTGAACGCCAAGCGAGGCAGCTGTTAGTACCATTTTTTAAGTCTCTGGTATGACTCGGCCGGGGATCGAACCCACGACCTCCCGCATCCGAGGCGGACGCTCTAACCACTAGGCCACCGGAGCGGTGAAGCTGGTGGAGGAACAGAAGAAATTAGAAGAAGAAAACCAAAGGCCCTTTTCAGGGCCACTCCAATATTTCGAAAAGACCTTGACTTTCAATTGCCTACCCCATTTTTTATTTTATGTGTGTGTGTGTGTGTGTGTGTGTGTGTGTGTTCTATCGCTCTCCCCTGTTCCATTTCCATAGACCCATCAGGTCGGGACCATATTAAAATAGGGTCCCGACCCTGTTCCATTTCCCCTTGACGCTATACAGGCCCACGATTTATTCCCATGTTAAATTTCCCTTGACGCTATACAGGCCCAAAATATATTCCCATGTTAAATTCCCTTGACGCTATACAGGCCCACGATTTTTTACCATGTTAAATTTACATAGACGCTATACAGGCCCAGGGGGTCCTGTAATGCTAATTCCCTTTGACGCCCTATCGCCCCACTTCACTACTAGCCGACTCCGATTTTTGTCTTCGTCTATTTCTAAACTCGCATCTATAAGCAGTTTCCCTTTCTATTGGACTGAATCTTTGTTCTAAAGCAGCTTTAAGAAAGTCATAGTCCCCTATTTTAGTTCGGTCTAAATCACCTAGTAACCGTTATGCTACTCCTCTTAAACTCATTGCAAGTTGTTGAGCTCTTTCAGTTTTATTCCAATTATTCCAATAAGCACCTTGCTCAAAATGTACAATATAATCTTGCCATTCCACGTTTTTGCCATCGAAGTTGTGAGGTTCTTTTTCTTTCCTAAATCGTTCGGTACCTTCGGAGTATTTGTTTTGCCCAAATTCATTCGCTTTGTTTGAATCTTTGTGACTGAAGTCACCGCCAGAACGATCGTACGCAGTACAATTATAATTGTGTATTACCGAGTTTACGCAACGCCCACTTGACCTTGAATTGGGCACACCGTTACACGCGACTCGCGATTCCTCGGCTTCTGACGTCATGTGACCACTATCTACCGCCCAAGAGTAAGACGAAGTTGAACGCGCGGACTCTTTTGTGCAACAACCATTTGAACAACGGGAAATATCGCACAATATACTGTCATCCCATGCACCATTTTGAGTTTTGGAGAGATTCTTTCGTGCGAATTGTTTCTGTCGGCACGAAGGAAATGGGACTCCAGTTTTTCTGTTTTTGGGAGAGGAAGCGACGTTTCAATAGTGGATCAAGAAGCAGTGTTACCGCATGGCGGATTGTGCACATTCTGCTTTTTAGTGAATTGGTCCACAAAATAACCGTGTTTATTTTCCTTGTGTGTGTCCTGATGATACAGATCATCACTTTTAATAGTGTTTGTATGTATGCATTTGTGTGCGACTGACTTTTGGATCGATGATCCACTGGTTGGTGTGCTTACACATGCATCACGGTTGAGATGTGTAAAAGTTGCAACGGATTCAGATGGATTACTGGCACGGATGCCATTCTTATCCTCTGTCGGTGAGTACATTTCATATTTCCTCATCTTTAATTCACTATCTGGAACGCGCAGAGGTATTTCGTCATGAAGATTTGTTGCCTTGCGCCTGTGGGGCGATTCGACCTTGACATTGTGCGGCTGAGAATCTACATGCAGCCTTGACCTGATAACGAATTGTTTGCCAGTAGGTGTATCTAAACACTTGGTACGTGCGGGTGTCTGGACACCATCGTCCACAATTTCCATACTTGTGTCATAAAATTCCTCATCAGGAGAATAAATCTCCGCTCTTTCAGACACAGCTGGTCTACTTTCAGACATAATTTGTGCTGGTTTGGGTGTAAACACGTCAGCAATTCTGCTACCCCCAATATTCCAGTAATCTACGAACAGACGACATGGCTAAATTTGATTGCTGTAAGACTTTAACAAAACCAACTACAGTAGTTGCAAATTTCACCGAATATCCTGGTCACGGCACCAAAATTGTAACGGGGGGCAATTCTTTACAAAATCTAAATAGGGCTTTCTCCGCTTGATGGGAAAGAAGGGGGGCGGGGGGCGGAGCTAATGCACACTAGCGAAGTTAGTGGTCGAACGGACGGAGTGAAGCCTTGCAATAGTCCCCACTTATTTCATTTATTCTAACCCAGGTTCGTTTCTAATAAAAGGGTATTCGGTGATATAATTTAGTTATCGGAGAGAGAGAGAGGGAAAGTAAGACAGAAAGTTCTAAAAGTTGAACGACAGAGAGAAGAGAAAGAAAGATAGCTCATTTTATTAAAGTGAAGTTATTACTTACTAAAATCAAGAAGCAAAGATGAAATTCGAATGAAAATAATACGGTTTATTTAAAGTAAATAATTAGTTAAATAAGCAGTTACAAATTAAGTATGTGTTTTAGGTGGATGGAGACTAATTTTAGGAAGGAAATTAGGAAAGTATGAAATAATTTGATAAATCATGTAATTAATGGGGCCAAGCTTAATTTCTTACCATCTTGCACGCCCAAAACAAACCAGACGATCGTATCGTCTCTATATAGTAACTCTGTAACCACACAGGACTGATCTAACGCCAAGCAATGGCGACTGTACTACCTTCAACAACCGCAAACTGTGATTTCGCCCGACCCGACGCTGGACCGGTCGAAAAGCATATATAAAATGAAATGTATACACGCGCCGCCACCTGACTATCCGACATGCGCATAGAGTGGACGCGTGCGCTGACCGGTAAAAATGGTCTGACATAAACAGAGCTGAAGTAAACATTTTATGTAGAAAAGAAGGGGGGGGGGTAACTTTAAATTTCAGTGTAAATAAGTCCGAAATTAGCGAAATCGTATATTAAAAGAAAACTACTTCAAGTAAATTACACACTAAATTTCCATCCACCATCACAGTACCATTTTTGTAAGTATTTGGTATTGACTCGGCAGGGGATCGAACCCACGACATCCCGCATCCGAGGCCACCTGAGCGGTACAACTAGCTTTAGAGGGTTTAATAATAATAATAATTCCTCAAACTCCTCCATATTACAATTAAGACAAACATTTTAGTATTAGGACTTCTAAAATTGCATTCGTGGATTGTTTGTGGATTAATTTTTTTGGGGGAGTTGATTCTTAAAATAGTAAGTTCTTACTTATTTATTTGCAATGTTTTTCTTTTATGGAAATAAATAATTTGTTAAATTTTTGAAAGCTTGTTGTTTTCGCTCTCTCTTGTGGTACTGTTTATTCGAGCCTAAACACGTAACAAGAATATATATATATATATATATATATATATATATATATATATATATATATATATATATATATATATATATACACACATTACAAAAAGCATGTCATTTAAGTGTTGGTATAAAGCAAATTGATGTACCAATACTATTTATAGATCAAATTGTGATCTGCCCATGGCGCAATAATACAAATAACGATAAAAAGTATTGATAGTTCCTGTTTTCTAAATAATAATAAAATGGTACACATTTTCGTCGGAATCCTTGCTTTCTTTCATTCTCCTCTCGTGCGTAAATGACAAAATAATCACAAATCTGGAGTGAGAGAGAATGGTAGCATCAACTTCAGTTGGGTGGTATAAATATGCAAACTTTAATGTCAGTTTTCAATATATGCAAACGTCAATGTCAGTTTTCTATATATGCAAACTTCAATGTCAGTTTTCGAAATTTTAAAATTAATTTCAGTCTAATCTGTGTTTTAAATTAAAAAATCAGTTTTTTAGTCTTTTATAAATTCTGCGTCACTTATAGAAATTAAATGGTCATTTTGTCACATATATAATAACCTTATATATTTTAATCACTGCTAAATTCCGCAACGGTTTCAGAATTTTTGATTTGCTTTAGTTTTGATAGATATTTCAGGGCTTCCTTTAATCTCCGCTTTATCCCGTTGCAGATTCGGAATGTTTGTCTTCCTTTACGTCTGAGCCTTTAAGCGATAAGATAGAGTGAATTTTGTAGTCCGCGCTAAATTCTCTGTCAGTTTCTTATCCTTGACATTGCATTTAATATCGATCATATGTTTTAATAAAATCCAGACTTTTAGTGCCATTGCTAAATTCTGTGTATGTCTCGATAATTCGGTATTATATTTAGTCTCGACTACTGTAAAAATAATTCGGGGATTTGTCAAAGTCTCCACAAAATCGACGACAGTTTCGTAATAATATATTTTATTTATTTATAAGTCTCAACCCTTATATCAATAGTATGTTGTTTTTTTAATCCATGTTAGATTCAGAATGTTTCTTAATTTAAAGTATCAATTTGAATCTCTTGTATTATAATACAGTATTCTATTTTTTTATCAGTGTCATTTTTTAGTTTTAGTATGACTATTTTAAATATATCATTACATCATGCATTTTGGCTTCGTTAAAGTCCGTGACAGTTTCGGACTTCTAAGTACTCTATTCTGAAACATTTGAATGAAATATCTCGATTTGGTTTTGCTGTCTGTGTTATTTGTTATGCAAGTGTCGGAGTTGTAACATTAGTTTAATACAGTTTTATTCACTGGTGCTTTGAAAAACTCAGAAGTTTACGGCTTAGTAGCGTCAGCCTTTGCATAAAATAAAAAACTACCCTCCAACCCCCAACTTCATTTTTCTACCAAAAATATGCTCGGGGCTTTTGTCCTCAAAAGAAAAGCCAAGTGTGTTTATGCAGTGTAAATGAGTAAGTGAAACAGTCTCCTTTGCTCTGATGGATCGATTTAAAATCTTCAACATGGATCGATTTAATATGGATCGATTTAACATGTTCAATATAGATCGATTTGACATGGATCGATTTAACATCTTCAACATGTCCTAAATACCATGTTTTCTTTAAATTGTATCAATACTGCTGTGAAGCAACATGTCGCATTTATTCATTATAGACGTGAACAGTCGACATTTTGAATCCACAGTTTGCTTTTTATATGATTTTATATCTCTGGATCTGTGTTCATGCGTACGTTTGTATGTATGGTTGTATGTATGTATGTATGTATTTATCTATGTGTGTGTGTGTGTGTGTGTGTGTGTGGATGGATGGATGGATGTATGCACTAATCATTATATACAAGTGTGTATTATCAATACGTATGATTTATTTATGTATGCATGTTAATATGGGTGGACATAAGGACGGATATACCAACCATTTCGAATACAAATAAAGAATGTACGTCTGATGAAAAATTGCATATTTAAATGTTATTCTTTTATTTAAAAGCAACATCATTTAAGAAAATGTGTAGTAATGCAAGATTCCTTTCCCACACAAATGCTGAATATGCTGCTCCAGGGAGGACATCTGTACCTCATGTTTCGTGGTGGAATCTATCATGGGCAAGAACTTAACGTGAAGAAATCAATAAAACTGTACACCACACATGTACGCAATATATATATATATATATATATATATATATATATATATATATATATATATATATATAAAGAGAGAGAGAGAGACAGAGACAGAGAGAGAATTTCATATTCATATATACACCAAAGAGAGCGGAAACTTCTATCCCTGAATTCTACAAGATAATGCTTGATAATAGGTCGATACAGATTAGTGTCGGTTAGGCACAAATACATAGAGCACCGACTTTGTAGAATCATTGTTTAGGTTGCGTGTGCTTGGTCTAGATGGTATAGGGGTTGGTGCGTACATGCAAGGCGATAGGTGCCGTTAATCGTCGGACCTGATTCCAATATCCGAGGAGCACAAATCAAAATAATCTCTGTAGCAGCTACATAAAATGTGCGTTATGTTGCCCTGTTTGGTGGAATCAAAGAAGGTCACGTGATTTGTGGTCAAAAAGACTAATTCTAAAGCTTGGAGTTATAAATTCAGACGCAAATGCCCAACACGTTTCCTCCACCAAGCCTTATTTAATAAAAATACGAGTCTAATGAAACACAAGTTATAATGACCGCCATACAGACTACTGACAGAACCCATCCCCCTACTTTAGTGCACCCCACCCTCTTAACACCCGGCTTGAAAAACTAACAAACAAGCAAAAACAACCCCCACAAAAAAAAAAAGACCCAAACAAAACAAAGATGGAACAATTCTTAACTTATATTACCTCTAGGGCCCTCAATCCACTAGTAGTGTGAACGTCCATTTTCTCTTGTTCAGTCAACGTAAAGATGAAACAATTGCCACTGCTATGAATTATCATCTTATGCTGCAAGGAACAAGAACATATTTTACATGTTATGTTACATACATCGCACACACTTCCGTCTTTATTATCATGTCATTCCAATTTTAATACGCTGGAGTAGATTTTGAGTAACGTACAAAATCAGTTACTCTAAGAAAATTTCTTCCAAAATAGACAAGCTATGCGACACGAGAGTAATTAACAAAGTCGTCCATATTTATGCCTTGTTCACGCAATATCATGCTACCCGACATAACAGTTGTCCCCCATGGAGTGGCGCAGCGGCACAGACATGCGCATTTCCTTAGGTATGAAAAAAATAAAATTTAATTTCTTATTCTTCCTTGGAGACTATTTATGTTCATTTCTTATGCAATTCGTACATTTCTATAGAATGTTTTCCCTCGAAATTAAACATTCCAAATTAGAATAGGTGGAAAATTACCATTCAGTGTATGTATGTATGTATGTATGTATGTATGTAGGCATGTCTATATGTATGTATATATGTATGTACGTATGCACGTATGTATGTGTGCATGTAATGATGGATGGATGAATGAATAGATGAATGGATGCACGTATGTATGTCATTGTATCTGTCATTCTGTCTGCACACATGTATAAATATCTGTTTCTCGGTATGTATTACTATATATATATATATATATATATATATATATATAGAGAGAGAGAGAGAGAGAGAGAGAGAGAGAGAGAGAGGCACTTACGGTTATGTGGTCATAGCGAAAGATAAACCCTTCATACACACTCGGCTCGTGACTAGCCTGCGGTAAATGCGTGGCATGCGAGTGATGCGGGGCATGCGTGGTGCTTGTCTGGAAGACAGTCATTGAATTTTAACGTGTTATCACAATATACAATTGGCAGAAAATAATTTTAACACTTGTGGTCAAACTATGCAGTACTGCTATAGACAAAGTTCGTTTATTGTGGGTTTTTTCAGAGTTGAGGGAATAACCCATTTTTAAATTTATTCCGATAATTTATAAAGAATAAATAATCATTTCTGAACAAAATCGGCTGCATGATCTTAAAAACTCATCAAATAGTATTTTGTTTAATTCAGTTAAATACTAGAATCGCCGCGAGTTCAATCTAGACTGATTAGAAATAAAGAACAGAATATCACTGTGACCTTTAAGATAATCATCTAAAAATAAATTTAATTGAAACTGGTGTAAATGGAATAGTAACAATTGATGTTCATGACTAATTACATTTCGTCTGTGATAGGAAACCTGTTTTAGATTAGTTTCATTTGACTTTAGTATTTCTTTTTAAAATAATCTTAGTGTTTAATTAATTACTTTGTTTTTCTTGAAACTAATTAAACGTATTTTTGTTCTGGAATCTTTCTACTATGTTAAAGTCTGGTGAACCGTTTTAGTATCTAAACAAGGAAACGCCATTTTTTTGGTCGCGGTTTACTTGTGAAACGGATTAGATATAAAGTGTTCATACCGTATAGTTTAAAACAAAAATTCAGACGTTGAGATGTGAACCGATGAAAGATTATCTAGATATGTAACCAATACATGTATCATATCATCTGCAATATTTTTTTTTGTTATTTTATGGTTTATAGGTATCATGATTGTATATTGTGAATTGTAAAGCATTACAAAAATGACGTGTTTACTCTGATAAATTATTATGATTTTTATGGACACATATAGTCACTATTGTGATGATGTGCCACAAATCAATATCAGGTACACCATATTATACGTTTTATTATAGTGGTCCAACTTACCTGGTAAGACAGACCGATGAGGGAAGCGAAGAGGATAATAGTCTTCATTTTGATGATCATAGAGCGCTTGGGACACCAGACCGCAATGGCATCTGATACTGTGATGACTCGTTTATAACTGCCTACTTAGCTCCAAAAACATGCCACGACAATTTATCACGACCTGACCTGACCAGAACACCTATCAGAACATCGAATCCAGTATAAGTCGGTTTCCAAAGACATATATCTATAAGTCGGTTTATACACACACACACACACACACACACATAATATATATATATATATATATATATATATATATATATATATATATATATATATATATATATATATATATATATATATATATATATCTGTCCTTTCAAGTGCGCTGGATCCAGCAAGGGATAACGTGTGTCAGGGATTAATTAAGATAAATGCAATAAACTGACAACAAACTGCAAAACAAGTATCTAACTGTCCTGAGCACTTTCGTTTCTTAATGAATTTTTTTTAAGAGACGAAAACACAAAACCCGTTGTGTTTTGCAAAACTTTATATGGCTGTTTCTAGAGGAATTAAACCTTTAAATTTATTATGTTGTAACTAGTTTATTTCAACTTGTTGCGGATGCTGGAAAATATTTTTATTGACTTAGAGATCGATAAGCCATAAGGACATTTGTTGTTTTATGTAAATTTATGTAAGCACAAATTATATCCTGGGTATTTCGTTGTTATAGTTGTATTTATAGGCTATGAGGCAAATTTAGAGAATTATTTAAAAGAAAATGTGTCGGTTGCAAAATATAATTTTATTTCTGCATGGCTGTCCTTTTCTTGTCTTTTTGGCTTAAACCGCTTGGTTTCAATGTTCTAAGGCGGCGTATCCAGTAAGATTCCTTTTCTTTCCTGGCTTTGGAACTCCAGTCGTGGTTGTGAGCAAATATATATATATATATATATATATATATATATATATATATATATATATATATATATATATATATATATATATATATATATATATATTGCATACACTTCAAACAGTTCTTATCTTTTACCAATTACAGTCACAAATAATTGATTCTTTGGCGACAATATCACCAAGTGACTGATTAATCAACGTGATGCACCCGATATCACGTAATATGTACGTAAGAAAACCTCCAGAATGAGACTAACAACTTAGTCATTGGAAATCTTAGTCACTCCCAAGAGGAATCATTCAAATCTCTGCAAGCAGTAACTGCAAAACTCATATAAAACCTTTACAAGGATTGGATACACACACCCTTCTATAGTTCGGTCCATTCTGCAAAAAAAAAAAGAAAACAGTGTAGGATATAACAATTAACACTCGTAACATAAACTCTAATCTGCCAGCTCATTATGCGACGTTTAGGTTAGTGTCTTCATTGTTTAGAGTTCAACCTGACTTATAAAGGAGTATATAGAATATATACGCAATTTGTCTTTGGTTTGTCTAAAAGTATCGTTTACGCCTTACGAATCGAATGCCAAGACACACATCCGGGACTGTAGCAATCTTGAATGTGTATAAAAGGGACAAATCGGTATTCGTAGTAAGAAATTAGTGAGAGGAATGTTTATGGTCAATTGAAACATTCGTATCTCAGAGTTCTGCTATGTGTACATAATGGAAAATATTCTTTTGTTGATTTCCTTTTCCATGTCCATGTCTATGCATATATTTACATTTTAAGATATTCAGTCTTTGGATACAATTATACTGACAGTCACAAGGCTATCAATATTATCCTATTTTGTCCTAAGTGACGTGATCTCTCGTGTTATACACAAGATTTTATAATTTTGAATTGAAAAAGATCTGATCTTGCCCTCATGGTCCAGTGTGTATAGCATTCCAACTACCACTTGTTCTCTCACAAATTCCAGTAATCCTATCTTTTTAGTAACTAAAACCCACAATGGGGCTGCTTTACACAAGCGTGACTTTATATTTGAGGACACTAATATTATTTCATTCAACAAAGTTAAATTAAAGTTTCAGGTACCATCTGGGTTCCTTTCCAAGCCCGCAGAATGTTCTAGTGAGTATAACCCAGTGTCAGAGTGCGTTTAATATACACCATGGCTTCCCTTTCAAGACACAGGCAGAATGCTTGTCATGAAAGACACAGAAGATAAGAAAGTAGAACAATCTGCTCTTTCCTATGCAGTTTGACCTACATTTATTTATTATAATATAAGCTATTAACCACATGACCTTAAAAGTGCCGTCATTTTTGTTGTACATTAGACTGTCATCCTAACTGGATCATTTAGACCAATAAATCTGTCTCCATTACACAGGTTTCATTCCGATGTAACAATCACGCAGATTTATCAGTATAAGTATCATTCTAGTCTAAATATAAGTTACAGGTAAAGATAACATACACAAACGAAGGCATACTTGTTCACGAGGGTACATTTGATATATTTTTGTGCCAATTTGCTTATCAAGGATTAAAGACTAGAGTGTGATTTTCACATGAGACAGAGCCAACAAATATAATTCATAAGGACCCAGAACACAATTAATTTTACTATATACTCTCTACATTTGTTTCTCAGCAATGAAATTTCCACTGTGTGACAATCAATACAAATTATATGTTAATCTAAAATACCTTTAAAGATGACATCAAGGTGCAGTTCTTGTCATAGGTTCACTCATGACAGTCCCATGGATGGCTCTTAGCTTAACTTCTTTTGCAATTAACTCAATCCGGTTAGTTTAGTCGAACATGTGTTATAGTTCTCTTAATTGTGACATTCATCTCCTAATTTTATACTAGATGACATTTGTAGTATAGTTCATATCCTGATGACAAGTGAACCCAACAGTAGGTATGCGTAAAATGCTTGTTCACATACACATTTATGTGCAAATGTTTTTAATTCATCTGTTCTCTTCCAGATATCTTCTTCATATTTACTTCATAAT
Organism: Sinohyriopsis cumingii; assembly: GCA_028554795.2. NCBI lineage: Eukaryota > Metazoa > Mollusca > Bivalvia > Unionida > Unionidae > Sinohyriopsis > Sinohyriopsis cumingii. The sequence continues at coordinate 6,257,286 of CM068833.1, forward strand.
TGTCCCGTTGTCGCATAGATACTATTGTTCTTTCACTTTTACTGCAGAATAATTCAATTTAGTGTTTGCATATTTGTACGTTATTTACAATTCCGTTATCTAGTTTTTTGTCTTGTATGTATCTGTACATAGCCTTATGGAGGACCGAAAGAATACACAAAGTAAGGAAGGGATGACTGGTTGCTCTTGTATTATTGTGATTGGAGACAAATTTTAGATCAGCTTCATTAATCTGGTATTTCTGCTTTATAAGAATTTCCCATTTGATTAATTGGCAATTTTTCTTCCTGAATCGCTCGAATATGTTCAAATGTGATAAATTGCTTAAATCACAAGATAATAAAATAATTTTGAACTTATCCAGGTGTATTTGAGAAACCTATTGAGAAACCAAAATCGCTCCACGTGAAGTTTATGTTGTTTGTCAGCTTTTGAAATATGAAACCACACAAAATTTTCTAAATTAATTTGTGATTGTAATTATAAGTGTTTGTTTGTCTTATCTGAAAAATATGTAATGTATACTTCATTTAATTGTTTGTATGTTAATTTTAATTATTTTATTTCATTACCTGTTATTGTAATGTAACATTGTTTGCTGGACTTGACCTTGTCCAAAATTGAGTTCATTTCTGCTTGACCTGATTGCTTTTTTAAATTTTTTCTTCTTAATGTAAGCAACTAATAATAACTTCATTATTCTTTATATGTTTGAGCTTATTATCAGGATTATTATTCAGGTAAACAAGGAGTAAATACATTGATCAGGGTCAGGGTTTTGGAGATTCGTAATTGAATTTTATAGGCTATTGAGTTGTTAATAAACAAGGCTCATTAGATCATTCTAGAAGGTTACTTTCCATTAGGTAATGGTCATTTTAGAAAATGCTAATCGTAACCTGAGATCAAACAGAGAAATATATTTTCTTGTGACTGAAGATTTTACCAGTCGTACTATAACATCTAGCGTTTGAAGTTGTACTATGTTGTGACCAGTTTGGGCCGAATTTTGCTTTCTTTAAATTATTGAGTTCAAGTGATTATTTTCTCTGGAAATACAAAAGTGCTCTGACAAAATTCTTGGATAAAGACATTCATTGGAGTTTATATTTCATTCAAACCTAGAATAATATTTCTGTGACTCAGCAAGTGAATGTTGACAGATCAGCACTTCGCAGGCCATAACAGACACGTCATCGCCTTCAATTTTGGATCTTTTCGGGACTTGAACTGAGGTTTATTCAGGATTCTTTTTTTATTACTTTGACTTGTGTCTTTAATTCTTGGATTATTTTTGGATACAATTTGCAAGACCGTAAGTTCTTTTGTCTTAATTTTCACTTTGTATTCTGCGGAAATAAATTATTTCTTAAATTTTACAAAGCTTGTTGTCTTCACTCTTTTCTGTTATTTGATTGAAGAACATAGACTCGTAACATATAACAAATTATAAATTGTAAACACCGTAGTCAGACTCTGATTGCCACTAAATATAATTTATTGTGTTGATGTGCCGTAAAACATTATACTACATACATCAAAGACTGTATAATATAACGAGAGCCCTGTTCACTTGGTAGGACAGACCGGTGAGGTCAGTAAAGATGATATTTACTTGACAGGACAGACCAATGAGGGCAGTAATCATGATACTTACCTGATGGGATCAACCGATAAGAGCAGCGAAGATGATAACACTCTTCTTTTTAATCACAGACATGCTGGAAACCAGAACCGATTAATTAATTGCATTGCGACCACTCATTTATATCGCCTTCCTTATCTTCAGTTTGAAATATAAGCCATGACTAAGTATCACGACTAGACTTGAATTCCTATCAGAACTTTACATTAAGTATATATCGGTTTTTAAAAGAAAATATACGTTACATACAAATCAAGGAATTTACGTTTGCAATCTCAGACAGTTCACTGGATGGCCTGTTGACCAGGTGAATGACCAATCAACTTGAAGCATACGAAAACCGAATGTAGTGTTACGCACAAATGAAACACATCAAGATTGAAATGTACTTAAGTTTCAAACATTAGAAATCATAGTCATATGGAAGAGATGCTGTCAAACTTTGCAAACAGCAACTGACATATCCGCAAAACTTTCACTGAGAGCTGCTATTAGCCAATCCGATTGGGAATATCACAAATAGCTACACCATCTGCCATTACCTTCGACATGCTACGCTCTATCGGTTGTCTAAGTTAACAAAATTTATCCATCTTTTTATTGCATTGAGTTACTCATCATCGTTAACTTTTGTATGTGAGATCGGGATTTAAAAATGGTGGAGTGGTGTAGTTATGGTCTGAGTAACAGCGATGACCGATATCCTGAACGATTAGAAAATTGTTTAAAGTTTGTGCCTTGTACGAAACCGAAAATAAGCTTGCAGAAATGCCTGAGGTGGATTCTGTTTTACGAAAGGCCTCATGAATAATTAAATCCATCGAGAATGAATTAAAAAAAATACGTTTGTACAAGGATATATTTACATGCAGTTTGTAAATATCCTTATTAATCAATATTCTATTATAAAACAGGGGTCATATCCAAAAGGGGTCTTTTGTCCAGTAACTGAACAAATCACTTATGGAAAAGCTATTTTTACGGCTATCAGATGGGTCAGAGCTGGATTGGGGGTGGGTGGGGTGGATCCTGGGTTTCCGGACCACCTGCCCCCGCTAATCAAACCCCCAAACCGTACAAATACATGCAATATAGTCAGTGCTCGGTAGAAATTTGACCATCGATTTATTATTGTGCTCCTTTTTTTGGTCATAATGAACACTTTGAGTATACAGACTCATAGATATTTGCTTTTGTACCATTTCGAGGAAGGTCAGAGCCCTTTTTAAAGTTTGGAATCCACACCACCTCCTCAAAACACTTGACCTGGTCCGGCCCTGACTTTTGCCAGTAGTGCCTGCCTTGAGTAATACTAATTTAAGAACATTTTACAGCCTAATCGTGTCATTATAAATAAAACATAAACCCAAACAATTTAAAATTAACAATTACCAGAAATATATCCTTGCAGAGAAACACCGAAACGTACCGAAACATCGAAAGGCATGGAAAACAACGAAACGCAATTCGGTTATAAAGTATATACCAAATTGTTTACATATAATTCATAACTTTGATAATTATAAAATAGAGTAACATGTACTTTCTTTACTGCCGACAAGTGATACAACAGTGAATTTTATAGGCAAGACATGGACAGCAAAATAATAAGAAGCTGAAAATTGCACATTTTGGCGACAGTGTTGAAAGCAAAGAAAACAAATGCTTAAAAACTAATTAATTTAGCTGTTAGTGGTGAACGAATTTTTCCCCCCATTTGAAACCCGCACAGAATCCCCACAGATCACTGATATTTGAGTGTCATGTGTATGAGATATTTATTTTGAAGTACCAAGCAATATTCTTATTTACCTAACATTATGTTACAAATCCCTGGAAGGTGTCAATGCAAGTCATGCTTCTGTGACATTTTGCAGATGTTAATGTGATTTTGTTTTCGCCCCAATATGTTTTTACAGCGTGAATATATCCTTCGCTGAAATATTTGAACCCCAGATTGTCTGCTTTTCACAGACAAATCGATATCTCTTAAAACCTCGTGAGAAAAATTCCCAGGAAGATCGGCCAATAGTGCTTTATGTTCTAATCACGAAGTCGCCATATTTGTTTTACATTTGGACATAGAACACACTTAATTTTGCTCTATGTTCTCTACATTTGTTTCTCAGTACTGACCTTTCCACTGTGTGACAAATCAATGCAAATCATGTTAATCTAAAATACCTTCAAAGATGACTTCAGGGTGAAGTTCTCGTCAAAGGTTGACCTGCTCTTTTTTTAGATGCTGAACTGTCAACAGAGCAACATGTAAACAGAACACAGATTTCACTTCCGGATCATCACCAAGGCCTTATTACTCACCGTGCACTGTCGCCAAAATACACACAGACAACAAAACTCTGAGCTCATATTATCAAGAGTAAAGAATTGCCTTTAAATCCCTACCAAAAAGGCATAAAAAAAACTCTTCTATCATCAACAAAATGAGAGAGGACAAAATGTTCTAAAAATAGACTAGAACTACATTCGTGGTTACTGAACTGGAAGTACTAATTGTGACCCGATTCGTGACAGGCCCCATTTTTTACGCCAATTTTAGTCAAACTTGTATATTTGCATGCTACACCTATTTCATCTTTATACATGAAATCTTTTTGAATTTCCTTGCAAACAAAATATGTGACACCTGTCAGAAAGTATGTAGTGCTGGTGTTACACAGGGTGCACGTTTTGGTCCAAGTGCTCTTGAGAAACCCAAACTAAATTTTGCTATATCTTCCTTAATGATAGGAATTTTTCAATGCAGTAATGACCTAATTGTAATACAAAATAAGCCTGTCTTAAAATGTGTTTGAAATTCACAAATATTGATCAATTAAATTTTAATGGCAACTTAAATACACATTTAAATTTTAAAAACGAAATTTTATTAAAAACTTAAATTTTCATACAAGTTTTAAAACAGTTTGACAAATTTTAGACAGCAAAGTTGACTAATGAATGTTATTTAAAACAAATAGTAGTTTGGGTCTGTACAACTGATAACACGTTTCCCAGGGGTAGTGAAGCAACATAGCTCATAGTGATTTTGGCAGGAAACCGCAATATGCCTGTCCAGATGCATATAGGTGTACACACTAAAGAAACAATGACAGGTGCTATGTTCCACATTTATTGTGTTAGGTACTTAGGCAGTTGTTTGCATAACTAATAGCACATTCAGATTTAAAGTTCTGATGGGACCACTACCATGTTTTATAGCAAAAATGCATTCCATTTCAATGTCGATAACTACAAAAGGTGACATTGGGATAGAACAATAGTTTCTATGGAGGCTCTACCTTACTGAGAAATTGTGCTGGTCTCTCTCGTGAAGACCTAAGCCATGTCTTTGAGGTGATATATATCAGTGTGGTGATATGAACTAATCTTGGTCACTTATGGCAGTGTACTGCACATGCTCTTATGAAACCTTGCTATCACCACCAGACTAATGGATAGCTTCCAATCTGATCCAACTCTAACACTTGTTCCAGATACCAGGCTAGACCTGAAGAGATGCAATATGTTTCACTTAATTCTAGAAAACAGCAAGATCTAGGTAAATGAAGTTAAAATATGTTAGATATAGTGATTTCAAAATAACATAAAGGTTGGAAGTATGGGGAAAAATATGAAACTTGACAGAGTGACACTCAGAAATGTGAAGCAATGGCCATATATTAAAGTGACAAATTCATCCAAAAAATATGTGAGGTTTCTAGAAGCATATTTAGACATTTACAAGTTAAATAACTAATCAAGTAGACTGTGTAGCATAAAGTTTAAGGCAATGTTGGGGTGGTGAGGTTTGATCATTGGTGTAAACATTAGTACATACCAGTATACAGGAAAGTCAAGTTACAATGTACTAAATTAGACTATATTACTATAAGCAATCTTATTCATGAGGGAAATAACAATTTTGGATATTGCAAGTGAATACAGCCAAATTTGGTCACACAGATCAACTATAGGTACCAATAAATCCATATCATCAACAATAATGTGAAATTCTGATCCCCAAAACTTGTAAACAAGAATGGAAATTTGCATATGTGGGACATATACAATGTGCTTGTTAAGATCAAATGTGCAAACATACTTCAAATGATCTGTTTGAACATTTATAGTGCATTTTTAAGAGTGTTGGTTACCAATTATTAAGCTCATTGATTCAGTGGAATCAGATATCAGCTGATGCTTCAATACCGCACTGTGTCAAAATACTAAATTGAAATATGTTGCCATACATAGGCATATTCATGATGAAAATAACATTTTGGGATATTTTCAGTGCACACAGCCAGAAATGTGCCTTATAGATTCACTATAGGTACAATGTCAGTCTAAATGATGTACTGAATATGAACTTCTGATCCCAAACATTCTAAAATGGATGGATATTTGTTCATGTGGGATATGTAACCATGTTAAGATCAGTTGTACAAAGTTAAATTCAAATAATCTGTTTGAATATTTCTTATGGAATCTTTAGAGAGTCAGTTAACAAATATTATTAGTAATTAATAATCCACAAAGCAAGATGGATCATTAGAATTCCCATAACATCATATAGGCCACAATGCCGCACCACAATAATCAATATCTTAACCAAACTGAACAATACAATGGAATGCATTTTGTGTTCAACTTACATCATTTAGCTGTTTTCTCACGTCCAGGGGTAAATATACCTGGGGAAAGCATATTTTATCCCTTTGACCTATATTTCATTCTCAGACAGTTTGAAATGATTTAGTAGAGAACTTGAGTAGGTTAGTATAAAGGTTTTATCTCTCACTAAATACCTATTAAATTAATTAACTATGTTTATAAACAATAACTGAAGGCTATACAAGCAGATATGTGTTACTCAGGAAGTCACCCCATCATAAACACATAAATTAACTGCTTGGACCCCTAATAAATAGTTTGAATCGCCAATACAAAATATAATTTTGTCTTCGTCTTGAAGGTCTCGTTTTGACTTACAAAGATATTTTTTCTGACAAGATGTGACAAATATCCAACACTGGAGCTTGTTTATGGTGTAGGAATATATACATGCTGATAACACTAAAAAATATTATAAATGTGCATGGGGGGGGGGGTATTTTTATAATTTTATTTAATAAATTTTATTACAAATTTTAAAATAAAAATTAATTTTTCACTTTTAATTTCATTCTTATATTTTCAAAATCAATATACAGAATATATACAAATTTCATATGTCTATCATTAATAAAAAAGATTTTATACCAATTTAAACTTTACTCCAATACTGCCCTGACAGGACATAGAACACAATTAATTTTATTACATGTTCTCGACATTTGTTTCTCAGTACTGACCTTTCCAGTGTGTGACAATCAATGCAAATCATATGTTAATCTAAAATACCTTCAAAGATGACTTCATGATGAAGTTCTCGTCAAAGGTTGACCTGCTCTTTTTTGAGATGCTGAACTGTCAACAGAGCAACATGTAAACAGAACACAGATTTCACTTCCGGATCATCACCATGGCCTTATTACTAACTGTGCACTGTCGCCAAAATACACACAGACAACAAAACTCTGAGCTCATATTATCAAGAATAAAGAATTACCTTTAAATCTCTATCAAAAAGACATAAATAAAACGCTTCTATAACCACCAAAATAAGAGAGGAAACAATGTTCTAAAAATAGACTAGAACTACATTCTTGGTTACTGAACTGGAAGTATTAATTGTGACCCGTTTCCATTTGTTTGTCTTAGGTACTGACAGAAAGGGTTATCTCCCATACGGGGTGGGGGTTGGGGCGGAGCTATATACGCTATATGGAGAGCTCAGTTGCAAAAACTCATATAAAATCCTAACAAGATTTGGGATACACCGTATATACTCTATTATAAGTCGGATTCAACTGCAAGCCATTAGGCAGACAAGATCTGCCAACATTATGCTACTGTAGACCAATAGTAGTAGTGAAGTGGGGCACTTTAGCCTCAAGGGGAATTAGCATTAAAAACCACCCTGGGGCACTTTAGCCTCAATGGGAAATTTAACATTACGAAAAATCCTGGGGCACTTTAGCCTCAAGGGGAATTTAACATGGGAAAAAATCTTGGGCCTGTTTAGCCTCAAGGGGAAATGGAACAGGGTCGGGACCCTATTAAAATAGGGTCCCGACCTGATGGGCCTTTGGAAATGGAACAGGGGAAAATTGAAACAGGGAGGGGTCTCTATTTTTATTTTTTTTTAAAAATAAAAAATAAAAAAGGGGTAGGTAATGAAAGTCAAGGTCTTTTCAAAACCTATGAAGGGGCCCTGAAAAGGGCCTTTGGTTTTCTTCTTCTAATTTCTTCTATTCCTCCACCAGCTTCTTATTGTCTGTCCTACACTTTTTTATTCTTTTCTTTCTTTTCTTCCTCCTTTTTCTTCTTTTTCTCCTCTTTCTGCTTCTCCTCCTCTTCTTTCTTCCTCTTCTCATTTTCTTCTTCCTTTTCAATTTTTTCGTTCTTGCTCTCTTCCTTATTCTTTCCTCTTCATCCTCCTTCTCCTCCTTTATTTCTTTCAACATATCACTGATGATTTCCTTTAGTTTTCTAAAATTGTTGATCTCCATCTTTATTCTATGTGGACTATAAGAATAGCGATCCTCGTCCAGTCTTACTAACATCTGCTCCATCATTCCTAAATTGTCCAAAACGTCTTGCCATTTTTTCATTTTGTCAAGGTGGTTCGAAGCCATCTTCTTTTTTATTCTTTGTAGAATGGTGCGAATGACGAACGTTGTGGGTTCTTATACGAAAAGCGCGGACGTGAAGGAAAACATCCCCCTAAGACCCAAAACTTATATTACCTAGATCATGACTTAAAACGCGCGGACGTGAAGGAAAACATCCCCCTACGTTTCTCATCTCATATTATCTACTATCCACATACGCGAAGCAGCAATAAACAAACCCCAAATCTACTATCCACACACGCAAAGCATTAAAATGAAACCCTAATCTACTATCCACACAAACTTACTTTATCACTTACAAAGCCCAATAATCTACTATCCACACAAACTTACGTGAGCGCTTACAAACACAAACACATACACTCACACAAGGAAAAAAGAGTCAGTGTTTATATTCACACTACTCTACATACACACATTGGCAAATCGATTACTATTTATTTTCTAAAGGTTTGGGTAGCCCTGAAAAGGGCTGTTTTTTTAAGAACTCCACTACACTTGGTTAATGATGGCACCTTCCAGACCTGGCACCACACACACATCTTCTACTCCAATCTTTTCAGTTGACTCTCTTAGATGGGAGCGCAGAGGGAGGATGATTGGCTTCAGCACCCCAATCCTCTGTGTCTGGTATATAGTAGGCCATCCTCCTCTTCTTTTTTCCTTTTTTGTTCCTCTTCCTCTTTTATTCTCCCTTCTTCAACAATGGCCTCTGCAGCCAGTTCATTCACTATACGCCTGGCATATTCCAGATGCATTTGAAATTCTAGAAGTTTTACAATCATTGTATTCATTGTCTTGTTGTTAACGAGTCAACGAAGGGTAGCTCGACTGACGACTAGTTTTCAATTTATACTAAAAGCGCGGACGTGAAGGAAAACATCCCCTAAAACCCAAAACTTATATTACCTAGATCATGACAAAACAACGCGCCGACCTAAAAGAAACACTCACTTACTTTTTATACTACCCATCACTATTCTAAAAAATTTTCATTAAACAAACTACTATCCACATACGTAAAGCAGTCAAATCAAACCCAAACCTACTATCCTCACACTTCAAAAAACAAAAGAACATTATCATAACCTCCTATCCACACAAACGTACGTGAGCGCTTACAATCACACACACACACACACACACACACACACACACACACACGCGCGCGCGCGCGCGCGCACATAAACTTATGCGATCACACCAGAAAAGAGTGAGTGTTTATATTCACACTAATCTACATTTACACATTGGCAAATTCACAATTATTTCTTTTCTAGAGGTTGGGGTAGCTCTGAAAAGGGCTGTTTTTTGTTTGCTATGGCAATCTTTTTAGGTTCTAAGATTGCGGCCTCCTTTGACGATAGGCTTTCTCCCAGGATAAGGTCTGCTTCTTCGGAAAGAGAAGAAGAACTCTTTGGTATCGATACGACAATCGACAAAGCCTCTGTCAGGTTCAGGTTGCTGCTGTTGATGTTGTTGCAATTGCTGCTCTCTCTGATGTTTCTGAAGTCTATAATTCTCTGTCCATTCTTCTTTCTCCCTGTTCATTTCTTCTCTGAAGAGCTCTTCTATCAGGTCTTCAGTGACTTTTAACATTCTCACATTCTCTATCTCTTCTGGCTTCGGTATAAGAATGTGTCTGACCCTATGCAAATTCACGTAGGCTTCGTTTAGCTTAGCTAGTCTGGAGCACATCTTCGTAGGAGGATGAGTCGACAATGGATGGTTAGACTGGAGGCTACCCCGACTTTAAAGTCAAAGCGCGGACGTGAAGGAAAACATCCCTGTACGGTTTTCGAGCCGAAACGTTCAATGAGTGTTATGGGAGGGATAGTAAGAAGTCAAAGAGCATGAATCAAGATTCCTATAGCAAAACAAAAGACAAAGGCATTTTTTCTTCAAAATACAACATTTGTTATTCAAAATTACATAACACTGACAAGTAACTATAACATTTTAACAATAACCTAATAATATAACATCAAACATTTTTTTTTTCAAATCAAAAACATTTTTTTCAACTAACACATTATTTTGGACAGGGCTGACAACGTTGTGAATGAAATTGTGATTTCCACTGTTGGAAGTCATTAGGCCATTGATGGACACTACGTTTCCTAGCTTGAGACAAAAGATAAGTATAATGGTGACATAACCATCGATCTACTTTCACATCGTTTCTAGAAGAAGAACGAGGATCAAAATGAGTCACTAAATGATCTAAAAATAGCCCAGGCTGCGATGATGCAGAAAATACACACAATGTTGTCCACACACTAAGGAATCTGTGCCTTGTAATTTCACATTATTGAATCGGGTGGTCTGAGCATTTCTTCTCATAAAGTCAATGATATCGTCTTCCAACGGAGTCAATCCATAGGAATCAAAATATTCCACACATCCTTCTTGAGGAAAGTAGACGGCTACCCAGTGGGTTCCTGGGAGATGACTGTCGTCCGTGTTGATCACATAAGCTTGATGGTCTTGAGGTTTTTGATGAGGGAGTTCATCTTTAGCACAGACGACAGGATTCCAAGAAGCAGTGTACGAACTGTGGTTCAAAAGATAATAAAGTTCCCAGGTATCCATGGTTTTTCTTCTTCGCAGGTAATAATAATTGATCAATTCGATCCTGACTTTTTGCTTGAAAATGTCTGACAAATAACCGTTTCTTCGCTTCGTTTCCCCACTCTGATTCAGGAGAACTTCGATACGATGGATCTCTTGAGTGGTTAATGGTGGACAAGAATGTTCACGCAAGTCTTTATATCACTGATGCAACACGACTTCGTCCGAGATGAGACTCCAAGCTTCGTCCAGATACTCGTCCAATTTTTATTCTTGACTCAGCATCAGGCATTTATCGTGTTGAATTTGACTGGGATGATCGTTTTGACATCCATAGCAATCTTTCTTGATCAATTCCGTCATTTTTTTCCAAGTGTTTGGCAAAACAGGAGACTAAATGGGCTTCTTGTTCTGGCCATCTTGACTTCATCATGATAACTTCTTCTTCTTTCATGGTCTCCTCACATTCCATGTCCAAAGTTTCTCCACTAGGAAAAGAGGGATAACAGTCTTCCATGGCTTCTAATAGTCTAGAATGACTTCTCTCAAACTGTTGATTTCTATGGTATTATCGAATTCTGCATACAGGATAACGTTCACCGTTTCATCAGGCTTTCGGTTTGCAAACAATTTCCACACGAATCTGACTGGATTTTATAGGGTGGAAATGTCCCTCGTCGCTGCCTTGGTCTGGAGTGAAATCAAACACCCACAAAGCATAGCCTCCTGCATAATCTTCGTACGTAATGCCGTGACTGGTGTTGGTTCCTAACTGTTCGGTGGCTTCGTACAAGGACAAGTACGATCTCAAGTAATTCGTCTTGTCAAAGTCAGGTTCGAAAGGTATGGTACACAAGGTCTTGCCATCGCAACGGACTTCAATCTTGGACACGCCAAAGTGTTGAAAGTAGAAAGGATGTTTATGGGCAGCTCCGTTGAAGACTATAATCTCGACGATACCAACGATTAAACGTTTGGGTAACTGTCCTTGGAACAGATGATCTTCGATCATGGATCGTTGCCCCTTGGGAATGGTGAAGGTTTTCACTTCCACGCGTCGTATCGGATACTTTGCGGTCGTTCTGCTCAACGTGTGACTGATGTCGTTACCCACTTTAGGTGACACATCCACACGTCATATGTAGAGATTGGCTTCTTGGATTTTGGTTTTGTAATAGTCAGTATCAGCCATTAAATGGAAAGCGGTACTACTACGATTCAGTCTCAGGTGAACATCCACCCCGTTCAGCAAATACTTTTCTTGCAACCACATGTCCAAATGCAAAGGATCCATCAGTTCTAAACTTTTGTTGAGTGCCATGATTCTCTTTCTTCGTTCTACAAATCCCTCATTGTGGTCTTTCTTTGTATCAATTTCAAATTCTTCAAACTGGCCCGCATCGTCAGGTTCCCATAACACGCAGGCATTGAGATGAGTGTTCTTGGCGTCTATTCCGTACGTCAAGAGATTTTCCAGGTAGGCACGATAAGGGTATGTATCCATGTTGCTACTGACTAGTTTGTTATTCAAGTACAAGTTCACTCCACTGAACAAGGAATGCATGAAATTGTTAACGGGAGCTACTGATTCATTGTCTGTATCACCTCCTGCATGTAATCTTCTGGCTGTCATTTGATTTCGAACTCGATGGGAGCGGAATCCGATATAGGAGACGGGGTGAAATTCCACGCATTGGGATTCTTGCATGGTCATCATGGTGGGGGCATGGCAAACAGATCCAGTTCCGACTTGGAACAGGCGCAAGACTCTCGGTGCATCATTTTTCTCTGTGTCTCAATAATCGAAAACGTCTAAGTCTCGGACGGTTCTTCTTTTCTTTGTCTTTCTAGCTTTAGAAGTGTGAAGTCTGGTGAAAGGGTGTTTTCTTCGTCGTCTCTTTCTGCCTTGTCCTTGCTGAATGCCTGATTCGGTAGCGTGCAGGGCATTTATAGGTGTTTCTCGTCGGCCCAAAAGGTCTTTACCCGTTTGCAGCAAGACATTTTTGCCTGCCCTCAAGAAGGCTTCTTTGGGGTTTTGCTTGTCGATGATGACATTTTGGAGAAATTCTTTGCCTTGCGTCAATGCCGCATCTTTCAAGGCGTGCAATCCGCGTGTCACCATCGGTTTCAAGACTGGGGCCACCGAACGAAAGGCTGATTTTAACAAATCTCCTAAACCGTGTCCTCGCTGCCGAGCAACCCCTCGGTACACTGGATACATGACTTACGAGTTGTGAGAGAACTGTTTTCGAAAATGGAGTTTCACCGTGACTTTTCCTTTGGTGAATGGAATATTTTGTCAAAGATCTCATTTTATAGCAATATTGACCGTGTCCAAATACGAGTTACTGACCGGTAAATAGTGAGGATGTACAAATTTGCGGTGAACGTGATAGGTGTTTCCACCTTCCTGGTCATTGGTCGTAGTACTATCCACTTTGAAAGGAATGACACGCAGTAACGGCACGGAGGTGTGTCCCACCACGTTGTACTCCACCACATCGGAGTACACAATGATCAAATTCAGTCCTTGGTTCAGTTCTACAGGGAATCTAAAAAACTTGTAAAATTCCGTATTGCTGTTGATCTTTGGCTTAAAATTTGGAGCCATTTTTGTGTCTCCATCTAAAATGTCAAACAAGTCACGATTAAAACTGATGGACAACGTTTGGGTATCCTAAAATTTCATCAGTAAGCCACGAGCCACTTTATGGTACTCCAGGGTGACACTTTTTTTGATTCTGTTCAGGGCTTTGCCAAAGGCTAACTTGAACCTGTAAGCAATGGTATCCACCAAATGTTCGTCACTAAAATAAAACCCTGACGGAATGTTCAAGGTGTGGATGCTGAAGGATGAATTGTTGGCTGGTCTTACGTCACCTGAAAACCCGATTTCATTCATGGTTTGTTGCAATTATTCGTTCATGATTTCTACCTCAAAAGTGTTTTCCTTTTCAGTGATGTTTTGCATTTGTGTAGGGTGAATCATTTCTACTAAAGCCACTTCCCAATGGGCTTCGTGATCTAATTGGATGGCCTGAGGTAATTTGGCCGTGTAACAGCACAACGTGTTGTTGGGAAACACCTCCATGGAACTGTCACTGGGTAAGGTTAAGTAAACTTGGTTGTTATTGCTCATAATGCCAGAGTTCTGTGGCTGTCCAAGGGTTTAGTGGACGTCAGAGGCGTGTCTCCGCAAAAAATAGGGTTGTTGTTGTTGTTGTTGGAGTGGTGACTGACACTGGCACTGGACACAAGCTTCCCGTTGTTCCCGTTGGAAGAGAATTTCAGGGAGGGATTGGGAAGCAGGTAACCGATGCAACTGCTGAATAAAATGGTCCATAATTGTTTGTCTCCTTGTTGCAAACTCAAATTGGCAATGGCTGCCCCGATGACACAATACACCACGAAGATTTGGCAGAAAAAGACGATTTGTGTTTTATGCACACGTTCTTCACACCACACCCACAAGGTTTTTTTTGTAAATCTTGCAGAGAAGAACTGGGTGAAGGAGTGGTCGACGTAGCTGCGACTGTGTGAAAGGGCATGATGGTCACTTCTTTTTATAGTCGATGACTTGCGAAGCGTCGATCCAAGAATCAAAACTGGGTGAATATCCTTTCCAACGTACAATGACTTCTTTGACACGTCGTTTGCCCACTTTACGGGTTCTGCGTTCGAGAATGCTTTCGATGTCGTACACGTCTTCTTTTTTGGTGACACGTTGTAACTCGGGCAAATAAAACGTTCCTTTGAGCACTTCTCCATTCATGTCTTCCAATTTATGGTCGGCAGGATGACGGCCATGCACTCGTTCAGTGACACGAAAGAATTCTGTAGTCCAGTTAGGTAAGTAACCTTTGTCGAAAGTGCGTTTGGTTTTGCCAATGCGTTCCTAATCTCCTACGGCCAACACTCCGCTCTTCTTGGGGACAGCCCTCGTCGGGGACGTACCAAACAGGCGCTCAAACACCATCACTTCGTTCTCGGGAGTCACGTCTTGCGGGGCACGTCCGATGCTTCGATGGTAAGATTGGTTGTACGCTTGCACCAGGTGCGGTAAGATGTCGATGTACTTCAGAGTGTGGTGATGCGTAAAATATTTCCACATGCGTTCTTTCAAAGTGCGTTGAAAACGTTCCACGATGCTGGCTTTGGTTTCGGGATTCTCGGTGGTAAAAAAATGAATGTCACGTTTCTTTAATTCTTTTTGGAAAGCTTGGTTCAGAAATTCGGTACCTTTGTCCATTTGCCATCGAAGAGGGTGACGACCGCTTTGTTTCAACACTCGTTGCAGGGCTCGCACTAACTCGCTGCTCGATTTGGAAGTCAAGGGCACGACCCAGGCAAATTTGGAAGAGACGTCGTTGACACAAAACAAATATTTGTATCCGCGATTGTAGCTGGCCAAATGAGAGACATCGGCTAAATCGGCTTGCCATTGATGATCGATGCCTTCCACTCGGGTGCGACTTCTGGAAAACTTGGGTCGAATGGGTTTGTGTAAAGTGTAAGTAGCTTTTTCTTGTAACCATCGTTGCACTTTTCAGTCGCGTTTTGGCAGCACGATACAATTTTTGAACTCCTGCTTAACCTGCAGGATGGGAGGGATCGTAGGAAATGCTGGCTAACACTTTTTCCATTTTTTTGTATTTGTTTGTTAATAAGGCACCCACTCTTGGAGAATTTTACTCTTTTTCTCTTGGGGTATTTTTTTGGATTGTAATGCTTTGCGTATGCGACCGGGAATAGGTGTCGCAGAGGAGGATGTCTGTACAGGGGATATCGGTTCTTGTTTCACTTCTGTCTTCACCTTCTTTTTCTCTTCTGATGAAGAAGGGGTGGTCATCATCTTTTTAATCCATCCAATTCTGGAGGTAGGTGGTGTTGTTAACTTGCGTACTTTTTCTGGAGGAGTTTGAAACCCTTCTTCTTCTTCTCCTTTTTCTATCTTGGCCACTGGTAGTGGTGGTGGTAGTGGTGATGGTGCTGGACTTTTCATCAAGGTTTTAAAGTCTTTCAGAGTGGGAAGAGCTGTTTCGTCTGAGGCTTTCTGGTGAAAGAGTTGCAGTCGTTGCAAGAGTTGCCCGTACTATTGCGATTTTTCTGTTTCGGACAAATCTTGGCGATCCATCAAGGACTGCAATTCGTGTTGTAACTGAGACATCTCGCTCAAATTGGGATGGAGAGGCAAATGCGGGGTGCGTTGTTCTTGCCAACGATGGTATTCCATCCATCGTTTGTAAGGCACTAATGCTAGTTTTCGTCCTTCCATGGGATGTCAGGAGTCGATTCTGAGATCTTGGGACTCCAGAGGGCCTTTTTATCTTGCTCCCACCAGTCCTCCCAACACGGTTCCCAAGACTCCTTTCAGTAATGGGCCTAGCAAGAGGGGTAAAATTCCTCCACGTTGGACCAACATCTTCTTCTTTTGACGAATGGAGATTTTCTTTTGAACCATTTGGCGAAGAAGGTGACGATGTTTGCCTAAGCATTGTTTCTGGTGTTTGGACAAAGGGATCGTGCCTTTCAAGACGTTCAAACAACATTCGCACACGGTATCGATGACCTCTTTGGAGGCTAATTGAATGAGTTTTTTTCGCAGGGGCGGAGAGGCTTTGGACAGGACAGATAACATGTCCCCATGTTTGACTAAACGTGGAGGCAGTCCTTTCCTTTTCTTTCCTTGGGGTTTAGAAGAGGAATGTTTTCTGGAGGGTTACATCTTTGCTTGTGGGTCCCGGGACATGCACCAAACATAAACTAACGTCGGTGACTTAACACACGCCCTTGTATCTTTTTGGGGACTATCGCTTTGTCATAAAGGTGACAATGTTTTTTTCCAAAATCGCCAAGGAATCCTCCCCTTTGTTGACGCCTCTTTTTCTTTGAACGACTGTATCTTTTCTTACGGTAACGTCGATGCATGGCTAAGCGTTTTGTCGGATGACGGGTGTGCCTTTGTCTCTTTCTTTTTTGACGATAGTGACAGTGTGCACGTATTTTAGGTGACATCTTTTGGAAGTTCACTGATACCCCTACTTTGTCGCAGGCCTTTTTTATACTGGAACGCGTCGCCACTGATTGTCTTTACGGCGTATCAACTTGAGGACAGGCATCACACGTCGTGCAAGGGTACGCAACGGACTAAATCGAGTCAGTTTTTGCTTGGACAAATCCAGTAAACTTTGTAACATGTCCGATCTCTTTTGCACTTTGATTTTGTGAGAAGGTACTTTGTGCGCAGCGGCCACTGCCACTAAATTGGAGTATCCTGCCACTGGGGAAGTTCTTGGGGTCATCAACGGAGAAGTTCTTGGTGTGATCAACGTCTCCAAGTACTTTTCAGTAATTGGTGTCATCAACGGAGAAGTGAATGAACCTGAGGCTTCCTGAGACGCGGTCACCGCCCTTGCAGGTCGTGGTTTGCGAGTATAAGGTTGCGTCCTGGCCGAAGTGACTCTCTTGCGACTAGTTGTCTGTGGGCTTTTCTTTTTCTGGGGACTTTTTCTCTGTTTCTTTTTCTGGGGGCTTTTCTTTTTCCGGGGTGTGACTGGTAAGAGGAGGGTCCCGCCACTGGAGAAGGTCTTGGAGACACGGGTCTCCTTGGGGACCTCTTCTTGACACCGTGGCTCTTTTTCTTCTCCTTGGAGCTTCGTTTGACTTTTTTCTTGGGGAGAATTTTGATAGCATTAGGATCCCATCTTAAGAGAGAGCGAATGATGACCCCTCCTAGAGTACCGCTCCCTCCAGGTTTCAAAATGATTTGTTTTTTGGTTTGAGTGTCGATGCGGGGATCGGCAAGTTGGGTCAAAGCGACTTTGTTTCGATCACAAAAGCGTTTGGTTTGATGAGGAATCTGAATGATCCCTTGTAGTAATTGACGTGCTGTCGCCGTGAACCATCGTAAGACTTCTTTGAGACTAATTTCTAAGACACAAGCCCGTATTTGTGGATTTTTTTTCTCGACTGATGCCATACAAGGTACGAATCAATTTGACGGGAAGATGCGGCTGAAGGGACGTCATGTTCAAACTGTGTGAGACAGACGAAAAGTGTCTGAGGTTTTTATAAATTCTTTTGGAGTTAAGTTAAGTCGAGGACGAGACGTGCACAGGACAGGCCCTCCGTCTTGGCACCAGTGGTGAAACAATTGGGAACGAAATCGCAAATCATCGGAGGTCGTAGGTTTCAAATCAACGAGTAAATAAGCGTGTGGAGTTTGAGTGGCATCGTCATACCCCTGAGTCGGCCAAAGCATTCCTAACTGTTTGGCTAAGACTTGCACTTGCGATTTATCTCGAGGGCGTTTAAACAAGACCACGTAATGCACATTGAGACTGATGGTGCGATGGGCTTTACTTTGTTGAAACAAATTTTGAGTGATGTAAACGACACTGGCATTACGGTGATGCCCTTTGTGCGTGAACCACAGTTTAATTTCTTCTTCGTCTTCCCTTAACATGTCGTCAAAAATGACCAAATGGGTTTGACGGGAGTCAGAGACGATGCCGTCGTCTTCTTTAGGAATGACTTTCACAAACACGATGGAATCGCCTTGACCTTCTCGCAAGAGGCTGTACGGCGATTGCCACTCTTTGTAACACCACACGATGAGCTGAGGTGGTCGATCGATCAAATGATGTTCATGTTTGATCAAACGTTTGACAAATTCGGTTTAGCCTGAACCGCTAGGTCCAGCAATGAGCATATTAAAGGGATGGCGAAGATACAAAGCCTCCCAACTGGCACGATCTAAGTGTTCGTCGATGACTTTGACAGTGGAGGAAGAGGGAGCAGAGACAGCAGAGGTAGCCATAGTGTTAGGAATGTCACTTGTGACACGAAAACAAACAAGACAAGGGTTTATATACTTTTTTGAGGACACGTTTATTGAATGTTTTAAACATGAACTCGAAAGACAAAAATACATAAAAGCCAAAGACTTAAGTACAACGATAAAAGGCACATGAAAACCATCAACGTGGAATAAAAACAAGTGTCTGTACAACATGTTTTGGGTAATGTTCTGACCAGTTCTATATGGGGTAAGGTCACACAAGTGTCCTCCCGAAAGGGTCTTTCAGGCATGTCCACGACAGTTCTGTCCTGGGTGACGAGTTCTTCTTCTGGCACCGTCACTAACACAGGTTGAAAAGTGACTTATTTCCTTGAACAACTCTCGTGCATACTGGACCACTTCTTGGATCCAAGCCTCAAATCCCCCTTTTTTCCAGTCACGTACATCTATCCAATGGGGGTGTAAGTCACAAGCTACACACACATCGTCATACACGTCTTCGGTAGCTAGAAGTTGACGAA
Source organism: Sinohyriopsis cumingii (assembly GCA_028554795.2). Lineage (NCBI taxonomy): Eukaryota > Metazoa > Mollusca > Bivalvia > Unionida > Unionidae > Sinohyriopsis > Sinohyriopsis cumingii. The sequence continues at coordinate 6,276,564 of CM068833.1, forward strand.
TCATTTTTTCCTGTACAGGTCGAGAAGTATCCAGATGAAAACGCAAGGCTTTGAGCAAAAGGAGTCTTTCGTGACCATTTAAGGCCATTTGTGTGGTAAGTACTGATCGTAAAGAGTCCACAAGGAATCGGCTGGTAAACAAAATCCCAGCAAGCAAGTCTCTAAGACACACACCACTTGTCGACCCAAATTGATTGGATACAGTTCTTGTAATAATTGATGGTAATGATCCACGGTTTGAATATGGTCCTTGAGTTCCTTCCACGGAATCTATTCAATCACTTGTGACATAAGCCGTGGCATGGATTCCTGTTTTTATAATCTCTTTATTTCGGAAGCAATAAAGGTACTTTCTAACAAGAGATCTTCGTTCTCCAGTTGGGAATCTAAATTTTGCATACTGTAACATACACTTCAGAGTTCGTTTAGAAGTTTCCTCTTCCGCTAAGCAGATTCCACGTAAAATATGTTGGCAATCCTTTAACTCGTCTTCATCAATGCATTGCTCTAGGTGAATCTTGAAGTAACCAAAATGATGAACAGTACGTTCATTCACTAACTCAAAGTGTTGAACAAGGTCTGACCACTGAAACAATTTCTGACGAATCAGTCCTCTTATACCATTCAGGTACCAGTGGTTAAACATCTGTTGATGTAACGGATGCAATTGTTCTTTACGTTTGATTTGGATTTTGACCAGCTGTCGGTAAATGCGTTATCTCAACTCCACAGGCAAAGCACGAATGTTCTCTTGTAAAGAATCCATGAATAGGTCATACCAAATCCTCTTTCTGACACAAGAAATGTACCGTTTGCATAGACATGGTTTTACTTCAGTGTCGAATTTAAATCGTTTAATCACTAATTTACATATTACAATTCGTTCAGAAGTTTCCTCGTTCACTAAGTTGACATTGTGTAAAAGATGTTGGTAAGTCTTTAACTCTTCCTCTGGAATTCGATCCAGTAAGTTTACAATGTAGTAGATAGAATCATCAATAGCAAACCAATTCTTTTTAAAACAGGGGTTCGTTGATCAATGTCTGTCCAATGGAACACTTTCAACTGAATCAGTCTTTGTATAGTATTCAGGTACCACTGGTTCAAACACCGGTGACGTAACGGATGCAACTGTTCTTTACGTTTCACTTGTATTTTGACCAGTTCTCGGTAAATGCGTTCTCTCAACTCCACCGGCAATGCACGAATATTCTCTGGTAAAGTATCCATGAATAGGTCAGTCCGTACAATTCACAATCTTCTCCTAGAGCAAAAGTAATCCACATAGTGAGTAATTTCTGACCACTGCCACTCAGGGTAACGTCCAAGAATCTCATTGAACTCTTTTGATGTAAACGGTCTAGAGTGATATAATAGGATGAATGCGCCATTGACCCAGAGAAATCTAACACACTGGTTGACTTTTTTCACTTTCCTCTTGTGAATTTCTCGGCATAAAAGTTCTACAGTTACCCATTGAGATTTCACTCTGGCAAGTCCCTACCAAACTTACTTGTAAATCTTCTCTTGCAGCTCTTTAGGTAATGATTCAATATCGTTTTTGAAATGGAGTTTAAATACTGGTCTCGGTGACGTCCAACATTTGACTCCTAGCCAATCTGGTTTCTTTTTCAACGACATGGTAAGTTACTTCAATGTCTCGGTCCCACTAAGGGTAAGTAATGACAATTCGGTGACCAACGAGCATGTTCTAGGTAGGCCGAATCTTGTGGTTCCCAGTGGTGAAGTGACACACCGCAACTGAAGCACTTGACTTTATCCCCTACGCCCAAGTAGAAAAATCCGGCTCTGGCTAATTCTTCGGGGGTCGGTCCTCCCAGACACTTCGGCCATTTTCCTTTGAACGATTGAAGACGATTTTAAAAGTCGCAGTATTCCGACAAACGCACAGGGAACGAATATTCGTCTTTCACAGGTTCGTTTCGATGAGGGTTGGGTGACATGGACAGGAGTTTGCTCAGGGCTGGATGACATCCGTAGGGGGGTAGACGTGAAGGTTGACATCCACATTTAAAACGAAACCCAGTAAAGTGTCCAAGATGACCAGGGACATCGCTTTCGCATCCCTCAGGTTTGACACGCACAGCATCACTATCCATGATAAGGGCAGTGAGAACTAAGTTCCAATGATGCTGTACGGCATCGCTAAGGTCACAGCGTACAGCATCGTTCCCATCGCAAGGCTCACAATCGCATTCCACTTCAGAAGCCCCAAACTTGAATTGTACCTGTTTGTGTTTCTCTGAAAGTATTCATCTTGTTCGCTTGGTCTTGGTAGTCACAATGAACTATCGATCTTGACCATAGCCCCTTTTTATACTAGTCGCAATGCAGTCTCAAGCTTGTACATCGTTCCTTTTATATGTCTAGTTTTGGAAGGTACCGTCTCTAAGGTACCGTCATAATTGTACCGTAGTGTAATGGGTGGAAAGGCGATATAAAGGTAAAGGCAGTGCGGAGACCATCGAGTATGTTCCAGAATAGCTGAATCTTTATAGATACATAGATCCATTCGTAACTTCAGTCCGCAAGCGAAATACTGTACTTCGTATCCCAATCCTGACTGAGGTCCCAAGTAGACAAATCGTGTTCTAGCTAAAACATGCGAAGAAGGTAATCCTTCCCTATCCGAAGGCCATTTTTGAAACGTGTCCAATCGACGGGCACAATCACAATAGTCAGGTAAGAAGACTGGAAAATGGTAGGGTTTGAACTTGGAGTTCTCATCGAGTTTCTCACTCGATTCTTGTTGTGACGAAGTCATGCTTCTAGTGAGTGGCTATCCACTTACAACCAATGTTTTATACCGACATGTCCATACGGTAAAGTGAAGTGATTGGGAAGTCGCACTCGCTTCTGGTACACGATTTGATGGACTTTTTCCAAGGGTCGACTGACGATGTGGTGAGTGGGTAAACGTACAATCTTGTTCGGTTCATAGGTGGTCACTTTAAAGTGGTCATCTTTTCCAGAGTGTAAGGCTTCTTTCAATACGCCAAAGTTCACCACTCGACTGGTACGATAATTCAGAGTCAATCTTTTCACTTTACACTCTGTGTGCACTTCTCCTTGTTTAGGAACCTGGACAGACGAGCACACCGACGACAAGATTCTAAGTTTCGCCAGTGGCGGTCCTAAAAATTACGGCTATCAATCTCCTTCGATGTCAGGGTGCTGTTGACTCGGGTGATCGATGTAAATGCAACTGTCCATGTCAAAGTACAGGACTCGTTCCCCTAACAGTTCTAAAGCTTCGTACAATTTTAAGCGAGCATGAGCTGTCACGTAAGCCGCAATGATGATATTTCCAAAGGGGTGGGCTTGTACAAAGTCCAGATCTTCTTCGTGATTGACTAAGTTCAAATCCTCGCGAACGACGTCCACGTGTTTCATGAATTTGGTTTTGTCGTGAATCATCTGAAAGTAGCGGGAAGGTTCTGTCAAATACTCCGTTTTGGGTAAACACGGTCGTTGTGCCATTTTATCCCACAAACAATTTAACGTCACTTTGGCAAACGATCGCCTGCCTTCGTTTTTTTCGATGTGATCTAAAGTAATGCCTTCTCGTGCCCAGTATTTCTCTTTGAATGTCTTTTGGTCTTCGGGAGTGTGACACCAGGACGGATAGCCACTGGCTTCTTGCTTTAGTTTCAAAAAGGCATCCACGTAGTCGGCGAAAATGCCTTTCTGACTGGGTCACCCGTGTGGTATTGTTCTGTCTTGGAAAAGTGGCAAATTTCGTACACTTCTAACAGTTGGTATCCCATATCCATAGCTTTGAACAATTCTACGCTGACCCACGTCCCCGTCAAGGCACGTTCTTCCTGGGTGTGCTGACAAGGTTGGTCTTGGTTGCACGTTTCGGCACAAGTACGGCACAAAGGAAACATCAGTTTGTCTTGACAATGGTGAGGTAACACGGGATGGTACAAGTCGGTGGGAGGCAAAACTTTACATTTGATCAAGCCTTCGTATTGTCGAATGTTTTTCAGGTCGATGTGTTCCGTCAACAATTGTGGGTGCCCTGCAGGAAAACGACAATATTTGCACACGTAGGGATACAGCGAACACACGTCCAAGTATTTGATTTCTTCTCTTTTCTCTTCATCGGCTTGGTACAGCAAACAGGTGGCATTGGTCCTTCCTGCGTACAAACTATCCCTCGGGTTCAGGGGGTCCATGAACTAATAACTTTCCACGAGGCGTTTAAACTCGGGATCGGTTTTCAAACGGTGATCGTACTCGTGTTCCCACATTTCCACCACTTGGTATCCTTGCTGTTCTAACTTTAGGCGTCGATGACAAGTTTTCTGGTACAAGTCTTCCATGGTTCGTTGTAAAAACTGATTTTTAGTGCCACGCTCAGGGTAACAGATGGGACATCCGTGAAATAAGCAACCGTTAAACTCGTACACGATCTTAGGGTTTTCTAAGTCCCAGCCATCGACCGAATGCGTTCCGATGGTCTTTTCGCCTCCTCTGTTGCGGGCATGCTGAATCCATTTGTCTTCCTTGTCGCATAAGTAATGTAACCAGCGTAGGGCTTTGACCGAGTATTGACGTTTGACACAGTTGGTCGTTTGAGGACTGATGACAGCCACGGTGTTTTCAGGCATGAATCGTTGTCGATACACTAAGGAACACGCTTTGGCAATGGTGCAAGCTTATTTCAAAGGATCGACCCCTCCGTGTTCCATGAACAGTTCTCGAAATTTTCCACAGCAACATCGTAAAATGTCCACGTCGGAACGACAATACTTTAACATTTCTTCCTGAAAGTCGAAAGGGTCTGAGGCGTGAGCCTGGTACCAAGCGTAGAAAGCTTCTCGTTGTTCGGTACGCATGTTGTCGGGGTCGTAATAGTGAGCCTCAGGCAAATGGGGTAGAACGGCGTGTTGATTGGCTTCGGTATTGAAAAGCGTGGAAAGTACCCTTTAACCATTTCTGCCATTCCAAACGTTTTAGGCATTCGACTCAAAGGCATGGCCAAATAGCTCATCGAATCTTTAAACTGTACTTGTCCCACTTACATGAAAATGATTTCGGCTCCGTTCAAAGTGACTTTAGGACGTTCGGTGCCATGTTCTGTAAAGTATCTGAAAAGAAACTGTCCATCGTATCCGGAGAAATTGTGAGCCATCACTGTGGCATGACGATGACAATCTCCGTAACGTTCGATGTCCTCTTGGCTCCACGTCTTGTCGATTGGGTGTAAGACCCATTGTGCAAAATCGGCCAGCGTGTTCGGTCCTCGAAAGATTTTTTCACGTCCTCCAGGAATCTTGCTGCAGTGAGGCCAATGACTGAAGATAGGTTCTTGAATGCACTTCTCGCACGCTCGATGAGCCACTCAGAAATTAGGAATGTGTGTGCCGGTCTCTTGCATGCATTCGAAATCGAAAAAGATGAAATTGACTTTTTTCTTCTTGTGACCGTCCTCTTTCTATGGTTGGGGTTGGTATTTTTGCACGTAGCATTCGTGTTCCAAGTCCACAATGTGGTGACAAATGTGACATTTTTTCTTTCCTCGTCATACGTGTGCCTTGACATTATTGGTACATAGACCTTGTGCACACGTTGGGCACAATCTCAGCAGTTGACAAGCACATTTCTGCTGTGAACCTTGTGTCTTCAAATGTTGTTGGTAACAGGCAGGACTGCCAAACGTGCGCAGACATGCTGGACAATGCACTCGTTCTTGTCCTTCGTTCAGACAGGGTTGAGGGGCCAAACATCCTGAGCATTTCGATCCACAATGCTTGTGTTGCTCTCGATTGTTATAGCCATAGTCACATTTCTCACAGTAATATCTGTATCCCAGGAATGCGGTGATACTAGTAATGGTATCGAAATGTTCATCGTGATGATAAAGGTGAATGTATTTTCCATCCTTAAAGTCCTTCCCTCCAAACAACAGAGGTCCGCGCACTTCTTGAGGGTGCACTTTCAAGGTGTAGCGTGGAGCTAGGATATCTTGCAATTTTTGCATTTCAGGAATGCCACAGGGTCTGTCTTTGGGCAGGCCGGCTTGTTGCAACAGGAGTTCTGCTTCTTTTCGTTGTTTGGCTCTGTCCGATTGTCGAAAAATTTTCCAGGCTCTTTTCCATTCTGCCGTGTCGTTTTTGTCGACATAGGTTCGTCCCACCACGATGGCTTGGCCTAAGCACATCTGGTCTTGAGGGTTGTTAATTTGGACGAGACTCTTTTTGGTGTTACGAAGACCGTTCACCAATAAGACCTTTTTTGCGTCCGGTCCCTTGAGGAGGAGAGACGTGGGTCATGTCCAGTGTGGCTTTTCCATCGGTGATGTCAAACTGGTCATTGGATTGTTGTACGTGTTGACTCTTGTCCATGACTTTGGAAGCGGTCAATTCTGCAGGGCTGCTAAACGCGATCTAAACAGGGGATTTCAAACCGTCGTGTTGTATAGAAAGTCTCAAGCGATCGTGTTCTTTGTGTTGACATTGTCTCTTGAGTGTGGTGAGCAAAGAATCCCACATCTCGGTGATGAACCCTTCTGCTTTCTCTTACGGTACTTCGGACTTGAAATCTTTAAACTTCACCGCGTATTTGTAAGCCGTGGTTCTAAATTTTCTAGAGGGACGCTTTTCGGTCTCTTGAATGGAATAGTACTTTTCAGTGTTGACTAAGGGTGGTGAACTTTGTTTAGAGGAAAACTCTCTGGGTTTGGATTCTGGTTCACTCATGTCCTCTTCAAAATCACTGGCATGAATTTGTGCCAAGACTTCAGCCCTGGTACGAGGCGATAGGTCACGTTTCTGCCTCTTACTTTCTTCTTCTTTCTTCCCAAATGAATTGGATTGTTTCATCTTGATAGCAAAACGTCAAATGACTAAAATTTACACACCATGGGTTACTTTATAGTCATGACAGATCAGCGTATATAAAGGGTGTTTGTCTTGTCCTTCCACTATTCATTTCACTCTCAAACCGAGCACAACGATGGAAGAGACTACACAGATCGAACGTTTCATCAGAGCTTTGCGAGGGGTCATCCGAAAATTCTCTTCAGACCAGCCGAGGGACTACTCACCCTCCTATCCAGATCAAAGTCAAGATACTTGCTATATCTGTCACAAGAAATGGCATTGGTCTTCAGAGTGTCCAGGCCGTCAAAAAAGCAGCACAGGGGTTAAAAGAGACAAAAGTCAAGATACCTGTTATTATTGTCAAGAAAAAGGATATTGGTCTCTAGATTGCCCCAAGAAACAAGAGGCGTCAGAAGAAGAGAGGGATTCTGGAGAGGAAGAAGAAGATGAAGAAGAAGAAGAGGAAGAAAGCAGAGAGGTGAATAAAAAGAAACAGGAGAAGAAAAGAAGAAGGGAAGAAAGTGAAAATGTTGTGATGTGATTTGGATTTTTAGCGTAGCTTTAACACTTTTTCAGTCATATCGCTACGATATCTGCAGTGTGGCAGTTTATAGTGATATCTAGCGCTGGGGCATCATGCCGCAGACATGTAGCATGATGTCCCACCCAGTCACATTATCCTGACACCGGGCCGACCAGTCCTAACACTAACCTCTTAATGCTGAGCGCCAAGCGAGGCAGTTGTTAATACCATTTTTGTAAGTCTTTGGTATGACTCGGCCCGGGATCGAACCCACGACCTCCCGCATCCGAAGCGGACGCTCTAACCACTAGGCCACCGGAGCGGTTAAAGTGAGGATGAAGAGGAGGAAAAGACCGTGAACGTGAAGAAATTCAAAAAAACAGAGAGAGTGAACAATGAGAAAGAAGAAGTCTATGAACTTTTTAAAGTGTTATGTTTTGAATTGTGAATTGGATTGTAAATATTGAGAAAAGAATAAGTTAGGTATAAAAAGGTAAGTGTCTTTGGGTTTTGATTTTAAAATAAGAACCTACACTCACGCACACTCATACACAGACACGTACTATTGGCGTAAAAGACTTGGGTGGCCCTGAAAAGAGCCTTTCGGGGTAGGGGTGAGTTTAAACAATCAACTTTACCTGTCTTAAGCATTTGCCACGGCCAAGGCTTACTTCTGGACTGCGTACTGTTGATGATGATTTGGTTGAAATCACTAAGGGTGGTACGGTAGGCTTAGTCACAGAGTTGGAGTGTTTAGCTCGAGAAGGTCGTATTATCTTCGGTCGTAATAAAGAAGTCTGATACATTTGTTTCAGACTTCTTAACTCCGCTAAAATGTCTAACAGTACCGTGACCGTTTGACTTTCACACACCCCTTTCTTTGCTACTGCTTCTTCTTGTTGCTGTTTTTTTTTCTTACCTCTTCTTCTTGCTGCTGTTGCTGTAGAAGAAAAGTTTGTTCTGCTTCCTTTTTCTGTTGTATAAATTTCTCCAATTCTTCTTTATGTCTCTGTCTAAAACTTTCCAAGTGCGGTAATGAAGGAGAAGGTGGCGAAGGTTCCGAACAAATTCTTGCGAGGTAAGAAAATCCACAAAATCCCAATTCACCTCTTCTGGAAGTAAGTCCGAGTTCCCTTGGGTAGTCTCCACGGCTGGTGCACCCCAATTTATCGTTTTCTGAGTTTCCGTCATGTTGAAAAACTGTCGCATGGATTGACTGCGCACAGGCGCTAGCGAATCTATATAGGACATGTGACGTCACAGACTATTCTCTTCGGATTGGACGTGGGCTGACTGAATTTTGTAACGGGTGTTTGGATTGGTCAATGAACTCAATTCGTTTCGATCCTTCGTCTCCCTATACATAAGAGCTGTTCACTGCACTCCTTCACCTGTTCTCGGCACTCCAAACATGTGGACCGACGTGCAATCATCAACCTTTGTATTTTCCATGATGTTCCTGACGGACATACCGATGTATGTCCGATCGAAGTGGACAGTTGTCCACAGGACACACACCAGCCTGTGGATCAGAAGAATATATGTGGAGCGTCAAGGATGTCTAAAAAGGGTACTCATTTACAGTCCTGCAGTCAGGCGCAGGTTAAGGACAAGAAGAAGACCAATGCAGTGCCCTCTGTGTTAACAATAGGATATGTTAACATAAACCCAAAGGCCCTTTTCAGGGCCACTCATAGGTCTCGAAAAGATCTTGACTTTCATTGCCTACCCGCTTTTTTATTTAAAAAAAAAATAGAGACCCCTCCCTGTTTCAGTTTTCCCCTGTTCCATTTCCATAGGCCCATCAGGTCGGGACGGTATTAAAATAGGGTCCCGACCCTGTTCCATTTCCCCTTGAGGCTAAACAGGCCCAAGATATTTTCCCATGTTAAATTCCACTTGAGGCTAAAGTACCCCAGGGTTTTTTGTAATGTTAAGTTTCCCATTGAGGCTAAAGTGCCCCAGGGTGGTTTTTAATGCTAATTCCCCTTGAGGCTAAAGTGCCCCACTTCACTACTAATAGTCTTCGCCTTTTAAGTACAGCCGAATATATGCGAATATGTACGGCACTTTACCTTTACATTCGAAGAAGACGCTTTGTGTTGAACGGTAAACGAATTCAAAGCTAGGACACGAATTGGAGACTTTGGCCTTCCTTGAATGTGTTATAGGGAACAAATCTATAATCGTTGTCATACAACTCAAACGTTAGCCACGTGTGCTTTTACCAATATTACTCTATCTTTCCCTACATTATTTGATTTCTCGTGTCATACACAAGTTTGTATAATTTTGGATTAAAATAGAGCTGAAATTGCATCTAATGGTCACATTTATTAAACAATGAAGCTGCGGGTCTTTTGAAAGTCCTATAATCGAAGCCACTAAGAAATTTAGTTCTGTTGGAAATCATGATTGGGGCTGTTTATAACACGATTGACTGCTTATTTGAGAAAACTTATTTTAACGAGGCTACAAGTAAAGTTTCAAGCTATCTATGGTTACTCTTTCAGACCCCGAAACGTTGCAACGTGTAATGACCAAGGTCAGAGTGACGTCCGTCAAAAAATACACAAGATGGTAAAATTACACACACACACACACTGGCTATTTGCATGCATTTTGTTTCTTCTAGAACACGTTCAGAAACATAAGATGAGTCACTGAACAACATGGCCACAAAAGTGTCGCCATATTTGTTGTACTTACACACTCATGGATCATTTAGATCGATTAATCTGTCTCCATAAAGAAAATTTAATTCTGATAGAACTATCACACAGATTTGTCGGTCTAAGTATGTCTAATCGAAATGCGTGTAGTATGTGTGTATGTGTCTGTTTATGCGTGTATGTGTATGAGTGTATATGTGTGTGTATGTTTGTGCATGTGTGTTTATGTGTGTGTATATATGTGTGTATCTGTGTGTAGACAGTTGCAATATTGCTTATTCAATTATTATTTTCACGCAGTTTCAATGTATTAAGTCAAGCAGCAGAGAGACTGAGCCCACCAACTATTTCGTCAAACAGAACCTTCTATCGAAAACACTGTTGATAGAAGTATTGTCTTCACAAAATAAACCCTTCTGGTCAGAAAACACCGATAAATAGGCTTTCTTCGCTGACCAGAAGGGTTATCTGATGAAAAATATCTACCTATATAACTACTTCTCGATACAAGGGTCTACTAGACGAAACATTCGGTGTTGTTTCAGTCTCTCTGCTGCTCAAAATGCAAGCATTTTTAATGCTAGTATTTCTAACTAAAAAATTGTATCTATCCCAACTCGATACCGTGTCCGAGGATCATGTAAATTTATTGTTACAAATCCGTGTGGTTTTGCCTGAGCACGACTAAAGAAATTTCTGAATTTATTTATGTCCATGTCGCCGCTGCACCAAGTCTGATGTATATTTCGTAACGTGTGTACGTCAACGCCGTTAAATACCGCGAGAACGTTACAGTTATGTCTGACCACTTTCGGAATTTGTGTATATCGTTGAGTTACATAAATCACATCAGTGTTTTTGTGTCGTCCACGTGAAAATATCCTGGCGGGGTTTGATTGTTTGTCCAACATGATATCATCGTACACAACAAAATTATTAATACTCCCATCAATATCATCGATACTCGGTGCTTCATCAATATCAGTTATAAAATCAACAACATCTTCTTCACTTATCGATTTTGCACTTTCGTTAAAATCTTTTAACACGCTGTAGCATCGCTGATGGTCCACCGATGGTGCTATCAAATATAATTTATCCCACTTCATCCAATTCATTATTAAATTAAGTAACAACTGTGTCTTACCCGACCCAGATGGACCTATAATAATCACTCGAATTGAATTTGGTAGCACTGAGTTATGTTTAATTGGCTCTCGTCGTTTTGTAGCAGAAAAGTCAGTAATCTCCATTAGATATATCATAAAAATAATATGGATTTATATTGTGTGAAATGCCGAGCACGTACCCCAACTGCGGATATGACAACAATTACAACAAAAAATAATCTACAAGCGCTTACAGGCAAGTGTGAACGATGTGGCACAAAAAAGTTTAAATTTATTAAAAAAAAGGGAGGTGATATCGCATTCAAGTTAGCCAAGGTACCAGGAACACCGTGTGCTAAATATCCAGGAGAAAAACATCTTCCAGGATATAATTACTGTGGTCCAGGAACCCGACTTGATATCAGACTTGATGCTCAGGATCAGCCAAATCCAGGTGTGTATCCGATAAGGCGTGTTATGCGCATGAAGTAGCTTACCGAAGTAAGGATTTGCAACAGCGCCATCTCGCGGATGTGAAATTAATTCATGCGTTAAATGCCATCACTGATAAATCTTTCAAAGAAAAGTTAGCATCCTGGTTAATAAAATCCGCAATGAAAGGTAAATTAGCGCTAGGTACTGGTATATAATGGAGTCGATTTATTATTCCCCAAAAGGATATTGGAGAGGTAGCGCAGCAATTAGTAAACTCGCTGAAGCAGCAAAAGTTGCAAAAGTTGCTGCTAAAAATTGGTTATCCCGACAGGCAATATGGCAAATTTATCTGCCGCGTCCTAAACAAATTGACTTTGCACATTTCGATGTTAGTGTGCCAAATGAGGTTCATCAGGCTGATATATTATTTCTGCCACATGATACTATCCGATGACGTACATACAAGTACGCGTTAACTGTAGTTGATGTTGCAAGTAGATATGAAGATGCTGAACCGTTAACGACTAAAACATCATCTGAGGTTGCTTCTGCGTTTAAATGAATTTATCAACGTGGTCTGCGATGGCCAAATTTATTACAAGTTGATCCTGGCAAAGAATTTCAGGGCGCAGTATCATCACTGATGAAACAACATAACGTCACCATCAGACGAGGACATATTGAAATTCATCGCGATCAGGCAATTGTTGATCGATTCAATCGAACACTTGCTGAGCGGTTATTTGGATATCAATACGCGAAGGAATTTATTCAGGATACCAGATCGCGCGAATGGGTTGCAAGATTACCAAGCGTGATAACTGCATTAAATAATGAGATCACACGAACAACCAACATGAAACCTGCCATCGCGATCACAAAAAATCATATACCCGTACGACGTGATTCTTCAGCACAGCCGATACTGGGTGATGTTACAGTTAGATATTTATATGAACCAGGTGAACTTGAAGGTGGTAAACGAAGAGCGACTGATCCTATTTGGAGTGTCACCACACACAAGATATCTAACATAACAAGATCCACTGGTAGACCAGCAATCTACAGGTTGGATTCAACTGCTCCTCAACGTGGGTTCACACGTGAGCAATTACAGGTGATTCCTGAGGATACGCAATTACCACCGCGATCACTTAACTAGCACCCGGACGTCGATTGCACTCAAGACAGGTCAACATGATATTATCGCGTGTATGACCACGATTGTTATCTTTTCTGTCTACGGTAAATTGTCTTGAATTTTTATTCGAATACTGCCATAGCTTTATACAATTACTGGTCGCGCAGTGATTATTCTGCTGTTGTTTTAACTGAATAATAAATTCAACATCAAGATCAAAGTCGCGATTATTTTTTTTGTCACTCCGTTTGTAACCAGAGAATTTTTTCTTATTATGTCGCTGTTGTTTTCATTATTAATTTTATCAGCTATTGAATCTTCCAATACAATCCTTCGCAGTTGAGATATTCTTCTGACTCTGGACACAGCTAAGTAAACTAAGTTCGACCATTCGATTCGATCATCAACAATCCAGACAGTTGTATTACTGATAGTTAGTCCTTGAGATGAATGAAATGTCATTGCGTATCCTAGCGTCCACGGGGATTTATTCATTTTTAGTGCGTCTTTGACAGCATTAATATCAACTAACACAATATCATTCAGTACTAAATTCTGTTTCTCTGTTTTCCCAGGAATATCAACATCTATATTCTGTAACCGCGTATCAGCTGGTCTATAACATAACGGCACTGGCAGCATTGGAAACTTTTCTTGTTGTAACTGAAATAACTGCTGTTGAAGTGTGTCTCTGACTATCTTTCTACTTGCTACTATCAAATCGTCTGGTTTCCACACACCCCAAAAGTCGCTCATCGAAGTTTCAGGAATCATCTCTCGCATAATTTCACATTGAATTTTATTCGCCTGTAATCTGATTAATGTTTTAAATTCTTTCAACGTTGCATCAAGTGCTCTATGATCATCAGACACTTCTTCGTAATAATCAAAAAAATCTTTTAACCAATCATGTGGCGATGCGCCGACAAGCGGAGGTGGTTGACCGTGATCGCCGCACATAATCACTGCAGTATTTTCGTTAGCAGCCAATCAAGAAATGTTTTTAATGTTTCCAAGGGCACCGTACATATCTCATCCCAAATTATTTTCTCGGGAATATATTTTTTTCCCATTCGATCTGACGTCCACACACCGCCGCTGTATTTGATAAAGCTGTGATAAGTAGAAGAATTGACTCCTCGTTGTTTCATCTCTCTGGCAAGCCTGTGTGGAGGTGTTAGCACAATCATATCCGATTTTCCAAATAATTCAATCGCTCGAGTTGTCTTACCAGACCCACCCGGCCCGTTTAAATAAACGGTTTTGTGTCTAGTGATTGGATCATACACAGATGGTGCGTTCGACATTTCTGACATTTCTGATTTACAATAATCATCCTTAATTGCAACATCAGCGGATTCACAATATTCGTGTAACATCTCCGCTTTTATTCTCCACGAACTCCATGATTCATCGTTGCTTGTAAAACGAGCCAGTGTTTTTGAGTATCTTTTATTGATATAAAATGAATCCGTTGCAACTCTAACTGCTGTGTCAGGAAATCGATTTATCATTGATAGCAAATTTATAGAAACATAATCCAGCATTGAAGATCTTAGATGTGTGTATTGAGACGATTCTCCGTCGATATAACTTACAATTGTGCCCACCTTTTTCCCGTCGGACAAGAACACATCCTCCCGATTACAAAATATATTTCTCGCAACAGCGTCAGCAATTATAAAATCCAATTCAGCATCATCGATAATCAGTCGCGAGTGATGTAGTTTGTGATCATATGTAGCACCTTGAGTAAATTTACCAATTATTCTTCGTCCGAGATCCTTTGCTATTTTTTCACTATTGCTATGTTTGATCTTGAGAACTTTAGGAGCTTCTTTAATAATGACATCCATCGGGGTATTTGGACTCTCTCGTGCATACTCGCTAATAACTTCATCTACACTGACACGCTTCGGTGTTGGCAACCAAACTGAGGTCTGTGGTTTATATGATCTGATTGCTTCACTGACAGTCAACGATACCAGTATTCGGCTGTCAAGCATATATCGCAATAACACTATTGGTACCCAGCGCTTTTCACTGAAGTGTCTGTCAAACCAAACATAACAGCACGGATGAAGTCCCACGGCGAATTCAAACGAAGTCACACGAGCAAATCCTGTCAGGTCAAAGTCGGGTAAAGGACCGTTTATAGCAACTCGTGTCATCGAGTTCGTGGGATGTCCAAATCGCTTAAAGTATTTGCGACACTCGCCCATCCCGAGAAAGCTTCCTGGTTAGCAAGCAATCATATCCACGGAAATCATATCCCGGTAGTCATACCGGGTATTCCACAACGCGCCATGCCCATACTCGACACAACTTAATTGTATATCCGAAAGAAACTGACTTCGGGTTGGTCTCCACGAATTTCTTTCTCTTGCGGCGTGAGCGGCAACACTTGGAACTGTAAAACAATTAACCATTAACTGCTTAATGTTTTCTTTCACATATTTCTCTGGGAGTTTTTTCATTTGTTGTTGCAACGACTCCGTCCGGTATAATTCACCGTTGGGTTTTACAAATTGATCATATTCGCCATCTTCGGAACTCTTAAATAACCACACTGACACAGGGTCGGTTTTACTCAGCGTGTAAATAACATCAAATATGTTTTCCGAGTAAAATTTTACAACACGGTCTCGTGGAAATATTGTAACCGCATCAGTCCATGCATGAGAGTTATGATCAATAATTTCAATCGGTGATCCTGACTTTTTATAATGCTTCTAATTGTATAATATTTGCCCGGTTAGTGTTTTTACTGTTATGGAAAATTTTAATTTACTTGATAGCACAGCAACATCATTTATTGATGCTCCAGTATCCTTGACTTGCTCAGCCCATGCTGTTATTTTTTCACGTCGCAGATCGGTTAAACCGTTTCCTCGTTTTGCGTTTTTAAAACGTTCCAATACTCGCTCGGCTACACAATATAACGTAGTCATTGACTTTGTCAATGTTGACGAAGTCATTTTCATAGGGGTGAGTTTATCAATTTTTGGCTTTTTTACCAGATAGATTCCATAAACGACTGCGGTTACAGGATACGCTCGAGAGTAATATGGTTTATCAATCCCGGTCACCATTCCTGGTTTGGAATCTCTTCTTAACAGAATGGTCTTTCCGTTAGCAAGAACAGGGTCGAGTTTGTCAAAGATAATCCATATATCGGAATCTGTTTGCACAATAAATTTTATTCTGAAAAAATATTTCTTACCGCGTTGATGTTTATCAAGGGGGAGATAATCAATAATTGTTTTTGCTCGGGCATCAGTCATTGTAGCATCGATGACTTCGTCAACATTGATTGTGTCATCGATGATTTCGTCAATATCGCGGATAATTTTAAATGACGACCATACATGAGAAGCGCCGTCGTCGCAGAATGCTTTTGGCATTTCTGATAATATTAAATAGATCAGTTAGATTCCGCCGTCGTGAGTCTCTGTTTAGTCTGTCAAGATCGAATCTCCCGGCGCCAAATAACTCCTTCATATTATATTTAAGACAAATATTTAAATAAGAAATATTATATATATATATATATATATATATATATATATATATATATATATATATATATATATATATATATATATCTATATATATATATATATATATATATATATATATATATATATATATATATATATATATATATATATATATATATATATATATAAATGAATAACTGCAAGTGGTTAAAATTTGGATCCGTAACAGTCTGTAATAAGCCCTGCAGGAAGGAATTCAATACAAAGCATCAAACGAGGAAGCACAGGACCTATACCGTGTCTTCGATGTGGCATTGGGGTCAGGGGTAAAACACAGTTATGTGCGGGATGCGGAGGAAAGCGATACCGTGAACTCAAGCGATACTACAATAAAATAAATAATGGAGATGCGCTGAAATCCGAGAGCGATTATATAACTAAGTTTTCAGACAAATTATAAATTAGACAAATACATGAAGTATATATGAATCAAGAATCTGTCCGGCATCCAACCATTAAGAATTATGAAGCATCTCGCGAGGGAATAGTGAGACATTGTAGGTCGAAAAAACCAGTTGGTTCTGTTAATAATTCTGGTTATCTAAGATTTATTGTTGGAAAGAAGCATTATTATAATCACAGGATCGTGTACGAGTGTTTCTTTGGGATAATCAAAGACGGTCTCGTAATTGATCACATTGATGGACAAAGACTTAATAATAATTTGTCCAATTTAGGAGCTGTGACGCAGAGCGAAAATTGTAGGGCTGGGAATGCTGGGGGGAAGAGAGAGTCTAGGGCAGTTGTTTCCATAAGTTTAGGTACGAATGAACAAAAAACATTTCATTCGATGAATGCAGCCAGTAAGCATTTTGATATTTGTGGTGCTTCAGTACGAAAAGTCGCAGAAAATGTATATAAATCCGCGTTGTCAAAAAATATAACAAGGAAAGGATTACTTTTTATTATTGTTAGGTAATTTACTATAATCCGAGGATTTTCCAAACGGAGATAACTCTACAGCGACTGCGTGAAAGTCAATGATACAATTTTTTCCCCTTGTCAGGAAGTGTTGCGCAACACTCCTTGACAGGTAAATTTATCCAGTGCGGTATTTTATTTTACATCCAACTGTATACACACTGCGTCACAGTCTCGCGTTTGTCAGTATTTTCATAAATAAGAGCTTAAATTCAGTGTTTAAAATTCAATTCAGAATTTGTTAACTGTCTGTTACCACTACAGAGGTATATTATTTTACAGGTAACAGCAGACGGTTTTCTGCACAAGGAAGTAAATAACTTCCCTTCATTTTATCACCCTTGATTTGATCAAGGTGACAGCGTCAATAATGATTTTATCCCTGACTTTGTCAGGGACAAACGTGTATTGATCTTTTTTTTTACAGACAATATCACTATTTTATTACACTTGTTCGGGTTTATGGTACATCCGTATTTTCCACACGATCATATTTAAGAAAAAACGTTTTAAACAAGTCACGCTGAGCTATTTTTGAACTTCCATGTATCAGTCGGTTTACATACAATATCGTCTTAATAATATACGGGGTTTCGAAACCCAACGAAGTCGCACAACTTTCTCCGTTATCGCCCCGTCAGGGGTGGTCTTTTACCACCCAACGGGATTGATTTTGGGGAAGGGGGTGGAACTTTGTTGGACGTAGAATATAACCCCGCATCTATATGTTTGTACCGTCCTAGGATAAGTTATATATGCAATTGTAAATATTGTAAATACAACTGCTGTAAATATGCTTCTACTGTAAATATTGTAAATACAACTGCTGTAAATATGCTTCTACTGTAAATATTGTAAATACAACTGCTGTAAATATGCTTCTACTGTAAATATTGTAAATCCTATGTGTTTGTGCCGTCTTAAGATAAGTTAGAATTAAGTTATGTGTTTGTACCGTCCCTAGGATAAGTTAGAATTAAGTACTAGGATAAGTTACATGTTATGTGTTGTCCCCATATGAACCTTGCTAGCATATCAAATGGTAAGCTAGGGGTTCACAAATGGGGAATGTCTCGTCGTTCGCAAACACACCCTCTGGGTTTTCTAAACTGTTACTTGATAGGTTAGGAGCTCATTGGGGGTCGTGTTTCCGCTCCTGAGTTTGGTAGCCTATCATATGATAAGCTAGAAGCTCAAGGAGATGTGATGCTTTTTTTAAAATATATAAAAATATATATAAATATGAATCACGAAAATATCAATAATGTGATCGATGCTATTAAAAAATTAGAAAAACAAAAATTTAATTTATCTCTAAATCCTAAAACAATTCTGTCTGATTTTGAATCGTTATATGAATCTAAATGCACAGGGCGTTATATTCTTCCTGCTCAATATCGATTCATAAAGATGATTCAAAATAATTTGTATAAATCGCTGGCCAGCGTAGAAGAAGCACAAATAAATGAATTTGTTCCATTGTCTCGTGCAATTGAAAAGATCAGGCTGGCACTGGCAGCCGAGTATGAAACTAAGAAGATAATAAATAATCAGGTTAGAAAATTAAAGCATTGTGTGTCCCTTGACTTCGTCAAGGATGACAAAGTCAGTGACGAGGAAGTAAATACCTCACCTTGATTTACTTGGAAGTGAAATCGAAAGTAAAAAAAAATATTACTTTTTTTTACCTCCTTGATTTTATCAAGGCGATTTACTAATAAATACCCCAGAATAAAGCGTTTTTACTGCAATATCTTATTAAGATGATCCCGTGAAATACACGAGTGAGCATAATTCATGATTTGGTCTGGAAAACACATGATCATTGTGATATGATTCTCTTGTAGTTGTTTCAACTGTGATTCTGTCAGTAAAAAATCATCATTACCGTATTTATCAATAACTATTTTAACTTCACCTATCAATGACGTTCTGCTGAATACTTTTTTGATATATTCTTCAAGTACTTGTTTGTCGTGTATGAAACATTTCACGTGCTGATACATGTTATATTTTTTTATCATTTAATATAATTTATTTTAATGGTGATGGCACCGTTATTGTTGCCGACATCACTGTCGGTGTCGTCACTGTCAGTGGAAATGTCAGAGACATTTTCATCACTGTCACTAACAATAAAATCACTGTCAGTGGAAATGTCAGAGACATTTTCATCACTGTCGGTGCAAATGTCAGAGACATTTTCATCATCATCATCATATTTTTTCGGAAATGCTTTGCATTTCTGGGAAGTATTTGACTTGAAAATTGAAGATTTTTTGGACATTATTATAATATGATATTATTAATTGAAAATCGTTTTACGATTTGAAATCCTTGGAATGTAAAACACTCTAGGATTGGAAGTCTACGACTTTACCAGCAAATTAATACTAATAGTTTCAGGTCCAAAAGTCTACCCTGTTGGTCAGTGACTTTAAAATTTATCCTTGTCAGCATTGGACTTAAACATTGCAGAAATACTGGATTGATTGGCTCTTGTACAATCAAAAACCCAGGTGGTTCTTTAGGAGTAAATGAGTATAGTATAAACCCTTGCTGGGCTTGATTTGATACTGTTGTGTCTATGTTGTAATTGCCATCAATTGCGTCACACACAAGATTGACCGCGACCACTTCAGTGATATTTACGATTTCCGGAGAAATATGTCTGCCATCACTGGCTGTGGAATTGTCATGTCTGACGATAGTTGGCGGTGGTAGTATTTTTTTTGTACTGGTCAAGCATGTCATCGAAGTATTCATCGACGATATCAGTAACAAAGTTTTTTTCAAGATGACCGGGGAAACGTATCCTGGAAATTTATAATCCGGCAACGTGGCTTCCGTCAGTGAATATGCAGCTAGAAATCTTTTGTTAATACGATCTGTGTCGGTATCAGTGTGATCAATTATTACTTTAATTACTCGCTGGTTAATATATTCCATGTCTGCGGCAAGCTGATTTAACATTTCGATTCGTGAAATGATTTCGCTGCGTGAACTTGTTATATTGAAAAGATGTTCTTGGAAGAGTCGCCGTAGTTGTTTTAGTTGTGTTTTATGTAATTGATTAATTTCTTTAAAATATTTATTAATATCTTTTAGGTGAAGAATGAAAACATCTTCTTGGGGTTTCTCATAGCCAACACCAACACCCCAAGAAGCAGGTTCTGGGACTTTTCCTTTATAACCAAAAAAAACAATAAAATTCGTCCGCACTGAGGGAGCTCAAACCACTATTCAACTTTGAATTTTTCATAATATCCAGACGGTCTTTGTATGTCGGGGTAATTTCGTGATATGACTGCGCGTCAGTGATATAATCAGACTTTTTAGGCTCAGGTGCTATCGGTGGTGGATTTTCAGGCCATCCTAATACTGTTCTGATTGAACTGTTATAAATGTCTACGGCGTAACCCGGTGAAGCGACTTCGATGATCGTTGACAACGTTGGCTCGTGAGCAATTATTGATATTTTTGCTTCTTTTCCGGTGATACGCTTTACTTGACGCTGTATTTCTTTGTTGATTTCTTCTATCTGATAAGACCCTGTTGGTAAATGAATGACATCCCAATCTGGAGTACCGTCGGGTTTATTCTTATACGAAAATACAAATGAATTATCTGGCAACTGTCCGTGAAATGATGTCGACCTAATGTTGGGCCAACTGTGATATACTCGTAATTGTGCCAGTGCGATTTCTTTTACTGGAATTGCAGTTGGAAAATTAATATTAAACTCTGGTTGCGTTGAAGATATTGTTATCATTGATGTTCGCGCCGGGCTTGTATTTGCGGCTATCTGCTGAAGCAATTCCGTCATTATTTATCTTCATCGTTTTCAAATCAAAGTTCTTTTTGTAATCGTTATACGCGGCTGTCATCTGCGCGAATTCGGAATCGGATATAACTGTATCGTCAAGGCTGGATGATATCAACGAGGACAATTTCGAGTAGGTGCTTGTGGCCGCGCTGTTTAACTTTTCATACTCGTGTAATTTTGTTAACGAAAACGGGGATATTTTTTTCGCAATAATATTAGCAACTCCTGCAATTGTCGTTGATGTTGAAACTGTAATTGTAATCGCGATTGCAGTTGTCACTGGTGTCAGCGCTGATAATAACACCCCAGTAGATGCAACTACCGCGGATACCGAATACACTATTGTGTCTAATAAAGTTACACGCCGTTTGTATTTTTTTATCTTTGTTGCGCATTTGTCAATAGTGTTTTTTAACTCTGACTGCCATTCGCGTATTTGATCATATCTATATTGCTGCGCACTTAATGGCTCTGTCATTAGTGTTGTCGTTGATGCCATTTTATTATTTTACGCGGTAACCAATTGAGGCGTTTCAGCTACAAATTCCAAACACCACCAGTAAGATGTTGCGGTTAATTTCTTGTCTGCGGCTTCCAGCATAAATGTTTCTTCGGTTCCCTTGTTTAATATGATAGTCACAACCCCGGAATACTTATCGGTGGAATGTCTCCAGGGATATGTTGTGAAGATCTCAAATTTAGCGGCACTGAACACAGACAGTCTATACACTCCAGTGGCTGTTGCTGTATATTTGAAAGTATTATTTTGTCGGGACCATGTTGTGAATCCCGATGATACTGTATATACGATGTTTGTGATATGCCCGGGGGTAACTCCAGTGGGGACTTTAATCAGACTGGTTTTGTTAACGATCTCAGGAATACCCGATACGATATCCTGCTGTGTTTGTTTGATCGTGTCAATGTTGGTCTTGATATCAGAAAGTTTCATGACAGCGATGAGCGGAGTGCCGAAGAATTTATCTATGACCTCATCAGTTTTTTGATAATTTCTGCGAAATCTTGTAAACGCACCCACGTGAACATCATACTCAGCCCGCAACGTGGTTAGTTTACCGTCAATGGTGTCAACATATTGTTTGTTTGCGGCATCTTCCGGCGAGGTTGGAATCGCTAACGCGGTTATTTTGTTGTTGCCGGGATTGAGTTCACCTGTCATTGTATCACCGGTCTTCGCTACACGTTCCCCTGCGGCTTTTCGTGCATCATCTCGCAGCATCGCAATTGATATCGACGAATCTCTGATTCTGCCGCTGTCAGTGAATACAACGATGTTGTCCGTGGTAGTTCCAATAACCCTGCGAATTATGTCATTCCACTTAATGTTACTGGTTTTTAGCTTGCCATGTCGATCTTGAAAAATTACAAACTCATCTGGATCTATTCCGGTTAGATTTAAAAGATTATCAATTTCATCTTTGGTCGCATACTTCGATAAATCGATATCTTTTTTTCATCCTTTGTTCTGCTTGATCTTCCGTAAATATTAACCATTATTAGTTATGTGGTTGTTTAAATTTGGAAATCACATCTGTGATTTCAACGTGTATTCATGCACGACTTTGTGAGGAGAAATCTTTGATTTCGAGATCGCATCAAGAACATTTAATACTTCACGGCCACATATCGGAGGATCGGTCAGTGTTTGTGTTGGTAACGTTGAATACCAAACTTTCCCTGTCAGGGGGATGTTTTTTGTAGATCGAAGAAACTCAACTGGCGGTGCTAGCCCGTACGAATCAAAATAGATAATTCCACGTGGATCGATCGCGTAAGCAACCCAGTGAGTTCCTGGACCATCACTGTTATCAAGATTAATAATTCCGGTTTCCGGATTATTCGGTCGTGCTGGTAATTGATCTCGCATAAAGATGCCTCTGAAGTTCTTTATATTTAATTGTTTAACAGCATCAAGCAAATCAAAATTAGAAGCTGGAAGCTTCAACATCGGTGTGAAAACACTTTGTATTTTTAGAACCGTTTTGGGTACCATGAGGGTGGAGTTCCTGGAAGTCTTAACCCGCGTCCCTTTTTTTGTATCCAGATCCTGATTGTTGTTGTCGTTGCAATGCTGGCGATGCTCCAACCATGGAAAATACTTTGGGTAATACTTTTCGTATCGCAGGAACTAAAGCTGATGACAAATCTCCTGTTGTTGCGTTAAATTTACCCGTTAGTGCACGATTCATTCCCATGAGTGGCAAGAGTATATTTCCCCCTCGTTTCTTATATTTTCCACCAGTTGCTTTCTTTAGTGCCATTCCAGCTGCAGTTCCAACTGCGCCTAACGCCGCAGCTTTTGCTAGTGCTGGTGCTGCTGCGGCAATCAATGCTGGTATCGCTGCAAGTAACGGAAATATTCCACCGGATTTAATCATATCATGGACAGCTGCGGCACTAAAATCAAGTCTGATTCCTTTTCCTGTCGATTTAGCCTTGTTGATTTGATTAAGCTGTGTTTGAGTAACCGATAACTTATTTTGACCACCACTAAGTTGTCCGTGTTTAAGTGTTATTGAAGTTCCAGACGCTGATGCTTGCTTTGATTTCAATTTCTTGATCTGACCAGGAGTCAGAGTAACATTCACTTGATTGTATGACATTATTTTGTTAATGATTGATCTAATTGTTACATATTTTCTACTGGTGCATCAGAGAATATCATTCGGCCACCGGCACCTTCAAGCAACATTGCTTTATCGGAAAATATGACCGCGATTGCTCTGTAATTAGCTCCCCCGCTATTCACGGTAGCCCGAAAGTGTATATCAACGACAGACTGTCTGGTTAAATCAAGATGCTCCAGCGAGAAGTAATAGATTGGATAATGAGATATAAAATCCAACTGTGATATTTGCAAACCAGTGTCGTTGTTTAGATCGCGCGCTAGATATTTCGTCAATCGTTGGTATGCACGTGCAACATGGTTGTTAGCAAAATTTAGCATTATGTTCTCAGATGGTTCTTGATGCCCGTTTATTCTCAGAGAAACGTTAGTGACACCAAGTTGATCAAATATCATATGCGAGCGTGTTTGATCGCCTACTCGTGTAACATCCTGAAGAGCAATGAAAATATGTCGCGGCGCGGAAACCCCTGCTGTGATGCTATATGCCATGTGAATAAACCATTAATGGCACTTTGTATGCTATCTGTGGATGTTGTGAGCCACGTAGCAGCGTTTTACCACCTTGATCCATAAAAGAAAGCAGTCGCTGTTCTTCGGCAATTGCAGGAGTCATTACCGGCATCCCATCCACAGTGATAGTTTTGTTATGTTTACCTTACCAGCGTTACCTAGAGGTCGCCATAGCGCATCATCACTGGTGGCTTTTCTAACAAGCGTGACCGTATGTTTTGCTCCAAAAATTACCTTTCTGACATCTCTGCAAAATCCAAAGATGTGCGACAGTGGAATCGCACATGAAAAATTTCTACGATTACCTTTTAGCATTTGTCTACGTGCAGCGAAACCTAAATTAAATTCTGCATTAGAACCATGAACCACCGGATTCACATCAGCGTCAGCGTTGTTTGCAAAGTTTCTTGGTCGTCTAATATTGTACTGATCACTGTTAGGATGATCAGAAGTATCCTTGGCAAACATCATTGATGGACCAGATGATCTTGTATAATCATCAGAATATCTTGCTAGACCAATTATTGTTGTAGCAACATCGACATCCTTTTGAATTGATTCAATATTTTTTCCATCAATCATGTAGATAGCACTATCAAACAAGGCCATAATTCCGTTATTGACAAAACCGATTTTAACATCAGGTCCGTATTCTGTATCATCTGTTTTTATAATTTCTCCTTCTATTTCAATAAATGCTTCAACGGGCAGGAAATATCTAATTGTATCCTGGACCTGAAGTTCAATTCGCGTTTGTAGTGGAAATCGCGCGTCGTAGGAATAATACTGATAATCACGCACTGATTCATTTTTAAGAACCGGTTCGTCTATGTCGAATGCTGGGTGGATTCCCGTTTAAACATTTTATTATAGAAGTTATCGTCTAAAACGAAGACCACGTCCCGCCACCAAACTTGTATTTATTTGTTCAGGATTTATGAGCGCCACTAGTTTTTGATTTGTGGCTTCATTTATTACTTTACTAACATTTGCTGGCATGTCTGCGGTGGCTGGTAATTTTACCGGCGGAGGTTTTCTACGTATCAGTCGTGCTAGTCTGTCCTTGATTGCCAGGAATGCTTTACCGGCAGCGCTACCAACAGCGCCAGTAGCTTTATCTTTAATAACATCAATGGCTTTCATCGATAATTGTTTTGCGATCGGTGTTGCTTTAGGTGCCATTCTCGCAAATAAACCCTGAACAACATCGTCTAATCCGTTTCCATAAGCCATCCTGTATACGGGTACTCGTGAATTTACCATCCTGACCATGACTGGTCTACGATGAGAATTGTGTACGATCATTTTATTTAATTAGTTATTTCTCTAATCGCGACGACTTTCAATCGCGACGACTTTGAAAATGTCAAAGACATTTTAGTCGCTGTCCACGAGTTCATCAATAAGTTCTCGATAGATGTGAGTATCCATGATGCCGCCTTGAAATAATCGCTGACAGATATCAGCCGCTTCATTAATTATTTCTGGTGAGTTATTTCCGGCACGCCTTCCTCCTAAGAGAATTTCTAGCCGTGATACATCATTGATGATATTATCAGGACAAGTAATAAAATCACTTCCCAAACCTTTGCCAGATGTTTTTTTATGCTAGTTGGTTGTGTTGCTATCGGAGATATTTTTAATGGCGTTGACAGATCCGCAGTCACAACAGGACCTACAATTCTCCTTGCTTTAACATCTTTCTTAAATTGCTCAAAATCAGCTTTGTATTTTTTCGAGACCCGCCTAATATCTTTATGGGTAGTAAACACCAACCGTTCCCATTGGTCATACTTTAACGATGGTGAACCCGGCTCCAGGTAGTTTCCATAATCACTAAATTTGCTTACAAGATCAACCGCGACATCGTAATTTCTCATCTTAATATTGTTTGCAATACTCTCTTTGATTTCTGCTTTACAAGGTTCGTATTCCGGCGGAGCTTCGGCGACTTCAGCACCTTCAAGTATTTCTTCTCCTTCATCTTCAAGTTGTGGTTGAGCTGCAACTATATCAGTTGGAAGTTTTTGTAAAATCTTTTTTGTTTGTTTAGTTCTCCTAGCAATCTTTTCAGTCTGTACGGCGGTTTGTTTTAGCACTGGAAGAATACCCTTTTCATCTCCCAATAAAGCTCTTTCAGTGACCGCCGCAGCTTTTTCAGTAGCTGCTGTAACGGGTTTAAATAATTCTTCTGCACCTGTTGCAAATTCAACTTGTGCTTGCTGCCGTGCTTGTAATTTTTGTCTTACACTGTCTCGCACAGGAATAAATGTTTTGATTGCTTTTAGTCGCTCTCGAGTTAGTCTAGCGGAATGAGCTTCTCCGATATTGGCCATTATTCTTAACTTAAATTTTTAATTCACAGCAGCAGAAACGGCGACGACAATCAAACCCTGCCAGGATATTTTCACGTGGACGACACAAAAACACTGATGTGATTTAAGTAACTCAACGATATACACAAATTCCGAAAGTGATCAGAGATAACTGTAACGTTCTCGCGGTATTTAACGGCGTTGACGTACACACGTTACGAAATATACATCAGACTTGGTGCAGCGGCGACATGGACATAAATAAATTCAGAAATTTCTTTAGTCGTGCTCAGGCAAAACCACACGGATTTGTAACAATAAATTTACATCATCCTCGGACACGGTATCGAGTTGGGATAGATACAATTTTTAGTTAGAAATACTAGCATTAAAAATGCTTGCATTTTGAGCAGCAGAGAGACTGAAACAACACCGAATGTTTCGTCTAGTAGACCCTTGTATCGAGAAGTAGTTATATAGGTAGATATTTTTCATGAGATAACCCTTCTGGTCAGCAGAGAAAGCCTATTTATCAGTGTTTTCTGACTAGAAGGGTTTATTTTGTGAAGACAATACTTCTATCAAGAGTGTTTTTGATAGAAGGTTCTGTTTGACGAAATAGTTGGTGGGCTCAGTCTCTCTGCTGCTAGTCATCTAGAACTATCTAGAAAACCTTTCTGTGTGTGTATGTGGATGTTTGTGTGTGCGTTTCTCTGTGTGTGTATGTGTCTAGACTGTTGCCATATTACTTATTCAGTTATTATTTTCACGCTGCCATCTAGAACAATCTAGGTAACCTTGCCTAGCCAAATGATGTCGAAAATACACAAAATATACATACATTTGTTTTGTTTTCTTAAATCATTAACTCAAACCTTACCTCCGCCATTTCCAAGTTGATATTATCCCTAAGAATAGCATTCCTTCAAAGCAGTAATCAGCCACTATTTTCATACATACAACTGTGATGCAATAGTTGTAGCTTGTATTGATAGAAAAAGAAAATATGGATTAACTTAACAGCGCAGAGTCGTACATTTCTCTCAACTGGAACATGTCGGACATTTCCTTCGATCGCAAAAACTGAAATGTCACGCAGTAATTGCAAGACTGGAACTACACCACGGAATGTCACAAACATCCGCCATATGGTTCACATTAATTGGTGAAAAAGAAGTTACGGTTGTGACTGCGAATGAAACGACAGGTCTGGAAATGTAAAACAACAGATGTGAAAGAGGATATGTGACATGCGCATGCACTATGTTGCCCGTATTAAGTAGTGTTTCTCAGATATATGCCATACCATTCTTGGAAATACGGCATTCAAGCAGGAGATGGCACATTACATGAGTTTCTTATATTCAGTCATCACGGCAATGTCATTGTAGTAATCGCGCCCAAAACCCAATCATGGCAGTAGTACTTTGGGGTATTGCCCTATTAGCAATACGGTCATGGTAGTGGTGCGTTTGGGGTGTTGCCCTATCAGCAACACGGTCATGGTAGATGTGCTTTGGGGTGTTGCCCTATCAGCAACACGGTCATGGTAGTGGTGCGTTTGGGGTGTTGCCCTATCAGCAATACGGTCATGGTAGTGGTGCGTTTGGGGTGTTGCCCTATCAGCAACACGGTCATGGTAGATGTGCTTTGGGGTGTTGCTATATCAGGAACAAAATCAAGGTAGTAGTAATGTGGGATGAAGGACTATGAGCCCCGTATAACCCCAGTTAGCTGGAAGGTGCCCTCAGGCTACATGCTTTGCAATCTCGTTCCA
Source organism: Sinohyriopsis cumingii (assembly GCA_028554795.2). Classification (NCBI taxonomy): domain Eukaryota; kingdom Metazoa; phylum Mollusca; class Bivalvia; order Unionida; family Unionidae; genus Sinohyriopsis; species Sinohyriopsis cumingii. Next base: position 6,304,854 of record CM068833.1, read on the forward strand.
TCCTAGTCTAAACAGGGGCATGTTAACCAATGTTTTGACAAACGTAGTTTGTATTCCTTATCAAGGTTAGTGCTTTTGAGCCGCCCCGCTGTTCAAGCACTTGTACCGGCGCAGGTGACTCGAGTTTGTTTTCCTGTCTTCCATTGCTTAATTCCTTTCTAGAAAATAAAATCAGCTCTCATAGACCGTTCAAAGATGTCCAAAGGCGTTATTGTCCTTCGCTTAAAAGTATGGAAGTTTCTTTTAAAAGTGGGTGTGTTTAAGGCACCTTTATCTAATCAAGCAGGCTAATCAAGAAACCACCAATGATTTTGAATAGGGCTGCCAGTTGAGAAAAACCGGGACCAGTCTCTTCACTACTCTTATAACTATGCCGTGGATATCGTAGGTTCTAGTAAGCAGAAGGGCAATTCGAAATTACCGCAATATATCAATTGCAACGTTGTACTTGACCAGAACGTCCCACCGGTCATCCCCCTGCTCATCCAACATAAATCTTTGATGCAGTTTGTAGTGTCTAATCTATCCACCAGGATGAATCCCAACAACGGACAAAAAAGGCAACGTTACAGATATCTAAGTGTCTATTTGTTTCCAGTCAGTAATGCACTCATCTTTTGGTCAGAAGTGAACAGTTGTAAAGGGTGTGGGGGAAGTGGTATTTGGTTATGTCAAGCAAAAGACGTACAACAACGTAAACCTCGGACTGGCCTTGTTGGCAGGAAACGTCTGTATACGACTAACGTTGGTTAGGGCCCAGAGGCGGCTCTACAATTGTGATCCTTTGTAGAGGCCATCAATGGGGGTCAGTTTGCGTAAGTCGAGCAGATATCCATCCTGCACTGAAAGTGTAAATTGCAGCTTACTGTGAAGCGGAGGCTGTTGGAAGGGACGTAGAGTGGCAGCGGTTATGCGAATGACAGGGTTCCGAACCGTGCTCTGGTTAGCGGTAAAGTTAAAGAGCACTTAGCCAGGGGTAGTCCTGTTGCTGGTGCTCGTGTCTAAGTAGGATTCGCCCACTGAGTCAGATATACGATACACAATGATTATGTCTACTATCTGCATTATTCCGAGGGCTACGTTCTAGCCCTAGCTATAAATTGTACATGAAATGTCTTCGATGATTTTTAAAAATATATTCGCATCTTCGAGGGTGTACATTTAATGCTCAAGTGCAAGCACTATGTCATAAAATAGGTAACACACATCACACCCATCAACGATCTAATAACAGATTTCTCCACCATGACGTCCTTTAAATGACGTTGGTAAATGACGTCAATTCGTGAAAAAAATTAGGGAACGTGCTGCTGGCCTGGAATGACCGTAGTAGCATTGTTAAGATAACGAACTACTTGTCATGACTGCAGATGATCATGCTTGTGTGGGCACTGGATCGTGAGCTGGTTGGTCTCGTGCTTTTACTGTTGTTTCGTCTACTACACTGCTTTGGATTTCTTCTTTTTGCACCCACCGACCTTTGCCCTTCTTAGAGGGGTCGCAACGCTTTCCAACGGAGCTCACGTGCGCGCGAATACATTGTCATTAACTGTTCAATGTCGGGTCAGTTGTTTTACTTTCGAAATGCCAATTAAATTCTGTGTTCTGACTTGCTGCTATTTTTCAACAACATCTCTGTGCATCTAATGAAAGTACTAGATTTTGTCCGGCTGTGACATTTCGTTTATCTTACGTGGAGAAAATTGCATAATTGTGCCACTTATTTCCATTATTGCCATGCTGTTCTCATTTATAAACAGAATATCTTCTTTATCATTAGGCTTTCATTCATCAAGATTCTAAACAAATAGTTTTGTATTTTAACACTATTTGTTTTATGTTTTGATATTGTGCATTATTCTAGATAATTTAAAGGACTTTTATGGACTTTAAAGAATTTTTATAGACCTTGTCCATGTCTAAAGTGATGAAACTGTCATTTGTTTGAAATGATTGATTGATCTGACATATAATCTGATGCAATTTTCATAAGTATTACATTTATTAGAGATTCTCAAATAAGAAAAGAAAGACTGTCGTATAATTAGTTTTATTGGAATCTTTGTCCTGTGCCACGCGTATCTTCTTATGTCTGGATTAATTTGGCAGCTTTTTAATAATCTACCATGCTATGTCGTCCAGTTGGTTTTGATGTCTTTTCCTTGGGTTTACATACTCTACAAAATTAAAACCTTGATCGAATACTAACGGAATTGTTAAACTCTTCAATTTTTTCTTGCACTCATTCCACAAAATTAGGGCCATCTTGATATTTACCATAGAAGTGTTATTCTATTCTAGTCGATATTCTTTCCAACCTAATTTAACTTCAAAATTATTATATTATATTTACGCATCATTCACTGGATTCGTCTGAGTTGAAAAACTATGTATATTTCAACTATGTCTCAATGTGTTTCTCATCCTTAGATGTATCCATAGTATCATGTTATCATACAACTCTACATGTCGTACCGTAAATGAATTCAAAACATACTTTCTCGTGTGGGAATTTCCAGTTATAGACTGTTCGCAGATGCATTGTTATTATTTTAGGTATGTAGAATTTGTGAAAAATAGAGTATTACTCATATCATATAACCGGTACGGTCCTAAAAGAAAGACACAAATAGCCACTGTTGTCCTTTTGATTTCAAATTAGCGTATAAATGAGTGTCCGTACAAAGTCATGTAAGACAGGAGAGTCCGTACAAACAAAGTCCATTCATGTATATATGATGTATATATGATGTATAAACCAAGGTTGGGGCCCCGAGTGGCCGAGTGGTCTAAAGCGCTCTCCGTTACGGATCACTGCCATCTCACCTCTGTCTGCGTGGGTTCGAGTGTCGGATTCGGCCAATGTGGGTTTGTGAGAAAGCTTGCCAGTAGGTTCTCGAGGGTCGGTGGTTCTTTCTGGGGATTTCCCAGGTTCTTCCTCCACCATTAATACTGGCCGCCATGTATAGCCTATCGTGTGCTGAAAAATGGCGTTAAACAACAACAACAACAAACAAAGTCATTTAAGACAGTCACAAAAACACATACTTTTAAGAAACACATCGTCTGGTTTAGCTGTCCGGAGCTGTTTGCATTGAATACATGTAAACTATTATAATAAAATCAATAAATCAATAGATCTTCCTCATTGAAGATCATAATATAATTTTGCCGATTTTAATTCAGTCTGTGCTAAGGTCGTGTCAGTTTCGGAATTGTAGTTTTGATTTTAGTCCTGGCCATCCTTTTTAATATCATATGCTAAATCATTATGAATCTTGTCAAAAGTCAGCACGTGTAAAGTAATTATAGTATCAGTTTTAGTATCAGCAATATACGTACAAATCATTTCACCTTTCTTGTTTTATTCTTTAAATTCCGTGACAGTTTCGGAGTTTAAGTACTTTATTCTGAAACATTTGAATGAAATATCTCGGTTTGGTTTGTTGTCTGTGTTACTTTTTATGCGAGTGTCGGAATTGTAACATTAGTTTAATACAGTTGTATTCACTGGTGCTTTGAAAATCTCGGAAGTTTACGATTGTGTAGCATGAGCCAATACAAAATAAAAAAAAAATACCACCCCAACCCCCAAACTTGATTTTTCTACCTAACATATGTTCGGGGCGTTTCTCCTCAAAAGAAAAGCCAAGTGTGTTTTATGCAGTGTAAATGAGTAAGTGAAACAGTCTCCTTCGCTCCGATGGATCGATTTAACATCTTCAACATGTTTTAAATACCATGCTATCTTAAATTGTTTCAATACTGCTGTGAATAAACATAGCGCATGTCTTCATTATAGTCGTGAACAGTCGATATTTTGAATCGACATTTTGATTTTTATATGATTTTTATATCTCTTGTTCTGTGTACATGCGTATGTTCTTGAATTCATGTATGCATGCATGTTTGCACTTATCATTATATACAAGTATGTATTATAAGTACGTATGATTTATTTATGTCTGCATGCTAGTATGGGTGGACATAAGGATGGATATACCAAACATTTCGAATATAAATAAAGAATGTACATCTGATGAAAAATTGCATATTTAAATGTTTTTCTTTTATTTAAAAACAACATCATTTAAGAAAAGGTGTAGTAATGCAAGATTCCTTTCGCACACAAAAGCTGAATATGCTGCTCCAGGGAGGACATCTGTACCTCATGTTTCGTGGTGGAATCTATCATGGGCAAGAACTTAACCTAAAGAAATCAATAAAACTGTACACCACACATGTACGCAATATATATATATATATATATATATATATATATATATATATATATATATATATATATAAAGAGAGAGAGAGAGAGATGGAGAATTTCATATTCATATATACACCAAAGAGAGCGGAAACTTCTATCCCTGAATTCTACAAGATAATGTTTGATAATAGGTCGATATGGGAGTGTGTCTGTTAGGCACAAATACATATAGCACCGACCGACTTTGTTGTATCATTATTTAGGTGGCGTGTGTTTGGTCTAGATGACATAGGTGTTGGTGCGTACAGGCAAGGCGATAGGTGCCGTTAATTGTCGGACCCGAGTTCAAATATCTGAAGAGTACAAATTTTAAAAAAATCTCTGTTGCAGCTACATAAAATGCACGTGCATGTTGCCCTGTTTGGTATAATTAAAGAAGCCACTGGATGTTTAGTCAAAAAGACCAGTTCTAAATCTTGCAGTTATAAATTTGAACACAAATGCCCAATACATTTCTTCTACCAAGCATTATTTAATAAAAAGGAGAGTCTAATGAACCACCATTCATAATCACCGCCACACAACCTACTGGCAGAACCCATCCCCCAAGTTTAGGGCTCGCCCCCACCCCCATTAACATCCGGCTTGAAAACAGAAACGAAAATCCAACAACCAAGCTACAACAACACCCCCCCCCCAATACCCCTCCCCCCAAAGAAAACAAAGAGAATAACGGATGAAGCAATTCTTAACTTATTTTACCTCTAGGACTCTCAATCCAGTAGTAGTGTGAACGTCCATTTTCTCTTGTTCAGTCAACGTAAAGATGAAACAATTGCCACTGCTATGAATGATCATATTATGCTGCAAAGAACAACAACATATTTCACTTGTAATGTTACATACATCGCACACACTTCCGTCTTTATTATCATCTCATTCCAATTTTAATACACTGGAGTAGATTTTGAGTAACGTACAAAATCAGTTACTCTAAGGAAATTTCTTCCAAAATAGACAAGCTATGCGACACGAGAGTAATTAACAAAGTCGAATGTTATTTATTATTTGATCACGCAATATCATGCTACCCGATATAAGAGTTGTCCCCCATGGAGTGGCGCAGCGGCACAGACATGCGCATTCCCTTAGGTATCAACAAATTAAATTTCATTTTCAATTTTTCCTTTGAGACTGTCTATGTTCAGTTCATATGCAATTCATATATTTGTATCGAATGTTTTCCCTCGAAATTACGCATTTCATATTAGAATAAGTGGAAAATTATCATTCAGTGTATGTATGTTATGTATGTATGCATATATGTATGTATGTATGACAGGAGTCTGACGTTTTATCAATAAAGTACGGCGAAATCTCGGACAATATGAAATCCCCTTATCGGTAATATAAATAAACACAAGGAGTGCAAGCGTGACCACAACCCTAACAAAATCAGCTAGACGGAAGTAGCACATTCTACCAGTTTCTACCCTGCAGTAAATATGCGTTAGGGTCTAATAATTGTACCGATCACGGCGCAGAATCTGTGTTATTTTTGAATATTAGGGAAATTTATGACGGTTGATGACCTCATCAACCGTTATTTCTACTCTCAAAACTTTGACTACATATTTCTGTTCTGGAAATTTAAATAGAATTATAAAATGATACAATCTGAAATACAAAGCAAGATAAACATTTTATCTTGTGAAATTACTTTCATCATGTTATTCAGCATATTTACTGCAGGGTAGAAACTGGTAGAATGTGCTACTTCCGTCTAGCCGATTTTGCTAGAATGATATTTTGACCGTAGTGGTGAAAATAAAGGTTAATTCGCCGGATTGGATTCATGACATGGTCATTTAAGAGATATGCGTTGGTACGTTGCTGTCTTTTGAATGTATATGTGTAGTTTTTCAGTCTTCTTGCTATTCTGAAGCGAGAAAAGACGCGTGAGAAAAAGTCGAATAGAGCGAAGTGTTGACTCCTGTGGTATGTATGTATGTATGTATGTATGTTATATATACAGAGAGAGAGAGAGAGAGAGAGAGAGAGAGCTATCTGGCACTTACGGTTATGTGGTCATAGCGAAAGATAAACCCTTCAGTTATACTCGGCTCGTGACTAGCCTGCGGTAAATGCGTGGCATGCGTTGCATGCGAGTGATGCGGGGCATGCGTAGTGCTTAACTGAAACACAATCATTGAATTTTAACACGTCATCACAATATACGATTGGCAAAAAATAATTTTAACACGTGATCAAACTATGCAGTACTGCTATAGACAGTTTGTTTATTGTGGGCGTTTTTCAGAGGTGAGGGAATAACCCATTTTTAAATTTATTCAGATAATTGCATAAAGAATAAATAATCATTTCTGAATAAAATCGGCGACATGATCTTAAAAACCCATCAAATAGTATTTTGTTTAATTCAGTTAAATATAAGAATCGCCACGAGTTCCATCTAAACTGATTAGAAATAAAGAACAGAATATCACGTGACCTTTAAGCTAATCATCTAAAAATAAACATAATTGAAACTGGTGTAAATGTAATAGTAACAGCTGATGTTTATAACTAATTGCATTTATTCTGTGATAGGAAACCATTTTTCGATTAGTTTTATTTGACTTTAGTATTTCTTTTTAAAATAATCTTAGTGTTAAATTAATTACTTTGTTTTTCTTGAAATTAATTAACCCTATTTTTGTTCTGGAATCTTTCTAACAGGTTAAAGTCTGGTGAACCCTTTCAGTCACTAAACAAGGAAACGCTTGTTTTTTTGTCGCGGTTTACTTGTGACGCGGGTTAGGTAAAAAGTGTTCTTACCGTATAGTTTTAGTTTTAAAAAAAATCTTCAGATGTTGAGATGTGAACCGATGAAAGATAATATAGATATGCAAATTCGTGATTGTAATCAATACATGTATTATATCATCAGCATTATGTATTTGTTATTTTATGTTTTATAGGTATTATGATCGCATATTGTGAATTGTAAAGCACTACAAAAATGACGTGTTTACTCTGATAAATTATTATGATTTTTATGGACACATATAGTCAATATTGTGACGATGTGCCACAAATCAATATCACGTACACCATATTATACGTATTATTATAGTGGTCACACTTACCTGGTAAGACAGACTGATGAGGGCAGCGAAGAGGATAATAGTCTTTATTTTGATGATCTGAGCGCTTGACCGGAATGGCATCTAATACTGTGATGACTCGTTTATAACAGCTTACTTAGCTCGAAAAACATGCCACGACAATATATCACGACCTGACCTGACCTGCTATCAGAACCTCGAATCCAGTAGAAGTCGGTTTCCAAATAAATACACACACACACACACACATATATATATATATATATATATATATATATATATATATATATATATATATATATATATATATATATATATATATATATATCTGTCCTTTCAAGTGCACTGGATCCAGCAAGGGATGACGTGTGTCAGGGATTAATTAAGATAAATGCAATAAACTGAAAACGAACAGTGCAAAACAAGCATCTAACTGTCCTGAGCGCTTTCGTCTCTTAATGAATTTTTTCAAAGGCAAATACAAAAAGTAGACAAGACAAACACAAAAACCTTTGTGTTTGCAAAACTTTACATGGCTGTTTTTACAGGAATTAAACCTTTAAAAGTATTATGTTGTAACTAGTTTATTTCAACTTGTTGCAGATGCTGGAAAATATTTTTATTGACCTAGAAATTGATGAGCATTAACTACATTTGTTGTTTTATGTAAATTTATGTAAGTACAAATCATGTCCTGAATATTTCATTGTTATAGTTGTAAGTCTAGGCTATTAAGCAAATTTAGAAAAGTATTTTAAAAAAGATGTGAAGGCTGTAAAAGATCATTTTATTTCTGCATGGTTTTTTTCTTCTAGTCTTTTTGGTTTAAACCGCTTGGTTTCAATATTCTAAGGCGGCGTATCCAGTAAGATTCCTTTTCTTTCCTGGCTTTGGAACTCCAGCCGGGGTTGTGAGCAAATATATATATATATATATATATATATGTGTGTGTGTGTGTGTGTGTGTGTGTGTGTGTGTGTGTGTGTATGTGTGTGTGTGTGTGTATGTTGCATACACTTCAAACAGTTCTTATCTTTAACCAATTACGGTCATAATTAATAAATAATTCATTATTTAGCTACAATATCACCAAGTGACTGATTAATGAACGTGATGCACCCAATATTACATGTCGTTTATTGTACGTAACATAAACCTCCAGAGTGAGACCAACAACTAAGTCACTGGAATTCTTAGTCACTCCCAAGAAGTATAATTCAAATCTCTGCAAGCAACAACTGCAATAACTCATATAAAACCTTTACAAGGATGGGATACACACACCCTTCTATTGGTCGGACCATTCTGCAAACAACAGTGTAGGATTTACCCAATAACACTCGCAACATAAACTATAAACTGCCAGCTCATTCTGCGACGTTTCCGTTAGTGTCTATATTGTTTAGAGTTCAACCTGACTTATAAAGGAGTTTATAGAAAATATAAGCAGTTTGTCTTTAGTTTGTCTAAAAGTATCGTTTTCGCCTTACGAATTGAATGCCAAGATACACATCCGGGACTGTAACAATCTTGAATATGTATAAAGGGGACAAATCTGTATTCGTAGTAAGAATTCAGTGGGATAAATGTTTATGGTCAATTGAAACATTCGTATCTTGGAGTTTTTCTATCTGTAGATAATGGAAAATATTCTCTTGTTGACTTCCTTTTCCATGTCTATGTATATTTTATATTTTAAGATATTAAGTCTTTAGATACAATTATACTGACAGTCACAATGCTATCAATATTATCCTCTCTTGTCCTAAGGGAGGTGATCTCTCGTGTTATACACAAGATTTTATAATTTTGAATAGAAAAGGATCTGATCTTGCCCTCATGGTCCAATGTGTATAGCAATCCAACTGCTACTTGTTCTCTCACAAATTGCAGTAAGCCAATCTTTTCAGTAAACAAATCTCACAATCGAGCTGCTTTAGCAGCAGAGAGGGTGAACAGACCATAGAATTCCGACAAAACAAATAAAACAAACAAATAAATCATCTCGTAGAAAGGTCAAGATTTTACAAATGAACTTTTCCTTGAGATGTTTTATTTCTGTAATGACCGATTGTACTAATAAAACCTCAGTTCGAAATAGTAGCTGAAAAAATAAAGTACTCTACGTGTTTATTTATTTCTTGTTTATTTTTTTGACGACCAACGTTGGTAGGTACCCTCTCTGCTGCTCCCCCTGTTACCCAAATATTTTATCAATACCCACACGATATCTTGTTCTTGGATCATGTAAATTTATTGTTATAAATCCATGCGGAGTAGCTTGCGCTCGTGAGAAGAAATTTTTGAATTTAATTATATCCATGTCACCACCACACCAAGTTTGATGAATATTTCGCAACGTGTGTGTGTCTACGCCATTAAACACAACTAAAATGTTGCAGTTGTCTCTGATCACCTTCGGAATTTGTGTATATCGTTGAGTAACATAGATCACGTCTGTATTTTTATGTCTACCTCGGGAAAATATTCTGGCTGGATTTGATTGTTTATCTAGCATCACATCGTCGTATACAACTAAATTATTAATAAATCCGTCTATGGAATCTACGGATGGTGCTTCATCAATATCGGTTATAAACTCTATAACATCATTATCTTCATCCAGTAATCGCGCGTTTTCATTGAAATCTTTAAGTACATCATAACATCGCTGATCATCAACGGATGGTGCTACTAAATATAATTTATCCCATTTCAACCATCTCATTATCAGATTAAGTAATAATTGCGTCTTACCCGATCCAGATGGTCCTATGATAATCATTCTGATGGAGTTCGGTAGCGCAGGATGATGCTTAACTGGCTCTCGCTGCCGAGTTGCTGAGAAATCAATTATATCCATATATATTATAACATGAATTTATATTGTTTACGCTGTAGAGTTAAAACTCCAACTACTGATTTAGCCACGGTTACAACAAAAAATAAAAAAATAGCATACGGTGGAAAATGTTCTATATGCGGTAGAAAGAAATTTTCATTTTTACCTAATAAGCGCGGTGGTGATATTGCTAATTTGATGTCAAAGTTTCCAGGTACTCCATGGGCTAAATATAGTGGAGAAAAACATCTACCAGGATATAATTATTGCGGTCCTGGTACCAGACTTGATATCAGGCTCGATAATCAGGATCAACCAAAACCAGGCGAGGAACCAATAAACGCTATTGATCGAGCTTGTCATGCTCATGATGTAGCTTATAAAAGTCAAAATCTACAAGATAGGCATATTGCAGATGTAAAATTAATTCATTCATTAAATTCTATAAAAAATAAAAATATTAGAGAATCATTAGCTAATTGGTTAGTAAGATCCTCGATGAAAGGTAAATTAGCGATTGGGGCTGGTAATTAATAATGGAATCAATTTATTATTCGCCGAGAGGATACTGGAGAGGCAAAGCAGCAATTGGTAAACTTGCTGATGCAGCGGAGGTTAAACATTCTACTGCTAGCGCGTGGTTGTCCAGGCAGGCAATATGGCAAATTTATCTACCACGTCCTAAACAAATTCAGTACTCGTATTTCGATGTCAGTGTTCCTAATGAAGTTCATCAAGCTGATATTCTGTTTTTACCGCATGATACTGTGCGTGGAAAAACGTACAAGTACGCGCTAACCGTAGTTGATGTTGCAAGTAGATATAAAGAAGCAGAGCCGCTATCAACGAAAACATCATCTGAAGTAGCCGATGCGTTTGAACGAATTTATCAACGAGGTGGTGGACCACAAGGTGGTCTGCGATGGCCACAGCTACTACAGGTTGATCCTGGTAAGGAATTTCTTGGTCCAGTATCATCGCTGATGAAACAACATAATACCAAAATACGACGAGGACATACTGCAATTCACCGTGATCAAGCAATTGTTGAGCGATTTAATCGAACACTTGCTGAACGGTTATTTGGATATCAATACGCGAGGGAATTTATTCAGGATAAAAGATCTCGTGAATGGGTGGCAAGATTACCAGGCGTGATAGCTGCATTAAATAATGAGATTACACGAACAACCAACATGAAACCCATTAACGCGGTCACAAAAAAAAATATATCAACACAACGAAAAGATGTTGGAAAACAAAAAATATTAGGTGATGTCACAGTCAGATATTTATATGAGCCTGGTGAACTTGAAGGTGGTAAAGCGAGAGCAACTGATCCTATTTGGAGTGTTACCACACACAAAATATCTACCGTGACAAGATCCACTGGAAGAAATGTAGGCGTTTCCAGACCCGCAATCTACAGATTAGATTCGGCCGCTCCTCAACGTGGATTTACACGTGAACAACTACAAATAATTACCGCGGATACACAACTACCACCGCGATCACTCCGGTGATTTCGATCACTTAACTAGCGCCAAGGGTGCCTGCACTCAAGGCGCTAGCGCCTCTACGTCGATTACACTCAAGACAGGTTAACATGGTATTTTCTCGTGTATGACCGCGACTATTATCTTTTCTATCTACGGTAAATTGTCTTGAATCATTACTCGAATATCGCCATGACATTATACAATTACAACTGGTGCAATGATTGTTCTGCTGCTGTTTTAACTCAATAATAAATTCAACATCAAGATCAAAGTCGCGTTTATTTTTTTTGTCAGATTGTTTGTATCCGATTAATTTTTTTCTTATTATATCATCATCGATGATGTTAAATTTATCAACGATTTCAGGAATTATAATTCTACGTAATTGAGATATATTTCTGACCCTCGATACCGCTAAATAAACTAAATTTGACCACTCGATGCGATCGTCTACAATCCAGACTCGTGTGTCAGAAATAGTTAATCCCTGAGACGAGTGGATTGTCATAGCGTATCCCAACACCCATGGAGATTTGTCAGCGCGTAATGCATCTTCGACCACACTGATATCAACGGCGACAATATCATTTAATACGAGAATCTGTTTCCTTGACTCTGTCAAGGGTCCTGGAATATCAACATTAATATTCTGTTTTCGTGTATCTGATGGTCTATAACATAACGGAACAGGCAATTCTGAATATTGTTCTTTATGTAGTTGAAATAACTGTTGTTGTAAAGCGTCTCTGATTATTTTTCTACTTGCTACGATCAAATCGGTGGGTCTCCATAAATTTAAAAAATCGTTCATTGATGTCTCTGAGATCACTCCACGTATTATTTCACACTGAATTTTGTTTGATTGTAATCTGATTAATTTTTTAAACTCCCTCAAATTTGCATCAAGAGCTCTATGATCATCATCTATTTCTTCGTAATAATCAACGAAATTTTTTAACCAATCATGTGGAGATGGTCCAACAAAAGGCGGCGGTTGACCATGATCGCCACACATTATTATGGCGGTATTTTTTGTCAACAACCAATCAAGAAACATTTTTAATGTATCCAATGACACAGTGCATATCTCATCCCAAATAATTATTTTAGGTATATATTTTTCTCCCATCCGTTCAGGAGTCCATGTATCTCCGCGCCACCGAAAGAAACTATGATACGTGCACGATTGTACTTGCCGTTGTTTCATCTCACGTGCAAGTCTATGTGTGGGTGTCAGCACGATTATATCTGAATTTCTAAAAACATTAATCGTTCGAGTTGTTTTGCCGCATCCACCAGGTCCATTGAGATATACTGTCTTATATCTAGTTATTGGATCACTCAACGATGGTGCTTTCGACATTTCTGATATTTTATTACCCTCACGATAAAAATCTCTCATTGGAACATCTGCTGATTCTGTGTAATTGTGTAATAGTTCCTTTTTTATTCTCCACGAACCCCATCGTTCATCATTACTTGTAAATTTCATAACAGGTTCTAAATATTTACTTGAAATATAAAACGAATCTGTTGCGACTCTGACTGCGGTCTCAGGAAATCTATTAATCATCGATAATAAATTTATAGAAACATAAGCCAACATGGAAGATCTTAGATGAGTATATTGCGGGGATACGTCATTTATGTAACTAACGATCGTACCCAATTTTGTTCCGTCGGATAAATAAACACTCTCTCGATTTACAAACGTATTTTTCGCCGTTGTATCAGCAATTATAAAATCGTACTCGGCATCATCTAAAATTAATCGTGCGTGATGTCTTTTGTAATCATATGCACCACCTTGAGTAAATTTACCTATAATTTTTCTACCGAGATCTTTTGCGGTTTTGAGTTTATTAGGAATATCATCTTCGGAAATATCAGGATATTTTTCCTTAAACTCGCTGATAACTTCAGAATCTGACACGGGCAACCAAACTTTGGTCTGTGCATGATATGATATAATTGCCTCACTGACCACCAACGATGTCAGTATCATACAATCTAGCATATATCGCAACAAAACTATAGGTGCCCAACGTTTTTCACAAAAATGTCTGCCAAACCAAACATAACAAATCTTGTGAAGATTTTCGTTAAACTCGAACGACTCAATACAGGCGAATCCAGTCAGATCAAAATCAGGTAATGGTCCATTAATTGCCACTCGCGTCATCTCGTTTGTAGGGTGACCAAATCTTTCAAAGTACGTAGAACAATCTCCGTATCCCAGAAAACTTCCTGGATAACATGCAACCATATCAACCGAAATAACATCATTGTAATTGTATTTGGTATTCCATAATCCGCCATGTCCATATTCGACGCAACTTGCGCGTACGTCCTCGAGTAAATCAAATCGTGTTGGTTTCCATGAATTTCGTTCTCTGGCGAAATGAGCCGCAACAGATGGAACGGTAAAACAATTAGTTAGTAATTTGTCAGTATTTTCCGCGTGCTTGCACTGTAAAAACGTCGCAAGATTTTTCATCTCGTCATGGAGGGATTCTGTGCGATATATTTCACCGTTCGGTTTGACAAACTGATCAAATTCACCCTCCTCATTACTTTTAAATAACCATACCGATACAGGATCGGTTTTACTTATTTCGTTGATAAAATCAAACATACTATCTGCCCCAGAATTATCTGCCCCAGAATTGTCTGGGGAGTAAAATCTAACAGTTCGATCACGTGGAAATATTGTTACTGCGTTAGTCCATGCGTGCGCGTTATGATCGATAATATTTATTGGAGCTCCTTTCGATTTATATTTCGACTGGTACAGTACTTCTCCCGTTATTGTCGCCACAGTTATTGGAAATTTTAATATTTTTCCTAACCCAGCAACATCTTTTATTGTAGCACCGGTATCCTTAACTGAATCAGCCCACGAGTTTATTTTTTCACGCCTTAAATCAGTTAATCCATTTCCACGCATCGCGTTTGTAAAGTGTTATATTACTCGTTCGGCTACACAATTTAACCTTGAAAATTTCATCGGCGCTAGTTTATCAACGTTAGGTTTTTTATTTATCTCATAGATTCCATAAATAACCGCCGTTACAGGATATGCTCGCTCATAATACGGTTTGTCAATACCTGTCAGTAGACCCGGTCTGGAATTTTTACTTAATATGATAGTTTTATTATTACCAAGGACAGGATCATATTTGTCACGGATAATCCAACTACCTGTTTCTGTTAATACAATAAATTTTACTCTGAAGAAATATTTTTGATTGCCCTCGTATTCAGCGATGTAGTTAATGATAGTTGCCGCTCGCTTGTCGTTCATTGTGGCGTCCGTGACAGCTTCCGTGACAAAGTCAGTGTTGCGTATAATCTTGAACGTTGACCATGTATGAGATGCACCATCCGTGTAAAATTCTTTCTTGGCGTCGTGAATTTTCGAGATCAAACTTTTATTTTTCGGATCAACCAGATCTCGTACTGGCAAGTCAGAAGATAGTCTGTCAAGGTTGAATTTATACTTAACAGGCCTAGTTTGGGATAATCTCTCAAACTCGTTCATATAATTAAAACAAATATTTAAATAAAGAAAATTATATATATATATACAATGTCTCAATGTAGATGGTTGATGATCGGCTCAGTAAATCGATGCAACAAATCCTGTAGAAAGGAATTTTGTTGGATGCACTCACAAAACATACGACGAGGAAGTCTAGGACCAATACCATGTCTACGGTGTGGTATTGGAGTGCGAGGAAAGACAGAATTATGTGGGAAGTGCGGCGGAAAACGGTTCAGAGAACTCAAAAGATATTATGACAAAAAAAATAATAGCGGTGAAAACGCTATAAAATCCGTGAGGGATTATATATCAAGATTTCAGACAAACAATGATTTAAACATATAATATTATTATAATGGAGCAAAATATATTTGTCCCACATCCTGTCATAACAAACTATGAATCAAATATTAATGGTATCATCAGACACTGCAAGTTGAAGAAACAAGTTGGTTATATTACTAATGTTGGTTATCTAATGTTCACATGCGGGGGGGAAAAGAAACATTATCTGTGTCATAGATTTACGTATGAATGTTTCTTCGGAGTGATCAATGACGGTCTTGTTATTGATCATATTGACGGGGACACTCAAAACAATAATTTATCCAATTTACAAGCTATCTCTCACAGCGAGAATAATACACGCGGTAATACAGGAAGATGTAAGACAATCGGAAAGAGGGCGGTAATTTCCACAAGCATAGAAACTGGCAAAGTAATTATGTTTCAGTCTATGAACGCGGCTGCGAAATATTTTGATATTCACTCACAATCAGTACAAAAAGTAGCAGAAAATATATATAAAACCACTTTCTCGAAAAAATATAAGCAGAAAATTATCTTTAAGTATCAATAACTATCATCACCACATTATTAACTATCATCACCACATTGAATTAATTTTTTTAATTTATGTCACAGTAGGTCCTCCATACACTACTGAATTTTTGATTATATAAGGGGAGATTACTTTGTAATATATAGTTTTCTTCGTAGATGGTTGGTTTTTTATGATCGTAATTAGTCAGTTTAACTAATTACATCGTAACTAATTACTCGTAGAAGTATTATTTATGTTTTTTAAATATTTCCCCATCATACAACATTACGAGAGATCATGATAATGTTATTGATCCGTAGGAAGCTGTGTGTGAAACAGAAACCGTTTGTCATTGTAATCGACCTGCAGTTGTGTGTTCATGCCACTGTTATTATTGATTCTCAGTCTGCTTAGGAAACCCGCTACAAATACAGAAACTGTTGTTATTGATTCTCAGTCTACTTGGGAAACCCGCTACAAATACAGAAACTATTATTCAGAAACTGTTATAAATACAGAAACTGTTATTATTCAGAAACCGCTACAAATACAGAAACTGTTATTATTCAGAAACCGCTACAAATACAGAAACTGTTATTATTCAGAAACCGCTACAAATACAGAAACTGTTAAATACAGAAACTGTTATTATTCAGAAACCGCTGTTTAGTGTAAATATTGGTTCCTTAGCTATATAGCTAGCTATATATTAACTTCCGAAACATATGTTCGTAACAATGTTTGATAGCTCGATCAGTATGGTATTGGACTGTGACGCTCGCGGTCCAGGATCGAATCCCCATGGCTGACAATTTGTCGGTGGTGTACGCATAATTGCGATTTTTTATAATAGTGGGGGGAACCGCAAAACCCCCCCGCTCAGCAAAATTCCCAACCACAATATTGACTTGTGGTTGATACATATTTTCGTATCACCCACTGGATTAATTATTGTGGGTGGGATTTTGCTGAGCGTACATGTTTGTACTGTCCTTAGTTAGTGCCGTTTCATTCATAATCTGAGCTCGCTAATACACTCGATAGGGGCTCTTCATTCATTGTATATAACCATTTCATTGTATATATGTTATGTGTATATCCTCTAAACTTGGTAGATTGCGGTGGCAAGCTACGAGTTTAATGAGGATTGTGCTGTCCTTGTGCTGTCCTTAGTTAGTTATATGTTATGTGTATATCCTCTAAACTTGGTAGATTGCGGTGGCAAGCTACGAGTTTAATGAGGATTGTGCTGTCCTTGTGCCGTCCTTAGTTAGTTATATGTATATCCTCTAAACTTGGTAGATTGCGGTGGCAAGCTACGAGTTTATGCCGTCCTTAGTTAGTTATATGTATATCCTCTAAACTTGGTAGATTGCGGTGGCAAGCTACGAGTTTAATGAGGACTGTGCCGTCCTTAGTTAGTTATATGTTATATGTATATCCTCTAAACTTGGTAGATTGCGGTGGCAAGCTACGAGTTTAATGAGGATTGTGCTGTCCTTAGTTAGTTATATGTATATCCTCTAAACTTGGTAGATTGCGGTGGCAAGCTACGAGTTTAATGAGGATTGTGCTGTCCTCCCTGTTGGGCCTCTAGGCCGTTGTTTGGCGGGTTAGGGGCTCTCGTAGAGGGAATATTTGCCTAATGAACTTGGTAGATTGCGGTGGCAAGCTACGAGTTCTTGGTTGTGCTGTCCCTGAAACATCCCGACGAACTCGCTAATACACTCGATAGGTGTTCTAGGGATATTTTTTTTTTTATTTTAAAGATTTATATATTATATAATGAACCATGAAAATATCAATGATGTAATTGTCGCTATTAAAAAATTGAAAAAAGATGGAATTAGTATATCTGATGAACTTAATCCTGAAAAAATAGTTTCTGACTTTGAGATTTTACAAGAACGTAAAACCATGGGGACACACACACTATCATCTGAATACAGGCTCATGATACGGATTCAATCGGCAATGTTTCAGTCGCTAGCTACCGTAGAAGATGATCATGTGAAGGAGTTCGTTCCTCTTTCTACCGCCGTAGAAAGAATTAAGTCGTTATTATCCCACGAGTATGAGGCAAAGAAAACGATTAGTACTCGCATAAGACTATTAAGAAAAATAATGTCAGAAGGTAACCTCGTTACTGGTGAAACGATCCAGAGTAACCTCGTTACTGGTGAAACGATCCAGAGTAACCTCATTACTGGTGATAATGAAAATGAAAGTTTTGGTAACTGGGGTCCATGTCAACGCTGACCACGTGTATTGGTAGTCAAAATCAAGAAAGTTCTAACCTTGTCAAATTGTTCCTAATAAATTTTATTTATTATAAATTTTATTTATTAATAATATTATTTTTACTGAGGATTTATTTTTTTTTTACTAAAATCAAGAAAAATGCACAAATTACTTGATTCTGACGGGGTAGTTGGTAGTCAAAATCAAAGAAAAATGCACGAATTGCTTGATTTCTGACGGGGTAGTTGGTAGTCAAAATCAGGAAAATTGAGCAATTTCGTTGTATTTTAGTAAAAAAAATAATAAAAATCTCAGTAAAAATAATATTATTAATAAATAAAATTATATTATAATAAATAAAATTTATTAGGAACAATTTGACAAGGTTAGAACTTTCTTGATTTTGACGGGGTAGTTGGTAGTCAAAATCAAGTAATTCGTGCATTTTTATGTTTCTGAGGGGGTAGTTGGTAGTCAAAATCAAGTAATTCGTGCATTTTTATGTTTCTGAGGGGGTAGTTGGTAGTCAAAATCAAGTAATTTGTACAATTTCAGTAAAAATCAGGAAAATTAATAAATATTATTTTTTTTGTGATAGAAATTTTAATTTTACTTTCATCGACTAGTTTTTTTAGTTGCCTAGGCCGATTAATTTGTACCAAACACAAATTTGTGCCAGTAATAATAAAATATTTTTTTAAGTTGATCGAATTTGATTCTGATCTCTGTTACAAATGTTCTTCTAACTGTTAAGAAATCCTCGCGTGTAAAAACCCTCCATTACATGAAGATCTACGACAAAAGTCCTTAGACAGAAATCCTTAGACAGAAATCCTTAAGACGGAAGTCTTTACGACTTTACATACAGATTTATTACAAGCTCTTCTTCACGTATGTCAATTAAGCGATTAAGGTGGTCTGTGAGTTTAAAATTGATTCGTGTTAACATATTATTGTGACACCGTAAATACACAGGATTAGTTGGTTCTTGCACGATTAAATTTCCAGGGGGAACTTGTGGTGTGAACGTGTACAGGATGTATCCTTGTTGAGCTTGATTTGATCTTCCGAGATCTATTTGATAGCTGCCATCGATTACGTCACAAACCAGATTGACCGCGACCGTCGGTGTTATATTAACGATCCGCGGGGATACGTGTCTTCCGCCGCCATGTGGATCATTATCATATCTGAGAACGGTTGGAGGTGGTGCTAGTTTTTTCCACGAATCGAGTATTTTAGGGAAGTTTTCGTTGATAAGATCGTTTAATAATTTTACTAGTTCTCCAGCATCAATCTCCGGTATTACAAATGTTGGTAATTGTTGTTCAGTTATTTTGTAATGATTGAGAAACCATGGTCTAGCTTTATAATTATCAATAATTTCATCACCGTGTTTAACCATGTTCACAATGATAGTTTTATTAACGTATCTAATATCTGATATGACCTGATTTAGATGTTTTATCGTCTCAATGATTTTTTGTTTTACGTCATCGCTGTAGCTATTAGTAAAGAAATTTCGTAGTTTGTTGATTGATTGTTTAAATTCAAAATTAACAGGATCAGAATATGATTTAATAAATTCTTCATCAACGAGTGGATATAATCTATCATCTTGAGGATCACGAATATTATTTATTATGTTAGGAATGTTTTCACCATCAGGAGTAATTGTAAAATATGTACTCCACCTCCATCTCCACGGATATTTATCTCTATATTCAGGAACTGTCATAAATTTTGCTTCATCTGTGATAAAATCACCCCTCGTTGGTTCTGGTGGTCCTACATACACCGGGGGAATTTCAGGCCATCCTAGCACGGATCTGATTGAAGATTGATAAATATCAACTGCATAATCAGGCGAGTTTATTTCAACCGTCGAGGACAGGGTGGGTTCATGAACATTAATTGATATTTTTGATTCTTTTCCTGTTATTGATCTTATTCTACGCGCAAATTCCTCACTGATCTCTTCAATCTCGTAACTGCCGGTTGGTATTCCAACAACAACCCAGTCAGGTGTTCCATCGGGTTTGTTCTTGTTAGTAAATACGAGCGAATTATTTGCTGGTGTACCATTAAATGATTTTGATCTGATATTTGGCCAGCTGTAATATACTCGTAATTGTGCTAGTGCTATTTCTTTTACTGGAATTGCAATAGGAAAATTAACACTAAATTCAGGATTAATTGAACTTACCGAGATCATCGTTATCTTTGGCGGAGTTGTGTTGGTCACGATCTGCTGGAGTAATTCTGTCATTATTGATACTTGTATCTTTAATACCTTTTCGTATATTTTGGTTATCATTGAAAATTCGAAATCAGATATAATTCCATCACTGAGACTCGCTGATAACAACGAGGATAATTTCGAGTATGCTACCGTCGCTGTATGTAATTTTATTTTGTAATCGGATAATTTTTCGTTCGTACAAGTACATATTTTTTTTGTGATGATACCAAGCACACCTGCAATAGTTGTTGCTGCTGATATACAGATAGTTACAGCTACTGGTGCCATCGTTGTCAACGCTGATAATATTACACCGGTTCCAGCAACAACAGCGGATACTGAATAAACAATCACATCAACGATAACCAATCGTCGTCGATATTTTTTTACTTTTACTGTATATTGATCGACTTGATCTTTTAGCGCCGCCTGCCATTCACGCGCTTGATTGTATCTGTATTGTGCACCGTCCATATATATTTTTATACAGTAACCAATTGATGTGCTTCAGCTACAAATTCCAAACACCACCAGTAAGATGTTGCGGTTAATGTCCTATCAGCTGCTTCCAGAATAAATATTTCCTCGGCTCCGATATTTAATATAACAGATACAACCCCGGAAAACCTGTCGGTGGAATGACGCCATGGAAACGTTGTAAATATTTCAAATTTTGCAGCACTAAACACAGATAGCCTGTACACGCCAGTGCTTGTTGCGGTATATTTGATGGTATTATTTTGTTTTGACCATGTTGCAAATCCCGATGATACCGTGCATACGATGTTTGTGATATGCCCGGGAGTTATTTCAGCTGGAATTTTAATCAGATTGGTTTTATTGATAATCTCAGGAATTCCCGCTACGATGTCTAGCTGTGTTCGTTTGATCGTGTCTAGGTTACTTTTGATATCAACGAGTTTTATATCGATGACGGAAGGAGTTCCAAAGAACTTATTTATGGCATCATCGGTTTTTTGAAAATTTCTTCGAAGCCTTGTAAAACCGGTTACGTGAACGTCATATTCGGCCCGTAGCGTGGATAGTTTTCCATCCACGTCGTCGACGTATAGTTTGTTTGCGACGTCGTTGTCAGATTTTGGAGCTGTTACAGCTACTATTTTGTTCCCGTTCATGCTAAGTTCACCTGTCATCGTGTCACCGGTGTTTCTCACGCGATTAGCAACACTTTTTGCAATTTCATCTCTGATGGTTTTAAGTGACATACTTGAATCTCTGATTCTACCACCGTCAGTAAACACGGGAATATTATCCGTAACTGCACCAAGTACTCGCCGGACTATATCATTCCATTTGATATTGCTGGTTTTTAGTTTACCATATCGATCTTGAAAAATAACAACTTCATCTGGGTCAACTGCAGCCAGGTTCATAATATCAGCGAGGTCATCTTTAGTCGCATACTTCGACAGATCAACGTCGGATTTTATTTTCTTACTAGTAGAAGATCTTCCGTAGATGTCAACCATTATAATAAGATCCGTTGTTTAAAATGCTTTACGCGCAACAAATCGGTTGCTTGTATAATCGTGCACGACTTTATGTGGCGGCCTGGATGATTTTGATATAGCGTCGAGTACATTAATTACTTCACGGCCGCATATTGGCGGATCTGTCATTGTTTGTGTGGGTAGCGTTGAATACCAAACTTTGTAACCTCTAGTTGTTGCGTGGAGTGGTGCAACATACTTGATAAATTCAACAGGTGGAGCTAACCCGTACGAATCAAAATAAACAATTCCACGCGGATCAACCGCGTATGATACCCAATGAGTACCGGGTCCGGAACGTTTGTCAAGATTAATAATACCTGTTTCTAGTTTGTTTGGTTGTTTCGGTAATTGATCTCGCATAAAAACACCTCTAAAGGCAGATATTTTTAATTTTTTAGCAGCATCAAGTAAATCAAAATTTGATGCTGGAACGTCTAACGAAATGATCCTGGAAGCCTTAGGCCTCTCCCCCAACGAGATCCCGGTAATCTTAGACCGCGTCCCTTTTTTTGTATCCCTTTCCTGTTGCTTTCTTTAGTGCCATTCCAGCGGCTGTTCCAACAGCACCTAACGCGGCCGCTTTTGCTACGGCTGGAGCAGCTGCAGCTATTAATGCCGGAATGGCCGCAAGAAGTGGAAATATACCACCCGTTTTAACCATGTCTTTGATGGCGCTCGGGGAGAGATGGAATTGAACTCCAGTTTTTGATTCTAGGGCTTTATTGAAATGTTTAATCTGATTATTTGTCAGCGATAATTTGTTTGGACCACCACTAATATGATCTCGTTTTAGTGATATTTTAGTTCCGCATTTGTTGGCGGTTTTTGATTGAAGCTTTTTTACCTGACCCGGGGTCAGAGTAACATTAACATGACTATACGACATTTTTATATAAAATATATTTTTCTAAATAACACGATTAAAGATTTTCCACCGGTGCATCAACGACCCTCATTCGACCACTGCCACCTTCAAGTAACATGGCTTTGTCGCTAAGTATGACCGCGATCGCTCTGTAGAAGCCGGGAACAACTGGTGGACCGGGTATATCAGGAGGAGGGTTAGTAACATGAGCTCGAAAGTGTATATCAACAACAGATTGTTTGGATAAATCAAGATGTTCTAGTGAAAAATAATAAATCGGATATAGACCTGTAAAATCTAGTTGTGATATTTGCAACCCGGTATCTATATTTTGATCACGTCCCATGAATGACATTAAACGATGATATGTGCGCGCTACATGATTTTGAACAAAATTTAGTTGTATATCCTCGGCTGGTTCTTGATGTCCATTTATCCGTAAGGAAACTTCATTAACTCCAAGGTTGTCAAATATCATATGTGAACGTTCTTGATTATTCGTCCGAGCTTTATCTTGTAGTGCAATAAAAATATGTCGTGGTGCAGAAACACCCTGTTGTGATGCTATATGCCATGTAAATAAACCATTAATATTGCTTTGAGCAGCATCTGTGGTTACTGTTAACCATGATAGCAATGATTTGCCGCCTTGATCCATAAAAGATAGTAATTTTTGTTCCTCAGTAATAGATGGAGTCATTACTGGCATCCATAGTGAAAGTTTTGATATATTTACTTTACCCTCGACAACACCAGCACCTCGCCAGATTGCATCATTATCATTACCTTTTCTTACGAGCACAATTGTGTGTTTAGCTCCAAAGATGACTTTTCTAACATTTCTGCAGAATCCAAAGATGTGTGATAATGGAATTGCACACGAAAAATTTCTATTATCTCCCGACAGCGCTGATCGGCGTGTTGCAAATCCTAGGTTGTAAGTCGCATTAACGCTTTTTATAATATCAAAATCAGCACCCGGTCTGTCTGCGTGCTCAAAATCAGCCGTTTGTGGATCAACTGAAGTAGCTCGTGTTGCCAGTAACTTAGTATACTGAACATGATCAGCGTTGTCAGTAATATCCTTAGCAAACATCATTGTTGGACCAGCTGATCTTGTAAAGTCGTCAGAATATCTCGCCAGACCAATTATTGTTGTAGCAACGTCGACATCATTCTGAACTGATTCAATATTTTTTCCAACAATCATGTATGTGGCGCCACTAAATAATGCCATGATCCCGTTGTTGACAAAACCAACACGCAAATTAGCAGCATATGGCGTATTAGCTACAACATTCGTTACAAGTCTACCTTCTACTTCAATAAACGCTTCAGCGGGCAAGAAATATCTACTTGTATCATGAACCTGTAATTCGATTCTCCCCGGATGATTTGGTATTCTTGCGTCATAAGAATAAAATTGATAATCACGTACCGACTCGTACTTAAGGACAGGTGCCTCCATATCAAATGCTGGGTCTGATTCGCGCCTGAACATTTTTATTATAGTTACCATTTTTCCAAATGATGATCATCGTCGACGAAGACCACTTCCTGCTATTAAATTTGCTGTTATATTTTTTTCTGCTTCTTCAGATATCGCCGCTAGTTTTTGATTTGCAGCCTGATTTATTATTTTACTTACGTCTGCGGGCATCACCTCAGTACTTGCCAGTTTCACCGGTGGTTGTTGTTTTCGTCGCAATAATCGTGCTAGTCTTTCTTTGATCGCCGAGAACGCCTTACCAGCAACATTGACAATTGCACCAGGAGCTTTATCACGAACAATATCAATAGCCTTCATCGATAATTGTTTTGCAACAGGTGCTACTTTTGGAGCTATCCTCGTGAATAATCCCCGAATGACATCACCAAGTCCATCTCCGTAAATAACACTATAGATTGGTAATCGTGAGTTTACCGCTCTAACCTGTGTGGGTTTACGATGATTATCATGCACAATCATCTTATTTTATTTACCATTTATCTAACAACTAGTCATCAACGAGCTCATCAATAAGTTCTCGGTAAACGCCAATATCCATGATACCACCATTAAATAGTCGCCGACAAATATCAGCTGCTTCATTGGTTATTTCTGGTGAATTATTTCCGGCACGTTTTCCTCCTATGAGAACTTCTAACCGTGATACGTCATTGATGATATTATCAGGACATAAACCATGTCCTGTTTTAGGTTCATCTTGGGGTGTTTTA
The DNA here is from genome assembly GCA_028554795.2 of Sinohyriopsis cumingii. NCBI lineage: Eukaryota > Metazoa > Mollusca > Bivalvia > Unionida > Unionidae > Sinohyriopsis > Sinohyriopsis cumingii. The sequence continues at coordinate 6,329,988 of CM068833.1, forward strand.
AATACTGGTGGTTGCATTACCGGAGTAAGTACTTCAGTGGTGACCGGGGGTGAGTCACCTTCTCGAAATCCATGTGGTGAACCTGTCGGTGTAAATGTTACAACCGGTGAAGAAATTTTACGTAAAGGCAAAGAAGATTGTTGTTGTTCTGGTTGTTCCCGTCTCTCTCTATAAAGTCTTTTTACTTCTTCTTTAAGTCTTTTAAATTCTTGACCTCTAGCTTGTTTTTTATTGTAATATACGCGATATATCCATTTAATGAAATTATCATCATTTGTTTTTTCATGACCGGGTTTTAAAATACTAGATTTATTAGATATATTATCTAATATCATCTCAGGTAAATTCTCTCTTTCAGTTTTTCTAATTTCCTCAACAACTCCTTCGTTAAATCTTGCAATTAATCTTAAGCTTTCTTCTGCTGATTTGGGTTCAGATGCAAGTTTTTTTCTCACATCGGCGACTTCAGTACGAAGTTCTCCAATACCTTCAAGTATTTCCTCACCAACAGGTGGAGGTTGAGCTGCAGCTATGTCAGTTGGAAGGTCTCGTAAAATCTTCTTTGCCTGTTTAGTTCTTCTTGCTATTTTTTCTGATACCGGAAGAAGATCTTCTTTGATGACAGTTGCAACTTGTTCAGTAGCTGCGGTGACGGGCTTAAACAGTTTTTTAGTGTCTTCTTCAAAATCAAATCGTGCTTCTTGCCGCGCTTGCAGATTTTTTCTGAATGAGTCTTTGACAGGAAGAAATTTTTTAATTGCTTCTAATCGTTCTTGAGCTGTTCTTGCAGTATGAGATTCTGGATGTATCATTTTATTATAACATAATAATTTAATTAATATCAGCAGAAGAGGAGCAGCAGAGAGGGTACCTACCAACGTTGGTCGTCAAAAAAATAAACAAGAAATAAATAAACACGTAGAGTACTTTATTTTTTCAGCTACTATTTCGAACTGAGGTTTTATTAGTACAATCGGTCATTACAGAAATAAAACATCTCAAGGAAAAGTTCATTTGTAAAATCTTGACCTTTCTACGAGATGATTTATTTGTTTGTTTTATTTGTTTTGTCGGAATTCTATGGTCTGTTCACCCTCTCTGCTGCTGCTTTAGACAAGCGTGATTTTATGTTTGAGGAAACTAATATTAATTCATTCAGCGAAGTTCAATTCCAGTTGCAGGTACCATCTGGGTTCCTTTCCATGTCCGCAGAATGTTCTAGCGAGTATAACCCAGTGTCGGAGTGCGTTTCATGTTCCCCATGGCTTCCCTTTCAAGACACAGGCAGAATGCTTTTTATGAAAGACACAGAAGATACGAAAGTAGAACAATCTGCTCTTTCCTATGCAGTTTGACCTACATTTATTTATTCTAATACGAAACATTAACCACATGACCTTATAAGTGGCGTCATTTTTGTTGTATAATAGACTGTCATCCTAACTGGATCATTTAGACCAATAAATCTGTCTCCATTACACAGGTTTCATTCCGATGTAACTATCACTCAGATTTATCATTATAAGAATCATTCTAGTCTAGATATAAGTTACAGGTAAAAATAACATACACAAACGAAGGCATACTTGTTACGAGGGTACATCTGATATATTTGCATGCCAATTTGCTTATCAACCATCAAAGACCAGAGTGTGACTTTCACATGAGACAGAGGCAACAAATATAATCCATACGGACCCTGAACACAATTAATTTTACTATATACTCTCTACATTTATTTCTCAGCAATGAAATTTCCACTGTGTGACAATCAATACAAATTATATGTTAATCTAAAATACCTTTAAAGATGACATCAAGGTGCAGTTCTTGTCATAGGTTAACCGGTATTTATTTGACAGGCTGGACTGTAAACAAAGCAGCATGCAATGGAACCCAGATTTCACTTCCAGATCATCACAAAGACTTTATTACTCACACAACACTGTCATTGAAACACGCACAAACAGCCACACAATAAGCGTAAAGAATAGAGAATGGTCTTTAAATCCATACCGGGAATGTTTAAATCTAAATAGTGTGTCACCACCAAAAACAAGATCGGAAAGAATGCTCTATATATATATATATATATATATATATATATATATATATATATATATATATATATATATATATATATATATACATGTGTGTGTGTGTGTTTTGTATACATTACCAACATCGGGAGAAAAGGTCCACGTTTACACACGGCAGACAAGGCAAAACAATAATAAGAGAAACACAGTCAGAAACGTCGAGGATTTTTATTATAAACATGACGCACCGATATTCTTCCAAGTGTTCCAATACAGTACTATATTTGTGCCATGCCACTTGCGATGATAACAATACTAAAATCTCAGCGGACAGAATTCCATTCCGTGTTTTCAGTTATGACGTCAGCTCCCATCCAGAAATCGAAATGTTCAAATGTTCATCAAAACGTCATTGATCGGAATGAAAGAGTTACCTGGACCTGAAAGCAAAAGTCCTCAAAACCGACAACTCTAATCTAAGTGCCAATGCTGGAGAGGATTCCGTCAATAATTTCTTGCATGCGTTTTTTCTGTGAAGTCAATTTGTACCTGAACAACAAACTCGTTACCGTGGACACTTAATCTTACCGACGTTACCTATATAATCTACTGATCTATGGACAAAACCTAGAATACAAGCCTGTGTGTTGTGGAAACCCGATACGTTGAGTTCATTCCATGACACGGAATTGACAGAGGCTGACGATCCTCACAATGTAGGATTTAACGACCGACAAAAAGGGCGTTGGATGAAAATGATGAATCGCTTACACGTGGACCACTGGTTGCAAGGCATGTATTTGTTGAATGGCGTAGATGTACGTCTGAGACTAAATCGAAGTAGTACCGTTTTTGATGTGATGGATGATTCTGACGAATAATACACCAATCTAAAAAATGCCAGACTCTGCATATAACGTCTCGAAGATTTACCTGAAGTTGGAAACGAGAGCCAAATATCTCATACAACTAATGAAACATCACAACTATCACCTTTGCCACTGCAATCCGAATGAAGATTGAACATCATGTATTCCATGAACAGCCACCAACATCAATGCCTCCTGCACTTCATGTTTTTTTTACAGACCTTTTCACAGAAAATATCAAGGTTGAAATCATTATTTATCATTACCAGTGAGAAAAACAAATGAATACCTAGAAATTCATTATATCCTGTCCCACAGTTCGTACATGGCTACCAGAATCTAGTTGTTGGGGATAAATATGAACTTCTTCGTTGCAAAACTTTCGAAGTCATGTCATCACCCCGGACGACAGTCGTCAACCAGGAAACCAGTGGGTGGCGGGCGATATCTCCAACAGAATGAACTTTTTTATTGGTAAGTATTTCTTCTTACTGAGTAAGTTATTACATACTTTATGAGAAGAAATGCTTCATCCTCTCGCGTCAGTAACGTGAGATTACAAGGGTCGGCCTGAATATATGGTGTGTAGATAACATTTTTGCGCATTTTCTTCATCAGCCAAGTCTATGATGGATTCCAGTTAGAACATTATGTAACTTGCTTAGGACGTTATTTCAACAACAGCACCAATGAAAACGTGGTTTAGTTATCAAAATGGAAATCTGTTTTCTTTAGCTTAGACGCGTAGCGTCATTCAATGGTAAAATGAAACTGTCCTTAATAAATGGAACCCAGATCTCACTTGCCACCTTTGTTAGCGTTGTAAACAAATATGCTCATGCTGAACGTGTTTGTATTTGAGTTAATAGTGAATCGGGGCTCACTTAAATGCAATATTCATTTTAAAACGTTTTGTGTCGATAGAAACAGAGAAATAATACCGTTTACTGTAGTTGGAGGAAGAATAACAGCAGATTCGCCTAATTTTCAGCTCTCGGTTTCCGTCAAAGCTTCGAGCGGAGGCCAATGGAAACAGAGATGTAATGCTTGAGGATTGGAATCCTTGAGGTGTTGACAATAATCGGAGAATGCCAAAAATCAACACTACACATGGTTTTATAGGGCCAGTGACTTATCTCAAAGAGGTACTACTCCTTAGTTGTCAGACTTGTATATATCCGTATATACGTATAGCATTTCGTTCTCATCAGGTTAGAAATAATAGGTGATAGTCATTATGTGCAAGTGCTTTTTAGTGGGTATAGGTGTTGTGATAAGACTGTGTGTTGCTTAGTGTGTTTGGGTGATGACCATATAGCTGGTCTGGTAGACATTAGGTATGGCTGTTGGTAAGTGGATGTGGATGTTGTTCAAAAAGACGTTGTATTGGTCAGTGCGTTTGAGTGTTAGTCAGAATCCAACATCCTCTTAATTGTCATATTAACCAGAGAGTCCCACGATAAAAATTGATGGATATTTTAAACAATAATAGCCCTAATTTTAAAAACTGTGTACCTTTATAACATTTGATTCCAATTTCCCCGAATATTGTCAGCTTATAAAATGGTAGCCAAATGTTAAATTTACATTCCCCATAATGTGGCCACTCATATCTCCCCATAACTATGAATTGAGCTGAGTAGTAGATAGATGGAATGATAGAGATATTGATGTACATTTGAAGATATGAATACATTCACCGTTTATATTCATGGACAATATTCTACAAACATGGTATTTTAGGAAGACATGTACAAAAGAAATTGCTTGTGTACCATGTATTTTATATCAATTATCACATGACTTAGGCGACAGTGTAGAAATGTTGAATGCTGAATCCACACGCCGTATAAACAGTATGTTCCAAGGATGATCTGGTGACCTCAGTCTTTGTACCGACACTAATCCTTGTCAGGAACTGGACCTGAAAAAGCAAGATATGGTATGCACACATAAGGCGTTGAGCATTGAAACACAAATAACGGCATTGAAGATAAAAATAAAGGTGTGAGGGACTGATTTTATATATGGATCACACACACACACACACACACACACACACACACACACACACACACATATATATATATATATATATATATATATATATATATATATATATATATATATATATATATATATATATATATTCAATTTTAATCCGCCTTAAGACTATTCCTGATTGTCTTCAAGTCATTTGTCTTATTATTCGATTTATCGGCTAAAAAATTCAAAACCATTTTATTTCGTTTAATCCGAAAATTTTGGATTTTGTCAAGAAAGAATCAAGCGATATGTTTTATTCCTTAACTGTGTCTTTGAAGTTTAATTTTATCATTTGTCTTCATTTGTTGTGAATTTAATTCAAATTAGTTTGGAGACATATCTTCTAGTTTTGATTGGTTTTCATTACAAAACGTATATCTGCTATTTTTCTTTTATCCGAACGACTCTTCTCCTTTCAACGTAAATAATAAGACTGACGGACCTTAAACATAAGTTATATATATAAGTTTTGTGTCAGTGACCTGTCAGTATCATCTAGAATTATAGAGGTATCATGTGCGTATCAAATCTTTATCCTGACTTTTTCAAAATCAAACATAAATTTGTCTGAAATCGAGAAATCTAGTAAAGTCTGCTCAAAGTGATTATGGAGTCTCCAGACAAATCTATTCTTTTCATACTTAGCTCTCTTCAACTTAACTTAATTCTTGTGTCAAACCTACGACCATTGCATTAGCCTGGGGAATGTTAATATGACCTTGGGAACGTTTATATGACCTTGGGAATGTTTATATGACCTTGGTAATGTTTCCAGTTTCTTTATCGGGGTTCATTGCCTGCCATATATTTTGAAATAAACTTAATATCTTAATAGGCTATGTATACAATTAAGTTGAGTCACATTTAGGACTCTCTCTCTCTCTCTCTCTCTCTCTCTCTCTCTCTCTATATATATATATATATATATATATATATATATATATATAGAGAGAGAGAGAGAGAGAGAGAGAGAGATTTGGATTTTGAACTTAGCTTTAAAAAATTTTCAGTCATATCGCTACGATGTCTGCAGTGTGGCAGTTTAGAGTGATGCCTAGCACTTGGGCATCATCTCGCAGACATGTAGCATGATGTCCCACCCAGTTACATTATCCTGACACTAGGCCGACCAGTCCTAACAATAACCTCTTAATGCTGAACGCCAAGCGAGGCAGCTGTTATTACCATTTTTGGCAGTCTTTGGTATGACTAGGCCGAGGATCTAACCCACGACCTCCTACATCCGAGGCGGACGCTAGGCCACCGGAGCGGTCAAAGAATTTGAGATAGATAGATAGATAGATAGATAGATAGATAGATAGATAGATAGATAGATATACATACATTATTAGGTTAAACGGTACAACCTATATTATTACATCTAAACGTAACCTATTTATGTTTATATCTATCACCAAATTGTTTAATTTACATTCAATATTATTGCTAAATAAAAATACAGCACCACTCGAATGGTCAGTAAAAGAGTTAAAGAAACATTGGCAACCGCAAGTCGCATGAATAATTTTATGTTCTTTTACATTGTACATAAGTTATCTGGTAATATATATATATATATATATATATATATATATATATATATATATATATATATATATATATATATATGTAAAGAGAGAGGGAGAGAGAGAGAGAGAGAATTATGCAGTTCAGAAAAATTCAGAAAATCACGCCTTTACCTGTGCATTGCCAATTTACTGATACAGTTAAGATACCATTATCTTACTTCACCAAAGAAGTCAATATCTTTACAGGGGAAAAATTGTTTTCTCATATTAATATTACCGCAATCAGGAACGTCGTTAAAAATGTAATTACAGTCTACCTGTTGACTGAATTGGAAATGCTTTAATTAGAGAAGATATTTGAGTGTATTTATGGTTGCTCTTTGCGTATGGTACTCTCATGCTGAAAAAGATTATCCCCGAATATTAAACCAGGAATGATGGAGAATAGCAAAGTAAAAGAGAGCTCAGTACAATAAACAAAAAAAAAAAAAAACAAAACAACAACAACAACAACAAAAAACAACAAACAACAAAACAATACAAAACGATAAAAAAATTATTCGACCTTCCAGCTCACCAATCATTACCTATTAAAAGCAAAGAGCGTGTGTAAAAATTCCAGATATTGACTGCTATGTGTTGTCCATGAACAACTGCATGCTGTACTACATTTCAAGTATATACCTAACACTGACCAACAATATCTGAGTTTGCTGTTGCCAGTCAATAGAAATACAAAACAGAAAGTAAAATGGAAAGAAAACGTTGACATTGTATTGCATAGAATGCGGATTTAATGCAATGTAAAGGCAAGGAAACATTACATAGGGGCCTATTAGCAATCAAAGGCATACAAATAAGGCTAGGTTAAAATGGAATGGAAAAAAAAAATCGGCGAAATTTATAATACATTTATTTTATCTGCGATATACAAGCAATTACTTTTATCTGTAATTAAAACGGCGTTTGTATCAAATTAGGCATACATTTAAGAACGGAAAGTCTGGGAATTATGTACGAAAACATATTCCTCTGGAAAAGATAATGTATCTGTTAAATTTTACGCTTTACAAACTATTGATATTTAATGTAACATCAAAGTAAATTATATTTTGCATAATTCTTATTTTCCATTCTTTGTAGTTTATATCGATTTCATTATCAGTTTGAATCGGCCAAATTTAACGCATAAATAAATTGATATCATATTTAGTGTGGGGTATTTATATAATAATACAAATCGTAAGTCTAGACAAACTGCGCGCACGTTTTCAGCTGGCAGATCTCAGCGGAATTCTTCCTAGTCTCGAATACAAATGACATCCGAAGCTCTCTGACCATTATTTTAATTTTATAGTCTGATTTACGGGTTGCGGCAGCTTAAAAGCAGTAATTGCAATGTCTTTCGGGGATATGATGCAGTTCTTAGACCGTTGGGTAGCTGAGTACCCATATTCAGCAACGCCTCTCTATGTTAAGAAAGCATAAATAGTACTGTCATTGGTTTGGGTCCACATCGGTCGTTGGGGAACTGTGTGCATTAGCCAGCCGTGTGTTTTCTAACTGTTCTGGAGTTAATATAATTGTATTTTTAAGGAACCTACTAACAACCATGTAGATGTTTTCAGAACTTCCTCGATGAGGTACACCGTTGAAAAGGAGATTCATTTTTCGTGGGTGCTCTTCAAACCTAACCCTAGTTTGGTTTGATTACATCACACAATTTTCTTTAATGATTATCTATGCACCTCAATTCTCTTAAATTGTTCCGTCGTAAGCTCCTCAATCTTATAGTCGTCTCCACTTTCTTCATTCTCTCCTTCAATCACTCCTTCCTTACAAAACAATGCTCCTAATATCGTCAAACTTTGACTTAAGATTATGAACCAACTTATTAAATTGTAAATCTATACTTCCGATCTTCGAAAAATCTCATTTGTATTGTGAAGACTTTTGTCTATATTTTCAAACAACCCTCTGAGGCCAAAGCTCCGCATCCCAACGGGTGTTCTCGTTATTTAAATTTGAGAAATATAAGCTAAGTTCTTGCATGCCAGGAACATTTGACCTGTTGAGGGATTTCTACCTTGCAAAGCTGAACGGAAAAGAATTCCTCCAGTGCTTAAATCTTTGGTTTTATCAAAGAAATATTGGTCAAGGTTTTTTTCTAGGGTATGTTACATAATTATAGTATAATAAAGCACAAAACGTTGTTTACAGAAGCAATACAATTTTGTTACAGGTATGCAAGCAATTACCAAGCAAAGAACTCCAAAACTCAAAGGCCCTATTGTAACTTTAGCTTATCAGTAACTCTAGTGTCATCTGTGTGAATCCATACGCTTTATCACATTTGGTCTTCATGTCATGTATATTGGAATCATTTTATATTTATAGGATACTACATTTCAATGGGGAAAATTCGACCGAGATTTTCTCAGCTATGTTGCACTACGTAAGGAGTGCAATATAAATCAGAAATAAACGAGTTCATGTTTTCCCATACAAATGTAGAAATATTTTATTGTATTCGTATCTAGCTTCTCTACCTAATGCTGATTAATAAAAAGAACACACTGCAACAAACAAAGAAAATGAACGTATGCTAGATTCCAAAGAGAATACAACAAACGGAGTTAAAAAATATACACTAGCATTATTCATTTATACAGAACACCGCCCATTGACCTTTGAACTTGGTAGTGTATGTATTACCTCAAGAGCCGTCAACCCGGAGTCAGTGTGCACATCCATTCTCTCTTGGTCTGTCAACGCGAAGATGTAGCAATTCTTGTCTTTATGAACAATCATCTTATGCTGTAAAGAAAAATAATATATATATATATATATATATATATATATATATATATATATATATATATATATATATATATATATCCCATGAAGCCATTGATATAACGTTTATGCGACTCCAATTCAGGCAATTCTCCGACATAGATGCATGAGTGAAAGACAAAGAGAAAGTATTCAATGTTATGCATTGGTTGTAAAATAAGTGATGAACTAAATCAAGGCCAATGAGAAATTACTTAGACTTGTATTCCAACTATGATTGAATGACTGAATGTGATCTAAACTCATAAAGTTTGGCTAACACATATATTAAGAGATTATCGGAGAATGTATCGCTATATGTTTAATCAACAAAAAAAAAAAACTTAGGCATTCAACTGATCACAGCCGAAGAGTGTCACCAGTGTGTGAAATCCTTGTGTTTAGTTGAAAAGGAACTTATTTTGTCCAGCCTATTTTAATCGATGTAAAATGTAAAGCAAATGTGGCATGTACCAATATTTTGCCCTTAATTACTTTGGTCAGAGATAATTTCTCGATTTCTCTATTAAGACTTAACAGATGAACAGAATGCAGTCCCATTTATACGCTCTTCACCTGTGAAAGCAGTAATTATCCGAACCCGAGACGTCGTTTAGTCTACTTCCTGTCATGCGATTTGATGTCATTCAGCTGCATTCTGTTGCTTTGATAGTTGTTAGACAGTTAAAATAAATTTGGTTAAAAGTTGATTTCATATGGAAAAAGTACACGTCTCTGAATTATCTAGCGATATGTTGCTAACCGGTCTATTTTACCCAACAAATATTTGGTAGTTATATCTCGTTGTGACTAGTGCTAGTGACACGGTATGTAAAGCGTGAGGTCCTCTGAGAAAGTTGTACGAATCTGATTGCGTTATAATCTAGTTCCTCGTGTCTCTGTATAATCTGAAACAATGTTCCTTATTTACTATATGGTTTCGCATCTGATGTTGCGGGTTTCGAACCCTGAACGAGTCATGCCAAAGACTTATAACAAATGGCACTAGCAGCTGCCTCGCTTGGTGCTCAGCATGTTAGGGCTGGTCGACCTGGCGTTAGGGTAATGTGACTGGGAAGAAGAAAAACCTACATGTTTGCGGCATGATGACTCATTGCTAGACAACACTATAAACTGCCACACTGCAGACATCGTAGCGATATGACTGAAAAACTGCTAAAGCTACGTTAAAACTCTAAATCACACACACACACACACATACACACACACACACACCATTCTTGATATGTTGTTAACAATTACAAGTTGAATTTTATTCCAGTTACGACTAAGAAGAGCAGCGTTTCGTCGATTCACGTGACGCGACTTAGTAAAGACACGTCTATATCCGTCATGACGTCTTTTACTACCCTTAGAAACATGCTCTCATTTCTTACTCTGAGGTTATGACCCCTAACATATTTTAGAGCATTTTGCCTCTTTTTTTATTGTGATGGTGATCCGTTTAGTATACATTTAGCCATTCTCGGTAACTATTTAAAGAAAATCGCTAATTCCATAGAATATGATGATTATAGTGTAATTCGGTCTTCAATTCTGTTAGCGTATACAGTGAGTAATCAGGTACTGATATTGCCCCAGTCTTGAAATCTGTTAGCTGTACAGTGAGTAATCAGGTACTGATATTGCCCCGGTCTTGAAATCTGTTAGCTGTACAGTGAGTAATCAGGTACTGATATTGCCCCAGTCTTGAAATCTGTTAGCTGTACAGTGAGTAATCAGGTACTGATATTGCCCCTGTCTTGAAATCTGTTAGCCATAGGACGTTACTTTATATTATCTTCCTTTCCAAAAACTGTGTATGACAAGAAACTGTTAATTTGCCTTGGAAGATAGTACTGAATCACAGTGAGTTTTTATTTTGAGAGACTTTAAAGTACAGCAGTGAAAAACACTATCGATCTAACTATATATATATATATATATATATATATATATATATATATATATATATATATATATATATACACACACACATACACAAGTAGTGTACCGGGCACTATTGACCGTGCCCCCTCCAAATTGTTATATATATATATATATATATATATATATATATATATATATATATATATATATCTATCTCGGGAAATAACGTTTGGAATGATTCACTCATGTCTTACACACATACCATTGGATCTGAATCCACTTTTAGTATGTGTTTATTAGTAAGGGACATAGTCATTTTCCTTGTAAGCTTGTCATTTTTTGCTGTTCACATCGTAGCAATGAGCACCGAAAGGGGGTAATCCTCTTGCAATTTCATCTTAGAAGACGTACCTGTTAGAATAGTGCTAACGAATCTTTAATGTGCTGATTTGGACTAGATATTGACAGAGATTAACATAAGTGACAGAGTACAGGTATGATATAAATGAATAGAGTTGACGGGTATGATATGGAAACATAATAGACCGTCATGACGTGGCAACATCTGAGAACTTAACTGCGTAAAATATAGATCGTTCTGCGATGACACAGTAACGAAGTAGAAGTGTACAGCCATAATACGGTTAATATTTTAAGGCAAATACTCTATTGCTTAATGCACACGTACACGTCTCACACAAGTTTACCAGTGGTTTATTCAAGTACCAGTCTGTACTAGCTTCGTGGTATACGATATTTGTATATGTGTCTCCGTCCGAATCAAGCACGTCTTTATGTTCTTGCGTATGTATGTATATATGTTGTGTGTGTGAGAGAGAGAGAGAGAGAGAGAGAGAGAGAGAGAGTTGAATGCAAGAGGTCGATTGCTTCGAAGCTCATGCCGAGTCAGACGAAAGGCTTCTAAAAATGTACTAACAGCTGCCTTGCTAGGCGCTCAGCATTAAGTGTTTAATGTTAGGACTGGTCGGCCTGGTGGCCAGGATAATGTGACTGGGTGGGGCATCATGCTAAATGTCTGCGGCATGATGCCCAAGTGCTAGACATCACTATAAAATGCCACTGTTATGACTGCAAAACTGTCAGAACTACGTTAAAAATCCAAATCACACACACACACACACACACACACAGGTACCAACCGTCACGGGGTCATAATGAAAGATGTACTGCTGCACTACACTTGGCTCATGGGTAGTGTGCGGCGCGTGAGTGTGGTGAACCGTAGTCACCTGAAAGAGAAACATTCAATTTACATCTCGAGAAATAATCCCAGTAAAACAGGAATTCGAAAAAGAACAAGAAAAGAAGATTCCAAGAGAAGTTGTAATGCCAGGTGGGGCTATAAATTCTAATATTCACGAAGGTAGGATGGTTTTGAGACTCTTCAGAACCTTCTGAATTCTTAGCTTACCTAATGATGACATTAAGAGAATTTACGCGTTCTAATTAGAATTGTGACGATTTTAACAAGTTGAATAGCGTTTATGAACGAAAAAACAGGATCAAATCCGGGCATAGATGATAGTTAGAATTAGGTACTTGACAAAACACACCGGCATTTATATGCCACCGAAAACGACAAGTACAGATATAACCATATCACCTTCGGGGGACACAGACGTTTCATTTAACATATATTCTGCCCCTCCCCATTTAAACACATTTCTTGTTCAGCTTTGTAGAAATAAAATAACCACTATTTTAGTCGAGAACACAAAATCCCAGCCCTCTTCTGGTAAATCAAATATAAATTTACCACTTGTTTGAGATAACCCTTATCTCTAAAACGTAAGCAGAGCACCACCGTTATCCATAATTTTATACAAATATTTTACGGGCTCCATTAATGTACACGATTTATTGAATATTACCAGGTGTAAGCCAGGCAAAATAATGCATGCTTAACAAAATGGTGTGAACATGTCAGAACGCTAACTCATTTAGTAATAACCAAAACATCGAAACGTATTTCAGAAGTTATTAATTTTTAGGAAATCATGCCACTCAGTCATCATTAGCAAGTTACGTCGAAGTCAATCGGATCAACGCTTGGCAATTTCTCTCAGGAAGGGAATGATTCTTGGAAGTAATTAGACACTATTGAAAACTAACTTTTGAACTACTTTTGTTCATATGACACAACATGGCGATCGAAGGATGCTAACTCACAATCATAACACTGTTTGCCTATTCTGTAACAACTCGTGTGGTGTATTACACCAGAGAAGGATCACCCAAGCCGATAAAATGTTCATATGTCCTTCTAATTACTATTGACGTTGTCTTTCTCAACTCGACGGTAAGGACCGATAAGTTCCAATTGTTTGGACGTAAGCCAACAACACTTATCTTAAAAGGGAAGCTGTTGATCTAAAAAGATGTTCAGCGTCGAATAAACTAATTAAATGTATACTACCTTTTGGGGCAAGACTGTCGTTTGTTCCTACATTGTTTCATTTATACATTAATAATTCAGTGACAGTTCTAAAAGACAGATGGTGATATTATTTGTGTTGGGAAAGGATGTAAACGTTTCACAATAAACACTAAAAATCAAAACATAATGATAGCACAATGATAGAAATAATATTGCATATTTTAGAACAAAAAAAATACACCTTTAATTCCGCTGTTATTTGTAATTAATGTATACTTAATAATGTGTTTAATTATACTTATATGGATAATTCTTTCAATTATTGTTTATATTTCTCTGAATTACTAAGACAATGTTTGCAGCTACGAGCAGGGAACGGATCTGGTGACACCTCAATGAGAAAGTTTCGGTAATTTTCAACTTTCAAAATGTACAATGCCATATAATTTTATTGAGTTACCGTTCTTAGCTATTGTGACTACTTATGGGAAAGTAAAGCCCATTCATGTATATATATGATGTACAAACCTGGGTCAAGAGGTGCTTAGTTGTCTCAGATGTTATTCACTGAATACAGAAGTAATTCACCGAATACAGAAGTTATTCACCGAATACAGAAGTTATTCACTGAATACATTAGTTATTCACCGAATACAGAAGTTATTCACCGAATACAGAAGTTATTCACTGAATACAGAAGTCATTCACCGAATACAGAAGTTATTCACTGAATACAGAAGTCATTCACCGAATACAGAAATCATTGGCCACATAGATGAAAGTTATTGACTCTAGGTCAGCGGAGATTGGGAACAGTAAGTAGGAAATAATGGCTATTCGCAAACATAAACACCGATAGGATAAATGGAAACAATATACTTACTATCATCTTCTTATCACATGAAAGTGACAGGAAATAGTTGCTTAATTGTTTATTCTTTATTTACTTCGAAGTAAGTGCGAAATTCTATGTCTTATTATCGAAAACAATCGAGGAAATATTTATTCAAGTCTCAAAATTTCTCATCATCGTATGATATATTGTCTAAACTAAGACATGATGGATGCGTATTGTGTAAATCAAGACATAATAAACGTAACATTGAACTGTCATCGAAATTTTTTACGTACTAAGAAAACATCTGCTTATGAATTTCTTTTGCGACTAACATCTTTACATGATTTCCTGATTATTCAGTTTTGTGAAAAGAGACAATATAAGCGGCACACGAAAATGTTTATATATTACGTAAATAACTAAATCAGTTTCATAGTTCGAAAACGAAAGCCAGATTAATATAGGTCTATACCTGAACTTTGGTTTATGACTTTTTGAAGACATTGCAAAGACAAAGCACCAGTCTAGGTACAGTGACATGAAAACAACGTATGATTATGACAATTCTACATACCTGGTAAGACAGACCGACTAGGGAAGCAAAGATGATGATACACTTCATTTTGATAGTAGAGTCAGATACGAGACCGTGTGACAATTGGAATTGAATCTCTTCCTTAATACAGGTTTCCTTATCTTCAGGCAGAGATATGTCATTGCGTAATATCACGAACTGATCCAAAAGTCAGAATTGAGAGTCGAACATATTTCAGTTTCTATATATTGATATATTACTTAATCTTCCATCAGTATTTCATTATTTGACCTTTAATTATGACATTCTCAAGTGCAATTCAGTACAAACGTGATCATCTGAAGTCGTAATAGCATACACGAAAAATATTTCGTAATTTGCAGGAATACTTTACATTATCGAACTAGCAAGTACGAAAAATCATTTAACATTTGTTGCACGGTCACGTGATAGGGCATACTAGATGCTACTACTCTCATAGTTTGCCTCAGCGAAAAGATGAAAAGGTAGATTGTACCATCTCGACCACCCTGTTTGACCGCTTATAGAATCCCGACGCTTTCCATTTACACTTGCTAAGAATATTTAAGTGTTTGAAGAAACCATTTGCAAATTGTACTAGTCATTGTTGGCACCGTGTCTATGTCCTTGGTAGAAAGAACATCATGGAGGTGCTACTTTTCAGATTCAAGAACGGCGATTGGTCAATCACTAATTAGTTGCACTAAAGGTTAAGAACAAGGTGTATACAATTTTAAAAGTTTAATATTAATATCTAATTACAACTATTACCTTTTACAAGCTAAATATCAAGGTGTTATATATAGCCAATACGGTCGTCATTGGCCAGAAGGTGACCACTGTACTGCCGTAACCGGATCGAACCCGTGTTGAGTTAGATCTAGCGAAAAGACAATTACGTGAATGAGATGTTAATGATAATGCTTATGAATAAATTAATAAATCTGACAACGCACTAAGATGTCTGAAGTCCAACGATGGACATGAACTAATCATGCCATCAAAGTTTAACAATGGAACTAAATAAAATGATATCGTTCCTAAATGGGACCGATGAAAGCATTGAATTTCAAATCAACCCAAATGATTCTGTATACAAACGGATTTTGCCGAAGAATGTAACTATCACCAAATATGATCAATATATGGAATAATAGAGAAATATGGTTGACATTTAGATCTATCGACCTGACATGATTGAAGTATGAAATTTGGAAATACGTTTGATTGATTTTATGCTTTAGTTTTATCCGTGGAAATGTTGTTTTGTTTCACTGCAGCAAACTTTCTGAACTGATTAGAATATTTCAATCTCATGATTGTGAAAATGTTTTTCCTGTTGTTAAAATCCATGAAATTCACGACATTTATCTTTTCGTTCGGTTTAGAACAATTCTGATATTGGCTAGGGAAATGAATATGGGAAGACGATACAATGACCTGCGCTTCGGGCAACTTTTATCCTAGTTATGAACAAAATTGTTGAAATGTTACCGCTGTTACAAATTCATGTTTTTGCGGACAAATTTAAATTTTCGGTTCAACGAAAACCTGGTATACAAGTCACATTAATTTATATTCAAGTTCATTTTGAACCATGAACAAGCAATAAACTTACATATGGCATAAATCCAACACGAATTTATATTCAACTTACATATGGCATAAATCCAACTCGAATTTATATTCAACTTACATATGGCATAAATCCAACATGAATTTACATTCAACTTACATATGGCATAAATCCAATACGAATTGACATTCAACTTACATATGGCATAAATCCAACACGAATTGATATTCAACTTACATATGGCATAAATCCAACACGAATTGATATTCAACTTACATATGGCATAAATCCAACACGAATTTATATTCAACTTACATATGGCATAAATCCAACACAATATCCGCCTCATTCAATGCATTTAGATCAATATTTAAGGTAGGAAACATTATTAGGTCTTTAAGTTTGTTCTTGCAGTCGAAATAAGCCTATACATATATATTATAAAATAAACATCACCAACACGTAGAATGTGTGACCGGTTTCGCTTTATTGCTTCATCAGACTGAATTCCAATTGAAGTCAATATCATTACCTACGTCATTAAATATATTCTGTTTCTAAGTGATCAATGATATAAACAATATGACATACACAAGATGACGTCATAACTTCAATTTTCAACGTAATTGTCTTATTCCTTAACGAATAATTGACATGGAGATATGCATACAGCACAGGTTAATGATATTTGACCACATAAAAGTATATTAAACTGGATCTTAAAGATACATATACCTCTATTGATAACTATCTCTAAAATTTATGAATAAATAGAGATAAACAGTTTTATTCATTCATTCATATATATATATATATATATATATATATATATATATATATATATATATATATATATATATATATATAATGCACATGTATAAAAGGATATAAAAAATAATATATTATATCTTGATACATTATTGACGAATGTTCAATATTTCATCAGACCTCATATATATATATATATATATATATATATATATATATATATATATATATATATAATATGATGTGCATGATACTTATAATCAAGTATTTTATAAATAATTAATCATAATGTATTGAGAATTAACATATAAATCCACTTTCATTTTCAAAGAATTAGTAAACTTATTTTTATATTAGTCTATACTTTTACTAGTTAAGTTATTCTGTAAATCAGAATAATAGAAAAATATTCTTAACTAAATGTAAACAGGGGACATAAAACAAGATGAATGAATGTCGTATAGTGTTATGGAATTTAGAACTTTTGGATGCACCGTATTAAGACGGTGAATCCAATAGGTTTGCTTTAGCAGACGTTAACACACACACACACACACACACACACACACACACAGCATGCATGCTGGGTGCCCCGAGTGGCCTAGTTGTCTAAAGCACTATCAGTTACGGATCACTTGCCATCTCACCTCTGTATATGTGGATTCGAGAGTCTCGGATTAAGCCAATGTGGGTAAGCTTGTCAGTGGTTGTCGAGTTTGGTTCATTTTTGGGTTTTCCTTGGTTCTTTCTCTACCATGAATACTGGCCGCTATGTTATCGTATGCTGAAAATATACGTTAAACACTACAAGAACAACAACAACAACAACACAACAATATATAGAACACCCAGAACGGAGTCTTACTTAGAGCAGAGTGTAGGGAAAGAAATGTAGTATAATGAAGCTAATGCGTAAAAATTACGTACATACAAACATTGCCTGCAGAACATTATAATAGAGGCGGCTGACTGTGCCAATACAAAAGATTACGTCGTAAGGGTTAAAGGGACAGATTTTATGCACAAATCTAATATGACACTCACCGTCCTAATATAAACAAATCATAAAACATAAAATACAAAACTGAGGCCAAAATGGGTCGATATTTTCGGATAGCTCTATGAATATTATTCACTTGACTAGAGACGTCAATGGCAGTTCTTCGGAAAGGAGGTTATGCACGATTTCGTGACAAGTGCACACGATTGAAAAGTGACTCTATGTTATTAAATATAATCGTTCACTTTGTACTTGATACACCTGACAGGTCAAAAGCTAAAGCTCAGCCAAAGTAGAATTGCCAAACCATGCTTTCAATGTGCAGTCTGTATTATGATAAGATACAGTAAGTATTCGCTTTGAAC
Organism: Sinohyriopsis cumingii; assembly: GCA_028554795.2. Taxonomy (NCBI): domain Eukaryota; kingdom Metazoa; phylum Mollusca; class Bivalvia; order Unionida; family Unionidae; genus Sinohyriopsis; species Sinohyriopsis cumingii. Next base: position 6,348,697 of record CM068833.1, read on the forward strand.
TCATTTGAACTTTAAGCTCATTTCAAGCTAAATTATCGCTTTTCAAAGGGAAATCACTGCATAACTGACAATTAATATTTGTGTCCGAAAATGTCTGTATTCAGATTTATGACCTATTTTTAAACTGCTAAAGCCACCACCTGTAAGCAGTTCTTAGCTATATATTCAAACTGCCAAAATGACAAAGAATATACTTTTCCTTGCCATATATTCTAACTTCCATAAACATCACTGGTATCCCATTCATTGTAATATGCTCAAACTGCAAAAATCGCCACTGGTTTCACATTCATTGTCATATATTTAAATTGCCAAATTCATCAGGGGTATCCCGTCCATATCCATAAATTAAACTGCCAAATTCACAAGAGGTATCCCATTCGTTGCCATAAAATTAAACTGCCAAATTCACAAGATGTATCCCATTCGTTGCCATAAATTAAACTGACAAATTCACAAGATGTATCCCATTCGTTGCCATAAAATTAAACTGCTAAATTCACAAGAGGTATCACATTCATTGCCATATATTTCAACATCATCACCCCGGGTATACCATTAATTGTCATATATTTCACCACAGGTATGTGCTTGCTTTATATTGATATTACAAAAACCAATGACGGGTATCTCATTTATTTGCATATATTTAAAGTGCCAAACAATACTTAAACTACCAAAATCACCACGGTTATCTAACTTATTGCTATATGTTAAAACTATCACAAACACTACTTGGAGTCCATTCATAAAATCACCACGGGTATCCCATTTATTGCCATATATTCAAACTGCCAAAATCACCACGGGTATCCCATTTATTGCCATATATTTAAACTGCCAAAATCACCACGGGTATCCCATTTATTGCCATATATTTAAACTGCCAAAATCACCACGGGTATCCCATTTATGGCCATATATTTAAACTGCCAAAATCACCACGGGTATCCCATTTATAGCCATAGATTTAAACTGCCAAAATCACCACGGGTATCCCATTTATAGCCGTGTATTTAAACTGCCGCAAACACTGCTTGTAACCGATTCCTAAAATCCCCACAGGTATCCCATTTAATGCCATATATTTAAACTGCCAAAATCACCACGGCATTTAATGCCATATGTTTAAACTGCAAAAATCGCCACGGATCTCCCATTTATAGCCATATATTTAAACTGCCACAAACACGACTTGTAGCCCATTCATAGTTAGATATTTAAACCGCCAAAATGAACACAGGTTTCCCATTCATGGGATATATTTAAACTGCCGAAAATGGCTACCTGTAGCCCATTTACAGCTATATATTTAAATTCTAAAATCACCACGGAGATCTCATTGGTTGCCACATGTTTAAAGTGACAGGATTACCACGGGTTTTCCATTCGTTGGCATATATTTAAACCGCCAGAATCACCACGGGTATCCCATGCATTGATATATATTTAAACTGCCACTGGTATCCTATTCGCTGGATATATTTAAACTGCCAGATTCACCAAGGATATGCCAATCATTGGCATATATTTAAACTGCCAGAATCACAAAGGGTATGCCATTCATTGGCATATATTTAAACTGCCAGAATCACTAAGGGTATGCCATTCATTGGCATATATTTAAACTGCCAGAATCACTAAGGGTATGCCATTCATTGGCATATATTTAAACTGCCAGAATCACCAATGATGTGCCATTCATTGGCATATATTTAAACTGCCAGAATCACCAAGGAGATGCCATTCATTGGCATATATTTAAACTGCCAGAATCACCAAGGGTATGCCATTCATTGGCATATATTTAAACTGACAAAACCACTACGTATAGCCCATTCATATAGGTGGCGCTCACCAGATAATATGTACTTTTGAGAGAGTGACGTATGTAAGGTGAAGTAGTTCACATTTAAAACATGCACAGTGGAGAGAATGTTTGCATACCTCTATGCTACATTAATGTAATGTGGATGATATTTCTTTTGGATATTGTACTTTTGGAAATTCTACATGATTTAAGCATACTGCTAACTAAAATGACTGCTCCCTTGTGTTAAAAAATCAGTCTGAATTAGTCTAAAGTACACTATACATAGCAGCTATTAAAATAGGTAAAAATGAATTTTGCCAGACTAGACAATACCAGCTTCTGAAAGTGCAATGAATGAATTACCACATATATAAAATGTAAAAAAAGTTATCGGCTCTTTTTTATACAATTTACCTCTGAAGTTCAGGAAGTGAAAATGACCAAGTAGAGCTAGAACTTTTTTGAAAGGTGCACATTTGAAGTAAGGCCAATCTGTATACTCTATAACCCATAGTACACCTATCAATCATACACCAAAATAAAGGGAATTAAAGGTTCTTTGCATTATAACTAAGATATACAAGGTCTTTTTTAAATAGCCAGTATAACCAGTGAGGAAAGCCGGGGACATTCTTTTTCTCTAAAATTCTAACCCTATGCAAAATGCGAAACTGTATAGCGCCACCATACATATATTCAAACTAGACACATGCCAAAATCACCATGGGTATCCAATTCGTTACAATATATTTAAACTAACAAAAAAACATTTCGTGTAGCCCATTCACAGCTATATATTTAAACTGCCAAAGTCTTCATTGCCATATATTTCTACTGCCAAACTCACTACGGGCATAACATTCATTGTCACATATTTAAACTGTCGAATTCACCTATGGTATAGCATACGTTGCCACATATTTAAACATTGGAAATCACTTTGTGTATCCAATTCATTGCTATATCTTTTAACTGCAAAACTCACTAGGTGTAGCCCATTCATAGCTATATATTTAAACTGCCAAAAATCACCATTGCGATCCCATTACCGTATATTTAATCTTCGAAAATCACCACTGGTATCCCATTTATAGCCATATAGTGAAACTGTCAAAATCTACACAGGTATCCCATACATTGGCATATATTTACACTGCCATATTCACCACGGATATCCAATCCATTGGCATATTTTTACACTGACAAGCTCACCACGGATATCTCATCCATTGTCTTATATTTAAACGGTCGAAATCACTACGGGTATCCCATTTGTTGCCATATATGTATACTACAAAAATAACTAAGTTTATTTCTTTCTCAGGCATATATTTAAACTACCAAAATCATCCGATTCATAACGATGTATTTAAAGTCTTGAAGTATGATTTGTTTTATTTACGTCTATGTTCATGAAAAAATGATTGATTAATAATAACTGTGGACTAAATAAAAGACCCAGCTCTTCATCCGAACTATTCATAATATTAGTGTATATACAATATAGTAATACATGTCATGCCTGGTGTACTTAAACAATGAAGTAACTGAACTCATATAATATGTGTGGTGTACTTAAACAATTTAGTAAACATACCCATGTATTATATTGTGTTCTTAATGTAGTAAATATATGTATTATATCTTGTACTGAAGGTAGCAACTATACACATGCAATATATTGTTTTCTTACTGTAGTAAATATACTCATGTCATATATTGTTTTCTCAATGTAGTAAATATACGCATGCAATATATTGTGTCCTTAATGTAGTAAATATAATCATGCAATATATCGTGTTCTTAATGTATTAAATATAATGTTGTATTACATTTTGTACTGAAAGTAGTAACTATACTCATGTTATTTATTGTGTTGTTAATGTAACAAATATACTCTTGTATTACATATTGTAGTGAAGGCAGTAATTATCCTCATGTAATGTGTGGTGTACACTAACAATGTAGTAAATACACTTAAGTAATATACTGTGCACATAAGCGATGTAGTAAATGTACTCAAGTAATAGTAGTATATGGGGCCACCCTAGCGACAATGGGAATTAGCATTAAAAACACCCCTGGGTAAGATTAGCGACAATGGAAATTTAACATTAACCACCCTGGGTAAGACAATGGAAATTTAACATGGGCAAAAAATCCTGGGTAAGATTAGCGACAAGGGAATTTTAACATGGGCAATGGAAATTTAACATGGGCAAAAATCTCTGGGTCACTCTGGGGACAAGGGAATTTAACATATGGAAATTGAACATGGTGAGTCTGTATAGCGTCAAGGGGAATTGAACATGGTGGGACTGTCTAGGGACAATGACGGTAGAGGGTCAAACACAACAGAGACAGAGACATACATACACTAGTACAAGCGTGAGATTTATATATAAAGCATTACCAAGACCTGAAATCTTGCTAGGGTGTTCAAAAATTTGCATATTTGTAATGATGCTATAAATAGCTATAATCAAGGAAATGTTCAACGACAAAATGGATGTGACTAAAAGTAACGCTAAAATGACGAAATTGTCCCAGAATTTAAAGGAAAATAAACATATCCCCGAAAATTAAGTTACAATGGTTTAGACCAAAATGGATAAAATTAGTAACTACTTACAATATCAACTTGTGTGACGATCGTGGATAAACACCCATGTATCTATTTATAGCTATAATCAGCTAAAATTCATATGAAATCCCGCTATCTATTTATAATACAACTTGTGGGTTATTCCTTTGGTAAATCCCACTATCTTTTTATAGCCTCAGCTTGAGTGACGTTCCTGTTTATGAATTCTAGTACATATGCATAGCTACAACCTATGGAAATCCCCAAGTCCTTATTTATAGTCTCGAAATTTCCAGCGTCAGTGACGTCACTGTACTGAACACTAGGGGATAAATGTCAACAGTGTTGCAAGTGGCTGACCTGAATACACGCTACTGCAGGTAGGTAGGTAGAGTGTATCTGATAGGGATAAAGTGAGTTTTTATAGGGACAAACAGAGACCAATACACACACACCCACACACACACAACGTACGCGCGCAGACATACGCACATACACACACACACTGCCTATTACGTTCTTCTTCTCTCTCACTGAAATCGTGCGATCGTTTCATCTCGATTGCTGATTCAGAAATGATTTAACCAAGTTCATTCTCTCCATATATATCCTCTCTACCTCTTGTTGTCACAATGACTTGGTATATTTCACAAGGGCAAGTGAAAGCCAAGCATATAGGAACCCAACGACAGCGGTACGTCTTAAACACCTCATGCATCTTGATGACCCTTCGATTCAAACCCTACCACGAAAGAAAAAAATTGCAAGAAAAAAACACAGACAGTTGGTATCTTCAAGAGAGCTAGAGACGCCGGCACTGTCTCGCTGGGACACGTACGTACTCCAGAAAACTACGCCACTCGACAACGTTGTCTCCTTCTCTCAGTCACTTCTACTTTGTCGCTGAATACATTCTACCAACCCTGTTTTAACACACGTTTCTTCATCTGATATTTTTTAAAAATATACTAAACGCATTTTTAAAAGAACTACCCATTTTCGACAGCAGTGACGGCGTCTCCTCCTGCTGTTACCACTGTTGCTGCACAAAGATGATCTTTCCTTAAGATCAAAATATGAGACAGAGCAAGTAAGTTGTGAAGTTGAGCGGAGGTGTCTAAACAACAACTGTCAAGCCCCTATGTTCCATTTCTGTTTGTGATAATAACTTGTGATACTTCACATTTTCTAAAGTGGAAATCTTTACAAACCGTACAAAAGTTATATGACTTTGGCTTCTGACAGTTGTACAGACTCTTCACTTTATAAGTGTCACGAGAAAATAGTGTATCCAAGTTTTACCATTTTCCAAAACACCCACACACTTGCAACGTGACCAGAATCTGTACTTCTTTATTTGTGGATATCCAACAGACCCGTCCCAGCATATATAGCTGGTTAAGAACTGTAGGAATATCACCTCATTTTTTTTCAGAAATATCAAAGCTTTTATGTGTATCTTCCCTGTCCACCCTTTATTAGTGCTTAGGTATATTCCCTAAAAACACAAACAATTTGGAACAAAAATAAATTTTGAATTAAGGTTTCTCTCTGTTTATACATTTTTTTTCAAGTTGTTGGTACATGGCATATGACATCCAAATACTTTCTCAAACTGAGAGGCATTTCTACACATGTCATTGCCTTTGTTAAATTCGGTTTTGTTGGTTAGTCATCGTTAATCTTTAATTCTATTTTTATGATGTATTTCTTTTTTGCTAGAAGATTTAATTTATTTATGTTGTTTAGTCTGTTGCTGCAAAAAAGAAAATGCATGTATCTATAGGAAAGTGTTTAAGTTTGTTCAGTTTTTTATTTCAAGCTCTACAAAAGGTACCAAGTTTGTCTTGCAAGGGGATTGAAACTTTAAGTTACGCGTACGTGAAGGAAAACATACCTTTGTTACTACAATTTGCTGTCTTTGTGTTCGTTCTAATCATGCTTGCTTTATATCTTTTTGTTTTAGGATCATATTTCTTCTGATGTAAATACATACATCAATGGATAGACAGCTTGGGTTATCATCCTTGAGGTTCACTGTACTTCTAGTTTCTTCACTTCATACAAACCCCAAAATCACTAGCTTGAAGGGAAAACAATAACAAAAAACTGACACCTGGTACTGTAACACATCTGTCTCTGTTGATGTGAGTGTGCTTGACAAAATGTTTGAGTAAGATTAAAAATGTTTGTCAGTTTCAAAACTCGAACCAGTACTGTGGCCGTTTAATATTTTCATGTGGCAAGAAGAAATGGTACAATACGCAACAAATGGATTGTACATTTACACTCCAATCTGTCTGCACTGCAATGGTGACAACGCTCTTGCGTTGACATTATTTTGTCACACTACTTAAGAAAAAACAATTCATCACTCATCATAAACGATTTCATTGGCTATACATATTTTCTTACCGCTTTCGCTTCGAATTGACTTCAGTACCTTTTCGCACAGTGACAAGATCGGACGTGATTTTTTGCTTTTTTTTTTTTTATTCTGCGGCTGGTCGCTACACTACTTGCTCTGAATTTACAACCAAACATTGTGTTACGCGTCCGATCTTGTCACTGTGCGAAAAGGTACTGAAGTCAATTCGAAGCGAAAGCGGTAAGAAAATATGTATAGCCAATGAAATCGTTTATGATGAGTGATGAATTGTTTTTTCTTAGGTAGTGTGACAAAATAATGTCAACGCAAGAGCGTTGTTACCAATGCAGTGCAGACAGATTGGAGTGTAAATGTACAATCCATTTGTTGCGTATTGTACCATTTCTTCTTGCCACATGAAAATATTAAACGGCCACAGTACTGGTTCGAGTTTTGAAACTGACAAACATTTTTAATCTTACTCAAACATTTTGTCAAGCACACTCACATCAACAGAGACAGATGTGTTACAGTACCAGGTGTCAGTTTTTTGTTATTTTTTTCCCTTTAAGCTAGTGATTTTGGAGTTTGTATGAAGTAAAGAAACTAAAAGTACAGTGAACCTCAAGGATGATAACCCAAGCTGTCTATCCATTGATGTATGTATTTACATCAGAAGAAATATGATCCTAAAACAAAAAGATATAAGGCAAGCATGATTAGAACGAACACAAAGACAGCAAATTGTAGTAACAAAGGTATGTTTTCCTTCACGTACGCGTAACTTAAAGTTTCAATTCCCTTGCAAGACAAACTTGGTACCTTTTGTAGAGCTTGAAATAAAAAACTGAACAAACTTAAACACTTTCCTATAGATACATGCATTTTCTTTTTTGCAGCAACAGACTAAACAACATAAATAAATTAAATCTTCTAGCAAAAAAGAAATACATCATAAAAATAGAATTAAAGATTAACGATGACTAACCAACAAAACCGAATTTAACAAAGGCAATGACATGTGAAGAAATGCCTCTCAGTTTGAGAAAGTATTTGGATGTAATATGCCATGTACCAACAACTTGAAAAAAAAAATGTATAAACAGAGAGAAACCTTAATTCAAAATTTATTTTTGTTCCAAATTGTTTGTGTTTTTAGGGAATATACCTAAGCACTAATAAAGAGTGGAACAGGGAAGATACACATAAAAGCTTTGATATTTCTGAAAAAAAATGAGGTGATATTCCTACAGTTCTTAACCAGCTATATATGCTGGGACGGGTCTGTTGGATATCCACAAATAAAGAAGTACAGATTCTGGTCACGTTGCAAGTGTGTGGGTGTTTTGGAAAATGGTAAAACTTGGATACACTATTTTCTCGTGACACTTATAAAGTGAAGAGTCTGTACAACTGTCAGAAGCCAAAGTCATATAACTTTTGTACGGTTTGTAAAGATTTCCACTTTAGAAAATGTGAAGTATCACAAGTTATTATCACAAACAGAAATGGAACATAGGGGCTTGACAGTTGTTGTTTAGACACCTCCGCTCAACTTCACAACTTACTTGCTCTGTCTCATATTTTGATCTTAAGGAAGGATCATCTTTGTGCAGCAACAGTGGTAACAGCAGGAGGAGACGCCGTCACTGCTGTCGATAAAGGGTAGTTCTTTTAAAAATGCGTTTAGTATATTTTTAAAAAATATCAGATGAAGAAACGTGTGTTAAAACAGGGTTGGTAGAATGTATTCAGCGACAAAGTAGAAGTGACTGAGAGAAGGAGACAACGTTGTCGAGTGGCGTAGTTTTCTGGAGTACGTACGTGTCCCAGCGACACAGTGCCGGCGTCTCTAGCTCTCTTGAAGACACCAACTGTCTGTGTTTTTTTCTTGCAATTTTTTTCTTTCGTGGTAGGGTTTGAATCGAAGGGTCATCAAGATGCATGAGGTGTTTAAGACGTACCGCTGTCGTTGGGCTCCTATATGCTTGGCTTTCACTTGCCCTTGTGAAATATACCAAGTCATTGCGACAACAAGAGGTAGAGAGGGTATATATGGAGAGAATGAACTTGGTTAAATCATTTCTGAATCAGCAATCGAGATGAAACGATCGCACGATTTCAGTGAGAGAGAAGAAGAACGTAATAGGCAGTGTGTGTGTGTGTGTGCGTATGTCTGCGCGCGTACGTTGTGTGTGTGGGTGTGTGTGTATTGGTCTCTGTTTGTCCCTATAAAAACTCACTTTATCCCTATCAGATACACTCTACCTACCTACCTGCAGTAGCGTGTATTCAGGTCAGCCACTTGCAACACTGTTGACATTTATCCCCTAGTGTTCAGTACAGTGACGTCACTGACGCTGGAAATTTCGAGACTATACATATGGACTTGGGGATTTCCATAGGTTGTAGCTATACATATGTACTAGAATTCATAAACAGGAACGTCACTCAAGCTGAGGCTATATAAAGATAGTGGGATTTTCCAAACGAATAACCCACAAGTTGTATTATAAATAGATAGTGGGATTTCATATAAATTTTAGCTGATTATAGCTATAAATAGATACATGGGTGTTTATCCACGATCGTCACACAAGTTGATATTGTAAGTAGTTACTAATTTTATCCATTTTAGTCTAAATCATTGTAACTTAATTTTCGGGGATATGTTTATTTTCCTTTAAATTCTGGGACAATTTCGTCATTTTAGCGTTACTTTTAGTCACATCCATTTTGTCGTTGAACATTTCCTTGATTATAGCTATTTATAGCATCATTATAAATATGCAAATTTTTGAACTCCCCAGCAAGATTTCAGGTCTTGGTAATGCTTTATATATAAATCTCACGCTTGTACTAGTGTATGTATGTCTCTGTCTCTGTTGTGTTTGACCCTCTACCGTCATTGTCCCTAGACAGTCCCACCATGTTCAATTCCCCTTGACGCTATACAGACTCACCATGTTCAATTTCCATATGTTAAATTCCCTTGTCCCCAGAGTGACCCAGAGATTTTTGCCCATGTTAAATTTCCATTGCCCATGTTAAAATTCCCTTGTCGCTAATCTTACCCAGGATTTTTTGCCCATGTTAAATTTCCATTGTCTTACCCAGGGTGGTTAATGTTAAATTTCCATTGTCGCTAATCTTACCCAGGGGTGTTTTTAATGCTAATTCCCATTGTCGCTAGGGTGGCCCCATATACTACTTATACATGCATGCACACACACACACACACACACACACACACATATATATATATATATATATATATATATATATATATATATATATATATATATATATATATATATATATATATATATACATACATACATATATACACATACACACACATAAATATATATATATATATATATATATATATATATATATATATATAGAGAGAGAGAGAGAGAGAGAGAGAGAGAGAGATATATACATGGACATGCATACACACACACACACACACACATATATATATACATATAAAGAAACGTAAAGAAAACGCAATATCTAAACATAGGTGTGAGAGAACTCATTGCAAACAAGATATATATGCAACATAAATTAATAGACGAAAATAAAGATTTTGAAATTATTTAAATTCGACTGAAACGATTTAAATGGATTATCGTGTTCTCTCTCACTTTGAACACATGTAGATAATTTATAAGATCGAAATGAAATGGGTCAATTTCCCTAATTTACTGAACAATCATAGTATCATATATCGTTTTCAAGGTCATTTGTTCTTCTGTACATTGTGTCTATTCCATCAGCCACCACACACATGAATGCCTGCCATGATTGATCATCCATATAATCAAAGATGCCCACTCTCTTGCCCAAAAGAATATGAAGTAATGAGTCATTGTCCTGACCAAAAGGCGAGTGCGAGTCTAGAATGTATATGGCATCTATTGTTTTCAAACATAGTATTACGTTCGTCGTTTAGGGCTTAGCGGTATAGTAACATATGCTTGGCTCTGTCTGTAGTTAATCTTTTGCAGAGTTTACATTTATATTCATTCTCTGTTGAACTTGAAAGCATAGTTAAATAGGCAATGTTAGCGAAAGTCCAAGTTTTATTAGGAAAACATTTACCAAGCTTCCAGACAGCGAGTAGTTGAAGACTAGTATGGACACTTGCATAATGTAAAAGTTCAGGTCTCATTTCAAGTTTAGATATCCACAATGATTCTTTGCAGCAGTGAACTGACGTTTCAATATTCCTCTTCCAGACTGGTTTCATGACAGAATATAGGGTGTTTACGTATAGGTGGGGAAAACCGCCAAGCTGGCATTTCAAAAGAAGACGATATACATCTTTAACAAAACCTATTCACTCGCTCTCGTGCATCAGGAAGTCAAGAATTATTCTGTTGAATATAATTTTCCATGCTAGTGAACCATTAGCTCTGCAGATTTTATTGAAGAAACCTAATTTGATTTTATCTACATATCTCTCAACTGACCACAGTGCAAGACTGCTAATTGTTGTTTCTGTAGAAGAGCGCTGATCAAGCCCTATAATTTTTATTGCAGCTTTTCTTTGACATACTTCTAGATCATATACCTGTGACTGGCTCAAGTTGGACCATAATTCGCATCCACATTTCATTGCAGGTAGTACTATTTTTGACCATATTTTAGAACTATTAATTCGATTCATTCCATCCTTTCCAATGCCAGTCCCAACAAGATAATAAAATACTGATCTTCCTTTATCACAAGCATTTTTCACTGCAGCAGTATTTGAAAGATCTGTCGAGAGAGTAACCCCAGCATAGGCTTTGAAGAGACTGTTGGAATCCTTTTATCTTAGAGCATGAACTTATATTCTTGCATGATTTTTGTCTTCGAAAATATGACAATATTGTTTTTATCAGCATTATACCGGAGTCTCCACTTCGATGCATAGTCATAGAGATTGCAAAGTAAAACACACATACCATTAAATGACGAAATTAGCAAGGACGTGTCATCCGCTAGTAAAACACAAGGGATACTTAAGGTACCAACTTGTATTCCAGATTTTGTTGACTACAGCAAAAATATTAGGTCATTTATCATGACTAAGAATAACCATGCTGATAGCGTTCTTCCTTGTCCTACCCCTTGATTGACAGTAGTATATGGGGTCACCCTAGCGTCAAGTGGACTTCCCATGCAAAAACAGTCGATTCACTCTGGCGTCAAGGGGAATTTAACATGGGAAATTTTAACATGGATGGAACTGTAGAGCGTCAAGGGGAATTGAACATGGAAATTGAACAGGACCGGTACTTTAACGTCAATGGGACTTTAACGTTAAAATATGGGGTTTGCACTTTGTCGTAAATGGAAATTGAACATGGGAATGTGACCTGGATGTCAATGGGAATTGAACTTTGGGTGACGTCATGAGGTTTATAGGGTCAAAACATTTTATAGGGATTTTAATGTATTTGTAAGGACAAACGGTAGATAGGGACAAACATACAAATACACATTTAAACACACAGAAAAGACGACAGAAATGTTCTAAAACAAACCTCACAAAGAGAATAATGGCTCAAAAAAGAAAAGTCTATTGTATGGGTTCAAAACATTTATTCAAGTATATACATGGGCTCTCTGGCCTGTGCTTTGGTCTAAGCACTATCCATTTAATACATAAACATTTCTACATCAAACAAACCTATTTACTAGTTATTTAGTTCTTGGCTCTAGTAAACCTGTTTACATTTAATGTTCATTTATAAGAAAAAGCTAACACAAAACAAGTAACATGCAATGAAATAGGACAAAGTTCATGTTTCTCTCTCTCTATTCGTCTCACACGTTGTTAAAAATCTGGTCAGCTAGCACTTGTGTCCCAGCGTAGATATTTCCCATCACTTAATCCGTTTCATTCATAAATCGGCTGTTATATCCATCGTGCTAGGTACACTTATCAGTAAGCAGATCAAGTGCAGTCATCGTCTTCTTCCCATGGAGGTACAATGTATACCATATGAATGGTTACTTTTCCTTCGTTGATGTCAAATTTTCCTCTCATCGACTGCACGTCTTCAATAGCCCTAAAAAGTTTGGACGAAGTTATTTCTGCAGGTGTGCTAAATCCGAGACATACAGGTGAGTTCAAACTGTCGCGATACATAGATAGGCTCAAACGACCTCGATCTTTGACTTGGCAATGACATTTGAGTTCCTCTAACAGTGAGTCAAGTAGGTCCGTAATGAAACCTGCTACTTCCTCGGCTGAAATGTCAGACGCGAAGTCTCTAAATTTCACCGTGTATGTGTAAGTTGTCGTTCTAAATTTTCTTGAGGTCGCTGTCTGAGTCATTTGGATGCTAAAATACTCCTGTAGGTCTACTGAATCCTTTCTCTTCTTGGATGCACTTTGCTGTGACGGTATGGTAGTGAAAGAGGTCAGTGATGTTTGTTCCTTCTCTTTTTTCATCTGCGTAGAGTGATTCATCTTTCTCGTTGCTTGTCCTCGCAATGAAGTGTCGTTCTTGGAAGTCGTCCCTTTTTATACTGGGTGATATCAGTATGTCCATAGGTAAAGTTTTGTGGTCTAGAAGTTTCACAAGCTGCACGTAGTTTGTCATGGCGTTAGTACATAAATAACTAAGATGTGTTACTGCATTGGTGATGTGATAGTGAGGCAAAGAATCACACCCGAGTTTCTCGTTGGACTTGAGTCTTACGCTCTATACTTGCTGTTTGAAGGGATTCATTTTTTCTCATTTGGTCTTAGTAGTGACAATGAACTGTTGGTCTTGGACGTTGTCCTTTTTTATATGCTGACCAATATTGATGTGACAGTACGGCAAAGTAAAGTGGTTGGGAAGTCGCATTCGCTTCTGGTACACGATTTGATAGACTTTTTCCAAGGGTCGACTGACGATGTGGTGAGTGGGTAAACGTACAATCTTGTTCGGCTGGTAGGTGGTCACTTTAAAGTTTGCATCCTCTCCAGACTGCAATGCTTCTTTCAATACGCCAAAGTTGACCACACGACTGGTACGATAATTCAGAGTCAATCCTTTCACTTTACACTCTGTGTGCACTTCTCCTTGTGGGTCCCGGTATTCGTAGCCGTAATTTTTAGGACCGCCACTCGCGAAACTTAGAATCTTGTCGTCAGGATGTTCGTCTGTCCAGGCTCCTAAACGGTCTCCTTCGATGTTAGGGTGTTGCTGACCCGGTCGATCGATGTAGATGCAACTGTCCGTGTCAAAGTACAGTTGGCGATCCCCTAACAGTTCTAAAGCTTCGTACAATTTTAAGCGAGCATGAGCTGTCACGTAAGCCGCAATGATGGCATTTCCAAAAGGGTCGTCTTGTACAAAGTCCAGATCTTCTTCGTAATTGACCAAGATTAAATTCTCTCGAACGACGTCCACGTGTTTCATGTATTTGGTTTTGTCGTGAATCATCTGGAAGTAGGGGAAGGTTCTGTCAAATATTCCGTCTTGGGTAAACACGGTCGTTGTGCCATTTTACCCCACAAGCAATTTAACATCACTTTGGCAAACGATCGCCTGCCTTCGTTTTTCTCGATGTGGTCTAAAGTGATGCCTTCTTGTTCCCGGTATTTCTCTTTGAATTTTATTTGGTCTTCGGGAGCGTGACACCAGGAAGGATAGCCGCTGGCTTCTTGCTTCAGTTTCAAAAAGGCATCCACGTAGTCGGCGAAAATGCCTTTCTGAGTAGGGTCACCCTTGTGGTATTGTTGTGTCTTGGGAAAGTGGCAAATTTCGTACACTTCTAACAGTTGGTATCCCATGTCCATAGCTTTGAACAATTCTACGCTGACCCAGGTTCCAGTCAAGGCCCGTTCTTCCTGGCTGTGCTGACAAGGCTGATCTTGGTTGCACGTTTCGGCACAAGTACGGCACAAGGGAAACATCAGTTTGCCTTGACAATGGTGAGGTAAGACGGGATGGTATAGGTTCGTGGGAGGCAAAACTTTGCACTTGATCAAGCCTTCGTATTGTCGAATGTTGACCAGGTCGATGTGTTCCGTCAGCAATCGCGGGTGCGCTGTAGGAAAGCGACAATATTTGCACACGTAGGGATACAGCGAACACACATCCAAGTATTTGATTTCTTCTCCTTTCTCTTCGTCGGCTTGTACAGCAAACAGGTGGCATTGGTCCTTCCTCCGTACAAACTATCCCTCGGGTTCAACGGGTCCATGAACTGGTAACTTTCCACGACACGTTTAAACTCAGGATCGATTTTCAAACGGTGATCGTATTCGTGTTCCCATATTTCCACCACTTGGTATCCTTACTGTTCTAACTTCATGCGTCGCTGACAAGTGTCCTGGTACAGGTCTTCCATAGTCCGTTGTAAAAAGTGATTTTTAGTGTCACGGTCAGGGTAGCAGACGGGACATCCGTGAAATAAGCAACCGTTAAACTCGTACACGATCTTGGGTTTTTTTAAGTCCCAGCCATCGACCGAATACGTTCCGATGGTCCTTTCGCCTCCTCCGTTGCGGGCATGCTGAATCCATTTGCCTTCCTTGTCGCACAAGTAATGTAACCAGCGTAGGGCTTTGACCGAGTATTGACGCTTGACATAGTTGGTCGTTTGAGGACTGATGACAGCCACGGTCTTTTGAGGCATGAATCTTTGGAGGTACACTAAGGAACACGCTTTGGCAATGGTGAAAGCTTCTTTCAAAGGATCGACCCCTCCGTGTTCCATGAACAGTTCTCGAAATTTTCCACAGCAACGTCGTAAAATGTCCACGTCGGAACGAGAATACTTTAACATTTCCCCCTGAAAGTCGAAGGGGTCAGAGGCATGAGCCTGGTACCAAGCGTAGAAATCTTCTCGTTGTTCGGTACGCATGTTGTCGGGGACGTAATAGTGAGCCTCAGGCAAATGGGGTAGAACGGCATGTTGATTGGCTTCCGTATTGAAAAAGTGTGGAAAGTACCCTTTAGCCATTTCTGTCATTCCAAACGTTTTAGGCATTCGACTCAAAGGCATGGCCAAGTAACTCATCGAATCTTTAAACTGCACTTGTCCCACTTGCATGAAAATGATTTTGGCTCCGTTCAAAGTGACTTTAGGACGTTCGGTGCCATGTTCCGTATAGTACCTCAAAAGAAACTGTCCATCGTATCCGGAGAAATTGTGAGCCATCACTGTGGCATGGCGATGACAATCTCGGTAACGTTCGATGTCCTCTTTGCTCCATGTCTTGTCGATGGGGTCTAAGACCCATTTGGCAAAATCGTCTAGCGTCTTTGGTCCTCGAAAGATTTTTTCACGCCCTCCAGGAATTTTGCTGCAGTGAGGGCAATAACTGAAGATAGGTTCTTGAATACACTTCTCGCACGCTCGATGAGCCACGCAGAAATTAGGAATGTGAATGCCAGTCTCTTGCATGCATTCGAAATCGAGAAAGATGAAATTGCCTTTCTTCTTGTGACCGTCCTCTTTCTCTAGTGGGGGTTGGTATTTTTGCACGTAACATTGGTGTTCCAAGTCCACGATGTGGTGACAAATGTGACATTTTTTCTTTCCTGAACATACGTGTGCCTTGATACTATTGGTACGTATGCCTTGTCCACACGCGGGGCACAATCTCAGCAGTTGACAAGCGCATTTCTTCTGTGAACCTTGCGTCTTCAAATGTTGTTGGTAACAGGTAGGGCTGACAAACGTGTGCAGACAAGTTGAACAAGGCACTGGTTCTTCGCTCAGACAGGGTTGAGAGGCCAAACATCCTGAGCATTTCCATCCACAATGTTTGTGTTGCTCTCGATTATTATAACCATAGTCACATTTCTCACAATAATAAACATATCCCAGGAATCCAATGATACTGGTAATGGTATCGAAATGTTCATCGTGATGATACAGGTGAATGCATTTTCCGTCCTTAAAATGTTGGCCTCGAAACAACAGGAGGCCCGCGCATTTATTGTGGGTGCACTTTCAAGGTGTAGCGTGGAGCTAGGACATCTTGCAATTTTTGCATCTCAGGAATGCCACAGGGTGTGTCTTTGGGCAGTCCGGCTTGTTGTAACAGGAGTTCTGCTTCATTTCGTTGTTTGGCTCGGTCGGATTGTTGAATAGTTTTCCAGGTTCTTTTCCATTCTACCGTGTCGTTCTTGTTGGCATAGGTTCGTCCCACCACGATGGCACGGGCTAAACACATCTGGTCATGAGGGTTGTTAATTCGGACGAGACTTGTTTTGGTGTTGCGAAGGTCGTCCACCAATAAGACCTTTTTGCGTCCTGTCCCTTGAGGAAGAGAGACGTGAGCCATTTTCAGTGTGGCTTTACCATCGGTGATGTCAAACTTGTCATTGGATTGTTGCACCTGTTGTATCTTGTCCATGACTTTGGAAGGGGTCAGTTCTGCGGGTCTGCTAAACTCGATCCAAACAGGGGATTTCAAGCTGTCGTGTTGTATGGATAGTGTCAAGCGATCGTCTTCTTTGGGTTGACATTGTCGCTTGAGTGTGGTGAGCAAAGAATCCCACATCTCGGTGATGAACCCTTCTGCTTTCTCCAACGGTACGTCGGACTTGAAATCTTTAAACTTCACCGTGTAGGTGTAAGCCGTGGTTCTAAATTTTCTAGAGGAGCGCTTTTCCGTCTCTCGAATGTGATAGTACTTTTCAGGGTTGACTGGTGAACTTTGGTTTGGAGTAGACTCTCTCTGTCTGGTCGCAGACGTGGAAGGTGTTGGTTCAGGTTCGCTCATGTCTTCTATTTGAGCGAACACTTCTTTTCGTGTGTGAGGCGATACGTCACTTCGCTGCCTCTTACGTTCTTCTTCTCTCTCACTGAAATCGTGCGATCGTTTCATCTCGATTGCTGATTCAGAAATGATTTAACCAAGTTCATTCTTTCCATATATACCCTCTCTACCTCTCGTTGTGACAATGACTTGGTATATTTCACAAGGCAAGTGAAAGCCAAGCATATAGGAACCCAACGACAGCGTTGCGTCTTAAACACCTCATGCATCTTGACGACCCTTCGATTCAAACCCTACCACGAAAGAAAATAGTTGCAATAAAAATAAAACAGACAGTTGGTGTCTTCAAGAGAGCTAGAGACGGCACTGTGTCGCTGGGACACGTACGTACGTACTCCAGAAAACTACGCTACTCGACAACGTGAGTGTGCTTGTCAAAATGTTTGAATAAGATTAAAAATGTTTGTCAGTTTCAAAACGCGAACCAGTACTGTGGCCGTTTAATATTTGACGTGGCAAGAAGAAATGGTACAATACGCAACAAAGGGTTTGTACGTTTACACTCCAATCTGTCTGTACTGCAATGGTAACAGCGCTCTTGCGTTGGCATTATTTTGCCACACTACCTTTTAAATAAAACAATGCATCACTCATCATAAACGATTTCATTGGCTATACTTATTTTCTTACCGCTTTCGCTTCGAATTGACTTCAGTACCTTTTCGCACAGCGACAAGATCGGACGTGTTTTTTTATTCTGCGTCTGGTCCCTACACTACTTGCCCTGAATTTACAACCAAACAATGTGTTACACATTGTAATTGACTTCATTGGCTAACCGATATTTTACACTTCTGTCTCTGTTGATGTGAGTGTGCTTGTCAAAATGTTTGAGTAAGATTAAAAATGTTTGTTAGTTTCAAAACGCGAATCAGTACTGTGGCCGTTTAATATTTGATGTGGCAAGAAGAAATGGTACAATACGCAACAAAGTGTTTGTATGTTTACACTCCAATCTGTCTGTACTGCAATGGTAACAACGCTCTTGCGTTGGCATTATTTTGCCACACTACCTTAAAAAAAACCCAATGCATCACTCATCATAAACGATTTCATTGGCTAAACTTATTTTCTTACCGCTTTCGCTTCGAATTGACTTCAGTACATTTTTGCACAGCGACAAGATCGGATGTGTTTTTTTTTTTATTCTGCGGCTGGTCGCTACACTACTGTCAACAAGCCCTGAATTTACAACCAAACAATGTGTTACACATTGTAAGTGACTTCATTGGCTAACCGATATTTTACAATTCTGTCTCTATTGATGTGAGTGTGCTTGTCAAAATGTTTGAGTAAGATTAAAAATGTTTGTCAGTTTCAAAACGCGAACCAGTACTGTGGCCGTTTAATATTTGACGTGGCAGTGTAAACTGAGAGAATATAGGACGAACATTGTAACATTTTTTCCTGAACCCTTGTTTTGACTTTAGAATTCAGAGTTAACCATAGGCAGGGTTATACAGTGCAATGTCATTTGTTTCATTCTTAAAAAAGCCGTGTGATTTTCTTTTTTCTGAAAAACTGTAAATCTAACGTTAAAAGAAAAAAATTGCGTGACATATTGCAGTTCCAAAACCGGATAAAGTTAAGATACCAGAATTGTGCAAACTCAAGCTTTTATTTCATACAAAGATTTATTGATGGAAGAAAAAAAAATCGTTCTACAATTTTTTAGAGTGTAAACTTTTGAAAAAAATGACATGACGAACAGTTCACGTAATTATGGTGACTACTGATCACAGTTTTGGAGAGGTATCTTCAAACGGGAACATATTCCATTAGGGTATAAATCAAAACTACAATGAGAGAGAGAGAGAGAGAGAGAGAGATCATGTATTCCTACTTTAAAAATATGACGACACGTACGTTTGTTTTTATGGCACATTTTCCTTATAAAAGTTTCAAAGAAACACTCATTCCATTTACATAAGATAAGATAGGAATTCTTTATTTCAGACTACATAGTCTATACATCTAAATTAAAATATAGATATAAAGTAAAATCACTGAAAACATAAAAGAACATATAGAACATAACACAATCACATCCATAGAAAAAATATACCCTTTACAAAAAATATCACATGAGTGAACTGAAGACGCATGTAATTAAAGAGTGACCACAGAAAAGTACATCCAAACAAGTCGTGCTATATTTCGTAACATGACTAACATAATTTCCATGAGCCGCTCATGGCGTGATCATTTGTGTTTTAGTTTTATTGTTTGCGAAGTGACTAATGGTCAGGTACAGAAAAACGTGTCTGATCATCTCACGGTGCGAATAACAAGTGAAACCAATTTGAAGCTAAGGCGGTGGAAAATATCGACTGACCAATGAAGTCACTTATAATGTGTAACACATTGTTTGATTGTAAATTCAGGGCAAGTAGAGTAGCGACCAGCCGCAGAATAAAAAAACACGTCCGATCTTGTCGCTGTGCGAAAAGGTACTGAAGTCAATTCGAAGCGAAAGCGGTAAGAAAATAAGTATAGCCAATGAAATCGTTTATGATGAGTGATGCATTGGGGTTTTATTACCACGTCAAATATTAAACGGCCACAGTACTGGTTCGCGTTTTGAAACTGACAAACATTTTTAATCTTACTCAAACATTTTGACAAGCACACTCACATCAATAGAGACAGAATTGTAAAATATTGGTTAGCCAATGAAGTCACTTACAATGTGTAACACATTGTTTGGTTGTAAATTCAGGGCTTGTTGACAGTAGTGTAGCGACCAGCCGCAGAATAAAAAAAAAAAGCACATCCGATCTTGTCGCTGTGCAAAAAGGTTCTGAAGTCAATTCGAAGCGAAAGCGGTAAGAAAATAAGTATAGCCAATGAAATCGTTTATGATGAGTGATGCATTGGGGTTTTATTAAAGGTAGTGTGGGAAAATAATACCAACGCAAGTGTGCTATTACCATTGCAGTGCAGACAGATTGGAGTGTAAACGTACAAATCCTTTGTTGCGTATTGTACCATTTCTTCTTGCCAAGTCAAATATTAAACGGCCACAGTACTGGTTCGCGTTTTGAAACTGACAAACATTTTTAATCTTACTCAAACATTTTGACAAGCACACTCACATCAACAGAGACATAATTGTAAAATATCGGTTAGCCAATGAAGTCACTTACAATGTGTAACACATTGTTTGGTTGTAAATTCAGGGCTTGTTGACAGTAGTGTAGCGACCAGCCGCAGAATAAAAAAAACACATCCGATCTTGTCGCTGTGCAAAAATGTACTGAAGTCAATTCGAAGCGAAAGCGGTAAGAAAATAAGTTTAGCCAATGAAATCGTTTATGATGAGTGATGCATTGGGTTTTTTTTAAGGTAGTGTGGCAAAATAATGCCAACGCAAGAGCGTTGTTACCATTGCAGTACAGACAGATTGGAGTGTAAACATACAAACACTTTGTTGCGTATTGTACCATTTCTTCTTGCCACATCAAATATTAAACGGCCACAGTACTGGTTCGCGTTTTGAAACTAACAAACATTTTTAATCTTACTCAAACATTTTGACAAGCACACTCACATCAACAGAGACAGAAGTGTAAAATATCGGTTAGCCAATGAAGTCAATTACAATGTGTAACACATTGTTTGGTTGTAAAATCAGGGCAAGTAGTGTAGGGACCAGACGCAGAATAAAAAAACACGTCCGATCTTGTCGCTGTGCGAAAAGGTACTGAAGTCAATTCCGAGCGAAAGCGGTAAGAAAATAAGTATAGCCAATGAAATCGTTTATGATGAGTGATGCATTGTTTTATTTAAAAGGTAGTGTGGCAAAATAATGCCAACGCAAGAGCGCTGTTACCATTGCAGTACAGACAGACTGGAGTGTAAACGTACAAACCCTTTGTTGCGTATTGTACCATTTCTTCTTGCCACGTCAAATATTAAACGGCCACAGTACTGGTTCGCGTTTTGAAACTGACAAACATTTTTAATCTTATTCAAACATTTTGACAAGCACACTCACGTTGTCGAGTAGCGTAGTTTTCTGGAGTACGTACGTACGTGTCCCAGCGACACAGTGCCGTCTCTAGCTCTCTTGAAGACACCAACTGTCTGTTTTATTTTTATTGCAACTATTTTCTTTCGTGGTAGGGTTTGAATCGAAGGGTCGTCAAGATGCATGAGGTGTTTAAGACGCAACGCTGTCGTTGGGTTCCTATATGCTTGGCTTTCACTTGCCTTGTGAAATATACCAAGTCATTGTCACAACGAGAGGTAGAGAGGGTATATATGGAAAGAATGAACTTGGTTAAATCATTTCTGAATCAGCAATCGAGATGAAACGATCGCACGATTTCAGTGAGAGAGAAGAAGAACGTAAGAGGCAGCGAAGTGACGTATCGCCTCACACACGAAAAGAAGTGTTCGCTCAAATAGAAGACATGAGCGAACCTGAACCAACACCTTCCACGTCTGCGACCAGACAGAGAGAGTCTACTCCAAACCAAAGTTCACCAGTCAACCCTGAAAAGTACTATCACATTCGAGAGACGGAAAAGCGCTCCTCTAGAAAATTTAGAACCACGGCTTACACCTACACGGTGAAGTTTAAAGATTTCAAGTCCGACGTACCGTTGGAGAAAGCAGAAGGGTTCATCACCGAGATGTGGGATTCTTTGCTCACCACACTCAAGCGACAATGTCAACCCAAAGAAGACGATCGCTTGACACTATCCATACAACACGACAGCTTGAAATCCCCTGTTTGGATCGAGTTTAGCAGACCCGCAGAACTGACCCCTTCCAAAGTCATGGACAAGATACAACAGGTGCAACAATCCAATGACAAGTTTGACATCACCGATGGCAAAGCCACACTGAAAATGGCTCACGTCTCTCTTCCTCAAGGGACAGGACGCAAAAAGGTCTTATTGGTGGACGACCTTCGCAACACCAAAACAAGTCTCGTCCGAATTAACAACCCTCATGACCAGATGTGTTTAGCCCGTGCCATCGTGGTGGGACGAACCTATGCCAACAAGAACGACACGGTAGAATGGAAAAGAACCTGGAAAACTATTCAACAATCCGACCGAGCCAAACAACGAAATGAAGCAGAACTCCTGTTACAACAAGCCGGACTGCCCAAAGACACACCCTGTGGCATTCCTGAGATGCAAAAATTGCAAGATGTCCTAGCTCCACGCTACACCTTGAAAGTGCACCCTCAATAAATGCGCGGGCCTCCTGTTGTTTCGAGGCCAACATTTTAAGGACGGAAAATACATTCACCTGTATCATCACGATGAACATTTCGATGCCATTACCAGTATCACTGGATTCCTGGGATATGTTTATTATTGTGAGAAATGTGACTATGGTTATAATAATCGAGAGCAACACAAACATTGTGGATGGAAATGCTCAGGATGTTTGGCCTCTCAACCCTGTCTGAGCGAAGAACCAGTGCCTTGTTCAACTTGTCTGCACACGTTTGTCAGCCCTACCTGTTACCAACAACATTTGAAGACGCAAGGTTCACAGAAGAAATGCGCTTGTCAACTGCTGAGATTGTGCCCCGCGTGTGGACAAGGCATACGTACCAATAGTATCAAGGCACACGTATGTTCAGGAAAGAAAAAATGTCACATTTGTCACCACATCGTGGACTTGGAACACCAATGTTACGTGCAAAAATACCAACCCCCACTAGAGAAAGAGGACGGTCACAAGAAGAAAGGCAATTTCATCTTTCTCGATTTCGAATGCATGCAAGAGACTGGCATTCACATTCCTAATTTCTGCGTGGCTCATCGAGCGTGCGAGAAGTGTATTCAAGAACCTATCTTCAGTTATTGCCCTCACTGCAGCAAAATTCCTGGAGGGCGTGAAAAAATCTTTCGAGGACCAAAGACGCTAGACGATTTTGCCAAATGGGTCTTAGACCCCATCGACAAGACATGGAGCAAAGAGGACATCGAACGTTACCGAGATTGTCATCGCCATGCCACAGTGATGGCTCACAATTTCTCCGGATACGATGGACAGTTTCTTTTGAGGTACTATACGGAACATGGCACCGAGCGTCCTAAAGTCACTTTGAACGGAGCCAAAATCATTTTCATGCAAGTGGGACAAGTGCAGGTTAAAGATTCGATGAGTTACTTGGCCATGCCTTTGAGTCGAATGCCTAAAACGTTTGGAATGACAGAAATTGCTAAAGGGTACTTTCCACACTTTTTCAATACGGAAGCCAATCAACATGCCGTTCTACCCCATTTGCCTGAGGCTCACTATTACGACCCCGACAACATGCGTACCGAACAACGAGAAGATTTCTAAGCTTGGTACCAGGCTCATGCCTCTGACCCCTTCGACTTTCAGGGAGAAATGTTAAAGTATTCTCGTTCCGACGTGGACATTTTACGACGTTGCTGTGGAAAATTTCGAGAACTGTTCATGGAACACGGAGGGGTTGATCCTTTGAAAGAAGCTTGCACCATTGCCAAAGCGTGTTCCTTAGTGTACCTCCAAAGATTCATGCCTCAAAAGACCGTGGCTGTCATCAGTCCTCAAACGACCAACTATGTCAAGCGTCAATACTCGGTCAAAGCCCTACGCTGGTTACATTACTTGTGCGACAAGGAAGGCAAATGGATTCAGCATGCCCGCAACGGAGGAGGCGAAAGGACCATCGGAACGTATTCGGTCGATGGCTGGGACTTAAAAACACCAAGATCGTGTATGAGTTTAACGGTTGCTTATTTCACGGATGTCCCGTCTGCTACCCTGACCGTGACACTAAAAATCAGTTTTTACAACGGACCATGGAAGACCTGTACCTGGACACTTGTCAGCGACGCTTGAAGTTAGAACAGGAAGGATACCAAGTGGTGGAAATGTGGGAACACGAATACGATCACCGTTTGAAAATCGATCCCGAGTTTAAACGTGTCGTGGAAAGTTACCAGTTCATGGACCCGTTGAACCCGAGGGATAGTTTGTACGGAGGAAGGACCAATGCCACCTGTTTGCTGTACTAAGCCAACGAAGAGAAAGGAGAAGAAATCAAATACTTGGATGTGTGTTCGCTGTATCCCTACGTGTGCAAATATTGTCGCTTTCCTACAGGGCACCCGCGATTGCTGACGGAACACATCGACCTGGTCAACATTCGACAATACGAAGGCTTGATCAAGTGCAAAGTTTTGCCTCCCACGAACCTATACCATCCCGTCTTACCTCACCATTGTCAAGGCAAACTGATGTTTCCCTTGTGCCGTACTTGTGCCGAAACTTGCAACCAAGATTAGCCTTGTCAGCACAGCCAGGAAGAACGGGCCTTGACTGGAACCTGGGTCAGCGTAGAATTGTTCAAAGCTATGGACATGGGATACCAACTGTTAGAAGTGTACGAAATTTGCCACTTTCCCAAGACACAACAGTACCACAAGGGTGACCCTACTCAGAAAGGCATTTTCGCCGACTACGTGGATGCCTTTTTGAAACTGAAGCAAGAAGCCAGCGGCTATCCTTCCTGGTGTCACGCTCCCGAAGACCAAATAAAATTCAAAGAGAAATACCGGGAACAAGAAGGCATCACTTTAGACCACATCGAGAAAAACGAAGGCAGGCGATCGTTTGCCAAAGTGATGTTAAATTGCTTGTGGGGTAAAATGGCACAACGACCGTGTTTACCCAAGACGGAATATTTGACAGAACCTTCCCCTACTTCCAGATGATTCACGACAAAACCAAATACATGAAACACGTGGACGTCGTTCGAGAGAATTTAATCTTGGTCAATTACGAAGAAGATCTGGACTTTGTACAAGACGACCCTTTTGGAAATGTCATCATTGCGGCTTACGTGACAGCTCATGCTCGCTTAAAATTGTACGAAGCTTTAGAACTGTTAGGGGATCGCCAACTGTACTTTGACACGGACAGTTGCATCTACATCGATCGACCGGGTCAGCAACACCCTAACATCGAAGGAGACCGTTTAGGAGCCTGGACAGACGAACATCCTGACGACAAGATTCTAAGTTTCGCGAGTGGCGGTCCTAAAAATTACGGCTACGAATACCGGGACCCACAAGGAGGAGTGCACACAGAGTGTAAAGTGAAAGGATTGACTCTGAATTATCGTACCAGTCGTGTGGTCAACTTTGGCGTATTGAAAGAAGCATTGCAGTCTGGAGAGGATGCAAACTTTAAAGTGACCACCTACCAGCCGAACAAGATTGTACGTTTACCCACTCACCACATCGTCAGTCGACCCTTGGAAAAAGTCTATCAAATCGTGTACCAGAAGCGAGTGCGACTTCCCAACCACTTTACTTTGCCGTACGGTCACATCAATATTGGTCAGCATATAAAAAAGGACAACGTCCAAGACCAACAGTTCATTGTCACTACTAAGACCAATTGAGAAAAAATGAATCCCTTCAAACAGCAAGTATAGAGCGTAAGACTCAAGTCCAACGAGAAACTCGGGTGTGATTCTTTGCCTCACTATCACATCACCAATGCAGTAACACATCTTAGTTATTTATGTACTAACGCCATGACAAACTACGTGCAGCTTGTGAAACTTCTAGACCACAAAACTTTACCTATGGACATACTGATATCACCCAGTATAAAAAGGGACGACTTCCAAGAACGACACTTCATTGCGAGGACAAGCAACGAGAAAGATGAATCACTCTACGCAGATGAAAAAAGAGAAGGAACAAACATCACTGACCTCTTTCACTACCATACCGTCACAGCAAAGTGCATCCAAGAAGAGAAAGGATTCAGTAGACCTACAGGAGTATTTTAGCATCCAAATGACTCAGACAGCGACCTCAAGAAAATTTAGAACGACAACTTACACATACACGGTGAAATTTAGAGACTTCGCGTCTGACATTTCAGCCGAGGAAGTAGCAGGTTTCATTACGGACCTACTTGACTCACTGTTAGAGGAACTCAAATGTCATTGCCAAGTCAAAGATCGAGGTCGTTTGAGCCTATCTATGTATCGCGACAGTTTGAACTCACCTGTATGTCTCGGATTTAGCACACCTGCAGAAATAACTTCGTCCAAACTTTTTAGGGCTATTGAAGACGTGCAGTCGATGAGAGGAAAATTTGACATCAACGAAGGAAAAGTAACCATTCATATGGTATACATTGTACCTCCATGGGAAGAAGACGATGACTGCACTTGATCTGCTTACTGATAAGTGTACCTAGCACGATGGATATAACAGCCGATTTATGAATGAAACGGATTAAGTGATGGGAAATATCTACGCTGGGACACAAGTGCTAGCTGACCAGATTTTTAACAACGTGTGAGACGAATAGAGAGAGAGAAACATGAACTTTGTCCTATTTCATTGCATGTTACTTGTTTTGTGTTAGCTTTTTCTTATAAATGAACATTAAATGTAAACAGGTTTACTAGAGCCAAGAACTAAATAACTAGTAAATAGGTTTGTTTGATGTAGAAATGTTTATGTATTAAATGGATAGTGCTTAGACCAAAGCACAGGCCAGAGAGCCCATGTATATACTTGAATAAATGTTTTGAACCCATACAATAGACTTTTCTTTTTTGAGCCATTATTCTCTTTGTGAGGTTTGTTTTAGAACATTTCTGTCGTCTTTTCTGTGTGTTTAAATGTGTATTTGTATGTTTGTCCCTATCTACCGTTTGTCCTTACAAATACATTAAAATCCCTATAAAATGTTTTGACCCTATAAACCTCATGACGTCACCCAAAGTTCAATTCCCATTGACATCCAGGTCACATTCCCATGTTCAATTTCCATTTACGACAAAGTGCAAACCCCATATTTTAACGTTAAAGTCCCATTGACGTTAAAGTACCGGTCCTGTTCAATTTCCATGTTCAATTCCCCTTGACGCTCTACAGTTCCATCCATGTTAAAATTTCCCATGTTAAATTCCCCTTGACGCCAGAGTGAATCGACTGTTTTTGCATGGGAAGTCCACTTCACGCTAGGGTGACCCATATACTACTATTGACTGAGTATAGTTTCGAATGATGCCCGTTGAGCAGAACAAGTTCCTTAACTTCTCGAAAAGAATTTTTAATCAATCTCCACAGTTTTCCTTTAACTCCGAGATAGAATAACTTACAACAGAGACCATCATGCCATACCGTATTAAAGGCATTAGCATTATCCAGGAATGCAGCATAAACGTTTGATTGACCTTCTAAATAATGGGCTATTCCCTCCTTTATAATAAAGGCTGCAGTGATGCCACTGTATTCGCTTCGAAATCCCTGTTGTAAAGGATGAGGGAAATTGATCTTTTCACTAAAACGAATTAGCCTTTTCAACAATATTTTTCAAATACTTTTTGAAAAACTGGAACGATTGAGATATCTCTATAGCTATTCATATCTAGTCTGTCTTTTTCCCACCTTTAAAGATAGGTATAACATTTACAGTTTTGAAGTAGTCAGGATAGGTTTCCAAGGAAATTATGCTATTATGCACTTTACACAAAATAAAACTAATCAATTGACAGGCAAACATTAAATGCTCTGCATATATTTTATCATGTCCACATGATTTGTTTTTCTTCACCTCTTGTACAGCCTCTTTAATGTCTTTCTGTAGTATGGTTTCACACATATCCTTATCTGCTCCGTCATCAATATTTGAATCCACAATATTCTTCATTTTGTTTCTAATTTCCGTTGCAAACGATTAGTTAAAATGAATATCTGTCATTTCAGTATCTAAAATTTTAAAATACTGGCGCCACGCGTCACGAATCAAATCAGGGTCCAGTATTATTTCTCCTTCCACTTTTAGTTCAGAAATATCTTGTCTCTGTCCCTTCTTATGAAGTCTTACTATTCTGTAGAATTTTCCTACATCCAGTTCTGCAGCTTTGTCCAGCTCATTGAATTGTTCCTGTTCGTATTGGTCTTTTGCCTTGTTTAATTGATTTCTGAATTTTTATCCCGCATTTTTATATTCTGCATAAGTTTTAAATTGTGTACCACGTGGCCGTTCTTCTATTATCCATACCGCTCGTTTTCCTCTCATCTGTTTATGTGGTTCAGCCACATTAATAAATTTCCAGTAAGGTTTTAAGAGTGGCAGGAAGGTTTACTTTGGAAGAATGTTGTCAGCTGTATTGCGTAAAACAGTCGCAACAGTAACTAGGGCGTTTTGTATATCTGAAATGTTGTGAAAAAATAGCTCCACTGAGTTGCTCGTTGGTTTCACTTCTGTACCGCTCCTGCTGTTCTGAAGAAGCTTTGCGCCAGTTGATTTGTAACTTGATATCAGGAAAATGTTGATTCTATGAGTTCGTCTGGAACTAACAACTCTGCTCGTGCAGGTAAATGATCAGATAGATTGAGATGATGGTCATCTTCAATATTGGCACTATGGACTAAATCTATTTTGGAGGAGGGAAAAAAAAATGTAGTCAATCAAGGACGAATGTTTGCCGTCTGATGAGCAATATATATAGCCTGGTATTCCAGAAGGGGAAATATTACATGTTGACATTAGATGCTAATTTTTAAGAAATGATTGAAGGATGTAACCTTTACCATTTGTACTTTTCGAAATCACGTTTTTGTGTGAAGCTCCGCATTAAAGTCACCGCAGATAATCACTAAACCTTTCTGACTATATTTTGACTATAATCATCTAATGAGGCGTTTGTGGAAGGAAGCCACACACAGAACAAAAACAATTTGATAGCGCGCAGGCTAATTTCAACTGCAATAAATCTGTCGTTCCCGATGTTATTCATAGGACGAACCGGTAATGATTTCCGATATAAAATTGCAGTTCCTCCAAATCCAGAGGGACGCTTTCTTTCGCATGGACATGTATCAATTCTGTTATCCGGTCTCAGAAAAGCAGTAAATGTCCTGTCAATGCTTTGAAAAAATTGCAGTTGCTCTGGATATAGCCAATGTTCTTGTATGCATACAATATCTACCGTTGGAAGTAATGAACAAAGATAGGGCGTTCCTGTCATAACGCCCGTCGCATTCCATGTCATTATGTTAAGAGTAGTCATTCAAAAAGTAAACGAAAGCTTTTTCACATGCAATTTAGAGACGCGGGGTCATTTATCTCTCGTACCATTCTCTGGCTAATACAAATTCCGGCCAAAATCCCTGCTGTAAAGATTTGGTAAGCAGATTTTCCAGAACAGTGACACGAACGGTATAAGTTTCTCCATTGCTATTTGACCACTTTTTAAGAATCCTAATATGTGTGATCTTTACTCCTCCATTGTACGCATGTCTGCGTATTACATGATTTAGCTCTTTGGGCCAAAGTCTGCTTTAATTCGTGATAACAATAAAGATTTTGTTTTCGAGCTACTCTTCATTCCACTGAATGGCACAGTACTGATTCGTACCTGGATTGGTTTCGAATCCTAAAAATTCCACCGCAAGTGTAAACGTATAGATTGTTCCGAATGTTTTCCAATATTGAAAATGTTAATATACCAATAACTTTGATTGCGTTGATGTATCAACAGTCTCGGTATATAACAATGGTATAATTCAGACTGTTTTTCAATGAATTCACATTATTAAAAGTAGCGATTTTTCCAAAATGTCGATACACACTTTGCAACGACAATGCATAATTTAAGCAACTGATCCCTCTAAAATTATATCTGAACACAAAACAGTAGATACTTCTCCAGACTTAACGTAAGGGAGGAAAAATTTATTTGACCAGAACCTGATACGAAAATCAAATGTGCAATAGAACAAGGATGTGGGTCAGGAGTTATCTTCATGAATATTCAAAGTTCATAAATAAGGCTAGCAAATAATCAATTTATCACTGAAAATCAGGACGAAAAGGCTGAACATTATCAGATAGGCATCTACCGTCATTTAGTAAAAGAAAGGTGTATGCAATAGCGTTTTATTAACACACACACACACACACACACACACACACACACATATATATATATATATATATATATATATATATATATATATATATATATATATATATATATATATATATATATATATATATGTATGTGTGTGTGTGTGTGTGTATATATATATATATATATATATATATATATATATATATATATATATATATATATATGATTGTAGAATAATTACATTTATATAAAAGAGGTCTTATGAATAGTATAAAATACACATAAAGTAAAATAATACTTCTGTGCATTTGAAAGTGCATCTGCTATCATATTATCTTTCCCATTGATGTGTCTAATCACAATGCTGTATTTATGCAACAACCATCTCTATAACAGCAATCTCAGTTTTTTTTTGTTTTCCATTTTGTTAATGAAAGTGATAGAGTTTCGTCACCGACAGAAATAATTGGAGAATCAGCTAGACTTGAATACACTGTAATGTGCTGCATGCCAGTATCTGAGCCAAACATTACTTTTTGATTGTATCATAATTTCTCCGCTGTTTGTTTTAGTGTTCTTTAGAAACATTGCACACTGGATAATCCAGAATATGTTTTCGTCTTCATTCGAAACTCAGCCAACCCTGATATTCAAGCATCTCTGCTGAGAAGATTCATCCCATTAGAATGCTGCTTCACAGGTGTAGAATCCACAATTTCAACGTCATAATATATTTCTTTGTTCGTGTTGGATTATCAGGAAATATGTACTAATATTCACGCAATAGCTTTTTTATGTGTCTCTTTTCTTTTTACAACTAAATTGATTGAATGATTAGGTAGAATATTTCTACCAAAATACACCTTTAACATACTGATACGACACAGGTTTTTCCGTTTCCATCAGGAGTGTTAATAATGGACGTTATTTTCCAATTGCATAACAATCATACGTTTTGGTCGCAAGAGGATTTTAAGGTTAAAATAATTCCAGAACTCTATCACCAGGCTGAAAACTCGTTTTCCTTAGTGTTTTTTCATTTCATTTATAAATGATTAAAATGAAAATCAGTTCTTCCTACTTCACAGTTACAATCATGTACATAGTCAAAGATATTAATTTAGGAACCTTTATTTTAAAGAAGTTTTCCTATTAGTAACGACAATTGTCCTCGGAGAGAAGACCTATTTCCAAAGGACTAAAACCTACAAGTTCTTGAACTGATTCTCTAACAGCAAACAACAGCAAATGAATACCATTATACCATACGTATCTTTTTCTGTCTCAAAGCAATATCACCAATCATATTCTTTAAAGTTTGATGAAATCTGTCCACAATCCCGTGTCAGGGTGATAGGCAGAAGTCTTAAGATGTCAGATGGTAGATTCATGCATAAATTGTAGGAAAATTTCACATTTTAACAGAAAAAAGAAACACCAAACAATTGGTAAAATTAGACAAATAATTATTTTTCTTACAAAAAAGTGACAATTTCTTAGGAACATACAATATTGTGAATTAAATACTAAACAATCCAAATACGTTCTATCACAAGTCTAACATTATAGACTGTTCCAAATGAATTACAGTGACGTTTCGCATGAATTCCAATCTGAAGAGTGCTGATGTGCCAATAATCTTGAATATGCCTATGCGGTCTTGATATTTCACAACAATATTACGCAGAATGTATTTGAAATAATTCCGAATAATCTCACACATTATGAAATAAAAAGTATTGGTTGCCTCACTTGGTAATAAATCGACACAGCAAACCGTTCTTCTAGTAAATGGTTCATCAAATGGAGGAATAAACATGAAGACGAAACTTGCGTGTCTCCTGATTATCGTTTCCCATCATTTCATAAGTGGTACAATCTTTAAAAGATGATATAGAACCTTTCGACATGAATGGTCTATAAGTCTGCATATTAAAGTCATACTGGGGTTTGCCTGACCCACGAAACGTATTGCTTTCAATGCAAAGTGCAATATTGAGCTCATTAAAAATAATGGTATATATTCGGTTGTTTATTTTTCTATTCCAATCAGAACTAACCTTCACTTTCTTCTAATAGTGAGTGGAAAGTAAAATAAGATAAAGGTTTCTTCTCAGTCTTATCAGAAGTTTGATTTTGTAAAGCTGTGATCTATTAAAATGTGGAAATACTAGGATGAAACCAGAAATTGTTTGCTATATAACTGCTGAAAGATTAATTTACGATTGAAACTTTGTGACTAAATGAAGAGTCATTTGTTGTTCGAGTAGAATTTCTAACGTTTTTACATTTTGCTGATTGAGGCAGGTGTTTATATCACTAGGGATGCAATTCTTGAATTCTTAAACTAATATTGTGTATATGAGGTTTTCATAATCTTGATTAACCTTCACGGCTGAAAACAACATTTAAAATAGTTGTTCTTTTCCAGCTGAAAATTCGATGTCGGTTTGTCCAGTGTCTTTTCTACATTTAATAAAAATGTGTGGATATTCCACGGGTGCTAGCTCATAATGCTTCAAGATGCATTTCCTTTTGTTCTTTCATCATTTGCATTTCTATTTCTATTTGTTTTTCTCTCTTCTTTTGTTCTCTGTCTCTCTGCATTTACATGTGACTCCTTCTCTCTCTTTCTCCTCATCCTGAACTTGCATTTCCATTATGTCTTTTTGGAAGCTGATGCTTTGTTAAGTCCAATTTAATCCGTTTTGTATAACCATACTTTAGTTTCCTAACGAAGTTAGAAATAGATGTACTAAACAAACTCAAGTCACTATTATCCAACAAATACTGAATAACAAGAATATTATTTGTCTCCTGTTTTATTAAAGAAGCTTTCACGTCAGGAAGATCATAATGTCGGGCGAACTCAAGAAACTCGTCCGTTTTCAAAGAGTCTAACCCTTCCTGGTGTAACGTATATTTTCTCTGGTTGATCAAATTTGTATCTAGTTCTCATTCGAAATACGTGTAAAACTACTGTGCGTAATATGGTCATCTTAAATAAAAAAAATCTATTGGGGTAATTTATCTATTTAGTGCATCAAAACTTACATAAATATATCAATAAGTTAAACGAACAGATAATCGATTTTGTTTGCTTCAAAATGACGAAGATGCTTGCAAAATAAAACAGAATAGAAAATAATTCATTTATTTGTATAATTGTCGAGAGATAAAATTACAGTGATTTGCAATGCCCTTCGTTCGAAAATCTACTTCATATTTACATGACGAAATGACTGTTTGAAACTAAAATCGCAGAATCAAATTTTCAGATTATTAAATGATATGTCTCAAGACCAAAGTTACCTTGAAAGTATGTTAATGGATATTAATATCATTAAGCTCTCCTTCTCATCTCTGAAAATACGCAAAACAATTAAAAAGAAATGGATCGATACCGAGAGTGGAAGAAATTTAACTTTGGAAATGTTGTAGGTCTATGACTCTTTATCACCGTTCTATATTTTTAAATTCATGCACCTAGAATTTAGCTATTGGTGTAGAGTATATAATTTTATCCATCAAAACAAAAAAATAACCTAAGATTTAAATTGTTTCCTGCATGTTCTTCCACATACGTTACATAATAATACCAAATGAATTCCGATCGTTGACCGGCAACGTAAATATACGAAAACTTTATTGTTTGAGAAACTTCTTTTACAAAAAGCGTGACGATCTATTCTACCTCATAGGTTTCAGTTTTGTTATTTATAACCAATTCATTTTATCTTTCAATACTGTCGGATAGTCTGGAATATTTAATGCATATTTATTAAATTTCCAGAAACCTTTCCCATGTTTAAAGTTATTAAGGCGTCATTCAAATGAAATAATTGATTGATCCGACCTGATGTAACGTTTATGTTAACTGCATTAAATGGGTTCGACATTCGCACATAAGAACATAATCTAGTCTAAGTCGTTATATTTGTTGGGCTCTTTTTCTGCGTCATGTGCGTCTTCTTACTTCTGTATTAAGAACTTTATAATAGCCTACGATGTTCTCATCTTCAACGGGTTTGATCAATCTTTCTATTCTAAAATGAAATCGTTAACCTCTTCAATTATTTCTTATACTCATTAAGCGAAAATAGAGAAATCTATATTAGGGCAACATAAAATATTAAGAGTGATTAATTTCTTGTCATTATGTAAGCGAATACCATTCCCTCTTTTCTTTTGTTTTTCTACCTAATTTATTTACAGAATTATTTTATATTTACCGTCTTAATTTGTTTCGTATGAGTTTAATATATAACTATACCTCAATTATGTCTCTTACTTAGATGTAAAACTGATATCATGTAATCAGCTGATGCTATACATTATACCGTTATCGAATTCGTGTCAAACTTTCTCCTTGAGGGATTTCCCAGTTACAGATGGGTAGGACATGCTTCATTTATTACTATATTTATCTTTAGCATTTATAAAAACATTTTAATAAATGTTAAATTTAAAATTGCGTTGGTTATTATACCACCCTCTCTGTCTGTCTGTCTGTCTGTCTGTCTGTCTGTCTGTCTGTCTGTCTCTCTCTCTCTCTCTCTCTATATATATATATATATATATATATATATATATATATATATATATATATATATATATTGAGAAAGAGAGAGATCCGATGCAGTCCCTAAAAAAGGTCACAAACAATCAGGTTTCTCCTTTTGTGCAAGTCGGTAGAAACAAGCGCTTGTATAACATGATCACAAGAGAACATTTCACTATTCACATCTTCATATCTATCTGTCGGCAACTGTTTGTATTGAAACTATAGCATTTAAAAAAGAAAGATTTTAATCAAATAAAAAATGTTGTCAGTCTACTTCTAAGAAGTAATGTTGTGTAAAAAGTATTTATTTTATTTATTTGCTGTCAGATATATCGAATCTTTACACGTCCGATGTGTACTCTGGAGCATTAAATAAATGTAACGATTTTATTCTGGTCCTCGCTAACTTCGTGTCAGGTACAAAATTGTTGGTTTAGTTCAAGTCACAGCCATACCGTTTAATATCGTTTTGAATCTTGTCTGTATCTGCATCGTAATTATAGTATCAGTTTTAGTGTGTGTAATATTTTTGTTATATAATTCCATGTACTTACTAACTCTGCTTACCATTTCATGTATCCAATATATTTTTGTTCTTTTTATTTCATTTATATTGTACCAGATTCACTACTTTAATCGCGGACATAACACTTAATATCATATTTATGAGATTTCTAATCTGTGCAGTCGTCCATGCCAGTTTCGAAATGTTATAATTATTTTCGGTCTCGTCCACGTTTCTAAGAACCAAATCTGTTTTTCGGTCTTTATTAAATTCGGCCTTAATTTGGTAATTTTAGTTGTACTTTAATTTCTGGTTTGAATTATCTAATTTTCCAGATATATTTTAATTACAGCATAATTCCGCACTCCTTTCAAAATTTGTATTTACTTTAATTTCCGCAGTTTGATAAACATTTCAGAGATTTCTTTAATTTCTTTCTTAATTCCGTTTCAGTTCTGGATTTTTATTGTTACATTAAGTTTAGGCGATAAGAAGATGATATACTGAGGTTTTCGCAGTTCACGGAATTCTGGGATTTATTCATAAATGTAATGTTGGTATAATCAGTCTTAGCATAAAATTCCATTTTCTGTCTTCAGTGTCGATTTCGGTAATTTGACAATAAAGTCTCGATCATTGAAATTAATATTCTGGTTTTGATTTGCTGTCGAAATCATATTCCACGCCAGTGTCGGAATTTCAATATGACTTTAATAAAATTGCTTAGGCTGTTGATTTTATTGGCTAGGAAAGTTATGATAGTACAGCTGAGTCCAATGTAGAAACAAATATCTTTTTGTCTTTAAAAATATTTTCAGGACATTTTCCCTCAAAGAAAAGTGGACATTTTCCTTTATGCAGTAGTGGCGCAAATGAATACGTTAATTAGTCTTTTTTTCTCCGGTATATACAATGAATATTTTAAATATCTCGTGTATGTTTTAAATACATGAGTATCGTAAAAATTGTGATACTGCTGTGAATAAACAGAGAAAAAGCATCTCAACTTTTGAATCGCCTTTGAGATTTTTATATGATCTCTGGTTCTGTCTGTGTCTGTGTGTGCTTCTACCAGCATACTTGCATGTTTACAATTATCACCATACGCATGCATGTATTTATTAATACGTATTGATGTATGTATGTTAATATGGCTGTAGATGCCAAAAATGTGTTAAGGAATGCATGTCGGATAACAAAACTGTATTCTCATATGTACATTAATCCATTTAAAATCTGTTCAATCTCCGATCTTAAGTACGATATGATAGATGGCGCTCGTGCTCAAATCATGCATTGTTGCACT
This sequence comes from Sinohyriopsis cumingii, assembly GCA_028554795.2. Taxonomy (NCBI): domain Eukaryota; kingdom Metazoa; phylum Mollusca; class Bivalvia; order Unionida; family Unionidae; genus Sinohyriopsis; species Sinohyriopsis cumingii. Next base: position 6,385,518 of record CM068833.1, read on the forward strand.
GAAGATGGCGACTAAGATTTATGCATCCTTCTTGGTCGTGGTCGTTGAATTAACTCCCAAATATGCAGCACTATAGCTAGGTTTACTGATCCATGGCAACTATGGTTCGAATCGATGTTGTGGATGCATATACATTTATAAAAGTTGTTTCAAACCAGATTTGAAATGTTTTCCTTTTAGTCATTTACTAGTGAAGTTTTGGAATTGAAAAAAGATAAATTGTATTGCTTGTTTAAGTGGCAGTAGACTGAATAACTTGCAACAGTGTCAAAACCACCGTACAGTCAATCTTATAAGCCATCCAAACAAAGTCATGTTAAGGATACTGCTGAACAGACTAAAACCACAGGCTGAACAGATCATTGCCGGGGAAAAGGTGGGGTTCAGTGCAGGGCGCAGCTCAACAGAGCAGATCTTCAACCTCAGGATATTGTGTGAGAAGTACCTCCAACACCAGCAAGATCTTACCACGTCTTCGTGGATTTCAAGAAGGCATTTGACAGGGTAGAGCATACGGCCTTGCGGGCGACCATGAGACTGTACAACAACAATGCCAACCTCATAAGTAATAGAACACCTCTATGACAAGGCCAACAGCGCAGTAATCGGCAGCATAGGGGCTGATTCAGAATGACAGTCAGAGACAGACAAAGCTGTCTGCTTTCTCCCACACTATTCAACATCTTTCTGGAGAGAATCATGGAAGACGCACTTGATAAGCATACACGGACAGTCAGCATCGGAGGCAGAACAATCACCAACTTACGTTTTGCTGATGACATTGATGGACTAGCAGGAAATGAGCAAGTATTAGCTAGATTAGTAGAGAGCCTGACAAAACCTTTGCAGCATATGGCATGTAAATTAGTGCAGAGAAGACCAAAATGATGACCAACAACATCAAGGGCATCAGCACTGACATATCAGGGTCCAAGGTACAAAGCTAGAAACAGTCCACAGCTTCAAGTATTTGGGGGCAACTGTAACAGATGAAGGATCGAAGCCTGAAGTACTCTCCAGGATTCCTCAGACAACAGCAGCGCTGACAAAACTGACGCCCATCTGGAAGGACAAGAACATTGCACTCAGCTAAAACGTCAGACTGATGCACTCACTGGTGATCTGAAGAAAAAAAACTCTATGCCTGCGAATCATGTACCATAACAGCGGACTTGGAGAAAATGATTCAGGCTACAGAGACCATATCACCAATGAAGAAATACGGCAAAGGATAAGACAAGCCATTGGGCCTCACGATGATCTCCTGATCATAGTGAAAAAAACTGAAACTACAGTGGTATGGACATGTCTCACAATCATCAGGACTTGCCAAGACAATCCTACAAGGCACTGTACAAGGATAGAAAAAGAGAAGCAGGCAAAGAAAGAGGTGGGAAGATAACATTCGAGAGTGGACAGGCTTGACACTGAGTGACTCACTGAGAAAGACAGAAAATCGAGAGGAATGGAGGAAGCTGGTTGTTAGGTCTTGTGCGGTGCCCCAACGGTCTTCCAGGCTACGGGACTGATGATGATGATGATGATGATGATGATGATGATGATATTTAACAGTTTAAAACCATTTTGCAATGATATAATTGAGGTTTACCAATTAGTTAAAATGAAACAGAACACATTTTTTGCAGGGTTCATTTGAAGTCATATGGCGAACATACATGGCGTGATGACGAACAAAGCACATAAACCATAAACCATACAGCATTTTCACTACTCTGTAACAACACTTTTCGTAACTAAAGATGTTGCACAAATCTGAAATACGGATATGTGAATATTATCACATTTATAACCGCAGTATTTGCAGGAGTCTGTTTGTGACACATGCATTTAAATAATAGCACTTTCTGTAACTACAGCATTTGCACGACTCGGTAATACGGACATGGGAATATATCTCGTTTTGTAACTACATCTTTTGCACGAGTGCATTTGTAATACGGGCACTGGAATAATTACTCGTTTTGTAGCTACATCATTTTGCAGGAGTGTATTTGTAATACGGGCACTGGAATATTACTCGTTTTGTAGCTACATCATTTTGCAGGAGTGTATTTGTAATACGGGCATTGGAATAATTACTCGTTTTGTAGCTACATCATTTTGCAGGAGTTTTATTTGTAATACGGGCACTCGTTTTGTAGCTACATCATTTTGCAGGAGTTTATTTGTAATACGGGCACTGGAATAATTACACGTTTTGTAGCTACATCATTTTGCGCGACTCTGCAACAAAGGGCATGGGAATATAATAATAACATTCTTTCTAACTACATCTTCTTGCCAAGGCTGTTCGAAACACACGCATTGGAATAATTACTCGTTTTGTAGCTACATCATTTTGCAGGAGTGTATTTGTAATATGGGCACTCGTTTTGTAGCTACATCATTTTGCAGGAGTGTATTTGTAATACGGGCACTGGAATAATTACACTTTTTGTAGCTACATCTTTTTGCGCGACTCTGTAACAAAGGGCATGGGAATGGAATAATAACATTCGTCCTAGCTACATCTTCTTGCCAAGGCTGTTCGAAACACACGCATTGGAATAATAGCGTTTGTTTTTTTTTAATTTTAAACTGCAGCATTTTTACTCTGTTATATTACGGACAGTGGATAAATATCGCCTTTTGTAAATGCAGCATTTGTACGACTCTATTTGAGCTATATGCTAGCGCATATCACAAGTAAATTTAGTATTTGTATCATTTATCAACCTCTTTTTTACCCTTCCATGTTCTGTCTTTCTCTCTACGGCATTAGTTTGTTACAAGTATGATTTATAACTGAATCTGAGGTTGGGATTAAGGCCATCGAATTAAGGGAATATATTTTGTTGAAATACATATTTGAGTTTTATCAGAAAACGTACGAGGCATCAAATCTGTATAGACCTCCACGTAACATAGAGGAACCCCAGCTGACATGCAAGAAAAGCTTCGAATTCGGAGGCAATTGTTGTTTTGTAGCCGCCTATGTCACGTATTCTTGCTTTTTTAATTGACTCACTTTCGCTTAGAAGACTGACGTTGTACCACGGCAACAACGTTTCACTACGTTTGTATCTTCTAATTTGTTTACAATTGCCTCTTCACTGTTTAATTAAAGATGGAAATTCAAATGGCTTATGTTATGTTTATTATTTATATATTTGTAATTATTAATTATGTTATCTTATGTAAAATAAGACATAACATATTTTTTAATGAAGCCCGACCTAAATGGCTATTAGGCACTGTAAAGCTACTGTTTTGCTTAGGTTCCGCAAAACAAAGATAATTACGTACATCAAAGTCTGTTTTATAGTATGAGATTCCTATGTACTTGTTTGTGCTGATCGACGAGGCAGTAAAGGTGATATTTACCTGGCAGGTCTGACCGACGAGGGCATTAAAGGTGATAATTACCTGGCAGGTCTGACCGACGAAGGCAGTAAAAGTGATATTTACCTGGCAGGTCTGACCGATGAGGGCATTAAAGGTGATATTTACGTGGCAGGTCTGACCGACGAGGGCAGTAAAGGTGATATTTACCTGGCAGGTCTGACCGACGAGGGCAGTAAAGGTGATATTCACCTGGCAGGTCTGACCGACGAGGCATTAAAGATGGTATTTACCTTGCAGGTCTGACCGCCGAGGGAGTAAACATGCTATTTACCTGATATGACAGAGCGATGAGGGCAGTAAACGTAATATTAACCTGATGGGAAAGACCGATGAGGGCAGTAAACGTAATATTAACCTGATGAGAAAGACCGATGAGTGCAGTTATGATGATAACACTCTTCATTTTGTTCATAGAGAGACTGAGTCAACATACCTGAATTATAACTGACCTAGGTATCACTCAATTACAACCAGATAAATGTGGTTTAGTGATCAATATGAAATGTTGTTTTATTAAGTTCAGAAACAAAGCCTATCAATGGTAATTTCTTTTCTCCAAATCTACAGAATCCGTGTCGCACTTGCTAACTCTGTCAGCCTTACTAGCAAAAATGTTCATGTTTAACTTTTTGCATTTGTTTTTGATTATAGTTTTCAAAAGAATTTAGTGTTTTCGATATAGGTATGCTTGTATTTCTTACTCAACGTTTTGTTCAATCGAGTTAGTAGGGAATCGGGGTTAATTAAAATAAACTATTCATTTTCAAAATTTGTGTTCATGAAATAAAGTAAAAAAATATGGTAAGGAATTTTGAGCAACTGCAACAACTGATTAGCCTATCTTGCAGATCTCAGTTTCCGTGAGACCTATGAGCGAAGGCCAATGGAAACAGAGATGTACTGCTTGAGGAACAAGATTCTGGAGGAATTGCCACTATAACGAGCAATGACAGCCATACAAATGTCTTTATAGGGCCAAACCGATCTCTCAGAAAAGAGGATCTATTCCATTATTTAAAAAAAACTGTTTATATTTACTTTATCCTGTTATCATCAGGTTAGAAAGAATATGTGCTGGTCAGTATGTGTGGGTGTTGTTTTGTGGGTGTGGTGCTGGTGCATAAGGCTGTGTCACGGTAAATACGCTTGGGTGTTGATGATTAAGGCGGTGTGTTAGTAGTGATGGGTGCTGATAAGTGAATGTGGATGTTGGTTTGAAAGACGGTGTGTTTGTCAGTGCGAGTGTTAGTCAGAATCGAACCTCTTGTTAATTCCCCTATTCACGAGACAGTCCCAAATTGTTAAATCAATGAATACTTTAAACAATAAATTCCCCCTTGTAGCGAATTAATAGTCCATACTTTTAAACTTGTGGACCTTTATGAGACTGAACTACCATTTTCTCCCTTAGTGCCAGTTTCTAAGTTGGCAGCCACCTGTTAAAGTTTTTATTTTCCAAAATGTGGTCCCATATTGTTCAATTAAATAATGACAAATCAAAATAGAGTATAGATGGAAGAATAGAAATTTTTGATGCAAATTGGCATACATATTTACATTGTCCATCTATAAACATGAGAAATGTTGAGCAAAAGTTGTATATGAAGAACACGTTACAAAATAAATTGCGTATGTTACATGTATTTTATTTCAAAACCACATGATCTAGGCGACGGTGTAGTAATGTTGAATGTTTGCTCCACAAGCTTGTGTAATACTATGTTCCAAGGAGGCCTTGTCTACCACAGTCTTTGTGCCAGTACCAATCATTTGCAGGAACTGGACCTGAAAAACCAAAAATATCTTATGCACACATAATGCATTTAAACACCTACAAGCACCTTGAAAATAAATGTAAAGGTGCGAGAAATCGGTTTTAAGGTTAATGGATATACATATCTAGGAAACACACGAACCATTGCAGGGGAGTGTTATTTCGTTCTACTGATGCATTTGTGTGTGTCTGTGTGTGTGTGTGTGTGTGTGTGTGTGTCTGTGTATGTGAGCGATAGATGCAATCCTTTTAGAACATGACATGAGGAGATTGGTAGGATAAATGACTGAATGAACAAATGATAGAGTTTTTTGGGCCGACAATCAATATGTTCAGTCTCTCCCCCATGAAAGTTAAAAAACTGTATACTAGTCTAGACTGGTATGTTGGGTATGTTAGTCCTGTCCCCTATCTGAGACATCCTGCCTGAGACAACACTTTTCCAAATCACATTCATTACAGTTAATCCTAATAATTCATAAAAAGCAATTATTTTTGTGTTCATTATACGTTTCTAATTTGTACTAATATTATATTTATGTCTTAAATGTTTCCACGTTTGGTGTTTTAATGCTAGTATGCAATTTCAATTGTTAGTTCTTTTGAAAATAAAATAAAATTTAAACTTTCAATGGTTTTGTTTTGATAATATATTATATATACTGCTGTGGCGTTAAAATGTACACTATGCATATGAACACGTGTATTCAAAAAATATTTTAACATTAGCGCAATCATCAAATAAACAACAAAGTGATTATTTTGTTACTCAACAAAATGGACATAACTTGTCCTGCCTAATTCGTATTTATTTTGTTAAAGAACATTTGTATGAAGAATTCAAGTCAGAGTCTGCAATTAAAATCATTTAAGATAAGTACCTTATACACCAATAAATACTGTGTTGTCCAGCCACTTTTATGTGAAAGACTAAACGTAGCAGAATTTTACAATCTGAAGCCATTAAGTTTTAGGCTTGTTGATTTCTTGAAGTTTAAACCAACTGATCAAAACATCCTTAATTATTATTTTCAAACCTCTTGAAGTCTAGCAAATTTAATTCCATAAACACAAATACATATATGTATATATGCATGTATGTGTGTGTGTGTGTGTGTGTGTCAATGCCAATCAATGCCTTAAATCATTCCTGAGTATAGACGAGGTTATTATCTTATGTTTAGATTTATTATATAATAAATTAAAATAAATTTGATTATGTTTATTCATAACAGTTTAGGATGTATTATGTAAACTATAAATCAAATGATTTACCTTGGACACAGCAAGACTGTTTATAACAGTAAATTTTCTGAATAGTGCAAGTTACGTTTGGACCAGCAAAAGAAGATGTTTAATTTCTTCAATTGTGTTTTAGAATTTTAATTCGTTTTGTCGTAAATGTGATGTGAATTTAATGTCAAGCAGAATGAAAACAACCCTTCCAGAATTCACGAATTTCCTGAAGAATCTTATCGATGCATGGTTTCTTTTTTCTTTCCCAATCGGCTCTAGTATTTTCAACTTTAATACCAAGACCGTGGAGCTCTAAAAGACATTTAAGTAACATTTAAAAAATAGATATGTCATCTGCAATTTGGGTTGAAATATATTTTATATTATCAAGTTTAACCTCTTTGACTTTGGAACTTAACCTAATCATATCTCCTAGATGCTCGGCACATACAATGAAACATATGGCGTTATCACCTTGCCTGCAACCGCGTTCAACAGGAAACCGTTTTGTAACGTGACTGTTCACCGTGACATGAGAGTGGATATTAGTGTTCAATCAAATTTCTCAATTTCGGTCCACAATTGCAAAATGAAGAACTTTATCTGTATATTTCTATGAAACAGTATCGAAATCTCATTCAAAACCGACAACGAGAAGAAAACCAGGGAAATTCTTTTCTTCTTCATATTGCGTTATGACATAAATAATTCTTATAACTTTCCATCTATCTATCTATCTATCTATCTATCTATCTATCTATCTATCTGTCTGTCTGTCTGTCTGTCTGTCTATCTATCTATCTATCTATCTATCTATCTATCTATCTATCTATCTAATCCATTTGATGTAGGTACATCAGGTTTGGTACACAATTTTCTTAATTATTTTTCCAGTAGTTGCGCTGCGAAGTTTTATGTTATATTTAACAAATACATCGGCCTCCAGTTGTTTAGTAATAATTTATTCTTATTGCCTTTTGGTATAGAAGTTATTGCTGCCTCTTTTAGAGACGTTGATATCGTTCTTCCCACTGAAAACTGAAATTTATATAACGTTGAAAAATTCAGCCGAAGTTATTGTTCCTTCTTTTAGAGGGGCTGATACCTTTTTATCCTTATATGGTCTAAAACTTAGATAACGAATGAAAGTTAACTTAAATCTTTATAAAAATTGTAAACATTTAATTTCTTTGAAAACATTCAGAGGTATTGACATCGGAGCATGGAGTCTTGTAGTTTTTCATTTTGATAAAACTGAACATCAATTCATCGCACGTAGGTAATCCTTCAATTTAATTTTTCTCATTTATGTTGAATTCAGGTAATTCGTATTGCGAGATAAAAATGATATTTAAACATCTCGTCTACTTCTACAAGTTTATAAAGATTCTTAAAATAAGAATGTAATGTAATATTTCAAGATGATCTTTCAGTATGGAATCATTGCATTTCTTCAACTGATTTTTTGAAACATAATTCCTATTTTCATGGTTATATAAAGAGCGGGTTAATTTTTTGCATTCTTCTTGTAAAATTGCATTAGATATATAATCTCCTTCTCTAGCATTTTCTTTAAATTCCAATCACTTCATATATATCTTGGCAAAATTTATCTGTAGACCATCTCTGTTTTTCCTCCAAATAATTGTACCGCAGTTTATTATCTTTCTCTTCCAATCATTTGTTTCTTTTTCTTGAATACATATGAAATTGTAACAGCTCTAATTTCCATCCCAGAAGCCCATACTAAATTGCTGGTTATCAATTGCATTTTTGATCCATGAATGCTACACAAAGTTTGACGAGGACAGACACACAAAGCATATTGTTTTTATTTTAAATAATATGCGCTATTTTATCCTGCTTAGAAAGGCATTATTCTAGATCTCTTAACTTAACATTATGCAATTTTTAATGCATCATACGCTCTTTTTCTTCCCTCTTTTTTGATCCTAGATCAGGCCGTACAAAGAGTGTTCAAATCTGTATCCTACGTCAAAACCGACTTGACCAACATCATATATAAGTTTATCTGAAATCAAAGACTCGTGTCTTGTCTGCTCGAGTGGATTTTCGGCGTCGTCGAAAACATCTTTTCGATATTTAACTCTCTCTAGATATAAACTAATTTTAATTCATGTGGCATACCTACCACTATCTCCTTTCCTATAGGAATGTTTTTTTCATAGTTCATGACATTTCCTGCTGTAACTACATACACAATGTGATGCACTTGTTGAACTTATAGACGTTTGATGTATTTATACTAGTAAAACGTGTTTTTCTCTTCTATTATTACATTTAAGAGGTAACCTATTTGCGTTTGTATCTATTATCAAATGTTTCAAATATATGTCCAATTGGATTTCGACTGCTATATCAATTGAATGGCCAGTAAAGAAGCTTAAGAAATATAGTTATGAACAGATATCATGAATGTTTTTCTCTACTTTTGCATGGGGAAGGGTTACCTGCCAAAATATATAAAGTGCACATTATTGTCTTAAGAAAATTCAGAACATCACGAATAATAAGTCCACTGAGCCCTAACAATTTAGTTATAATGTTGAGATTTCATTATCTTACGACATGTTAAACGATTGTCTTTCCAGAGAAACAAAACAGTTTTCTGATATTAATATTGCTGAGATCATGATTGGATAACATTAGCCTGTTGATTAAATTGCAAATTTTTGAACTTGTGAATATTTTAATGTTTTTCTTTATGTAAACTATATGCTGACGATATCTCTGATACAGAAAGAAAGCGTCCTCTCGAAATTCTATGCAGGAAGGATTGAGCAGAGCGAAGCAAAGGAAGTGGAGTGTATGAGACCAAATTCGCCACGAAGAAAACATACAAACCAGTACATAGTTGCTGAAATAATCTTTCATACTGATGTGGAGAATAACAAATAAAAATGATAAAACCATTATTACACCTTCCAACTCACCAGTGCCTAAAAATGATATGCAGAGTACAAAGGTAGCTAATGTAGATACTGACTGTGATATATCCCTTATATTATGATCCACAATGATTTATTCTGTATATAATGATCCACAATGATTTATTCTGTATATAATGATCCACAATGATTTATTCTGTATATAATGATCCACAATGATTTATTCTGTATATGATGATCCACAATGATTTATTCTGTATATAATGATCAACTGCATGTTGCACTTCAATGCGTGCATTTAGCTAAAGCTGCCCAATACAATCGGAGCTGCTTGCTCGTAGCTTCTCTTGGGTCGGTGGTTCTTTCCAGGGTTTTCCCGGGATCTTCCTCCACCATTAATACTGGCCGCCATGTATAGCCTATCGAGTGCTGAAAAATGGCGTTAAACCCTACAACAACAACAACAACAACTGGAGCTATCTGAGCTTTCTGCTACTGTCAGACATTACAAATATCACACAAGAAGTAAATGTAACAAAACGTTGACCATGTGTTGTATACAATGTGGGTACCATGCAATGGAAAGGGGAATAAAACACAAGAGGGCCGATTGGCGAAGATAGATGAGCAAAACGGCAGAACAAAAGAGGATTCTGAAGATGAAAAAAAATATCTGCAATATTTAAATAACTTTCATTTGTTTCTGGAAAATATAAGCTAATGACCTTTATCTGTAAACAAAAATGGAGTTTGTATTAAATGGGGCATATATTTATGAAACAAAATTATTGTATTATGTAAAGAAATATATTCACCTGGAAGATCTTATGTAAATCATAGATTTTCGTCATTAAGAAAGTATTGATATTTAATGTAATATCGAGTTAATTATAATTTACACAATTATGTTTTCTTTCTCCTTTTCAAGTTATGTTTACTTCATTTTCAGTTTGAAACTGGAGTTAACGTATATATAAACTGGCCAGAGTTAATACAATAACTATGATATTGCATTAGTGCGATAAAAATACAAATTGCAACTCTTGTTAAACTTCATAAACGTTTCCTGCTTAAACGTATTCTTGCCCCCATTACAAGAGACCTAAGCATTAAACATAGCAAGTATTAGACGCAGAAGACACATGTTCCACTAAAACAGACTATTCTAGAAATGGACTGCAAGAAGTCTGCATGCTAGTTGACATAGGAAACTTCAGTTTTCGTTGAATCGCCATTAATTCAACAGCATTATAGATACCTTGGCGATAGTAAGGTTAGAAAGTAAAAGTCAATGAATGAAATAATTCAGTTTTGTGCATCACTCCTTTTATTTTTAAAGTTGGTAGTGGGTAAAAAAAACTGGAGATATGTGAATACTATAGATTTCAAAGATAATACACAAGCGTTTCTAAACAAATACCCATTAACAGTATTCATGCACACATAACACCGCCCATCAACCTTTGAACATAATAGCGTATATATTACCTCAAGAGCTGTTAGTCCGGAGTCAGTATGCACATCCATTCTCTCTTGGTCGGTCAACAGGAAGATGAAGCAATTCTTGTCTTTGTGAACAACCATCTTATGCTGTAAAGAATATATATATATATATATATATATATATATATATATATATATATATATATATATATATATATATATATATATATATATATATATATCCCATGAAACCATTGATATGACCTATATCTGACTATAATTCACTCAATTCTCCGCCAGGTTCGGTACCCTTCTTTAGAATGTAATGGGAAACGTATTTGTACCAAGTTTTGAAAAGTTGCCCGTATCAAAGCCCAAACATCCAGTGTAATTCATACGGTGGATTAATACGTTCAAATTATGTACTATGGCTGAGAGTTCGGTCATTTACTAGAATAACTATATTCGTAGCACATCCTGCCTTTCTCGCTAATTACAGCAATTTTGCCTGCATAATTCGGTTGAAACCATGTTGTGGTCACGTGATCAAATTTCCAATATTGCCATCAAAAACATACTTTCTACTTGTTGTCTGTTGACGGAAAAGCTCGAGATTATATGAGTTTTTTCAAATCATGAACAAAATTCGTTTCAAGATGAACTTTTATGTATTACAGCCGTGACATAATACCGAACATTATCGGAAACATCAGATATATTGGGAATGAAGTAAGTAATTGCATGGTCAAACAAGAAACACACTCACTGAAGTTACATAAAACGTGAACATAACGTGAATAACATTCGGTTATGCTATTAATCGATTTGAAATAAAGGCAAATCCAGATAATTTGATTGTTTTGCCTTTTTCGCTCACAAATTAAAAGTTATCAAAACTACGTTTGATAAATTTCGTAACAAAAGCATTGTGTGATTTTCTAAGTATTTCAATCTATTTTTGAAGACAATTAAAATAATTCTTTAGTCACGTGAAGCTACCTATGTATGTATGTATGTATGTATGTATGTATGTATGCATGTATGTATGTATGCATGTATGTATGTATGCATGTAAATATGGTTTATAACGACAATTTGGTCTTAAACTAAGCAACTGATATAAGCAACACAATCATGCCTGTAAACCTAATAAACAATTTACGTACAAAGCGAAATTTTAAAAGTAAGCATTGTGAATTAAATCCCCAAAACTCTTACTTGTTTTATCATAAATTCAAAAGTAACGAAGATTTCGAATGAATTCTAATATTTTTGAATGTTTTGATCCACCGTTAGTCTTGAATTAGTCTTGACGTACCACAATAATAAAATCCTGAACGTCCTTGAATGAATCCTCTATAACCTCAGAGCAGTATTTAGGTACAAAATGTTAATTTATGCTTTCTAATGTATGTATGTATGTATGTATGTATGTATGAATGTCTGTGTGTGTGTGTGTGTGTGTGTGTGTGTGTGTGGGTAAGTATGTTCCCGTATACATTTACACATATATACAAACATGGTGAAACTGTTTAAGCGGCTACTCTCAGGAACAGATGTAAAAGACGGATTTAGACTTTAGATAGGTTACCTTTTAGCTCAGGTTCCACTAAAGTTATTTTGTTTAAAGTATGGCCAATTTTCACTCCATATGCTTAGAATTGAAATAAATTATTATTTCTTCGATTTTCGTTAGTTATCATGGTCCCGTTGAATCTTCCGGTTAACCTCCACGATCCATGTCATTGCAAACTCATGTACATTTTACATATAATTCTATAGCTTCATGAGAGAAAGATAAAGATAACCATACATTGCAATGTATTTACCGCAAGCTAAATTATGAAGTCAATAAAGGTCAATGCAGATTTTTTAGACTTGTATTCCAAACTATGACTGAATTATTGTATTTAATCTAGCTGCGTAATGATTGGAAATCGCATATATTAACATACAGATTATCGGATAATAGATCGATACAATATGTTGCCATTGCACTGAAATTAGTCAAAGCATATCAACGGTGTATGACATGATTGTCTTTAAATAAAAACAAACAATGTGTCCAAGTGATTTTATTTGACGGAAACTGTGAAGAATTTCTGTACTCAATGTTGTGCTTTGAAAAACATTGTTCGCAGAGAATTTATCGATTACGCTTTTCTGTTTTTGACATTTGAAGACTTTACTAATACTCAGAATTCAGCGATTTCATCTTCACCTGTGAAAAAGAGTAATTATCCGAACCCGTGACGAAGTTTAATCAATTCCGGTTAGGTAATACGGTGGCAGTTAGTTGCAAGTGACTCGAATGTTTCACCGTTTTTGTATCGTTTAGAATAAATCCGGATATAATTTTCTTTCACACGGAATATTGCACGTATCTGCAGTAATATATTGATAACCTGATTATTTGAAATAACAAATGTTTTGCAGTTAAATCTTAGAGTGAAGAGTGGTATCTTGCCATACTTCAGTAGTAAAAGGTGCGGGGGTGGGGTGGGTGGCGGGATTTGAATAACTTGTCATATAAACTAATTCCTTGTGTCTCTATACATTCTGATCGTATGTTCGTTTGCATACTATTTTTTTAAAAATCTGTGTTGGTCCTTGTTATCAGATCCCGGTTAGTTTTATATCAACGGCGGATCAGAAGAGTGGTGTGTCGGCGATTGACTTGACGCTGCTTAGTGTACGATAAAACTGTATATAAACATGGCGACTTTCTTAGTCTTAATAAATATTGCCTCTAAATATTTTGAGAAAATTTTTGACTGTTTGAGTTTGTATTGGTGGTCCTTTTAGCATTGATGTAGGCATTCTTGGCTCAAAAATCGTTACTTTCTTAGAATGTGAGGAGAAGGCGTGATACGCACCCCTTCTCGGTTACAGCGAGTAATCAGGTACCGGTACTGTCTCAAATGTGAAATCTGTTTGCCACGGCACGTTGCTTTCTTAAACTTTTCATCTCATCAAACATATTTGATAACCTCTGATAGGGACATCACTGTTAATTTGTATTGGTAGATACTTTTGTATAACAGTCTGCTTTTGGATTTGGACAGACTGTAAAGTTCAGTACCGAACAAGATCTGTAGAAGTATACTGGGGAAATAATCGTATACAGTATCCATGTTTAAAATAATCGTATACAGTATACATGTTTAAAATAATCGTATACAGTATCCATGTTTAAAATAAACGTATACAATACCCATGTTTAAAATAATCGTATACAGTATCCATGTTTAAAATAATCGTATACAGTATCCATGTTTAAAATAATCGTATACAGTATCCATGTTTAAAATAATCGCATACAGTATCCATGTTTAAATTAATCACTGATGCTTCATAAGCAGACCAGTGAGTTTAAATGTAGTTTGGGCAATTGTTTCCTGTCCTGTATCATATTCATTTAAATCACATATATCAAAGATTTAATTTTCCTTTTAAGATTATCGCTGTTTGTTGATTACAGCGTTGCAATGAGATAATCCTCCTGCAATCTGATCCAAAAAGACGTAACTGTTAGAATAGTGTTGATTTGGACCAGATATGGATACGAAATAACAGAGTAGACAGTCTAAAGGTATGATAATGAAACATAATGGGCAGTGCACCAGCATGACATTGTAGCAGTGTAGACAGAATACATTCATACACGGTAAGAAAGTAGACAGCTTACGGCCCTAACAGGTAACAGAGTTGACAGCATACCTTCCCGACTGGGTAACGTAGTAGACAGTATACCTCCAAGACTTGGTAACAGAGTTGACAGTGTGCCGCCATGGTATGGTTACAGAGTAGACAGTGTACCGCCCTGACACGTTTACAGGTTAGACAGCGCACTGCCATGACATGGTAACGTAGTAGACAGTGTACCTCCAAGACATGGTAACGTATTAGACAGTGTACCTCCAAGACATGGTAACAGAGTTGACAGTCTACCTCCAAGACATGGTAACAGAGTTGACAGTGTGCCGCCATGGTATGGTTACAGAGTAGACAGTGTACCGCCCTGACACGTTTACAGGTTAGACAGCGCACTGCCAAGACATGGTAACAGAGTAGACAGTATACCTCCATACTATGGTTAGTATTTTAAGATAAATACGCTATTGCTTAATACACATCGAAATATGGGATAAACTTTTGCTAGCGACTAAAACATTCACCGGTTTATTCAAGTACCAGTTTGGACTAGCTTTGTGGTATATAATGGATGTCTATATCTCTCTGTCTGCATCAGTGCACGCTTTTATGTCCTTGTGTATGTTTTTTTTTCTTTCTTTGTGGATGTTTATGTGGAGAGAGAGAGAGAGAGAGAGAGAGAGGGAGAGAGAGAGAACCAACCGTCGTGTAGTCATAATGAAAGACGTACTGCTGCACTACACTTGGCTCATGGGTAGTGTGCGGCGCATTTGTGTGTGTGCCACGAGTGTGGTGAACCGTGTGATGAACCGTAGTCATCTGAAAGAGAAACATTCAATTTGCATCTCCACTAAACATTGGAAAAAAATACAACTAAGTAAATAACCATCACATTTTCATCGACGTGAGATAGAATTTTCTTGTAACAAACATTCCGGCCCCCAGCTAACTTGAACAAATATCTTGCTCTGATTTCTACAAAAATAAAGTCAACCATTACATTACTTGAAAATGAAATATCTTGATGTGGAAGAGGAGGAAAGTTACAGCCCTCCCTTAGAAAATCAAATGAAAATATACCACTGCTAGCTATAACACCTGTCCCGAAAATGTCAACATACCATCCAATATTACCTCCAGTATTACACAAATGTTTCACTGACTCCAGCAATGTACTTATTTCAGTATACTGATGGAATATGATCAGTATCAGGTGTGATTCAGGCAATATAATTCACGCTGAGCAGAATGGTGTGAACACTATCGAGTTTATCTCAACAATAACTTACTTTCTAATAACTAGAGCAATGACAAGTTTATCAACAGGTATTAATGTCAAAAATAGCATGCCACTGAATCATAATTAATACGTTCCGTTAGAGTCAATCGGAACATCACTGGGCAAGTAAAGAAAGATTCGTGGAAGTAATTAGAGACAATTGAGAACTATATTCGAAACTACGTTGTTCATATAGTACAACAAAGCGGTCGAGGAGGCGAAGTCACAATCAAAACATTGAACGCCTTTTCTGTCACAACATATGTGGTGTACTACGCCAGAGGCGAATCACCCAATCAATTTTTTAAAATGTATATTCCTGCCAATTCTAGTGAAGCTTTTTTTCCTTCTCATCTCGATGTAAGGATTGAGATAAGTTCTGACTGCATCGAAGCAAAGTCCATCCTTCCTAGCGGTTCAAATGTTTCTCTTTGAAAAGATGTTCATCATGGTATATGACTTATTGGTTTTGATTCTGTGTGATTTAATGTGTACTACGATTTAGGACAGTATTCCAGTTGGTTATTGCACTAAGATTTAGGACAGTATTCTAATTGGTTATTGCACTACGACTTAGGACAGTATTCTAATTGGTTATTGCACTAAGATTTAGGACAGTATTTTAATTGGCTATTGCACTACGATATAGGACAGTATTTTAACTGGTTATTGCACTTCGATTTAGGACAGTATTCTAATTGGTTATTGCACTAAGATTTAGGACAGTATTGTAATTGGTTATTGCACTACGATTTAGGACAGTATTGTAATTGGTTATTGCACTTCGATTTAGGACAGTATTCTAATTGGTTATTGCACTACGATTTAAGACAGTATTCTAATTGGTTATTGCACTACGACTTAGGACAGTATTCTAATTGGTTATTGCACTACGATTTAGGACAGTATTGTAATTGGTTATTGCACTACGATTTAGGTCAGTATTGTAACTGGTTATTGCACTTCGATTTAGGACAGTATTCTAATTGGTTATTGCACTACGATTTAAGACAGTATTCTAATTGGTTATTGCACTACGACTTAGGACAGTATTGTAATTGGTTATTGCACTACAATTTATGACAGTATTGTAATTGGTTATTGCACTACGATTTAGGACAATATTCTAATTGGTTATTGCTTTAATTTATATGATAAATAACTTAGAAACAGTTCTAAGAGATACAGGTGAAGACCTTCGATGTTGCTGAACACTGAAAGTCAAAACATAATAACAGCGCGTTTTCAGAAAACATTGTTCATTTTAGGACACAAAAACAAAACTTAAAATGTTTACGCTGCAATTTTTAATTAATGTATACTTTTTACTGCGCTTAGTTATACTTATCTGGAACTTGAATGAAATTTAATATTTAGACTTCTCTTAATTACTAATACAATTTATGTATCTTCTAGCAGGGACTCTATTTTGATGATACCGGAATGCGAAACTTTCAGCAATATTCTACATGTACAATGCTATATAATGTTATTGTGTCAGAAGTTATTAGTTATTTTGACACCCCGTGGGATATCAAGGCCCAGTCATTTATAAATGATCTACAGACCAGGCTCAGTAAGTGCTTTCTTTGTCTCAGTAGTTATTCACCGAATACAGAAGTTATTCACCGAATACAGAATTGATTGGCCAGATAGATGAAGTTATTGAATGTGCATTAGCGGAGAATTGGAACCGTTATTAGGAAATATTGCAAATTGGACAACATAAACGCCAATAGGATAAAATAAAATAATGGAAGCACTGTCATTCTCTAGTCACATGGATGTGCCAGGAACACCTTGGTACGTGTGAAATGTTATGTCTTGTTGTCGAAATACAATTGAGAAAATCGTTATTTAAGTCTACCAATTTATCAACACAAGCCGTACAGAAGAAAGTTTTGAAAGATTTTAACGATTGGGATTATTTTACCCAGCAGTAGACGTATTGAAATCCATTTAAATATAATTGCGAACACCCTTCATTTAAACACAGCATTTATTTAAACATTCGATGTACTACGGTAGTCTTCTGATTGAACGATCGCCTATGGGGTGATTCATAACTTACAAGATATAATTAAGTCTTCTCTCTCGCTCATATATATATATATATATATATATAGAGAGAGAGAGAGAGAGAGAGAGAGAGAGAGAGAGACAGAGTATAACACTAGGGAATTGAATGCATCTTCATCGTACATCGTATGTTATGTTGTGTAAATTAAGACATAATAAACGTAACGTTGCAATCATCAAAATTATTTACGTTCTGATAAAAACAATTGCGTACGATTTGATTTTGTGCTTAAACAAAAAAACAACGTGATTTCCTGATTATTCAGTTTTATGAAAGGAGAAATCAGTTGCGGCACACGAAAATGTTGATAGGCAAAGAATCTGCACCAGTCTACATCGAATGCAACGTATGATTATGTCAGTTTACATACCTGGTAAGACAGACCCATGATGGCAGCAAATATGACGATGCTCTTCATTTTGTTAATAGGGAGATTCAGATACCAGACCCGTGTGACAACTGGTGTTGAACCACATCGTTTATATTGGTCTTCTTATCTTCAGGCACACATATGTCATGACACAATATCACGAACTGATCCAAATTTTAATCAGAATTGAGAGTCGAATATATTTCAGTTTCTATATATAGATATGGTACTTAAGCTTCAGCGAGAACTTGACCTTAAATCTTAACATTCTCACCACTTGTGTACTTCCATACAAACGTGATCATTCGAAAAGATAGTCGCACACAAGAAAGCGGTTTCAAAGTTTGCAGGAATACGTTAGGTGAACAAAGTAGCAAATGCTCAAAAATCAGTAAACATTTGTTGTACGGTCGTTTGGTAGCGTTTACTGGATGTTACTCCTCTCCTGATTTGCCCAATCAAAGAGGACAAAACGTATAGTTGTACGATACCTACATTTCCATTTGGTTTTGTTAAAAATATATGATAGTTTTAAGAATCCGTTTTTAAATTGTACCAGGCATTCATTGCACCGTTCCTATGTTCTTGGTAGAGAGAACATCAGGAGAGTGCTACTTTCCGTACTGAGGAATCATCTTAGTGCTCTCTCAAACATTAGTTGAACTAAACATTAAAGTCAAATGTTTTACTTGTTTAAAAGTTTAAAAGTCATGTCTAGTTACAATTATTGGCTTTGACATGCTAAATATCAAGATGTTATATAGCAACTACGGTCGTCAATGGCCAAACAATGGTTATTGTACTGCTGGAACAGGATCGAACCCGTGTTGGATCAGATCAGGCTGAAAGGAAATTACGTGAATGCGATTTATATGTATACGCATATCAATAAATGAATGAATCTGACAACTTAAGGTGCATGGAGTCAAATAGTCGACATAAAAAATCATGTTATTAAAGTTTAACAACGGAAATATAAAATAGATACTGATCTTAAATGGGATCGACGCAAGCATAGAATTTCCAATAAACACAAATTCACGTCCAAAGGTCATTTTTGGCACCATGCAAATTTCACTGCGCACTATCAAACCCTTATTCTAGGTGATGAGTTTGCAAATTACTGTGTACCAAACAGCTTGTTGCAATTCAAAATAGTTTCCATCCTACAGACATTCTACGTACTGATTTGGGTTGCCTTCTCTTCTTCTTTGTATTTCACTATTTACATCTTGCAGAGTAACCATGAGTGATGTATATGATTCACAGCTGTTTCAAGTACAGCACAAGACCGAAAAGACACTGTTCATAAATATATCGAAATCCTTAACTAGTACTGTGTACTAGACAGCTTGTAGCAATTCAAAATAGTTTCCATCCTGCAGACATTATACGTAATGCTTTGGGTTGCTTTCTCTTCATCTTGGTATTTCACTATATACATCTTGCAGAGCAATTATAAGTGATGTATATGATTCACAGCACAAGGCCAAAACACACTGTTCATAATTATATCGAAATCCTTAATTAGTAAACTATAATAGGTGAAAAAGTCACAAAATGGTCTGAGGGTAATACATTTTACAGGGGTCAGTTTACGAAGCTATCCCTTGCACTTTAAATACGTGGCACAAAATGATTTATGTCAAAAGTAGTACACATCTCACATATTTAGACTTTATCTAGTACAAAACTATAAAAAAAATATTTGTATGCAAAACTAATATTATTATTACTGTTTTAGAAAAGAGACTACCTTGCGGCAAAAAGCATTACTTTGTATACGTTGTAAGTCATTAGTGTCTGTATTTCTATAACGATTTCAAATTTTGTACAACCTCCAATACATTTTTTTCTGTGTCTACCGGCATAGCATTAGGACAGGACATTACATTGATATGCATGACTCTGGTACGCTTGCAAGGTAACATAGCAAATAAATCCGTAACCCACCGAAACTGACCATTTCATATATAAATGCGTCGTATAATTTAACACAGAATTGTTCTCACACTCCATCTCACATGGGATATTAATGATTCTTCGAATTTACAAGACGATGGTGAATAGTAAGATAGAGCATATAACAAATATTAACAGTAACAACTCTATTTTAGGTAGGAAACATTGTAACTGTTTGAATTTTATAGCTCATACAACAAAACAATTCTTGTGGAAGCTAAATCTGACGGTCAAAATGACGTTCTTGCGCACATAGATCAGATTGTATATCTGCATGGATGACGTTCAAGATACTCTGTCTTTTAGTATAACTAATTAATATTTCACCCTGCAGACCCAGACCTTTATAAAGAATATAAAATATACTACCGATGTACGTTTAATACTCCACGAAAACATGCGGTGATCAGAGGAACAAATTTAATGTTAACTGCAGCAAAGGTTCTGAACTAACAAAATTGTTTCAATCCCATGATTGTGTAAATAATTGTTTTGTTGTGAAAATCCATTAAAGACATGGCATATATCTTTTTATTCGGTTGATAAAGGAAGATTTTGGATAGGAACCTGAGTATGCCGAGATGAAAGAGTGATTCTATCTTTTGTCAGCTTAAATGTTACTTGTCACTAGGATGGCCGATATACCGCTTTGGCGAACCCATGTATCTTTACGTTCACACAATAGACCATTCTCAGAATGTATTCATGTATTCATGTGACCCTGGGTCAACGAATCCCAAAACGAGGATAATTTAGGCACCAGCTTCAGTTTGCCTCGCAATCATGGCTGCTACAGTTGATACCGGCAACGGAAAAAATCGTGACAATTATTGTTGTGTTCCGTTGGCAAAGTCAAGGTTTTGGTACAAAATGAAATGTATATACTCATATGGTTATTAAATGACATGAGAGCATGTTATGAAAATGTTTATGTGTGTCTGTACTGAAATATGAATAATATTCATTAACATTGGGGTGCAGGCCAGGACACATACATAAAAAGAGCAGGATGATGCATTGTAATCCCCATCACCTACCCATATCTAGTAAGATAAAACCAAATATATATAGAACTAGTCTGAACACTTACACAGAGAGTTATGCGGGGGAAAAAGGCAGTTTAATGAGCATGTGTTTAATTTGGATTTTTAACGTAGCCTTGGCAATGCTTCTTTCATATCTCTACAATGTCTGCCGAGTGACAGTCTATCGTGATGTCAAACACTGGGGCATCATGCCGCAGACAAGTAGCATTATGTCCCACCCAGTCACATTATCCTGACACGAGGCCTACCAGTCCTAAAACTAACCTCTTAATGCTCAGCGTTAAGCGAGGAAACTTCTAATACCATTTTCATGACTCTTTGGTATGACGCAACCGGGTTCAGAACCCGAGACCCCTTCCCACATCCGAGGAGGACACTCTAACCACTATGACACCGGAGCGGTACATTATAACGACGCTAATGTATAAATACTATCTACATGCATACAAATTAACAGAACATTATAATATAAGTGGCTGACTGCGCTAATAAATACTAGTATGTTTAAAGGGTACAAAGGACAGTTTTCATTCACAAAATGTAATATCACAGGCCCATATTTTTGGATAGCTATATTTAGATAAAGCATACGAACATGATTCGCTTGACCAGTTACGTTAATTGCAGTTCATAGCAAAAGAAGTTTATGAACCATATCCCCAACGTTATACCAGCATTTTTCACATCCTGTGCAATGACAATCCTTTTCTAGATGATAATTGCGCACAGTGTACATGCATTAAATTCACATGGCTGCTATGATTGGCTAGCTCATCTTCCTAGACAACCAATGCTATTTCACTATCATACACTACTGTAACTATGGGAGGTGTACACGCCTCACACCAGTTTCAGGAACAACGCAAGCCAGAAAGACATTATTCACAAATATATTCATGCCTTTAATTAGTAAATACTAATAGGTGAGAAAAAACACAATAGACTTAAGTTAAGGCAGTTGATAAGGCTAATTTACGAAACTATCTCATACCACCTAGGGCTATAGAAACATACATTGCCTGGTAACACTGTACGTTATAACGAACCCATGTATATTTACGTTCATACAGAAGAGACACCCGTGATGCAATTCTCAACGAATGTAAAATAAATATCTGGCAAACAGCTCAAATCGTTACTCGATGTACATAGGACGCCATATTTTTTTCTCAATCTACTTATCTTAGCCTCGTTTTCGCGATACATTAATATTCATGAGGATCCCTTTAAGAATGGTCTATAGCAACGTATTTTAGTACACATAATTTTGTGACTAGTGAACTCGATTGAAGAGCAAGTCTGTTATTAAATAGAATCGTTCACCTTATACTTGATGCACAAGACAGCGCAAAATCTAAGAGATCGACGTAATTGGGACAGATACACCATGTATTCAATCTATAATCAGTATCGTGATATAATGTTGTAAATACTTTCTTTGAACTCATTTGAACCTTGAACTCATTTCAAGCTAAATTTTACCATATGCTAAGGGAGATCAGTGCATAAATGACAATTAATATTTGTGTCCGAAAGACACTTTCTGTTTGTATTCAATCGTGATAAATTCCTAAAACTGCCAAAACTGTTTGTATCCCATTCATAGTCATGTATTGAAACTGGCCGATACATTCGATTCATACCACTATATTTATTTCTGGTATTTTGATTATATATTTAACTAATTTTCAAAAAAGATGTATTGATTACGAAGAACTGTGGATTAACTGACACAGATAAATACATCCAGCTTCTCACCCGCACTCTTCATAATGCCCAGTATAATATAATAATAGAGTAATACGTGTAATATATGGTGTACTGAAACACTGTAGTAAATATTCTCATGTGATATATGGTGTACTGAAACACTGTAGTAAATATTATCATGTGATATATTAAGTACTAAACAAGGTAGTACATATACGCAACTAATGTGTTGTGTATTTAATTTGGTAAATATAGTCATGTAATATATTGTGTATTTAATGTAGTAAATATTCTCACGCAAGATATTGTGCACTTAAACGATGTAAATATACTCATGTAATGTATTGTGTACCTAATGTAGTAAATAGTCTCATGTAATGTATTTTGTACCTAATGTAATAAATTTACTCATGTAACATATTTTGTACCTAATATAGTAAATATACTCATGCAATGTATTGTATAATTAATGTAGTGAATATTCTCATGTAATGTATTGTGTACTTCAAAATGTAACAAATATACTCATGTAATATATTTTGTACCTAATGTAGTAAATATACTCATGTAATGTATTGTGTACTTAAAAATATAGCAAATATACTCATGTAATATATTTTGTATATTATATGTAGTAAATGATCTAATGTACTATAGTGTGTATTTAAAAATGTAGTAAATAGTCTAATGTACTATAGTGTGTAGTGTGTACCTACTGTAGAAAATAGTCTCATGTAATATATTGTGTATTTAAAAATGTAGTAAGTATTCCTATGTAATATATTGTGTATTTAACATGTAGTAACTATACTTATGTCATGTATTGTGTACTTTACCTAGTAAATATACTCAGATAATATTTTGTTTATTTAAAGTACGTAAGAAACATGATTCATAAAATGTATTATTTATGTAACTAATGCTCTAAAATACTCATGTAATGTATTAGTCGAATAAAATGCAAGCGGTTACAACATTATTTCAAGTACTATGAAGCGAATGGAATTGAAATTACTTTGAACGAGATAAAAGCATCACACAAATACCATCGACGTGAAGGAACGCAGCGACGATTTTATATATTAAATATAAATTTTTAAAATCTGTTCCGGATCTTTGATAGGTTTCTCTGTCGCATGCAGTTTAAAACAAGTCAGAGAAACTGGTGAAATGCTTTCGACATCTACAGATCCCTTCTTCAAGGTGGAGGAAAGATATCAAATACAATTAATCATCAACATGATCAATTTGTAAACTGCTTTGTTATTGAAACCGAAATGAAATAATATAATATTAATATGACCTATATCAGTTGACATAATTTAATAACAACACATTATATGCATAATCATTAAGTTATAATTATGTTTACATTTGTATATATAAATATTTGAGCACAATTTTCAATAATATTCAACCATGCCCAAAATACAAACAGTAAATGGTAATTCAGAGATAGTCGTTACCATAACTTCTATAGGTTTAACTTGACCTTGTCTCACTCTATGGCCTAAAAAAGTAACACAAGCACAGAAAAATTCAGTTTTACCTATATTAATTGTCAAAAGTTCATCACAGAGGCGGTCAAATAAATTCGACATGGTTTATAATTGCTATTTCCTTGCGTCGTTACAGATGATGAGGTCACAGATGTATGCGTCACAATTATTTTGACCAGACGCTATTATGTTCATTAAATGCTGGAAAGCTCGTGGGTAATATTTTTCCACCAAACAACATCACTTTAAAATGATAAAGTCAGTCTAGAGCTACGAATGACGAAATTGCCTTTCCCCTTTCACTGAGTTGAAGTTGCAAGAATCCTTTCAAAACGTTAAACTTGGTGGCTTAGTCTGCATTTTAAATTTCGTCAATGCAATCATCACATGAGTGTGTGTTGGATCCATTCAAGTCATGACGGCTAAATTAGCAGTGCTCCTTGAGCACATAAAAGCCTGGGGGATGTGACACAAATTCCTTCCCCCAGGAACATTTAAGATCCCGCTGTGCGGGAATAAACCCGTCGCAGATGTCCTTCTGGGCGCACGCGACGTAAATCCAATCAATAAATCAATCAAATGCAATCATCTATTCTCGGCATCAGTTATTAAGGTGGCGCTCTACAGTGTCGTATTTTGCATAGAACTATAAAGAAAAATAATTTCTCCGGAATTCCTCATTGGCTATACTGTCTATTATAAAAAGACATTGTATATCTTTGATATAGTTCAAAGAACCGTTAATTTCCTATATTTTGGTGTATGATTGATGGGTGAAATATTGGTTAAAGTGTATACAGCATGGCCTTACTTCATATATGCACTTTACAAAATGTGTTAGCTCCATTTGGTCATTTTCACTTCGTGAAATTCAAAGGTAAGTTGTATAAAAAAAAGAGCCAAAAAACTTGTTTTTCATTTTACATATTAGGTAATTGCACTTTTAGAAGCTAGTATTGTCCAGTCTGGCAAAATTTGTTTTTCCTCATTTTAATAGCTGCTAAGGATAGTGTACGTTAGGAAAATTCAGGCTGATTTTTGGAGCACAAGGGATCAGTCATTTTAGCTAGCAGCGTACAGAGATCATTCAGAATTTCCATAAGTTCAATATCCAAAGAAATGTCAGTCACATTACATTAACAGCATAGAGGTATGTCAACATTCTCTCCACTGTGCAAGTACATAATAACTGGCGAGCGCCCCAATTATGGTGGCACTGTTCTCTTTTCTGAACTCGGTACAGATGCGAAACAATTATCAGGTTTCGCACAAAAATTCAAAGTGAACTCCAATTACTTTTACTGGGTTCTATAAAATCATTCTTCCGTAAACTTTGGAAGTTTTGCATACATTCCTGCTGAGGAGATTCATCCTCTAGGATGATGTTTCACAGGTGTAGAATCTACAATTTGAACGTCTCAATAGCCATTTTAGTTTATTCTTTTATTGTAGTTGTAGATGAGAACGTTGTAAATCAGATCATTAAATATCGATATCTATCTATCTATCTAACTATATATATATATATATATATATATATATATATATATATATATATATATATGAATTCCGAAGATTTGTTAGACGAAAGTCACCAGTCCAATCGTATTTCAACTTTCACATTTCACATCCTCACTATTTTACAACTAAATTGATTTAATGTCCAATGGTATATTTCTTGGGAATATTAATGATGTAATTTGATTCTTATACTTTATTTTCTAATTGAATGAGGATCACACATTTTAGCATGAAGAGGATTTTGAGGTATTGAAATAGATCCAGAACTCTATCCCAAGGCTGAAAACCCGTATTCCTTAGTATGTCCTTAATTTCATTTTTTACTGACTATAATGTAGATTTGTTCTTTTTTCCACGCAACTCTTTGAAAACTTTCCATTAAAATCGATTGAAGGCTTTCTATTAAAATTCATTGAAGGCATTCCATTAAAATCGCTTGAAGGCTTTCTATTAAAATTCATTCAAGGCACTTCATTAAAATTCATTGAAGGCTTTCCATTAAAATTCATTGATGGTTTTACATTAAAATAATAATAAATAATAATGAGGACTTTGTATAGTGCCTCATCTTTAGAAGCTCCAAGCGCTTTACAATATTAGACAACACCTGGAAGATAAAGAACAAATATAATGATATGATTAGAAAAACAAACACAGTGAAATTAGAAAACATACAAAATATGCTGAGAATATTTAAGGTAGGAAACATTATTAGGTCTTTAAGTTTGTTCTTGCAATCGAAATAAGTGAGTTTTGAGAGCACTCTTGAATGGGATCACTGTCTTTGTGTATACATGCAAAGAGTAATTCATTCCACGTTGCTGGGCACTGGAATGCAAAAGAACGCTGTCCATATGACTTTGTTTTCATAGTGGGAATAATGAGTATAAGATTGTAAGAAGAGGAGCGTAAGTATCTTGCTGGGGTATACACATGGGTGAGGTTGGATAGGTATGTTGGACTAGAGTCCGTCAGTAAAACGTAGCAAAGAGAACAAATTTTGTGTTTGATTCTGGATGGAATGGATAGCCAGTGTAGGGTACAGAGCAGCGGGTAGGTGTGCTCTGATCGTGGTACTCTAAGTATGATCCGAACATCTGTGTTTTGAACTGTTTGAAGTTTCTGGAGTGCAGCGGGTAGGTGTGCTCTGATCGTGGTACTCTAAGTATGATCCGAACATCTGTGTTTTGAACTGTTTGAAGTTTCTGGAGTAGATATTGATATTGACCAGACAGAATTGACTTACAATAGTCCAGTCTTGAAAATACTAATGAACACACAAGTGTTTTAGCGGCATCAACTGAAACGTAGTTGCGAATTGAGCTGATGCGTCTCAGCTCAAGATATGCAGCCTGGCATATGTTCATGACATATTGGTGCAATGTTAGAATACTGTCCAGAGTAACACCTAGGTTTCGTACTGATCCTGTGAATATTAATGTTGGTGTTGCTGATATTTATTGTTTGAGGTAAAGGATGTGAATGAGAAAGTCTCTGTGTTGTTATCAGAACGGCCTCAGTTTTATCATCCTTCTTCTGCAGCCTGTTACATGACATCCATGATTTCACATCAGAAATGCACCTCTCTACACCTTGGATGGTAGCATCAACTTCAGTTGGGTGGCTAGATTGTTATATACGGGTGTCATCAGCGTACAACTGGTGAGACACTGGATGATGATGTATGACACGTGAGAGCAGCTGAGTGTACAGAATGAAGAGAACAGGTCCAAGAACAGAGCCCTGTGGAACACCACAACATAGATCAACTGGGCTCGAGTGTATTCCATTTGCAGACACAATTTGTGTCCTGTTGACAAAATATGACTTGAATCACGGTACGTCTGTATCATGAATGCCAAATACATGCTGGAGATGGTGAAGTAATATATCATGGCCTATTGTGTCAAATGCTGTAGACAAATGAAGGAGGGCGATGATTGTAATCTTGCCGCTATTAAAAGCAGAGAGAATGTCATTAACTAGTTTTAGAAGAGTAGTTTCAGTACTATGACAAGGGCGATATGCAGAGTGTACATTGCTAAAAAGACTGAATTCAGATGAGATACAAGCTGGGATAGAACAACCTTTTCTAAGATTTTTCATATGAATGAAAGATTAGAAACTGGGCGGTAGTTCTTTAAATCGTTATGGTCTAGTGTTGGTTTCTTCAGCAGAGGATTTACAATGGCAGTTTTGAAAAATGACGGGGTTTCCTCTGATGAGAGAGAGGTATTAATAACATCAGTTAGTGAAGGCAATACTGGATATAAGCACTCAAGCAGCAGTGATGTTGGAATTGGGTCATGTTCAAATGACATTGGTGCACTCTTCATCAGGACTGTACGTACGAAATCCTTAGAGACAGGTTCAAATGCTGCTAATGGTTGCTGCTCAAAATCTGTATCCCATCTGTATGGTGATGACGAGTCAATTGAAATTGTGGTATCAAGCTTATCTATAATGGTTTGTGATTTGTCACGGAAGAAATTTGCAAACATATCTGGAAGGTCGACTAGAGAGAAGGTAGTTGAATGTGGTGTAGATTTGTTCCTTGAAATTATTTTGTTAGTAGTCTCGAAGAGCTCTTTGTAGTTAGAACTTTCCATGATCTTAGTAGAGTATTGGGGTGATCTTGCTTCATGGACTATATTTGTGACATTCTTCATAGCGGCTTCGTAGATTTGTTTATGAATAGTGAGTCTGGTGGAAGGCCAAAACCTCTCAGCTTTACGGCGGTCTCTTTTAGCAGTGCAAAGCTAGTCCCTAACACTGCTATATCATGGATAACACTTTTGAATTGATACTCTACACTTGGTAGCTGGGGCATGTTTGTCGAGCAATGAACGTAGGCAGTTATCGAGTTGTTCTGCTGTAGGAGGTAAGCAAGGTGTTAGGTTTGCTTGAATATCATGCATTAGTTTGGTTCTATTTATCATACAGAGGTTTCTCTTAGTAGCAGATAAAGGTGAATTGTTTTGAACTGATACGTCAAGATGGTAAATAATGCAGAGGTGATCTGATGTAAGTTCATGGGCTACCAGGGAGGACCGTAGAATGTTATCATGCGGTCTATGAAGAATCCAATCTAAAACGTGACCATGTTTATGGGTGCGTTGGTTAACTGATTGTTTGATTTTTAAAACATTAATGGAATCTAGGAGTTTTGATGTGTTCGGGTTTCCGGGGCAGTCAAAGTGAAAGGTGAAATCTCCAAGAATAATTAGGTTGCCACCTATCGAATTTCGATACTCAAGGAGATTCGGAAACTGCTTCAAAAAGAGAGATTCAAACAGCTTGTTTTATTTTCTACTAGGCAGAAAAATGGACTGACCTTTGCTCCAGTGTGAGTGTGGTTCGGGCTAGTTCAAACGATGTGTGGTTGAAATTGGATGTTGTGGTGTGGTTAAGACGTTTGATCATTGAGTTCTTTGTGATGATAGCAATTCCATCTCCGCCAGAGTTACGGGAGAACGACTTGATGGAGTAACCAGTGGGTGTTAGATCCGCACACTTGGGCTCATCGCCTGATGTTTTCACCCATGTTTCTGTCAGGAAAAAGACGTCAATATTCTCGTCGATTATAAAATTAACTATTTATGTGCTCTTTTCTGGTGGTCCTACTGATTGGCATTGAATAATGCACTACTCAGAGGTATCTACTGGATAGTTGACACAAAGGTTGACGGATTAATTGGGATTTGACTTAGGTTATCTAAATTAACGGTCGAATTTTTAAATTGTTGAGCCAGAAAGGGCCTAAGGGAGATAACTGGAATTCCTCTGCTTGTTTTACGCTGGACAGCTTTGAAACAACGTTTCTTTTTTCGCTTCTGTTCAGATTTAGGTAATGATGAATGTAGTCCCAGTTCGTTTAGTCTAGAGCATAATGTAGTGTGGAGAGCCAAGGAGTGGTCATTTAAAGCAATTAATGAGGGTCCATCATAGCATAAACGGATTGACTGGCAAGTATCACGAGACGGTGGTTTGTTCATAAAAAGGCCGTTGTAGCAGTGGAGCAAGACAGCTGAGGAAAAGTTTAATTGTTCTCGTTTCCAAAAGAAGGAGATGAAGAAACACATAAGAACTGAACAGTCAACACATAATGAACACAATAACGTAGACGAAGACAGGCAACAGGCACAAATCTCATGAAAACGGCACACAAAAAAAAAAAAAAAACGGAACAGCTGCTTCAAGCTGGTCTAGCGATAGCGGTCATCTTGTTCCATTGAAAATTCTCCATTAAAATCCATTGAGAGCTGTTCTTTAAAATCCATTGAAAGCTTTCCACTGAAATCCATTAAAGGCTTCCTATTAAAATACACTGAAGGCTTTCCATTAAAATTCTTTAAAAGCTTGCCATTAAAATCCATTGACGGCCTTCCATTAAAATCTACTGTAGGCTTTCCATTAAAATTCATTAAAAGCTTTCCATTAAAATCCATTAAAAGCTTTCCATTATAATCCAATGAAGGCATTCCATTGAAATATATTAAAGGCTTTCGATTACAATTCATTAAAAGCTTTCCATTAAAATCCATTGAAGGCTTTCGGTTAAAATCCATTGAAGGCTTTCCATTAAAATTCATTGAAGGCTTTCCATTAAAATCAGATCTATAGTCGAATACTGTGGAATATATATTTGAAAGACGTTTCCCTATTAATAACTGTAGCTGTCCAAGGACATTATCTCTAAAAAGTAGCGCAAAGGGACTAAAACCTAATACTTCTTGATCTGAGTCTCTAACAGCAAACACAAACAAAATTAACAACATCATGCTAATCTTTTTCCTTTATCAACGCAACATCAACAAATATTTTCTTCACAATTTGATGAAATCTTTCATAAACCTTACGTCTTTTACGTTGATAGGCAGAAAACTTACAATGTCGGATGGCAAATTCATGCATAACTTGTTGGTAACGTCCAAACAGTGTAACATAAAAAACATAGGCAAACGGATGAACACATTATGACAAATAATTTATATCCCATTAATTACAAAGTAAAAAATTCATACGAGTTTAAAGTATTGTTAATTAAATCATACATAAGCCAGAACTCTAAACGTATAAACGTATAAAGTGTTCCGAATGAATTACAGTGGTGTTCCGAATGAACTCCAATCCGGAAAGTGCTGATGTAGCAATACGCTTGAATGTGCGCATGTGGTCTTGATCTATCAAAGAAAACATAATCCAGAATTTATTTGAATGAATTTCAATATTCCCTAAAATATTGTTTTAGTCTAAAAGTAAAAATGCGCGTTGTAAGTCCAATAATGTTTTAAGCAAAACAAAATCCATTTACATTATAGATGAACAGAACCAGGGTTAATTCAACAAAAGTTGATGTTAAGATAAGAATTAATAATTTTGTCGTAAACAACCTTATATAGTAACTTAAGACACAATAAGCTGACCAGTATGTTTGTCATTTTCAATGAAAAGTTCTGCGAAATTGGTAAACAAGGTCAGGAATGTTTACTTAATATTTAGTGAACAACCTGCCATAAAACAGAAATGCCAGAGAATTTCTAGGTGGAAAACAATGTCCTGAAATCAAATGCAACAAAGCAACGATCATTATCTTAAAATATTGTCTACAATCATGGACAGGCGTTAGCCATGTAAAATGCTACTAACAAATGACTTACAATTTACAATCATGGACAAAAGTTCAAGGCAAGATATAATACACATAGCAGCTTAAAATGTTATTTTTGATCACACTGGTCATATTTGGGAAAGCCAAAAAATGTAAAACCTTTATCAATGCTTTCACTATGGTTTTCAGTTTTAAATTTCCGAACTGAATTGCTCTGGAAATCTTGCTGACTCAGAATTCATGATAACATATATGAGTTGCGATGCTTGGTCTTACATAATGAACATACACAGTCAACCGTTATTCTGCTAAATGGTTTCTTATCAAAGCCAGGCATAAATTTACCAAACAAATCCAAATCACTATCATGAAGTTACTGAGCGAAAATATCCTAATTCGTTTGCATTTTTAAAGAAGCTTTCACTTCAGAAAGATCATAAGGTCTTGCAGACTCAACAAACTTGTCTGTTTTCAAAGATTATAACCCTTCCTTACGTAACGTATATTTTCTCTGGTGGATCGAATTTGTCTCTAGATGTCGTCCAAATTAAGTCTAAAACTACTTTGCGTCAAATAGTCAACTTTAACCAAAGATATTGGGACTGTAGCTTATCTATTATGATCATCATCGAAAGTTAACTAAATAACTCAACAAGTCACAGTTAATAGATTTTATTTAGATAAAGAAGATGATGTACACAGTCAAGATATATAATTATTCACGAAGCAATTATCTTATTATTCTCGCGAGAAACGTTCTCTTTGTAAGCTTTCCCAGTTCTAGTTAATTTAAAGATCTTTATCAGCTTAATGTTTTATGTTGGACATGGTTTGCATGTTTATTTTTAAAATTGCACTGGGTATTTATTTTCAGTATGGGCTTTTAAAAGGTAATTTTCGAAGTTTTTCTAGTGCATGCTAAATTCCGTTTTTGTTTCGTAATCTTGATATTCTTTAAAATGTTGACAATAATCCTGAATTTTAAGTTCGTAGCTAAGTTCTGTATACATTTGAGGAATTTATTATTCTTTTTAGTGTAGACCATAATTACAAATTCCAGGAATTTTTTTTTGTGTCTGCAAAATCAAGGTCAGTTTCGTAATTCGAGCATTAACATTTGTCTCAAACATTATTACATGGTATTCTGGGATTTCTTATGTATACTAACTGTAATGTCGGTTTCATCATTTTATTATCAGTTTTAGTCTGGGCTATTTGAATGGAGTCGTATGGTACTTTGTTTTGTCACTTTTATAGTTAAAGCACGACTTCGTTATTTGTTAATATAGTATTACCAAGTACTTGTTATCTTTTCTAAATTCAGTGTCAGTTCGGAAATTTTCACATTAGCCTAAATATTCTGGCTTTTATTTTTTGTCTGAGATATATTCCACACCTGTGATCAAATTGTATCGGCTGCTGATTTTAAAGGCTCCGATGTTTAACAATGTACAGCCGATGGCAACGTAATAATAAACATTTTTGCATTACCAAAATACTTTTCGGGACATTGATCCTTACAAGAAATGCCAGCTGATTTCTTTGTGGAGTAGTTGAGCAAATGAATAAGTGAAGCAATCTTCTGCGTTCCGAATGTGCGATGTATATTTTAAATATCTTCAATATATTAAATATGTATGTTTCAAATAACACGCTGCCGGAAAGATTTGATACTCCTGTGAATAAACAGCGTGCAGTTGGTAGCTATGGTCGTCAAGAGAAGAAAACCATCTTCGCCTTTGAATTGCCATTGAGATTTGTACATGATTGTATATCCCCTGGTTCTGTCCTTGCATGTGTTCGATAGTACATGCTAGCATGTATGTTTGCCGTTTATGCATGCATTTATTAATATATATTTATTAATATATATGGATGTGTGTATGGTTGTATGTTAATATGCATGTGTGTATGCCTATATGTTAATATGCATGTGTTTATGCCTGTATATTAATATGTTTAAATAGAAGTATGGATTTAGAATATAAATAAAGAACACATGTCCGGTTAAAAAGTAATATTAAAATAAGTATATCATTAAATTTGAATATGTTTAATAGAAACCGATAACCTTAAGCACTCTTCTGGTGAGATCATGCAGTCCTGCCATGAAGATGGCGACAAGCTAAAATGTATGCACTCTTATTATCCTTATTAATTGTATGTACCCTTTTTGGTCGTCGTCGTCGAAGCAGCCCGTAAATACGTACTTGTCAAGCTGAAGTTAATGATACATGATAACTGTGATTTGAATCATTATTTTGGATGTATGTACGTTTATAAAGCTCGTTTCAAACCAGATTTGAAATGTTTCCTATAGGTCATTATCTGGTGAAGTTCGAGAAACTGAGAAAACGATATATTGTATTGTCTGTTTAACTGGCAACATATTCGACGTTTAAAATCAGTTTGCAATGCTATAATTGAGGTATTGCAGACCGACATTGGCAGCAAAGATATCAAGCTGACAGGACAGACCAATAACTGCAGTAAAGATGATAACTATCTTCATATTTACTATAGTTGTTGTTGTTGTAGGCTTTAACGCCACTTTGCAGCACACGATAGGCTATACATGGCGGCCAGTATTAATGGTGGAGGAAGAACCTGGTAAAACCCCGGAAAGAACCACCGACCCACGAGAAGCTACTGGCAAGTTTTATCAGATACCCATATTGGCTGAATACGAGACTCGAACCCACATTGACAGAGGTGAGATGGCAGTAATCTGTAAGGGAGAGCGCTTTAGACTACTCGGCCACTCGGGGCCCCCTTTGACTATAGTAAATATATAGGATTGACTCAATAACAAGAATAAAAATGTAGCTTAGTTATTACCTACGAACATGTTTTCGTTAGCCCAGAAACGTACCATCCATGATGGTAAAATGAAACTGTGCTGAATCAATGGAATCCAGGTCGCACTTATCAATTTTGTCAGCCTTTTGAACAACTATGTTTATGTTTAACTGTTTATATTTGTAACTGATGTTAGTTTTTAAAGGAAAATAGTGTTGTGAAAAGAAAGGACTCCTATAATCATTAATCGACTTGTTGTTTTATCGAATTAATAATGAATGGAGGCTGATTCAAAAAAGATATTCGTTTTGAAAATTCGTGTTGATGCATGCAGAGTAAGAAGACTGTAGGCTGTAGACTGTATATTGTAGTTTGGGCAACATCAAAAGAATATTTGCCTAATTTGAAGATCTCTGTTTCCATCAAACCATAGAGTGGAGGCCAATGGAAACAAAGATTTACTGTTTGAGTAACTAGATCCTGGAGGTATTGTTAATTAGGCGGCAATGCCAAAGAGCAGCTGTATACTTGGCTTTATAGGGCGAACCATATCTCCCAGAAAAGGGGTACGACTCCATAATTGACTAGCTTGTCTATATCTGTATACATGTACAGTAACCCGTTATGATCAGGTTAGAACAATTAGGTGTTGGTCAGTATGTACATGTACTGTTTAGTAGATATTGGTGTTGATGAGTAACACATTGTGTTGATATGAACCTTTGGCTGATGATCAGTGAGACGGTGTGTTCGTGTGTATGGATTGATAAGTAGATGGGTTTTCGTCAGCAAGGCGGTGTGTTGGTCATTACATAATAGTCAGAATCCAACAATGTGCTAATTCCCATATTCGCCGTACAGTCCCATATTGTTAAATCGATCAATATGTTAGACTGTAAACTCCCCTTTTCCCCCAATAATAGCCCATAATTTAAATTTGTTGACGTTTATGAAACTGAATCCCGCCCCCCCCCCCCCTCATTAATACCAGTTATTACGATATCGGCAGCATGTTAAATTTTCATTTTCCCAACTATGTCTCCCAATCTCGCCCATAACTACTTAGAGCAAAGTAGTGGATAGATGGATGTATAGTTACACCGATGCATATTGGAATATATTAAGGCATGATCCATTTATATACATGAAGAATGTTCTAAACAATATGGTATACAAAAATAACACATGTACATATAAATTTTATTTGTATTATTTATTCTATTTCAATATAACATGATCTAGACGACAGTGTAGTAATGTAGGATCAATGATCCGCAAGCCTGTACAATACTATGTTCCAAGGAGGTCTTTACTGTCACAGTCTTTGTGCCGGTATTAATCATTTGAATTAACTTGACCTGAAAAGGCAAACTTATGGTTTGTATATATAATGCATGTAAACACAATTAGACAAATTGAACATAAAAATAAAGCTGGGGAGACTAGTGTTGAAGGGTAAAGGTTATATATATATATATATATATATATATATATATATATATATATATACACACACACACACATATATATATAACAAGAGCAGTTGCAGAGGAGGGTTAATTATTATTGTTGTTGTGGGGTTTAACGCCATTTTGCAGCACATGATAGGCTATACATGGCGGCCAGTATTAATGGTGGAGGAAGAACCAGAGAAAACCCCGGAAAGAACCACCGACCCACGAGAAGCTACTGGCAAGCTTTCTCACATACCCACATTGGCTGAATCTTAGACTCGAACCGCCGCAGACAGAGGTGAGATGGCAGTGATCCGTAACGAAGAGCGCTTCAGACCACTCGGCCACTCGGGGCCCGAGGGTTAATTAAATATGCTGTATATACGTATATATATAAATAATAAATAGAACAAAATACTTCATGTAACAGAAGATCAGAAAAATATCCATGCTTTATTCCTTCAAGCGTTTTCACGTCATCTTTACGAATGCTTTTCAGGTGAATACATCATTTCTTTGCAATATTTTTGTAAATAAACATTCTGATGCCATTATAATATTAATTACGTCATTGTTTATACGGCGAAAAATTAACAACGTCCCTATAACTATATATCACACTTGAATACAAAGTTAAATTTATAATGTTGAAATGTCACGAATGTGCTTTAATCTATTGGAACAGTGCAAATTGGGATTCAGGAAAATTAAAATAATTAAAATGTTATTCTATCATCATGATATGCAAAATGTGTCAGTGTGTTGATACAAAGTATCAGTGTGTTGATACAACGTATCACTGTGTTGATACAATGTATCAGTGTGTTGATACAATGTATCACTATGTTGATACAATGTATCAGTAAGCATGTATTAATTTTCATGAATATATTGTTCCGGGTATAAAGGTCTGAATGTAGCGTATGAACGAAATATATTTCCTTTTCTTCAATTAAAGATTCACTATTAGTTAATAATTAATATCAACTTTATGTTAGTCAAGACCACTATCTGGGGGTATGCTAGTCATGACCCCAGTCTGGGTATGTTAGTCTAGACCCCTGCCTGGGGTATGTAAGTCATGATCCCTATCTGGGTATGTCAGTCTAAGCCCCTATCCGGGGTATGTTTATCATGATCCATATACAATATATGTAACGGAGAATTCGATTATTTACATATATGGAAACAATAAGTTAAATATGTAGGAGGTTTATTAATATAAATTGAGATTCGTTTCTAAAATCAATAAACAACATTAGCAATAAAACAATAAAGAAGAGTAGAAACAAGCAACATAACTGTACAGGACGCAAGAAGTTCATATAGACGATTACGCATGAGAGAGAGAGAGAGAGAGAGAGAGAGAGCAAACAATTAATGTTATATATTCAGTACAGACGTTTTATTTTCTATATCACTCATAAAATAAGTATTCCTTATTATATTCCATTAGTCCTTGAAAGAAATTCTCCAAACCTGAAGATATTCACTGGTATCATTTATATGATAACAAGTGTAATACGTTTTACACAAATATCGAATAATTCATGAAAACAATAGTGTATCTATTGCCGTGATGTTAAAATGTATAATTCATTCATTTATCTTTCAGCCACCCAGACACTAGTATTCAAGATACTGTAACTATATCACATCATACAATAATGAAAATTTGATTATTGTGTTTCTTTACAAAAAGAACTGAACTTGTCTTGCCTAATTAACATTTTGTGTAAACGAACAATTAAATGTAGATACAATTTTAAGCAGAGTTTCCGATTGAAACCATTTAAGATAAACGCATGTCTACACTTAAGTATTAATAAATACTAGTTTTTCATGTCACTTTTTGGGAAATAGCTAAAGGTATCAGAAATGACATAATTGGTCTTTGTAAGACTAAGCTTTAAGGCTTTGTAATACGAAATAATCTTTGATAGCGCATATGATACCCATATATTGTGGAAAATGTATCATACATGGATACATGGTTAACAAGGAATGAATGCTTATAAACTGATTTTTGCACTGAAATACCCATTTAAATTTTCTTAACAACTGCATATATGATTTAAATAACAGTAGGTGATCTGAAGCTTATAAATAGAAAGCACTGAACCCGACTGGTACATGTAAAAGCGAAACCCAAGATTTAGGATTGTTCTTTTCTTGCAGTTTACACAAAGTGATTAAAAATGTCCACAAATAATGAAATAAAACCTCAAGCAGTCTAGAAAATTCAATTCCGGAAACAAAACTATATAAAAATGTTGTTGGACATATAGGAAGTCAAGTCAGCCTCTGCACAGGTTTGACTACACAACTCAGTTTCCTATACTGATCATGTATGCATCCCCGTTCTATATGAGTGAAACTGCATGGTAGTCGCTATCTTTCTCATTCTATACCTCACGTGTCCCTCTCCATCACATAACACTACACACAACACTACACAGCAAAACACTACACAGCACAATACTACACACAACACTACACAGCACAACACTACCCACAACACTACACAGCAAAACACTACACAGCACAATACTACACACAACACTACACAGCACAACACTACCCACAACACTTCACAGCATGACACTACAGAAAAAACTAAACACAATACTAAACTCAAAACTAAACACCATATTACACATATTACACACAACATTACACAGCACAACACATCGCACAACACTACACACAACATTACACACACCACTATACGAAACAACACTACCCACAACAGTACACAACACACCACTATACACACCACTACACTACACAACACTTCACATAACACTACACAGCACAACACTACACACAACAATACACACGCCACTACACAGCACAACACTACACACGCCACTACACAGCACAGCACTACAAATAACGCTACACAGCACAACACTACACGCAACACTACACACAACACTACACATCACAACACTGTACACAACATTACACAGCACAACACTACACACACCACTACTAACAGCATCAAATTATGACTTAAGGTTATCAACCAAGGTATTAAAGTTTGAATTCAAACTTTCAATCTTTCGGAAATCAAAATTGTTTTCTCAAGCGTTTTGTCCATATTTACAAACAATCGTCTCAGGCCCATTTCCGAGTCCCATATGGTTCTATCCTGATTTAAATTTGAGAAATATGAGCTAAATTTGCGTGTGTCAGGAACAGTTGACCTGCTAAAGATTCACACCTTGCTAACCTTCTCAAACATATATTAGTGAAGACTCTCCTCTAGGGTATGTGACATAATTTTAGTATACATATTCACAAATAATTGATTACAGAACAAACATGTTATATGAATACAAACAATAAACAACCAAACAAATCATAACTCAAAGCCATGTTCTAACGTTAGCTGACCGATGAAAAGCTCTTGTACCATATGTGTGAAGCCACGTATGGACTCACTGTGAAGTATATTGGTATCAGTTTATATTACAGGTTACTATATTTCTAAGGAAAATTATGATCGAGATTTTCTAAGCCATACTGCACAACGTAAATAGTGTAGTATAGCTGAGAAGAAAAACACGAGTTCAGATTTTCCTATACAAATGCAGTAACCTTATTCAGTTTTTCCTATACAAATGCAGTAACCTTATTCAGTTTTTCCTATACAAATGCAGTAACCTTATTCAGATTTTCCTATACAAATGCAGTAACCTTATTATTTAATCTTATTTAGCTTTTCTCTCTAAGGCTGAATGCTAATATGAGAGCACTGCAAGAAACAAAGCAAATGAACTTATGCTGTGTTATTCTCACACTATCCCATTTCTGCGTATCCCATCTCCTACCAATTGTGAAAACAGAAAGCATCAAAGATATTAAAAATGTACAAAGCTTATTAATTTCATTCATTGATATATAAGTTCTAACCTGATTGTCGCCAGGTGGTCCCTAATCCTGTCACCTTGCTGGCGTACCGAAGAAAAACGGAGTTTCTTTAGCAAGAAGGTGGCAATATTTCCTTTGACCAGTGTCTCATTTCAAGCAACAGATGTGGTGTAGTTTACTACCTTCAAACATGCCAGTAAATCCTTAAATTTGGAGCATACATCTCTTCGAACACATGCATACAAGAGTTCCTTCCATTTATTTGTTCAACTTATTTTCAAAATATTAAAATTAGACCGTGCGATTTTTTTGACGCAGACGACAGTTTTTACTGATATAGCCTATTCTAGAAACCGGAAATGGACAGTCAGCGAGTAGTCGGACTGACTGTTAACATCGGGAGTTTCCATTCCCGTAACAACGCTAGTAATTCGACAGTATTAGGGACACCTTAGCGATGGTCCGGTTAGAAATTATAAAACAATGAATGAAATAACTACGTTTTGTGCATTTTTATATCATTGATGCTTTTCGTTTCTAAAATCGGCAGGGGGTAAAAACAAATAGGAGTTATTTGAAAAACATGATTCCAAAGGCAATACACAAGCTTAGTTAAACTGTACACATTTGGAGTATTTTCTTGCACGCGTAACACCGTTGTAGTAGTGTATATATTACCTCGAGTGCTATCAGTCCGGCGTCAGTGTGCACATCCAATTTCTCCTGGTCAGTCAACATGAATATGTAGCAATTCCTGTCTTTATGAACAACCATCTTGTGCTGTAAAAAAGTGATTAGGTTTATTCCATGATTTCCATGATATGATGTTTATGTGACCCCATTCCTCGCAATAATCCGCCAGGCACGGCACGCTTTAAAAGATGTCAATAGGAAAGGTAACATGTGCCAGATTTTGAACAGTTACCCGTAAAAATGCCACAGATGTCCAGTGTGTTTTATACACTGGGTTAAGATGTTTAAATTGTGTACATTGGCTGAGAGTTCGATATTTTACTAGACTAACCATACTCGTAGCACATCCTGACATTCTTTTTAATGACAGCAATTTAGTCTATACCATTCGGTAGCAACTATATTGTAGTCATGTGATTCAAGTTCTACTACCATCAAATAGTTACTTTCGACTTCTTTTTAGTTGGTGTAAAGGCTCGAGATGATATGAAGGGTATTCATCGTCAACAAACGTCGTTTCAAAATTAACTTTTAGGTGTTACATTTGAGGCATAATATCCAGCATTACCGGAAATAGCAGTG
This sequence comes from Sinohyriopsis cumingii, assembly GCA_028554795.2. Lineage (NCBI taxonomy): Eukaryota > Metazoa > Mollusca > Bivalvia > Unionida > Unionidae > Sinohyriopsis > Sinohyriopsis cumingii. The sequence continues at coordinate 6,426,421 of CM068833.1, forward strand.
ATACTACGAATTAAAGACGTAGTAGTGAAACGTGTTTAAGCGCTTAATCTCAGGAACTGATGTGAAAGGCGGGTTCAGACTCTACACAGGTTACCGTTTAATTTAGACCATTTTTTCTTCGATTTTCATTAGGTGTCGTGGTCTTTTTTAATCGTCCGGTTAACTTCCACGATCGTTACGCTGTCCTTGCAAATGATGTACACTTTGGATGTTTATTTACTTAGATGCGTGAGAGAAAGATAAAGATAAATTATTTGATGTTGAGCATTTGTTGCAAAATAACTGATGAACTAAGTAAAGCCCAATGCCATAGATTTGCATTTCAGATTATGGTCTAATTACTGTTTTTAATCGAAATTCATAATGACTGGATAGCACATGCTATAACAGTTAGATTATCGTATGTTTATGGTTTAATTACTGTTTTTAATCGAAATTCATAATGACTGGATAACACATGCTATAACAGTTAGATTATCGTATGTTTAACCAACAACAAATGTTAACATTAGACTCAACACGGCCGAAGCGAATCACCAGTGTGTGACATAGCTTGTATTTAAAATGAAAACGAACTCGTTGTGTCCAGCTGATTCTATTCGATGTGCAATGTGTAGAAAATACAGTATTTAACAATATTTTATCTTTAAGAACTTTCATTAGAGATACTTCATCGATTACTCTTTTCTGCATTTGACGCTTGACGACTTTGCCGATGCACATAATTCAGCCATATTAAAACGCTATCCACCTATGAAAACAGTAAAGATCTGAGCCCGTGACGACGTTTAATCCACTCCGGTTATGTGATATGATGACAGTCGGTTGTGAGTGACTAATAGTTATGGTCTTTGTTAGAAAGTTTAGAGAAAACATGGATACAATCTGATTGACGGAAAAGTACAAGTCTCTGTAGAATCTAGTAAGACGTTGATAATCGGCATAGTTTACATACCAAATATCTTGTAGTGAAAATCGTTGTCTTGCATACTTAGTAGTAATAAAACGTGTGGGGCTATAATTAAGTTGCACGAATCTAATAGCTTTGTAAATTAGTTCACTGTGTTTCGATAGGCTCTGATTACTTCACTTACTACAGTATTTGGTTAAACCTTGTTACGATCTTGTCAGCAGTTCCAAGCTGAATTGTATGGCAACTGCGAATCTCAGAACAGCAGTGCTTCTGCGATTGACATGAGGCTGCTTAGTACACGGTACTACTATATCTCTACATGGCTACTTTCGAGTTCCAAATAATTCTGCCAACAGGTACTACGTTTACATCAGTACCCATAAGTATCGGCCCTAACGTTTCTGAGCATTTTTAGCTCTTTTGTTTTGCGGGCGATTTGATTGGCATATATATATATATATATATATATATATATATATATATATATATATATATATATATAGTCATTCTTGGTACTGATTAAAAGGGAAATCTCTAATTCCTTAGAATATGAGAAATATAGTGTGATTCGCTCTTCTTTTCGGTTGCAGTGTTCAGTGAGTATTCAAGTATAGATGCTGTCCCAAATCTGTTAGCCTTGGCCCATTGATTTCTTTAAAGTTTCGTCCTCTCCAAATACGTTTGATAACCTATGACAAGTACATCACTGTTCATCTCTCTTGGTAGATTTACTAAATATGGAGTATGCGCATTTGATTATAGCGCCCCGTTTTAAGGAATTCTTTGATTTGTGTGATTACTTGTATGATTTATGGAATTCGGCGCAATGAAAATATTCCTAGCCACAAATAATTAGCCAATTATTAGGCGCAAACGTCACGGAGTGAAGTGTTCGTGAGTTTCCATGATGCCATGGTTCACTAGTAGTGAATTCAGACCAAAACCGAATGAATGTCCCTGGCCTGGAGTAGGATAGTCCATATTAAAATCTAGTGGTGTACATTGGTGGTGTGACTGCAGTGGAAACCTGTAACAGGCAATAGTATACCCCAAGTCCGGAGTATACCTGAGGTTAAAGCGGCCTAGGCTAAATTATACCTGGGTATATTATGGCCTAGGCCAATTCATATCTCTCAGGCCAAAATATACCCCCATGATATCATTAGTGTTGAGCGATATGCATAAGAATTACTTAATTTTTCAACATTTTATTGAGGATTCAGCTTTGTCAGGTAAGTTAAGTGACATGTTTCAATCGTACTCGTAGTCTGTCATGGTAGATACATACAAGATAATATATATATATATATATATATATATATATATATATATATATATATATATATATATATATATATATATATATATATATATTCTTCATGTCCAGAGACAGTGTCAATCATGTGGTACACTATCGTGGTAGTGTCAATCCACAACAATTTGAACTTTTTGTGGAAAACTTGAAGAAGGAATCAAGAATCATGATACAATATATACCTCACATTCTTCCAGTCCAATTGTATTGATCAACTATGATATTTCCAATACTCACATCAATATGTTCTAGTTTTTAAATCACAATGTTGTTCTTATTTCTTTAAGCTGAAGCTAAAACATACCTCACTAAACTCAGAAAAGGCGGTGATGATTGTTGTTCATGTTTTCCTGCTACAAATAAAGACCAGAACGATAAGTAAATATTAATTTATTATAAAAGTGGGACATATTCTGGCCTGAAGCGGTATGGTCTGGCCCAAGCTATTTTACACCCCCGGGCATAGTTTAGCCTAGGACACTTTATCCCCCGGAGTATACTCTGGCGGGGGCCAAACTATACCCAGGTTTAATCTCGGCAGGGGTTAATTTGGCCTGCTACACCGGTTAATTACACAGTGGAATAAATAAGAAGGGACTTGGCAGATACTGTTTATGTCGCCATGGGGGCAAATGTGGTCAAGTTATATTGGCAAAATGTGCCTGGAAAGCATACACTGACTGGCCTAAGGTGGCGGAGTTAAAAGAGTTTCCAGTGTTAGGTGATACTCGCATATTTTTTCAGGAGTGATCGATTGGCAGTACGGAAACCTGATGAAGAGTAAACCATGCAGATGTGCGGTTGATGGATATTTGGTAGGTTGTTTTATTTGTGGTCTTGAATTAATTAGAGTAAAATTTAGGTATACAATGGATACGTGGGGCTTTCTAATTTACAACCGAAGTTGTATGGAAGTCTTTGGAAAGTTGGGGTAAACTTATGACTTCTAGCGAGAATCGTCACATATAAACATAAGAATTCCTTTAATTGTAAGCTTATAGCTCTTTGTGTTCACATCGTCGCAAAGAACACTTAGCGGGATAATGCTTTTGCAATCTCATCCTAAACGACATACCTGTTATAATAGTGTTAATTTGTGCTGATTTGGATTACATATTGATAACAATTAACAGGTTATGGTATGCATGGGGTGTCCGGGGAGGGGTAGCACATTTGGTTGGGAGAAGCAATCGTACTCCTTCAGGGGTAGTTCGCACACTTTTGGTCTCCACTTGGCACTCAGCTCTCACCTGTGGCTCCAAGAAGCTGTGACAGGTTCAGCGGCCACATCCTGAAAAACTGCATCTACTGGCCGGCTAAACCGAGCGGATGGTAGCCTATGGGCCTTAACCCTTTGAGAAGTTAGGATTTGTCTACCTAGAATGTGAAGACTGGATTAATCAGCAAGCGCGGAGGAACCACCGCTGGTCAACGGGCAAAAATGCGATTCTCAGCTAAGAGCTTGACGAGACACGTCAGACGTCCTGGCCATCCGTTTCACCCAACTCTGTCTCCGGCCGTCTCGACTTTGTCATTCTCCTGGACTCAGATGGTTTTAGGCGAGAGAGCGAGATCAAAGAACTGCGCAACTCCTCCTAACTTAAGCCAAAATCACCGCGCAAGTCACTCTTGTCATCGACCCATCCCATTTCATCTCCCACTAAAGTCATGTGGCGACAGGCAAGCGACGAAGCGGCAGATGTGGGTACACTAGCAACCGTAGCCGCAAACCTGCAGGCAGGCGGCTCATCCAATTAGCGTTTTTCACCACTGACACGGAGCAGCAGTGGAGTCCGGCAGTTAGCTGAGCGACTGAGCAATCTTTTCAGGAATGCACTGCCCACCTCCTTGTCACAAGGAAGCGGCTAGAAAAGGTGCCCTAAACATTGGCTGCTCTAAACTCCCTAGCCAGGTTACTATGGCCGGTGGGGACCCTACTCATGCCGTCGAAATATAAAGATGAAAATGATGATTGTTTCTCGCACACTTTGCTCATGGAATGTGCGTACCCTACTGGATAGAGACGACGAAGAATGACCCCCGATGAGAACCACCCTAATAGGAAGAACTCACCTGATACAGCGTGGATATTGATGCCTTGAGAGAGACCCGGCTTGCAGGAGAATGCGAACTCTGTGAAAGGTGTTCCGGATAAACTTTTATTTAGAGCGGCAGAGGAAGTGATGAGCGCCGGGAGACTGGTGTTGGCTTTTCAGTGAAAACAGCACTGATTGGCATATTGGCTGGACCTACAAAGGGGGTAAACGACTGACTCATGACTATGAAACTCCCCCACTTGTCTGGAAGAAAACACCATACCATCATCAGTTGCTAAGCTCCAACAATGACCAACCCAGATGAAGTGAAGGTCAGGTTCTATGAAGATTTTCACTCTGTCATTGCTGACGCTCCAACGGCAGATAATCTCGTCATCTTTGGCGACTTCAGGGCAAGAATAGGCTGTGATCAAGTTGTCTGGGATGGAGTGCTAGAAAATCACAGAGTGGGTCACTGTAACATCAATGGTCTGCTTTGGATCCAGACTTGCTAATCACCAATACAGTATTACGCCTCCCTACCCGTAACCGGACGTCATGGATGCACTCTCCCTCTAAGCACTGGAATCTCATCGACTACGTCATTGTCAAGAAGAGCGACAGGCAGGATGTGCGTGTGACCAAGTCCTTGTTTGGCGCCGACTGCCGGATAGACCACCATCTCATCATCACCAAGCTTAACAGCCGCATTCAGCCAAAACGACGCCCGCAGGGAAAGAAGGCGCCTAAACGATTAAACATCACCAAGCTGAAACGTACCAATACCAAACAGTCTCTCATGGATGCCATAAAAGAAAGTCTGAAATCCACCCCTCTGGGCAATCATTATGTGGAGACTGACTGGGCGGCATTCCGAGAGCTGGTCTACAGCTCACAGCTTCGATAATCCTAAGACCCTCAACCAGATAGCACCAGTACTGGTTTGATGAGAACTGCGATGTGATCAAACAATTGATGGATGAGAAACACAGCCTCCATCAAACTTTCCTCAACAACTTCATGTCCACCTCCAGGTAAGATGTGCACAACAATATACGCAAAACTGTACAGGAGAAACACCGTCATATGCGAGACACATAGCTGAGTAACAAAGCTGCTGAGATCCAGTGCTACGCAGACAGGCATCGAATGAAGAACTCCTGCACAATCCTGATGCAGTACCAGCTTTTATGGTCGGGGCAACTTGTATGCATGTCAGCCCACCGACGCCCTCAGAGACTCTTCTGTCTCGAGCAATGGCAAGGACAGCGATCCCACGGAGGTCAGAAGAAACGCTTCAAAGACAAACTGAAAGCTGCATTGAAAGTTTTCAACATAAACACTGATTCATGGGAGCAAACAGCAAGAGATCGAGTCACTTGGCATTACTTCGTGCACAAAGCCACCAAGTTGTGCGAATCTAACAGGACAACAGCTGAAGAGGCAAGCCAAAAACGTGCGTGCCATCAACCATCCTGGAGATGTCTCACTCATCCCTTGTCCCTTATCCAAACGAACATTCCGTGCAAGGATTGTCCTCATCGGCCATCTGCGCACGCACAGAACAGAGCCAGCCCCTCCAACCCTCGGTGACTAGAGTGGTCTTCATCGACTCGATGGACGAACAACAACAACATATGATACGGATATAGAATAGAAAGTGAACCTCCATGACATGGTGACAGAAAAGACAGTGTGCCGCCATAACATGGTAACATAAATGACAGTGTGTCTCCATGACAAAAAATAAAAAAGTAGACCGTTCCCATCATGGTACGGTAAAACAGCAAATAGCGTAAAACCATGACATGATAACAGAGTAGACAATCTACCGCTGTGACATGGTAACAGTAGGCAGCCAGAGCACGATAACAGAATAGACAGCATAACGTCATGACAAGGTAACAAAGTAGATAGTGTACCGCCATACTACGGTTAATGTTTTAAGGTAAATACGATATTGCTAAATTCACGCGTAAACCTGGGACAAAAGTTGACTAGTGATTCAAAACGTGCACGGATTTATTCAGGTACCACTGTGTTCCAACTTCACGGTATAAGATATCTGTCCCGTTCGTCTTTCAGTCTACATCAGTGCACGTCCCTATGTTCTTGTGCATGGATATATGTTGAGACAGACAGACAGAGAGATAAAGACAGAACGAGAGAGAGAGAGAGAGAGAGAGAGAGAGAGAGAGAGAGAGAGAGAGAATGAGAGGGGGAGAGGGAGGGAGACAGACAGGCAGAACGGGAGAATACCTACCGTTACATGGTCATAATTAAAGACGTACGACTGATGTACAACCGGCTCATGGGTGGAATGCGTGCCGCGAGTGTGGGGCTGAAAGGTAGTCATCTGAAAGAGAAATATTCATTTTTCATCTCTAAAATGCATTGGAATATAATTACAAGTGAGGATCTAACCATAAAAAGAATGTGTTGGAGGATAGAACGTTCTTTTAACAAATAGTCTGGCTCCCAGTAACTCGAACACATGCCTTGCTCTGATGAAATAATGATAACCATTATATTAGTTGAACAAAAATTGTCTTAAGGTGGAAATAAAACAATGTCCTGCTCTCTTCCAGTATATAAAATTCAAAATTAAAACTGCTTGATATAATTCCTGTCAATAAAACGTCAATAGAAAGTCCCCGTTAACCTCAGTTGTATACAAATATTTCACTGACTCCAGCAATGCATAAGATTTATTGCAATATAATTCATGCTGAGCAGAATGGTGGGGACACCATAGAGTATATCTAAATACTAATTCATTTGGCAATAACTAAAACAATGACATTTTTCGCAACAGTCATTAATTTTAAAGATAGCATGCCGCTCGGTCATTACTAATAAGTTATGTCAGGGTTAATCGGAATATCGCTGGTCAATTTCCATAAAGAACAGAAACATTCGACTACATTGAGAATAATATTCTAAACTATTTTCCTCGTATGGATTAACACGGCGGTCGAAGGAGGCAAGTTCACAATCAGAACAATGTTTGCCTTTTCTCTCACACCATATGTTGTGCATTACACCAGAGGCGAATCATTCAAGCCAATAAATATATGTATATTCCTGATGGTTTCTTTTTGAACTTGAAGGTGAGGATCAAAATAAGTTCCTATTGCTTCGAAGTAAGCAAAGAATATCCATCGTGAAGGGTAAACTGTTGTTTTTGTTAAATAATGTCCAGCATCATAAGTTACTCATTGGTTTTGGTTCAATGCGATGTAATGCACACTAACATTAAAGACACGACTGTAATTGGTTTCTACTCTGATTTTGATTTTAATATCTAGCGACAGTTCTACAAGACACAGATGATGTCCCTCAAGGTTACTATATACATCGTTGGTATTATGAAATTTGATATCAAAGTTCCACTTAAAACAATGAAATGAAAACATAATTCGAGTGCTGTGTCCGAAAAAGATATTGCCCATTTCAGAACACAACACATGCCATTAACCGATTTCGCTGTAAGTTTTAATTAATGGATACTTTATATTGTGCTTAATTAATCTTATCTGGATATTGTTTTAAATTAATATTTATTTTTTCTAAATTACTAAAACAATTTTTTTGTAGCTTTGAGCAGGGAATCTATCTGGGTGATGTTCACAGTTCGTGATATTGGGTCAGGAAGTGTTGTTCAATATGTACAAAGTTATATATGTTATTGTATCACCCATTATGATTCATTTGTCCACCCAATGGAACAGTAAAGCCCATTCAAGTATATATGATGCACAAACCAGGCCCAGTAGGTGCTTTCTTTGTCTCAGAAGTTATTGGCCAGATATATGGATGTTATTGACTGTTCACCAGCCGAGTATGAGAACCATTATTAGGAAATATTACAAATTGCAAAATCAAAAACGCCGATAGGATAAAATAAAACAATTTAATTGCTGTCATCTTCTAGTCACATGAAAATACCAGGAACTGTTTGAATACTTTTTTCTACACCTGGGTAAGTGTGAAATGTTATGTCTTGTTTTCAAAAAGCAATTGAGAAAAATGTTTATCCGAGTCTTTCAGTGTCTCAACATAAGCTGTAAAGAAGAAAAAAGTGAAAAATTTTGAAATTCTGAAAATGTCCGATTGCTCAATACTTAACTTAGAAATGGCGGCCTTTAATCCATTTAAATATAATTGTGAACCAGCAAGCGCTACTGGATTATGCATCGCCTGTGGTTATATGCCTATTTGTGTAGTTTGTTTTGGTTATAACACTTTTCAGGAAAACATTCCCAGTAATTTAAAAAATTGATCTACTAGAGTGTAGACCTCAGACTTAACAAATGCCTTTGCGGTGATCAGTATTTTGCAAAAACATAATAAAACTTTCATCGAAATTGTTACGTTCTAGCAATAACATTTGCGTCGGATTTGCTTTTGCGACTAACATCACTGCTTGATTTCCTGATTATTCAAATTTGAAAGGAGACAACAAAAGATGCATGCGAAAATGTTGATATAGTCTGTGAATAATTAAATCGATTTCTTAGTTCAAAAAAGAAAACAAAATAAATGACTTTATGTAGATAACACAGAGATAGCACCAGTCTGCATAAAAGGCAGCTTATGGTTATTACAGTTCTACATACCTGGTAAGACAGACCAACGAGGGTAGCGAGGAGGATGATACACTTCATTCTGATAGTAGAAATATTCAGATAGCAGACCCGTGTGACAGCTATTATTGAATCTCATCGTTTATATCGGTCTTCTTATCTTCCGACAGAGATATGTCATGACACAATATCACGAACTGACCAAAATTACACTCAGAACTGAGAGTCGAACATATTTCAGTTTCTAAATATTGATATGTTACTTAAGCTTCAGGAAGTATTTGACCTTTCCCTGTGACATTCTCACGTGCATTGTAATTCAATACAAACGTGATCATTAGAAATCATAGTCGCACACAAAGAATAAGCTTCAAAAACTTGCAGTACTACTTTTCATGAACAAAGTAGCCGATGTGCACAAATATGTTAATATGTGTTGCACGGTCGTGCATTGATGACGATTAGCATTTGTGTCTAAAATGACGGTATTCAGATTTATAACCTATTCAGAAACTGAAAAATCATCACGTGTATCCCATTCATATATATAACTACCAAAATACCACTAAATACATCCAATTTATAACAATATATTTAGATATTTAAATCTGATGTTATGTTTAGCTCTGTTTTTGCTTTTACAAACAAAGTTTCATATACAATAATTTACACATAGAGAAACACCCAGCTCCTCACCAATACTTTTCCTAAAGCCTTTTGTAACCTATACAAAAATAAAATACGAGGTAAAATAGCACATGGTGGGTTTCCTCAGCTTATCAAACGCTTGTTCAAATCGTGTTCTTACGATCAATAATGATCGCTATAAGTTGTGTTCAATGTGGAGCATTCATATTTATGTTTGTGGATGAACCCGGTTGACGGTCCAAGTCTAAGAAACCTTGGCGTCGGTAAGTTTGCTTCTCTGTTAGCGAAGCTACCAGAAAACCGTGGAGCACATATTCTGGTGAAAACATATTCCCGGATGCAACTGTTGCTGATCTGGATCATGTTTGGTATACGGCTCGATTCTAGCAATCGTCTGAAAACTGGAAAAGAAATTATAAACCGCGTTGACACTGCATGTTACCTATAAATCATCAAATTTCATATCTGTGATTGTCACCGTGCTTATGTGTATCTTATCTTTGCACTGTTTGCGATTGTCAGGTACAGGAGAAAGAATAGCTAGATGGATCATCAAGATTACCTGACTATAGCTCCATTTACACCACTGAATTCTGGGCTATACTTGAATCACTACAATGGATCAAAGACAATCAAATACCTAAAGCAGTCATTATAAGCGATTCCCTAAGCGTTATCAAATCGATCCAAAATCGCAATACACACTCTAGGGAACAATTCCTCGACAGAGCATGCCAATTAATCGACGATATCACCACAGCACATCAATTAGTCGAGCTCATGTGGATACCGTCGCACATTGGAATCTCTGGCAACGAAAGAGCAGACAAAGTTGCACAAACCAAACTAGGAGATAAACTCTGTCAAGCTTAATTATAGCTCTACAGAAGCACTAAGCTTCGCACAAACATATATAGACCAAAAATGGCAAGAGTTTTGGAAACTCCTCCACAAAAGGTAAAAAGCACCATGAAACCTTAAAAACCCGTAGATAGGAACATACAGCTACCTAAGGTACCTATTTAGAACAGAAAACCATAAACAGGATAATAACTGGAAAAACTAAACTAGCAAGCAGTTTTGGAAGGTTTATAGAACCCAAACCAGCAACCATTAACTGCTTTAACTGCCACACCACCGAAGATCTACACCACGTATTCAATATATGCCAAAATATCAACCCGCTAGGAAAATATTTATCAAAAGCCAAAAAGAGATTGGATCACCACACACATACCCAGAGTTACTTATGGACTCTAATAAAAATAAACAATTAGCATATAAAAATATAAATACATTCATAGACTCAGCAGGACTTAGGAACAAAATATAAGTACTATCCCCACAAAACCAAAAGACCCAGTAACTAGCTAAATAAATTTAGAAGCCCCCACATAAAAACCCATAACATATCATTCAATTTTATTAAAATATTAATAAAATAATTCACTTACGAAGCACCTATCAAAAACTAGGAAAACCGCAAAATCGGATGTCCTAGATGTCCTTAACGAACCGAGCAATCAGCTAGGACTCCGGTCCTAGATGTCCTTAACGAACCGTGTAATCGGCTAGAACTCCGGTCTTGCTAATAAAAGTATAATAACATTCAATCTCTAAAACATTAATAAATAAATAACTTAAACAGGCAATATCTAAAAACTTATAAATAACATAACGTAGGAAGCACACCCTAAACACCTCGACTAGTTTTTCCATAATACCTTGAAAATCTCTCTTCATACATGATTTCTACTAACAACCTCTATAAACAGCATATAACACGCCCCCACCCCTTTCAGAACATTTAAAAAAAGAAAATAATATAAAAAATAAAAAATAAAAAAACCCCGCAAGAACACACCAGGCAAATGCAACAAGAAACCAGCGATGTGAAGCAACCAGGACCGTTCCCGAGCTCTCCTTCCCACTAATGAGAGCCAACCATTCAACTGTAAGGGACCTTTATGGACCCACAGATTGAGGCCAAACTATCAGGGTTCCTTGAACCCATAAAAGCCTTGGGGAGGTGGCACCATTCCCTTCTCCAGGAACAACTAGCAATCTGGATGCTGTGTGGAATTCATAAGATCAACGTGGATGCCGTGTGGAATTCATGAGATCAACCTGGATGCCGTGTGGAATTCATAACATCAATCTGGAGGTGGTGTGAATTTTCATTAGCAGCGGGGGGGGGGGGGGGGGGGGAGGGGCGAACAGAGTCTAATTGGTTCACCTGTATTTTTCGCAAAATACGACTTCCTGGGGGATCGCAAAAATCGTAAGACCACTCCGTCGATGACAAAATTGGCTTACCTGTTATCGCTGATAGGTTTTTTTTTTTTCGATGCAACTTAGAAAATACGCGATAGTGTCGGTGACGCGTTGAAAGCGTCGCTCTCCCTGCTGCTCAGTTAAACATTTTTATCAAGACCAACTCGATACCGTGTTCGAGGATCATGTAGGTTTATGGTTAAAAACCATGCGGGGTTATTTTAGCACGACTAAAGAAATTTTTAAATTAATTTATGTCCATATCACCACTACACCAGGTCTGATGAATATTTCGTAACGTGTGAGTATCAACTCCGTGAAGACAGTAAGAATATTAGTTTATCCCTGATCACTTTAGGGATCTGTGTATACCGCTGGGTTACATAAATTACATCTGTGTTTTTGTGTCTACCTCTGGAAAATATCCTGGCAGGATTTGATTGTTTATCAAGCATTACGTCATCGTAAACAACTAAATGAATTTGTTAATTGACCCATCAATATCATCAATACTTGGCGCCTCACTGATGTCAGTTATAAAATCAACAACATCATCTCCACATAACAATTTTGCTCTTTCGTTAAAATCTTTTATTACATCATAACAACGCTGATCGTCTACAGATGGTGCAACCAGATATAATTTATCCCATTTCATCCATTTCATTATTAAATTAAGTAACAACTGCGTCTTACCACTTCCAGATGGACCTATAATAATCATACGAACAGAATTTGGTAACGCTGCGTGATGCTTAACTGGTTCTCGTTTCCTCGTTGCAGAAAAGTCAGTGATTTCCATTAGAAAATATATAAAAAGAATATGGATTTTTATTGTGTGAAATGCAGGGCGCGCACGCCAACAAGTGATTTAACAACCATTACAACAAAAAATAATAGATCTGCGGTTACGGGCAAGTGTGAACGATGCGGTACAAAGAAATTTAAATTTATCTCCACTGGCAAGTCAGGTGAAAACCAAAACCAAAGTCAAAGTCACGTAAAAAAAATGCAACACGGAGTTGATATTGCAGCAAAATTAGGAAAACTACCCGGGACTCCGTGGGCTAAATACCCAGGAGAAAAACACACCTCCCAGGATATAGTTACTGTGTCCAGGAACCGACTTGATATCAGACTTGACGACCAGGATCAACCAAAACCAGCTGAGTATCCGATAAACGCTATTGATAAGGCGTGTCATGCTCATGATGTAGCTTATAAAAGTAAAAATCTACAAGATAGGCATCTCGCAGATGTGAAATTAATTCACGCGCTAAATTCCATCACTGATAAATCTCTCAAGGGAAAAATAGCTAGTTGGTTAATAAAATCCGCGATGAAAGGTAAATTAGCGCTAGGTTGGTAATTAATTGTAATGGAGTCGATTTATTATTCCCCAAGAGGATATTGGAGGGGCAGCGCAGCAATTAGTAAACTCGCTGAAGCAGCAAAAGTTATACGCGATACTGCTTAAAAGTGGTTATCCAAACAGGCAATATGGCAAATTTACCAACCACCGCCTAAACAAATTCACTTTGCACTTTTCAATGTCAGTGTGCCAAATGAAGTTCACCAGGCTGATACATTATTTCTGCCACATGATACCATTAAAATCCGAAGACGTCAAATAATATATAAATACGCGTTAACTGTAGTTGATGTTGCAAGTAGATACAAAGATGCGGAACCGTTAACGACTAAAACAGCATCTGAAGTAGCCAATGTTTTTGAACGAATTTATCAACGAGGACCTCTACGATGGCCACAGCTGTTGATCCTGGCAAAGAATTTCAGGGTAAAGTATTATCGTTGATGAAACGTCATCATCAGACGAGGGCATACTGAAATTCGTGATCAGGCAATTGTTGAGCGATTTAATCGAACACTTGCTGAGCGGTTATTTGGATATCAATACGCGAAGAAATTCATTCAAGAAAAAAGATCTCGCGAATGGGTCGCAAGATTACCAAGCGTGATAGCTGCATTAAATAATGAAATTATTCGAACAACCAACATGAAACCTATTAATGCAATTACCAAAAAAAACATACCCGTACGACGTGATTTTTCAGCACAGCCGATACTGGGTGATGTCACTGTGAGATATTTATATGAACCAGGTGAACTTGAAGGTGGTAAAAAAGAGTGACTGACCCTATTTGGAGTATTACCACACACAAGATATCTAATATAACTAGATCTACTGGTAGACCTGCAATCTACAGACTGGATTCAACTGCTCCTCAACGTGGGTTTACACGTGAACAATTACAAGTAATTCCCGAGGATACACAATTACCGCCTACATCACTTAACTAGCACCCCGACGTCGATTACATTCAAGACAGGTCAGCATCACATTTTCGCGAGTATGACCACGACTATTATCTTTTTTATCTACGGTAAATTGTCTTGGATTATTACTCGAATACTGCCATAACATTACACAATTACAGCTCGCACAGTGATTATTTTACTGTTGTTTCAGTGGCATCATAAATTCAACATCGAGGTCAAATTCTCGATAATTTTTTTGTCACTTTGTTTATTACCGGCTAATTTTTTTCTGATTATGTCACTGTTATTTTCATTATTAATTTCATCAGCCATTGACTCATCCAAGACAATCCTCCGAAGTTGAGATGTTTTTCTGACACCGGATACAGCCAAGTAAACTAAGTTTGACCACTCGATACGATCATCAATAATCCAAACAACTGTATCGGAGATAGTTAGCCCTTGAGATGAATGTATCGTCATTGCGTATCCCAGCGTCAACGGGGATTTGTTCATTTTTAATGCATCTTCAACAACATTGACATCAACTGTAACAACATCATTTAATATTAAATTCTGTTTCCCTGACTGTCCTGGTATATCAACGTCAATATTCTGTAACCGCGTATCAGCTGGTCTATAACACAATGGCACTGGCAGTGTTGGAAATTTTTTCTTGTGTAATTGAAATAACTGCCGTTGAAGTGTGTCTCTGACTATCTTTCTACTTGCCACTATCAAATCGTTTGGTCTCCACATTTTCCAAAAGTCGTTCAAAGAAGTTTCTGAAATCACCTCGTGCATAATTTCGCACTGAATTTTATTCGGTTGCAGTCAGATTAATTTCTTAAATTCGTTTAATTCTGCATCGAGAGATCTATGATCATCAGTCATTACTTCGTAATAATCAACAACCGTGATCGCCGCACATAACCACAGCTGTATTTTTTGTTATTAACCAATCGAGAAATGTTTTTAATGTTTCTAACGGCACTGTGCACACTTCATCCCAAATAATAACTTTTGGAATATATTTCTCTCCCATTCGATCTGGAGTGCACACACCACCGCTGTATTTGAAAAAACTGTGATAAGTACTAGAATTAAGTCCTCGTTGTTTCATCTCTCTGGCAAGTCTGTGTGTTGGGGTTAGCACAATCATATCTTAATTCTGTCGAAATAATTCGATTACTCGAGTTGTCTTACCAGATCCACCCGCCCCGTTGAAATAAACGGTTTTGTGTCTGGATACAGGATCATACACAGATGGTGCATTCGACGTTTCTGATAATTCTGATTTACAATAACTATCTTTAAACGCAACATCTGCGGATTCACAATAGCAATGTAACATTTCCTTTTTTATTCTCCACGAACTCCATGATTCATCATTGCTTGTGAAACGAGTTAGTAATTCTGAATATTTTTTATCGATATAAAATGAATCCGTAGCAACTCTAACTGCAGTGTCAGGAAATCTATTTATCATCGATAGTAAATTTATAGAAACATAAGCTAGCATCGAAGATCTTAAATGTGTGTACTGAGGCGATTCTCCTTCGATGTAACTAACAATTGTGCCCAACTTTGTTCCGTCAGACAAGTAAGCGTCTTCCCGATTACAAAGTATATCTCTCGCAGTGGCATCATTAATTATAAAATCTAATTCAGCATCATCCATAATCAATCGTGAATGATGTCGTTTATGATCATATGCCCCACATTGAGTAAATTTACCGATTATTCTTCTACCGAGATCTTTTGCTGTTTTTTCGCTGTTTCTAAGCTTAATCTTAATAATATTAACAATGACATCCTCGGGTAGGTCTGGATATTCCTGTTTGCATTCTTCGAGACTGATACGCTCCGGTGTTGGTAACCAAACCGAAGTCTGTTTTCGGTACGATATAATTGCTTCACTGACCGTCAACGATATCAGTATTCTTTTGTCAAGCATATATCGTAATAACACTATTGGCGCCCAACGTTTCTCCGAGAAGTGTCTGCCAAACCAAACATAACAAATCGGATGAAGATTCATAGTGAATTCAAACGACGTTACACGAGCAAATCCTGTCAGATCAAAATCGGGTAATGGACCATTAATTGATACTCTTACCATCTCATGACAAGGATGATCAAACCTCGCAAAATATCCGGCACACTCGCCCATCCCAAGAAAACTTCCAGGATAACACGCAGTCATGTCTACGGAAATCATCTCACCGATATTATAATTGGTGTTCCACAAACCGCCGTGTCCGTATTCGATACAACTATTCTGGACATCTTCAAGGAATTCAGCGTGTGTTGGTCTCCATGAATTTTTTTTTCTCGCGGCATGGGCAGCAATTGACGGGACTGTAAAACATTTAGTTAATAATTGCTCAGTATTTTCTGAATATTTCAGTGCGACTTTTCTCATTTCTTCGTGAAGAGATTCTTTACGATTTAATTCGCCGTTAGGTCTTATAAATTGATCAAACTCGCCTTCTTCGGAACTTTTAAACAACCACATTGACACATGGTCGTTTTTGCTTATTCGGCTGATAGCATCAAATATTCCATTCCAAAAACTCTCTGACGAATAATATCTCACAACACGATTTCGTGGAAATAATGTTACCGCGGGGGTCCAAGAGTGAGAGTTGTGGTCAATAATTTCAATTGGCGCTCCTCTTGATTTACTGTCTGATTTATATAAAACCTCCCCCGTTAATGTTTTTACTATCATTGGAAAATTTAATTTACTCGATAGCTCAGCAACATCGTTTATTAACGATCCTGTATCCTTAACCAATTCGGCCCATTTGTTTATTTTTTCACGTCGCAGATCAGTTAAACCGTTTCCACGCTTCGCATTTTTAAAAAGCTCTATTACTCGCTCGGTTACACAATTCAGCTTTGAAAATCTCATCGGAACGAGATCATTAAGATTGTTTTTTTTTGATCGGATAAATTCCATAAATGACCGCTGTTACAGGATACGATCGAGCGTAATATGGTTTGTCAATCCCAGACAGCATTCCTGGTTTGGAATCTTTACTTAACAGAGCGGTTTTTCCACCAGCAAGGACAGGGTCACGTTTGTAACGGATAATCCAAGTATCATCATCCGAGCGCATAATAAACTTTACTCTGAAAAAATATTTCTGATTGAGGTAATCGATAATTGTTTCCGCTCGTGTATCGTTCATTGTAGCGTCCTTGACAGAGTCGACATTGACTTAGTCAATGTTGGGTATAATTTTGAATGTGGACCACACGTGAGATGCCCCATCATCACGAAATTCTTTTTTGGCATCTCTGATAATATCAAACAGATCAGTTAAGAATCATTGGTTAGTATGTCAAGATCAAGTCTAGAAGTTTTCCGGGGTTTGATTGCAGATAATCTCTCAAACTCCTCCATATTATATTTAAGACAAACATTTAAATAAGAAATATATATATATATATATATATATATATATATATATATATATATATATATATATATATATATATATATATATATATATATATATATATATATATATATATATATATATATTGAATCAGTGCAAGTGGTTCAAGATAGGATCTGTAACTGTTTGTAATAAATCCTGCAGAAAAGAATTCTACGGAGAACATTCCCAAAGTATCCGAAGGGGGGGGGGGTTCAGGACCAGTACCGTGTCTGCAATGTGGTATTGGGATCAGGGGTAAAACACAGTTATGCGCGGGTTGCGGGGGTAAGCGATACCGTGAAATTAAAAGATATTATAACAAACAAAAAAAATCAAAATGATGCGTTGAAATGTGAGCGCGATTAAATAACTAAGTTTTCAGACAAATATAAATTAGACAAATGACATTATTACATAAAATGAACCAGGAATTTGTCCGACACCCTATCATCAAGAATTACGAAGCGAATCGTAATGGAATAGTCAGACATTACAGGTTGAAAAAACCAGTTGGTGTTGCTAATAGTGCTGGTTATCTTAGATTTACTGTTACTGGGAAAAAAGTTATTATAATCATCGTTTTGTATATGAGGTTTATCACGGAGTGATCGAAGATGGTCTTGTGATCGATCATATAGATAATAATAAATTTAACAATAATTTATCTAACCTACAAGCCATCTCACAGAGCGAAAATTTGCACGAGGAGGTACTGGTAAATTTAAGAGCGTTACAAGGAAAGTTGTCAGATCTTTCAACATAAGTACCCGTGAAGAGAAAATATTTAAGTCAATGTACGCGGCTAGCAGGTATTTTGATATTCACCCGATGTCAGTGCAACGTGTTGCAGAAAATATAACCAAATCAACGTTTTCATACCGGTTTGATAGCTGGATTTTATTTCGTTATGTAGATGCAGATAACGGAGATAACTCTGCAGCGGCTGTGTAAAAGTCAAAGATGCAGGTATCCCCTTGATGAGTCAAGGTCATTACCTGTAAATATATTATCCAGCGAGCAGAACTTTATATAGTTTTTTTTTTACACAGTCAATTGTATGCACACTAGCAGCAGTCTATTTTTACCTGCGTTTGATTGTCAGTCCAGGTAAATGATGTTTTATCAACGAGATTGCACAACACCTGTAAAGGTGCATTATCCAGCGGCGGGCAGAACTGTATACAGTTTTTCACAGCCAATTGTAACCGTCTTATTGTGCATACACACTTGCAGCAGTCTATTTTCGCATTAACACTTCCGCGTTTGATAAAATCAACAATTGTCAGTACAGGTAAATGTCATTTTCACAAAATCTAAGTCAGAACTTAAAATCTAGTTCAGAACAGAATTCAGCTGCCAAGCTCTGTCAATAGTTACCTATATGATGTTTTTTTTAAATCTTATATCCTCAGATGCGACCGTAGCGTAGTGGTTAGCTCAGCCGACTTTCGTCCCTGACTTATCGCTGCCTTCAGATCGAATCTCGTCACGGACATATGTCGACGGTGCCGATATTATGGATTTTATAAGTGGGGGCCCCAGCAAAGGCCCTTCAGGTACATATCCTCCTCCACGTTAAATCGTGGAGGTGACGTTTTATCACCCCTGGGAATTAATCGGGGGGGGGGGGTCTGTACATGAAAAATACACAGACAGCCTTCTGAATACTCTAACATTTCGCCTCGCTTTCGCTTAAAGAATTCGCTGGAGGTATGTTTGTGAATACGGCCCCCAAAAATAAACAGTTGCCTTGGATTGAGAAAGCTGTACGTCACATGGGTCCCACAAAAACAAAACATTCAGAATGAATGCGGCCAAAAAGAAACGGTCACGAAGAGATGCCGAGAATCGACAAGAAACGATCTGTAAGACAAAAATCTTCAAGATAAAATCTTCAAGATAAAATTTTCAAGATAAAATGTCTGAAAGGACCGTCGTGGAGACACACCGGCCAGTGCAAGACCCACCCATGATTGATAACCGCTCATCAAGGCAATTGTTTATTTTTTCTTTTAAAATATAATTATATAAATATGAATTACGAAAATATCAATGAAGTAATTGCTGCTATTAAAAAATGACAAGAAAACAAAATTAATATATCTGATGAATTAAATCATGAAAAATATCATGTCTGATTTTGAAGCACTATATGAGGCTAAATTGGAAGGTCGGTATATTTTACCTGCTCAGTATAAATTTACAAAGAGAATGCAAACAGCGTTGTATAAATCACTAGCTACAATACAAGAACAGCAACTAGATGAATTTGCCCCTCTCTGCCGCGCAATCGAAAAAATCATGTCAGCGTTATCCGAAGAATACAAAGCCAGGAAAGCAATTAATACGCGTGCAAGACAGTTGAGAAAATTTTATCAGATCGTGAGTTAGATCCCCTTGATGAAATTACTGGGAAATGAAGTCAGGTACGTGGAAATGAAATCGAAAGTAGAGTCAGTCTCGTACTGACAGAATTTGTTTTATTTTTTACCCATATTTTTTTTTACCAATGTCAATCTGACCTACATCAATCCGGTAAGTTATTTTCACTTGTATCATCTGCATCCTCGTCTGGATCCGCAGGGTTAAATATTATTTCCTTAAGCTGACTAAATGTAATGCAGGAGTGCGCGTAATTTAAAATCTGATCTGTGTCATATGTGATCACACAAATACGTTTTTGCCACAGTTCATCTAGCTGTTACTGTGTTAATAAAAAGTCTTCATTACCGAATACATCAATAACCAAATCAACTGTGCTGACCGGGGACTGCATAAACACCTCCCTGATATATTTTTCAAGTGCTTGCTTGTCGTGAATAAAAACCTTCACGTGATGGTACACATATGATACTCGTTTGATTAATTAGGAATCAGGGTCTGTCAGGAATAACATTCTTCACAGGTATATTTTTTACTGAATTTGTGCAGATTTAGCAAATCGGACGATTTTCATGATTCTGTCAGGCATATTACCCTACGGAATTAACAAATCAGACGATTTTCATGATTTTGTCAGGTATATTACCCTGCAGAATTAACAAATCGGACGATTTTCATGACTCTGACAGGTATATTACCCTGCAGAATTAACAAATCGGACTATTTTTCAGTAAAAAATCCCTGTCAGATAATCAATATTATTGCTATTAAGGAGATTTTTTATTGCTGGGAAAATCAACATTTTTGTTGATTTTTCAGGTATATTACCCTTTTTTGCAATAAAATCGGACGATATTTGTTGATTTCAGGAGGGTAAAATACCCTTTTTTGCAATAAAATCGGACAATTTTCATGATTCTGTCAGGCATATTACCCTGCAGAATTGAGAGATTTGACAGTTTTTTCAGTAAAAAATAAATTTCTTATAATTCTGAGCGATAGTAAAACACCCTGACTGTCAGGAATTTTTTTTGAAGATTGAAAATCTCTAGGATTTCACAAGTAGATTAATATGTAAAGTTTCATTTCTTAAATCCAGGAGGTGGTTAGATTGGTCTGTTAGTTTGAAATTTATTCTTGATAACAGTGGATTATAAAACCGCAGATAAACCTGATTGACCGGCTCTTGCACAATCTGATATCCAGGTGGGTCTTTCGGGGTGAATGAATAAAGAACAAATCCTTGCTGGGCCTGATTTGATACTGTTGTGTCCGTGCTGTAGCTGCCATCGATGACATCACACACAAGATTGACTGCGACCACTTCGGTTATATTTACGATGCCCGGAGACACATGCCGGCCTTCTCCGGTTGGGCTATTGTTGTGCCTGAGAATAGTTGGCTCCGGTAGTGTTTTTTTTTTTGTGCTGTGCGAGTATGTCATCAAAGAACTCATCAATGATATCACTGACTGACTTTTTGAGTTCGTTGGGGGGGGGATATACCCGGGAAATTTAAATGTTTGAATATCATCTACGCGTATTTTTATACCTATTTGCAAAATCTACTCTGGCAGAACCATCTTGGGCAGCTAACACCCCTTGAATAAGTCGCAGGTTAAACAATTCCATGTCATATGCAATTTGATTTAATATTTCTATTTGTTTGATAACTGAGACTTTTAATGATAAATCAAGAATATGTTCTTGAAAACTCTGCCGTTGTCGTTGTAGTTGTGTTTTATGTTCTTGATTAATGATTTTAATATGTTCAGCGATATAATCTGGTTTAATAATTAAGCCAAATTCCGCATTGTAGGGAGTTTGTTCATAAACAAACCACTCTATATCACCCTTATCGGATGAAAAATCATTGCCCAACATTTCTCTTCTTATTTTGAGTAATTTATTTGTGTACAACGGTTCATTTTCGTGGTATGACTTATTATCCGTGACATAATCAGACTTTTTCGGTTCTGGTTGTATTGGTGGCGCTTCGGGTGGGATTTCAGGCCATCCTAACACTGTTCTGATCGAACTCTGATATATATCCACAGCATAGTCTGGGGTGCTTATTTCGATCGCAGAAGACAGCGTTGGCTCATGAGCAGTTATTTTTATCTTGGATTCTTTTCCTGTGATATTTTTTATTCGACGTTGTAATTCCTCATCGATTTTATCAATTTGATAAGACCCCGTTGGTATCCCAATGACGTTCCAGTCGGGTGTACCATCGGGTCGGTTTTTATGTGCAAACACAAACGAATTATTTGCTGGTAATCCACCAAATGATTTTGATCTGATTTTGGGCCAACTGTGATATACTCGTAATTGTGCTAGTGCGATTTCTTTCACGGGAATTGCAGTTGGAAAATTAATACTAAATTCAGGGTTAGTCGAACTTACCGTTATCATCGAAATTCTCTTGGGGTTGTATTTTCGACTATGTCGAGCAGAGCTCGATGAAGTAATTCCGTCATTATTTATCTTTGTTGTTTTTGAATGGCGGGTGCAGTCTTCGTATATCTTAACCATTGACGCGAATTCGGAATCTGATATTGCTGTGTCATCGATGCTTGATGATATCAGCGACGATGATTTTGAGTATGCGGCTGTGGCTGTGTTTAGTTGTATGACATAATCGTGCAATTTTGTGCTCGTGCATGAGGATATTTTTTTCGCGATTATATTAAAAACCCCTGCGATGGCAGTTGATGAAGAGACGATTGTTACTACGATTGTTACTGGTGTTAACGCAGATAATTCTACTCCGATGGATGCAACTAACGCGGATACTGAGTATACTAACGCATCCAGGATGACTGCTCGTCGTTTATATTTTTTTTACTTTTAGGTTGTATTTGTCGATGAGGGTTTTTAACTCTGATTGCCATTCGCGCACTTGATCGTATCTATATTGTTGCGCATCTATATTGTTGCGCATGCTGTTGTCGTTGACGTCGTCCTTAACTCTGTTAAGGGGATCATTTATTATCTTACGCAGTAACCAATTCAGGTGTTTCAGCTACGGATTCCAAACACCACCAGTAAGATGTTGCGTTTAATGTCTTATCGGCTGCTTCCAGTATAAACTCTTCTTCGGTTCATTGTTTAATATGATAGTTACAACCCCGGAAAACTTGTCGGTGGAATATCGCCAGGGATATTTCGTGAAAACCTCAAATTTTGCAGCACTGAACACAGACAGTCTATACACACCAGTGACTGTTGCGGTATATTTGATAGTTTTATTTTGTTTAGACCATGTTGCGAACCCAGATGATACCGTGTACACTATGTTGGTAAAACGCCAGGGGTAACTCCAGGTGGGATTTTAATCAAACTGGTTTTATTAACGATCTCAGGAATCCCACTTACGATATCCTGCTGTGTTTGTTTGATCGTGTCAATGTCGGTTTTGACACCTTGCTGTGTTTGTTTGATCGTGTCAATATTGGTTTTGATATCAGAAAGATTTATGTCAACAGTGTGCGGAGTGCCGAAGAATCCTTCGGTGGTTTCATTAATTTTTTGAAAGTTTCTACGAAGTCTTGAAAACGCGCTTACGTGAACACGACGTTCAGTCCGCAACGTGGATGATTTATTCTCTACGGTGCCATAGTTAACGTCAACATAATTTTTCGTTGCAGCATCTTCGTTGGATGTTGGATCTCTTAAAACAACTATTTTGTTACCGTTCATGCTGAATTTACCTGTCATTGTGTCACTGGTATTTTTTAAGCGATTTGCTATAACTTTTTTCATCTCGTCTCTGATGGTTGTAAACGTTACACGTGAATCCCTGATTTTTCCGCTGTCAGTAAACACAGGGATGTTATCCGGGGTAGCTCCAAGAACCCTAGTAATTATGTCATTTAATCTGATATTACTGGTTTTTAGTTTTCCGTATTGGTCCTGAAAAATAACAACCTCATCTGGGTCTATCCCGGATAATGATAAAAGATTGTAGATTTCATCTTTGGTCGCATATTTTGATAAATCTACTTTCGATGAGAGATCTTCCGTAAATATCTACCATTATTCTCTTAAGGATTGTTTAAATCGACCCGCGGTATACTCGTGCACGACTTTGTGAGTTGGTTTGGTTGATTTTCATATCGCGGTGAGAACATTTAATACTTCACGGCCACATATCGGTGGATCGGTTAATGTTTGTGTTGGTAGCGTTGAGTACCAGATTGGAATTGGAGTTAGAGTACTTCGTACTCTGTGCACATATTTGAAGAATTCGACTGGCGGTGCTAACCCATACGAATCGAAATAGATAATTCCACGTGGATCGATCGCGGAAGCAACCCAGTGAGTTCCTGGACCATCACCGTTATGAAGATTAATAATTCCGGTTTCTGGATTATTCGGTTGTTGTGGTAATTGATCTCGCATAAAGACACCTTTGAAATTTTTTATATTTAATTGTTTAGCAGCATTGAATAAATCAAAGTTTGATATTGGTAGAAACCTAGCGGTTTTTAAAACCGTTTTGGGTACCATGAGGGCGGAATTCCTGGAAGTCTGAGACCCCGTCCTTTTTTTGGGTATCCTTTTCCAGTTGCTTTCTTTAATTGCATCCCAGCAGCTGTTCCAACAGCCCCCAACGCGGCTGCTTTTGTGACTGCGGGAGCAGCAACAGCTATCAGCGCTGGTATTGCTGCGGGAAGAGGAAATATTCCACCGGTTTTAACCATATCCTTGATAGCTTTTGGAGCGAAATCAAGTTGAACTCCGGTTTTTGCTTGCTTCGCTTTATTGAAATGTTTTAGTTGGGTTTTAGTCAGCGATAACTTATTTGGACCACCATTAGCGATTTGATCAGTTTTTAGTGTTATCGTTGCTCCACATGCTTTTGCGTTTTTCGATTGTAATTTCTTTATTTGACCAGAAGTCCAAGTGACATTAACGTGACTATATGACATTTTATAATAAACGTGATTGATCTAATTGTCTACACATTGTTTTAACAATGTTACATGTTTTCTACTGGTGCATCAACGACTCTCATTCGGCCACCAACACCTTCAAGTAACATTGCTTTATCGCTGAGTATAACAGCAATTGCTCTGTACTCAGCTATAGCCCCTTTATTCACTTGAGCTCTGAAATGCACATCAACGACAGACTGTCTAGTTAAATCAAGGTGCTCTAGTGAGAAGTTATAGATTGGATAATGTGACATAAAATCCAATTGTGATAATTGCAAACCAGTATCGATATTTAGATCACGCGCTAGATATTTCATCAAGCGATGATATACATGTGCAACACGATAATTAGCAAAATTTAATTGTATATTTTCTGATGGTTCTTGATGCCCGTTTATTCTTAAAGAAACGTCAGTAACACCGAGTGGATCAAATATCATGTGACTCCGTAATTGTGAGTTTATTCGTGTAATATCCTGAAGAGCAATGAAAATATGTCGCGGTGCAGAAACTCCCTGCTGTGATGCTATATGACATGTAAATAAACCATTATTATTACTCTGAATACTATCTGTGGTTGTTGTAAGCCACGATAACAACAATTTACCACCTTGATCCATAAAAGAAAGTAATTGCTGTTCTTCAGCAATTGCCGGAGTCATTACCGGCATCCACAACGAAAGTTTTTTCAACACTACCTTACCAGCGTCACCCATGGGTCGCCATAAAGCATCATTATCATCATTTTTTCTAAAAAAACGCAACCGTATGTTTTGCTCCGAAAATTACCTTTCGGACATCTCTACAAAATCCAAAAATATGCGACAGTGGAATGACACGCGAAAAATTTCTACGACCAGCGCTTAACATTTGTCTACGTGTATGAAAACCTAAATTAAATTCTGTATTAGCACCGTGAACCACCTACCACACATCAGCGTCGGCGTTGTTGGCAAAGTTTCTTGGTCGTCTAATATTGTACTGATCACTCTTAGGAAAATCAGAAGCGTCCTTGGCAAACACCTATTATTGTTGTAGCCACATCAACATTGTTCTCAATTGACTCAATTTGTTTTCCGTCAATGAGATACGCAGCGCTTTCAAACAAAGCCATAATTCCGTTATTGACAAAGACGATTTTAACCTCATTTCCATATACTGTATCATCTGTTTTTATAATTTCACCTGCTACTTCAATAAACGCTTCAGCGGGTAAGAAATATATACCTGTGTCTTGAACTTGCAATTCAATTTGTCCTCGTGTATCTGGTTTTCGTGTGTGATAAGAATAATACTGAAAATCGCGCACCGATTCGTCCTTGGGTACTGGTGCATCTATGTCAAATGCTGTGTCGGATTGACGTTTAAACATTTTATTATAATTTGTTATCTTCTAAAACGAAGACCACTTCCCGACACCAGACTTGTATTTATTTGTTCAGCCCCTTGATTTATCAACTCTGCTAGTTTTTGATTTGCAGCTTGATTTATTACTTTACTAACTTCTGCAGGCATCACCTCAGTGCTTGGTAATTTTACCGGTGGTGGCTGGACCGCTTTTGGCCTGCGTATTAATCGTGCTAGTCTGTCCTTGATTGCCAAGAGCGCTTTACTGGCAACGCTACCAACAACACCAGTAGCTTTATCAGGAATAACGTCAATAGCTTTCATTGATAATTGTTTTGCGATCGGTATTGCTTTAGGAGCCATTCCCGCAAATAAACCTTGAACAACATCACCAAATCCATTTCCGTATGTCATCTTGTATACTGGCAATCGTGAATTTACCACCCTGACCCTAACTGGCCTACGATGAGATTCGTGTATGATCATTTTATATGATTATTTATTTATCTAACAACTAGTCACTGTGATAGTCATCAACGAGCTCATTAATAAGTTCTCGGTAGATATCGATATCCATGATACCTCCTTGAAATAATCGTCGACAGATATCGGCTGCTTCATTAATTATTTCTGGTGAGTTGTTTCCAGCTCGTTTTCCTCCTATGAGAACTCCTACTAGTTGCGCATCATTGATGATATTGGTAGGACAATCAATAAAACCACCTTCTGAAAACCCATCACCAGATTTTTTTACCCGGGTCGGGCGGTTCTTGTCGTCGTCTCCGTGACCGAGGTTTCGCTGGCGATGTTTCAACCCCTTTTATTTTATTAACCTGACTAAAAAAATCATTAAATTCTTGCCTATATCTTTTAGTGATTCTTGGAATATCTTTAAGCTCACGAAATACTCTTTCATTCCACTCGTGTTCTGGAGTATTAAGAAATTGTGGCTTGAGTAGCTGACTTCTTAGTTGATATCCCACCGCCGCAAAAATAAAAGGATCCTTTAGTATTTTCGTGTAAGCGTCCTGAGTAAAATATCTAGTTTATATAAGTTTTGAAGAAAAAAATCTTTTTTTTCTCGAACGTTCAATCAAGCAAGCCATGAGTTTACGAAAACAATTCACCGAGATATGGAAATGAAAATGCGCATGTCTCTTGTAAATCAATGAATGCTCTTAAACGTTAAAAGGTAATAAAAACTACAACGTCAGGTTCGGATGCCATTACTAGTGATTTAGCAAACTATTTTGGCACTACATGAAGACTTCCAAAAATAGGAAGAGCACACATTTAAAAAAATCTTGGTTTGAGATCGCTAATACACAAAAATAGAAGATTTTACCAATATATTTGTGTTTAATTAGTTTATTGAATATATACTATATAAAATACTATATAAAAGCTACCACAAAATAAATATAAAAATAAAATAAAAAATAAAACAGTCCATTTCAGGTTATTCGTGGAAGCTAGTCAGGTTTATTAAACACACATCAAATGCTTTCTGATTTTACTGAAGATGAATAAAAGATATTCCCTTGTTTTCTTTTATTGCGCATGTTGAATAAACGCCTTAGCCTCTTAGATAATAATAATAATAATAATGAGGACTTTGTATAGTGCCTAATCTTTAGAAGCTCTAAGCGCTTTACAATAATAGACAATACCTATAAGATAATAAAACAAAAATATAATAAATGATTACAAAAACAAACACTATGAAATTAGAAAACATAAAAAAACATGTTGAGATTATATAAGGTAGGAAACATTATTAGGTATTTAAGTTTGTTCTTGCAGTCGAAATAAGTGTGTTTTGAGAGCACTCTTGAATTGGATGACTGTCTTTATGTTTAAGTTCAGTGGGCAAGTCATTCCACATTGCTGGGCTCTGGTATGCAAAATAACGCTATCCGTATGACTTTGTTTTCATACTTGGAATGAAGAGTATACGATTGTCAGAAGAGGAGCGTAAGTATCTTGCTGGTGTGTACACATGGGTGAGGTCGGATAGGTATATAGGACTAGAGTCTGACAGTGAAACGTAGCACAGAGAATAAATTTTGTGTTTGATTCTGGATG
The DNA here is from genome assembly GCA_028554795.2 of Sinohyriopsis cumingii. Taxonomy (NCBI): domain Eukaryota; kingdom Metazoa; phylum Mollusca; class Bivalvia; order Unionida; family Unionidae; genus Sinohyriopsis; species Sinohyriopsis cumingii. Next base: position 6,454,675 of record CM068833.1, read on the forward strand.
GAATGAGTAGCCAGTGTAAGGTACAGAACATCTGGGGGATGTGCTTTGTTCCTTGTACTCCAAGTATGATCCTTACAGTTGTGTTTTGAACTTTTTTGTATTTTTTGGAGTAGGTATTGAGATGAAACAGACATAACTGAGTTACAATAGTCCAGTCTTGAAGGCACTAATGAGCACACAACTGTTTTAGTGGCATCAACTGAAAGATATTTGTTAATTGAGCTGATGCATCTCAGCTCAACATATGCAGCCTTGCATGTGTTCATGACATGTTGGTGCAATGTGAGAGTACTGTCCAGAGTAACACCGAGGTTTCGTTCTGATTGTGTGAATTTCATGTTGGTGTTGCTGATATATATTGTCTGAGGTAAAGGATGTGAATGAGAAAGTCTTTGTGTTGTGATCAGAATAGCCTCAGTTTTATCATCATTCATCTGCAGCTTGTTACATGTTATCCATGATTTGACCTCAGAAATGCACCTCTCTACACCTTGGATGGTAGCATCAACTTCAGTTGGGTGGCTAGATATGTATATTTGGGTGTCATCAGCGTACAATTAGTGAGACACTGGATGATGATCTATGACACTTGAGAGCGACTGAGTGTATAGAATAAAGGGAACAGGTCCAAAAACAGACCATTGTGGAACACCACAACATAGATCAACGGGGCTGGAGTGTATTACATTTGCAGATACAATTGTGTCCTGTTGACCAAGTAGGACATGATTCATGAACCACAGTAAGGCTGTATCATGAATGCCATAAAAATACTGGAGACGGTGAAGTAATATGTCATGGTCTATTGTGTCAATTGCTGCAGACAAATCAAGGAGGGTGAGGACTGTAATCTTTCCGCTATCCAATGCAGCGAGAATGTCATTAACTACTTTTAGAAGAGTAGTTTCAGTACAATGGCAAGGGCAATATGTAGATTGTACATTGCTAAAAAGACTGTTTGAATTCAGACGAGATACAAGCTGGGATAGAACAACCTTTCTAAGATTTTTTATATGAATGGGAGATTAGATCATTTCTTCGTGTATGTATTAACTTGGGCCCTAATGTCCTCATATGGTTCCATCCTTTTTAGAGTAATGTTAAATGCTAAGAATTGTTTCTTACGGGTAGTGTTTTCTTTATAAATTTGTGCAAGCGTAAATCACGTTCACAATCTATCTCCTGATTTAATGATATTATCATTATGGGGTTAAATGTTGTAAGGTTCATGAAAGAGAAATTTTTGAAGAAGTCTACAATAAAACTTGTTAGTTTAGAGCTAAGTTTTAATACGGTAGTAAATATTTCTGAATATTTCGGGCCTTCTAGTAAGCTTAATAACATGTATCGTAATAATAATTAGCTCTTTACGGAGGAGTACATGTCTTTCAACACCTATTATATATAACAACATAATTGGACTTGTTTGAGTGCAAAAACGTTAGGAATAACGTTCCACACAAACTTAAATTTATAACATCAACTGTATATATATCCAGAACACAAAGATGCATGCGAATGAAATATAAATTGCAAAATATATCTTCGTGACGTAGAATAACGGTACTTTCTGTTTTGTCATACCTAAATTAATATAACTAATGATGGTTCTTATAAATCCCAAAGCTGAGAAGATAAATGAAAAATAATGAATAATTTGTTGTTTTATATGGTCCTAGAAAACGGATTTCTAGAAAAGTATATTGTAAATATTTATTTTAAAGGCTGCTTAATAAGATATGTGTATTCAAGCAATGAAAACGAGACGTTCCAGTAAAGAGGATGAAGGCATTTGGAACTAAATTAAATTAAATTGAATTGAATTAAATTAAATTAAACCAAAACAAATTAAATTAAATTTAATTTAAATTAATTTACATAATTTAAAATGAAGCTGCTATTTAATTTCCTTAAAGGTCATTGTCCGCAACCTAGAATTCATAAGATGAATAAAATATTTTTACACACAGATGTTCGAGGCAAATAAGTTTGCAGAGAAAATATTGTAACCTCATGGGTCTGGAAAATTACTATGGATTTTAGCTTTCTTCATCAGACCTTGAAGCTACAAAGGTTCGTCTGACTTTAGCAATATATATAAAAACAACAATGAAGAAAGATTAAAAATCCAGGACAGATTTATTCAAACATTTTACATCTGTATAACAGAACTACACCCTTTTTACCAGTTTACATATTCAACTTTTACTTATAGAATTATACCAGTATATACAACTATATGTCGATTAGCGAAAACCAATCTAATTTACTAAAAACTAAACCTGAGTCTTAAACATGATTACCTCTCTCAATTTTCTTGACTTAATCAATCTTTGTTTTAGATCTTAATCTTCACCTACCCTTTTCCTCTATTCGTTTGCTGCCTTATCTTCCTACCCTTATTTGTTTCCGACTTGGGACATCGACGCTTATATATACAAGTTCGGCACGTGTAAGCAATCTGGTAAACAAAGCTTGGATTGGTGGGTATTGCAATCAATCGGCCAATCCAAATCGACCATGCTGACGGAACATGACCTCATGACAGCAATACACACAACTCGGTGTTTTAATTCTTCTAATTTAACATAGTATTAGACAATATAATCAGTCATGACAAACCTACCCGAATATATTGCTCTCATCTTCGAATGTCTGTGCAGGTAATTTAATTTTAAAATCTTGCATTGTTGTACAAAATACGCGAACGGGTAACGAGCATTGTTATGAAAGGGGACATTTCAAAATGGCCACGCTCGACTACAACAACGTGTTATGGCTAAAATAGCTGATTCGAAGCTACATGAAGTAGCGGCATAGCACTATATTGTCCAGGAACGACTGCTCTAGAACAACGATACAATTTTACACCAAAGAAATTGTTCTTATACTAATGGTGGATAAAAAAAGTGAAGTCATTGTAAATGATATATTTCTTTGCAAGAAAAGATGTTGCTTAATTTATATAAATTTTATAACCATCACTCATGCAGCAGAGGGGGCGAACAGACCAATTGTCTGAAACCTAATATGCTTAAAGTATAAGCTTCTTCCGAAATAAATAAAAAAACTAAGGTCACTACGAACCTGACAGAGAGTTGTGTTTACGTACCGGAGGTCCCCGCCCCCTCTGCTGCTATCAATTTATCCAAACTTTTATCAAGTCCAATACGATATCTTGTTCTAGGATCATGTAAATTTATTGTTATAAAGCCGTGCTGGGTTGATTGTGCATGTGAAAATAAAATTCTGAATTTAATTATATCCATGTCACCGCTACACCAAGTTTGATGAATATTTCGCAACGTATGCGTATCAACTCCATTAAACATAACTAAAATATTACAGTCATCTCTGATCACTTTTGGTATTTGTGTGTATCGCTGAGTAACATAAATCACTTCAGTGTTTTTATGTCTGCCACCTGAAACAATTCTGGCAGGATTTGATTGTTTGTCCAGCATCATATCATCGTATATAACTAAATTATTAATAAATCCGTCTAAAACATCAACGTTCTGCGCTTCATCAATATCGGTTATAAACTCTATAACATCATTATCTTCGTCCAGTAATCTTGCGTGTTCATTGAAATCTTTAAGTACATCATAACATCGTTGATCATCAACTGATGGTGCTACCAAATACAACTTATCCCACTTTAACCATCTCATTATCAAATTAAGTAATAACTGCGTCTTACCCGATCCAGATGGACCTATTATTATCATTCTGATCGAATTTGACAACGCAGGATGGTGTTTAACTGGCTCTTGTTTTCGTGTCGCTGAGAAATCAATTATATCCATATATAAATAATATGAATCTATATTGTTTACGTTGCAGAGTTAAAACTTCAACTAATGATGTATCTACGGTTACAACAAAAAATGCGAGAATAGTATATGGTGGAAAGTGTGCAGTATGTAACAGAAAATAGTTTTCGTTTTCACCCACAAAAGATGGTTGTGATATTGCTAAATTAATGTCAACGTTCCCCGGAACCCCATGGGCTAAATATCCTGGAGAAAAACATCTACCAGGATATAATTATTGTGGTCCTGGTACTCGACTTGATATCAGGCTTGACAATCAGGATCAACCAAATCCAGGTGAATATCCCATAAATGATATTGATAAAGCATGTCACGTTCATGATGTGGCTTATAAAAATAAAGATCTACAGCATAGGCATATTGCAGATGTAAAGTTGATTCATTAGCTAGATTCCATGAAAAATAAAAATATCAAAGAATCATTAGCTAATTGGTTAGTAAAATCTGCAATGAAAGATAAACTCGTATTAGGGGCTGGTAATTAATTATAAATGTAATCAATTTATTATAGTCCAAGGGGATATTGGAGGGGTAAAGCAGCAATTAGTAAACTCGCTGATGCAGCAGCGGTTAAACATTCTACTGCTAAAGCGTGGTTATCCAAACAAGCAATATGGCAAATTTACCTCCTATCACCAAAACGAATTCAGTACGCGTATTTCGATGTTAGTGTTCCTAATAAAGTTCATCAAGCAGATATTCTGTTTTTGCCGCATGATACGATTAAAGTACGTAGACGTCAAATAACATACAAATACGCGTTAACTGTCATTGACGTTGCAAGTAGATATAAAGAGGCAGAAACATTATCAAAGAAAACGTCATCTGAAGTAGCCGATGTGTTTAAACGAATTTATCAACGAGGACCATTACGATGGCCACAACTATTACAGGTTGATCCTGGCAAAGAATTTCTTGGTCCGGTATCATCGTTGATGAAACAACATAATGTCAAAATCAGACGAGGACACACTGCAATTCATCGTGATCAGGAAATTGTTGAACGATTTAATCGAACACTTGCTGAGAGGTTATTTGGATATCAATACGCGAAGGAATTTATTCAAGATAAAAGATCTCGCGAATGGGTTGCAAGATTACCAAGTGTGATAGCCGCATTAAATAATGAGATTACTCGAACGACCAACATTAAATCTATTAACGCAATTACCCAAAAAAATATACCTGTACAACGACGTGATTTTTCAACACAGCCAGTATTAGGTAATGTGACCGTAAGATATTTATATGAACGAGGTGAACTTGAAGGTGGTAAAAAAAGAGCGACTGATCCTATTTGGAGTATTACGACACAAAAGATATCTAAAATAACAAGATCCACTGGCAGACCAGCAATCTACAGACTAGATTCAACTGCTCCTCAACGTGGATTTGTACGTGAACAACCACAAATAACTCCCAAGGACACTCAGTTACCACCGCAATCACTTAACTAGCACCCCTACGTCGATTACACTAAAGACAGGTCAACATCATGTTTTCTCGTGTATCGCGAAGATGGTTATCTTTCCTATCTACGGTAAATTGTCTTGGATCATTTTTCAGATACCGCCATAACATTATGCAATTACAACTCGCACAGTGATTATTCTGCTGCTATTTCAGCGTATTAATAAATTCAACGTCAAGATCAAAGTCGCGTTTATTTTTTTATCACACTGTTTATAACCAGCTAATTTTTTTCTTATCATGTCACCGTCAACATCATCATCATTGATCACTGACTCGTTCATGATAATCCTTCGTAGTTGAGATATTCTTCTAACTCTAGATACTGCGAGATAAACCAAATTTGACCACTCGATACGATCATCGACGATCCAAACAACACAACTGTATCAGTAATAGTTAATCCTTGAGATGAATGAATCGTCATCGCGTATCCTAGCGTCCACGGGGATTTATTTGTTTTTAGCGCATCTTCAACAACATTGACATCAAATGTGACAATATCATTCAACACTAAATTCTGTTTCTCGGTCTGTCCTGGTATACCAACGTTAATATTTTGTCGCCGCGTATCTGCCAGTCGATAACATAACGGAACTGAAAACGTTGGAAACTTTTCTCGTTGTAACTGAAACAACCGCTGCTGAAGTGTGTCTCTGACTATCTTTCTACTTGCAACTATTAGATCGTTTGGTCTCGCGCAAAAAGTCGTTCATGGGTGTTTTTGAAATCACTTCACGCATTACTTCACATTGAATTTTATTCGACTGTAGTCTGATTAATTTTTTAAACTCCCTTAATTCTGGATCTAGTGCTCTATGATCATCAGTCACTTCTTCAAAGTGGTCAACAAAATCTTTCAGCCATTCATGTGGAGATGGTCCAACAAAACGTGGTGGTTGACCGTGATCGCCACACATTATCACAGCACTATTTCTTGTTAATAGCCAATCAAGAAACATTTTTAATGTTTCTAACGGTACTTTACATATTTCATCCCAAACGATATTCCGAGGAATATATTTCTCACCCATCCTCTAAGAAGTCCATAGGTCACCCTTCCATCGGAAGAAGCTGTGATAAGTACACGATTGTACCCCTCGTTGTTTCATCTCTCGCGCGAGTCTATGTGTAGGAGTTAAAACAATCATATCTGAGTTCTGAAATAATTCAACTGCTCGGGTCGTCTTACCAGAACCCCCTGGTCCGTTCAGATAAACCGATTTATTTCTGGTTATTGGATCATACACCGATGGTGCAGAAGATAGCTTTAATGTTTGATATTTTTTTACAATAAATATCTTTAATCGTAGCATCAGCGGATTCGGAATAATCGAGTATGTTTTCTTTTTTTATTTTCCACGAACCCCACTGTGCACAAGTATCGATATGTAGTTGTTCTAACAATCCTTTTATCGATATAAAACGAGTCCGTGGCAACTCTGACAACAAACTTATAAACTTTATTTATCATCGATAATAAATTTATCGAAACGTATGCGAGATTCAATGATCTTAAATTTGTATACTAAGGTGACTCACCATCCATGTAGCTCACGATTATGCCTAGTTTAGTTCCATTTCACAAGAAAGCTATTTCTTGACTTATAAACGTGTTTTTCTTCGTTGTGTCAGCGATTATAAAATCTAATTCAGCATCGTCCATGATCAATCTTGCACAGTGTCGTTTATGATCGTACGATCCTCCTTGAGTGAACTTGCCAATTATTTTTCTGCCAAGATCTTTCGTAATATTATTCTCGTAATCTGTTTTTATCCGGGTTTTCATCATCAGAATACTGTTTTTGTTGTGGTAACCAAACTTCGGTTTGTTTCCGATATGATATAATTGCTTGGCTGATCGTCAACGATATTAACATCGCACAATCAAGCATATACCGTAACAATACTATTGGTGCCCACATTTTTTCTGAAAAATGTTTTCCAAACCAAACATAACAAATTGGATGAAGTCCAATAGCAAACTCGAATGACTCGATACAAGCGAATCCAGTCAGGTCAAAATCCGGTAGTGGTCCATTTATTGATACTCGTGTCATCTCGTGCGTCGGATGACCAAATCGCTCAAAGTACACAGAACAATCTCCGTACCCGAGAAAACTTCCGGGATAACACGCGACCATATCAACCGAAATAACATCTCTGTGATCGTAGTTAGTATTCCATAATCCACCGTGTCCGTATTCGACACAACTGGATATTATGTCATTGAGAAAATCAAATCTAGTTGGTTTCCACGAATTTTTCTTTCTGGCAAAATGAGCCGCAACTGACGGAACGGTAAAACAGTTGTTCAATAGTTCGTCAGTATCATCAGTATATTGCAGTGCAAGATTTTTCATTTTTTCGTGGAGAAGATCTTTTCGATAAATAACGCCAAATCAAATTTATTTTTTTCTTCCACACAGGAACTCTGAAATAACCATACTGACACAGGATCGTCTTTACTTATTTCGTTAATAAAATCAAACATGTCTCCGCGGTAAATTTTAACAGTTCGATTTCGTGGAAACACTGTTACTGCGCTAGTCCATGTGTGTGCGTTATGATCAATACTTTCGATCGAAGCACCTTTTGATTTATATTTTGATTCAAACAATATTTCTCCTGTTATCGTCGCTACGGTTATTGGGAACTTTAGTTTTCTTCCTAGGTCAGCCACATCTTTGATTGACGCCCCGGTATCTTTAACCATTTCTCCCCACGTGTTTATTATTTTACGTCTTTTATCCGTTAAGCCGTTTCCATGAGTCGAAATGGTAAAATGTTATATTACTCATTCAGCCACACCGATTTTTTTGAAAATTTCATCGGCGCCAGTTTATCATCTATGGGTTTTACATTTATCACATAGATTCCATAAATAACTGCTGTTACAGGATACGCTCGCTCATAATATGGTTTGTCAATGCCAGTCAGTAGACCTGGTTTAGAATCTTTACTTAGTACAACAGTTTTTTCACCCTTGTGTACAGGATCATATTTGTCACGGATAATCCAATTACCTGTTTCTTTTAACACGACAAATTTTATTCTGAAAAGATATTTGCGATTATCAGTGTAGTTAATGATAGTTGCTGCTCTATCGTCATTCATCGTAGCGTCGATGACACCGTTGCGTATAATCTTGAACGCTGACCATACATGAGATGCACCATCTGTGTGAAATTCTTTCTTGGCGCCATGAATTTTATTAATCAAGCTTTTATTTTTTGGATCAACCAGATCTCGCATCGGTAGGTCAGGAAATATTCTGTCGAGATTAAATTTATCTGTGCTCCAGGGCTTGATTCGGGACAATCTATCGAACTCTCATATTATATTTCAAACAAGCATTTAAATGAAAAATATTATATATAATGTCTCAATGCAAATGGTTGATGGTCGGTTCATTTACTCGCTGTAATAGATCCTGTAAAAACGAATTCTGCGGACAACACTTGCAGAGCGTTCACCGTGGAAGCTTAGGACCAATACCGTGCCTGCGATGTGGTGCTGGAATGCAAGGAAAACACAATTATGTGCTCGATGTGGTGGTAAGCGATACAGAGAACTTATAAGATATTATGATTAAAAAAAATAAAGACAGTGACAGATCTATAAAATCCACAGAGGACCATCTAACTAAGTTTTCAGACAAATTATGATTTAAACAAATATATTATTATATAAATGGAGCAAAATATAAACGAGTTTGTGAAGCATCCAATCATCCATAATTACGAATCAAATAGTAATGGTGTGATCATAAATTGCAGGTTGAAGAAACCAGTTGGTGTTATTAGTAATACTGGTTATCTAAAGGTCAACGCTGGGAATAATGTGTATTTTTGTCATCGTTTCGTATTCGGATGTTTCTTTGTGGTGATTAAAGATGGTTTTGTGATTGATCATATTAATGGAATCAAACTTAATAACAATTTATCCAATCTGAGGGTTGTCATGCAAAGTCAGAATTGCAGACTTGGAAACATCGGTTGTAATAATAAGAGTGCCAAAGCAGTTTTATCTATAAATTTAGAGACGGTTGAAGAGAGAATATTTCAATCGATGTATACAGCTGGCAAATATTTTGATATTGAAAGGTTTACAATACATTCTGTGGCGGAAAATATAACCAGATCCGCTTTTTCTAAAACAATATGATCAAAGAATCATCTTCCAATATCAGTGATGGAGATAAATCATTAAATTACCTCGAATTATATTTATTAACTGTTTATTTAATATTTGGGTCTATAGTGTACGAGCAGACTACTTACCTGAAGAAGGAGGATAACTCCGTTGAGCATACCAATGTAATTGAGTTACTTCCCTTCGACCGTGTCACGGATCCGCATACGTGTTTACGATCGTAAGCGGAAAATTGCTGTAATAGATGTATTTCATTTTTTGCGATGTATTTTAACCATCTACGTCGTAATTAATACCTGTACAAGGATATTTATGGTTTCTAACTTACAAACAGAAAAATATAACTGCAGTTACATTGTATAATAGTAGATCCGTTGCAGAGATACATATCATTTTGATGATGCGGAAATAAAAACCCAGAATAATTCCCCAATTATGGGTTTTTCCGGGTTCCTTCACTATATATACTGGCCTTATACGCTGTGTTAAAATTGAACTTTCCTGACCAACTACCCACATATAGTTGTTGGCACTATCTATAGGGAAGAAGTGATTTTGGGGTCCTATATCGCCTCTAAACTTGCTAGTGTGTTGCTATTAATACCTGGTATTAACGATTTTGTCAGGTCAATGAGTTCAAAACTTGAACTTTTCTGACCAACTACCCACATATAGTTTTTGGCACTATATATAGGGAAGAAGTGATTTTGGGGTCCTACTAAACTTGCTAGTGTGCGGTGGCAAACACAACATGATTAATATTATATATTTGACACTGATGTGAAATAATGAAATAGCCGCTATTTAAAGATAGCTTAGCAAAGCCAATCTTCATTAATTTTGTCTTGGCTATGACATATTTATTATGCTATAAACAGTAATTAGGTAATTGTAAAAAGATCACTTAGCAAAACTTTAACTTTCTTGACCAACTACCACATATAGTTTTTTGCACTATATATAGGGAAGAAGTGATTTTGGGGTCCTATATCGCCTCTAAACTTGCTAGTGTGTTGCTATTAATACCTGATATTAACAATTTTGTCAGGTCATTGAGTTCAAAACTTGAACTTTCCTGACTAACTACCCACATATAATTTTTGGCACTATAAATAGGGAAGAAGTGATTTTGGGGTCCTACTAGACTTGCTAGTGTGCGGTGGCAAACACAACATGATTAATATTGTATATTTGACACTGATGTGAAATAATGAAATAGCCGCTATTTAAAGATAGTTCAGTAAAGCCAATCTTCATTATTTTTGTATTGGCTATGACACATTTATTATGCTATAGGCAATTAGCCGAGGTTGTAAAAGATCACTTAGCAAAACTTGAATTTTCCTGACCAACTACCCACATATAGTTTTTGGCACTATATATAGGGAAGAAGTGATTTTGAGGTCCTATCGCCTCCAAACTTACTAGAATGCGGTGGCAATCTAGGAGTTATGGGGATGTATGGGATTTATGCCCTTGAACTCGTAGATCACGGTGGCAAGCTACGAGTTCTGGGTTGTGTGCTGTCTTTATATGTATCCTCTAAACTTACTAGAATGCAGTGGCAATCTAGGAATTTATGGGGTTGTACTGTCTTTATACGTATCCTCTAAATTTACTAGAATGTGGTGGCAATCTATAAGTTTATGGGGTTGTGTGCTGTCTTTATATGTATCCTTGAACTTGCTAGGCTGCGGTGGCAGACTAGGAGTTTATGGGATTTATATGTATCCTCTAAACTTACTAGAATGCGGTGGCAATCTATGAGTTTATATGGGGATTATACCTCTAAACTTGCTAGGCTGCGGTGGCAGACTAGGAGTTATGGGGTTTTACTGTCCTTATATGTGCCCTTGAACTCGTAGAATGCGGTGGCAAGCTACGAGTTCTGGGCTTGCGTGTTCATTCATCTATGCGCTGTTTTTATTGGTGAGGAAACTATCATATTATTATATAATAGAATATTCATGATAGTTTCCTCAGTCATCGATAGAACATCTCCAACGTCGGATTGGACAAAATAAATACTTCGTTATTCACTGACAGAAATGTCAGATTGACAAAATAACTGCTCTATCATTGATGAAGGAACTATCATATTTCCATATAATATAATATTCATGATAGTTCCTTCATGATGGGGAAAGTGGCATAAATCATATATTATATAGGAAAAAGCCACTTTCCCCAACGTCAGATTGACAATAATACATCAATGATATCTGTCTGGATGTTGTGGAAACTTACATATTTCTATAATAATATATGTTTTTGTAAGTTTCCCCACAATAACACATCAATGATATCTGTCTGGATGTTGGGGAAACTATCATATTTCTATAATAATATATGTTTTTGATAGTTTCCCCAACGTCAGATTGACAATGATTTTTTGACTGAAATGATGGCGAATGTGGCTTAAATCATATATTATATAAGAAAAAGCCACATTCGCCAACGTCAGAATGACAATGATGTTGAAACTATCATAATCATATATTATTATAGAAATATGTAAGTTTCAACATCGTTGAATCAGAACAATCCGAGATGATATTTGTCTTTGATGATGTTGAAACTTACATGATCATATATTATTATAGTAATATGTAAGTTTCAACATCGCTAAAGTAAGTATCAGATTACTGATCTGGGATATCATATCGGGTCAACCATTTATTAACGTTCCAAATGTGAAATTTCAACCATTTGGCGTGTTCATCTATAATCGGAATATCATTACCGGCTAAATATCCTGGATCATCTGTGATAATATTTAACCATGATCCATCGACGAAAAAATCCGATTCGGGCCTCTGAAAAATCATTAAGATTTCGTATACAGATTCACTATCAATTCCTCTCCCCGTAGGTCAATTTAGTGTCCAAGGTGGTCAGTTAGTTTAAAATGTATTCGTGTTAACATCTTATTATGACACCGCAGATAAACAGGATTGGTTGGTACTTGCACGATCAAATCCTCAGGGGGTACTTGTGGTGAAAACGTGTATAAAATGTATCCTTTTTTGAGCCTGATTTGATTTTCCAAGATCTATTTGATAGCTACCATCGATCACATCACAAACGAGATTAACTGCGAGTGTCGATGTTATATTAACTGCTCCCGGTGAAACATGTCAGCCGCCACCGTATGGATCATTGTCTTGTTTGAGAACAAGCGGATGTGGGGATATTTTTCTCCATGATTCGATGATCTTAGGAATGTTTTCCGTGATAAATTCGTTCAGTGATTTTACTAGTTTGTCAGCATTAAATCCTGGTATTACAAATGTTGGTAATTGTTGATCGGTTATTTTGTAATGATTGAGATACAACTGTTTAATTACACTTAGTTGTATATTATCATCATCATCATCACCGATGTAAGATATATTCCAAATGATAGTTTTATTGGCGTATCTAAGATCTGATATAACCTGATTTAGATGTTTTATCGTCTCAACGATTTGCTGTTTCACATCATCACTGTAGTATTTTGTGATGTCAGAAAAGAAATTTCGTAGTTTGTTGATTGATTGTCTAAATTCAGAATTAACAGGATCGAGATATGACTGAATAAATCCTTCATTGATGATTGGATTCATTTTATCATCATGGGGATACAAATGCTCTGTTATTTCTGGAAGATGTTCACCATCAGGAGCAGTAGTAAAAGAAGCAATTCCAGTATGTCTCCACGGGTATTTACCTCGATATCTTGGAGTTGTCATAAATTTCTTATCATTTATTGTAAAATCACCACGACGTGGTTCTGGTGGTCCATGCTATTTGGCGCAATATCAGGCCAACCTAGTACGGATCTTATCGATGATTGATAAATATCAACGGGGTAATCAGGAAAATATATCTCAATCGTAGAAGATAGCGTCGGCCCATGAACTTTAATTGATATTTTTGCTTCTTTTCCCGTTATTGATTTTATTCTACGCGCATATTCTTCATTGATCTCTTCAATCTCATAACTGCCAGTTGGTATTCCAGCAAAGTTCCAGTCAGGAGTTCATTCATCTTTGTTTTTATTAGCAAATACAAGCGAATTATTTGCTGGTGTACTATTAAATGATTTCGATCTGATATTTGGCCAACTATGGTTTACTCGTAATTGCACTGGTGCAATTTCTTTTACTGGAATCGCAGTTGGAAAACTGACGTTAAATTCAGGATTAATCGAACTTACTGAGATCATCGCTGTTTTCAGCGGAGTTGTGTGTGTCACGATCTGCTGAAGTAGCCCTAATGATGTCATTATTTAATATATTTGTGCCTTTGATATCAGCACAGCTGTATATTTTAATCATTTCTGTAAACTCAAAATCAGATAGAATTCCATCATTAAGACCCGTCGATAACAACGAAGATAACTTCGAGTATGCTACCGTAGCCGTGTGCAACTTTATCATATAATCGGATAATTTTTATTCGTGCAAGTACTTATCTTTTTTGCAATGATATTTAACCCACCTGCAATTGATGTTGTAGCTGAAATACAGATTGTTACGGCTACTGGCGCCATTATTGTTATCGTTGATAATAATACGCCGGTGGACACATCAACAACAGGGGATACTGAATAAACGATTACGTCAACCATATCTAGACGTCGTCGATATTTCTTTATTTTACCGTATATTGTTCGACTCGATTTTTTTAAGTTCGTATGCCATTCACGTGCTTGATTGTACCTGAGTTGTTTCAGCTACAAATTCTAGACACCACCTGAAAGATGTTGCGGTTAATTTCTTATCAGCTGCTTCCAGAATAAATATTTCTTCATTTCCGCTATTTAATATGATAGATACTACTCGAGAAAACTTGTCGGTGGAATGACGCCATGGGTACGTTGTAAAAATCTCGAACTTTGCAGCACTAAACAAAGTCAGCCTGTACACGCCAGTGACCGCTGCGGTATATTTGATAGTTTTATTTTGCTGTGACCATGTTGCAAATCCAGATGACACTGTGTATGCGAAATAGGTAATATGCCCGGGAGTTATTCCGGCTGAATTTTAATGAGACTAATTTTGTTACCGAGATCAGGAATTCCACGCACGACATCTTCTAATGTTTTTTTAGTTGTGTCTAGGTTAGTTTTGATATCAGAAAGTTTTATGTCAACGGCCGAAGAATTTATCTATGGATTCATCGGTTTTTTGAAAATTCGAAATCTTCCAAAAGTACCCACGTGCACATCATACTCTGCCCGCAACGTGGATAATTTGCCGTCAACGGTATTGTAGTTGACGTCGACGTATTTTTTTGTCGCGGTATCTTCGTCGGATCTTGGATCTCTTAACACTACTATCTTGTTTCCGTTCATGCTGAGTTCACCTGTCATTGTGTCGCTGGTGCTTCTTACACGATTAGCAACGCTTTTTGCAATTTCATCTCTGATAGTTGTAAAGGATATACTTGAATCCCTGATTCTAGCGCCGTCAGTAAACACAGGAATGTTATCCGTGACCGCACCGAGTACTCGTCGAACTATATCATTCCTTTTGATATTGCTAGCTTTTAGTTTTCCGTATTGGTCCTGAAAAAGAACAACCTCATCTGGGTCAACTCCAGCCAGGTTCATAATATCAGCGAGTTCATCTTTAGTCGCGTACTTCGACAAATCAATGTTGGATTTTTTTTCTCTTACTGGTAGAAGAAGATCTTCCGTAAATATCAACCATTATAATTTAAGATCTGTTTAAAACGAAGCGGTTACTTGTATAATCATGCACGACTTTATGAGATGCCGCGGAGGACTTTGATATAGCGTCGAGTACATTAACTACTTCACTGCCGCATATTGGCGGATCCGTCATTGTTTGTGTTGGTAGCGTTGAATACCAAACCGTTGCGTGAAGTGGCGCGACATACTTGATAAACTCACGAGGTGGAGCTAACCCGTACGAATCAAAAACAAACGATTCCACGTGAATCAATTGCGTATGCGGTCCAATGAGTACTAGGTCCTGAATTATCATCGAGATTAATGATACCTGTTTCAGCGCTGTTTGGTCGGTCCGGCAATTGATCTCGCATAAAAACACCTCTAAAGTTTTTTATTTCTAGTTGTTTGGCGGAATCAAGTAAATCAAAATTTGATGCTGAAATTAACGAAGTGATCCTGGAAGCCTCAGACCTTTTCCCCAACGAGATCCTGGTAATCTTAATCCGGTCCCTCTTTTGTTAATCCTCGCCCTGTTGCTTTCTTTAAAGCCATTCTAGCAGTGGTTCCAACAGCACCTAATGAGGCTGCTTTTGCTACGGCAGGTGCGGCTGCGGCAATTAATGCTGGAATAGCCATGAGAAGAGCAGCAGGGGGGGCGAATCCGACATTTTGTCCAAACGTCATTTGGCTTAATTAGTACTTTCTGCACTCAGCGGATCCGGTGTCGTCAGCGCCTGGTAAAAAAAAAACGACGTCGTCGTCGAGGGGATCGTCCGGACGTCATTTGGTTTAATTAATACCTTCTGCGCGCCGATCCCAGCGTCGTCAGCGTCCGGTAAGCACATCGACGACCGCGTCGATGTCATCGCCCCCCCTGCTGCTATGATCTTACAAACAGAGTGATCACTAACTCCTCCTCTTGTAGATCAATTAGGTTATTTGACTGATCGGTAATTCTAAAATTAATTCTCGTTAAAAACCGATCATGGCATCGCATATAGACCGGATTAATCGGACTCTCAACGATTAAAAATCCCGGAGGGGCTGTTGGTGAAAATGAATAAAGGATATATCCCTGTTGAGCCTGATTTGATTGCTTGGTATCCACCTGGTAACTCCCTTCGATAACATCACATACTAGATTGATTGCTATCACCGATGCGATATTTACGTTGTACGGGGCAATATGCCTACCATCATCTCCGTTATCGTGTCTGAGGATATAAGTTGATGGGGGTGCGTCCGCGGGTGGATTCTTAGGCCATCCTAGTATGGTTCTTATTGAACTGTTATAAATATCAACCATATACCCCGGTGTGCTTATTTCAATCGTCGACGATAACGTCGGTTCATGAACCGTAATAGCGATTTTTGATTCTTTTCCTGTGATCGATTTTATCCTGCGTTGAAATTCTTTATTGATTTGCTCTATTTGGTATGACCCAGTTGGTATTGTAACCTCCTCCCAGTTTGGGGTCCCATCGGGTTTATTTGTCCGTGCAAAAACCAGCGAGTTATTAGGTTGTTGTCCGTTAAATGCGTTCGCTCGAATATTAGGCCAACTGTGATATATTCGCAATTTTGCCAGCGCTATTTCCTTCACTGGAACCGGCGACGGGAAGTTTACACTGAATTCGGGTTTCGTTGACGTTATCGATATCATATTTGTTTGTACCGGAGTGGTATTCTCCGCGATCCGCTGAAGTAATTGAGACCCTTCGGGGTTCAGCGACATTATTATTATTCGTTGTCTTTAGTGTCTAATTTCAGCAACCAGGTGGTTCCGGCTTCCAGTTAAAAATCCTCGATTTTTGACATCGCGGAGCTATACAACTGGACCATCGTGGAGAATTCAACATCGGATACGAACAAATTATCAATCGATAATGAGATCAACCCGGATAATTTCGAGTATGCGTCGGATACTATTTGATGTTTTACTATATACTCGTTGAGTTTTTTCTGAAAACACGATGATATCTTTCTAGTGATTGCGTTGGCGACTCCAGCAACTGTTGTCATCGCGGAGACAGCGATTGGAACAGCGATCGGGGCTATCGTGGTCTCCGTGGATAAAATAACACCGGTGCCAGCTACTATACCCGACACCGAGTACACGACCGCGTAGATGGCGGTTATTTTACGACGGTATTTTTTTATTTTTGCACGGTATTGTTCGGAAAGCGTTTTTAAGTTCGCGGAGAATTCTTTTGCGGTATCGAATCGATATTGATGTGACGTCGGTGATACCTCTGATTCAATTACCTTGGTGGTCATTTTTATTTTAAAAGAGCTAGTGTTTTTAATTACTTAGATTCGCTACAAATTCCACATACCATGTAATGTTTGCCCGGGCTAAATTTCCATCAACGGCATAAATTGTAAACTGTTCAGTTGCGTTCCTGTCTATAATTGTTGATATTGTATTGTTAAACCCGGATGAACTCGACGATAATATATTAAACTGCATCATTGAAACCAGTGTCAATCGATAAATGCCCTTAACAGTTGCGGTGATATTTACTGTATTCTGTGTAGGAGTCCAATTGAATGATCCATGTCGAATTGTGTATACTGTGTTGATGATGTTCTCATGAGGGATTTTTATTTTTTCGAATTGCTCTGCTACTCTCGGTAGTCCGTCTTTAATCGCTTCAACATCAGTTCCGATTATTTCTATTCTCCGCAAATTCGCGTCTATATTATTCTTGTTCGCTGCAACCCTAGTAATGAGTATATCTATTTCCTGTATATGCGCGTCCACATTTTTTTTGTTCGCTGCAACCTTAGTAATGAGTGTATCTATTTCCCGTGTATGCGCGTCCACATCTTTTTTGTTCGCTGCAACCTTAGTAATGAGTGTATCTATTTCCCGTGTATGCGCGTCCACATCTTTTTTGTTCGCTGCAACCTTAGTAATGAGTGTATCTATTTCCCGTGTATGCGCGTCCACATCTTTTTTGTTCGCTGCAACATCAGTTTTGACTGTTTCTATTCTCCATTCATGCGCGTCTATATTATTCTTGTTCGCCACAATATCAGTTTTGATCGTTCCTATTCTCTGTTCATGCACGTCTATACTTTTTTTATTCGCTACAATATCAGTTTTGATCGTTTCTATTTCCCCTGTATGCGCGTCTATATTTCTTTTGTTCGCTGCAACATCAAGTTCGATTGTTTCTATTTCCCCTGTATGCGCGTCTATATTCCTTTTGTTCGATGCAACATCAGTTTTGATTGTTTTTATTTCCTGTCCATACACGTCTATATTTCTTTTGCTCGTTGCAACATCAGTTTTGATCGTTCCTATTTCCCCTCTATACACGTCAACACCCTTTTTGTTCGCTTCAATATCAGCTCTGATTGTCATTATGTCCTGTGTATGCGCGTCTATATTCCTTTTGTTCGCTACAATATCAGTTTTGATTGTTTCTATTTTCCGTCCATGCGAGTCTACATTATTTATGATCGTTGCAACATTAGCGCCGATTATTTCTATTTCCCGTTCATGCGCGTCTACACTCCTTTTGTTTGTTGCAACATCAGTTTTGATTGTTTTTATTTCCTGTCCATACGCAGTGATATCATTTATAGTTGTTGTAATCTCATCCAGCTTGGTATTTTTTTTACCAAAGAATTTATCAAAGTTGTCATCGATCCTGTTAACATTTTTTCGCAACGTGTAAAATTGGCCCGACAGCGTTGCAAAATCCAAAATAGTATTCCTTATTGTTGTAATATTCGGTTCGGTTACCGTCGGGGTCCCGAAAAAACTAGCGGTAGTGAGCTGTATATCGGTGATAGATTTTTTCACCTCGGTGGCAGATTTTTTCACCTGCGCGTCGAGTTCGGTCACCGATCTATCCAACCTTATAAAACCGTCTTTGACTAATGTTACCGCCGATATATGTTCACCCGGTTTGAGTCGTCCGTCGCCGGTATACAACGCGATAGTGTCCTCGGCGGCATCACGCTGTCGTGTTAAAACATCATCCAGGGACACATTACTGGATTTCAATTTACCCTGGCGGTCTTGAAATACGACTATTTCACCTGGGTCAACACTGGTTAAATTCAATGTATCGGCGATTTCATCCTCGATTAGTTTTTTTATGTCATCGGTGGCGAGCGTTTCCGTGGATTCCTTCAGCGCCGAAACCGGTCGTCCCCAAATATCAATCATCGTTATTGTAAAAAAAAACGGCGTTTCTAATTAACCCGCCGGGCCTCTACGACCCCACTAGTGTATTCGTTTACAACTACATGAGGTGGTTTTCGCGATGATGAAATCGCCGCGAGTACGTTCAATGCCTCACGGCCACATATCGGTGGGTCACTTAATCGCTGTGTTGGCAACGTGGAATAAAACGCCCGGGCTGAACACGCCCGGATATACCGCATGAACTCGTTTGGCGGGGCTAACCCGTATGAATCAAAATAGACGATTGCACGCGGATCAATCGCGTATGCAACCCAATGAGTTCCCGCTCCGGAGGACCCATCGAGGTTAATTATGCCTGTTTCAATATTCCTTGGTGCCGCCGGTAATTGATCCCTCATAAAAACACCTCTGAAGTTTTTTATCGCTAGCGCGTTTGCGGCGTCTATTAAATCAAAATTAGACATTGGAGTCATTGACTCCTGAGTCAATAAACGGTTCCCGGTAGTCTTAGACCCTTTCCCGAATACCATGAATACGGGGTTCCCGGTAGTCTTAGACCCTTTCCGGCCACGGATCGTTTTTTTTTATAGCCTTTCCCGGTTGCCTTCTTCAATGCCATCCCCGCCACGGTACCAACGGCTCCTAACGCCGCCGCCTTCGCCACTGCTGGTGCGGCCGCGGCAATCAACGCTGGAATCGCAGCTAACAACGGAAATATCCCGCCGGTCTTTTCCATGTTTTTAATCGCTGCGGCCGAGAAATCTACCTGAACACCCTTTTTATTCTTCATCGCATCATTGAAATGTTTTATTTGACGCGCCGTCAACGATATCTTATGATTACCACCCGCCATCTGTGACGGCTTCAGCGTTATTGTGGTCCCGCACTGTTTAGCCGACTTTGATCGTAATTTCTTGACTTGACCATCAGTCAACTCTACACTGACGACACTATACGACATTTTATTGTAAACGTGTTTGTGCTTTCAATTACATGTTTTCCACTGGTGCATCAACGATTCTCATTCGTCCACCAACGCCTTCTAGCAGCATTGATTTATCGCTGAGAATGACAGCAACCGCTCTATAATTAACACCAGCCGGGTCTATACGAGCTCGGAAGTGTATATCAACGACGGATTGTCTCGTTAAATCAAGATGTTCCAACGAAAAATAATAAATCGGATACATCTTTTTAAAATCAAGTTGTGATATTTGCAAACCGGTGTCGACGTTTTGATCACGACCCATGTATGACAGCAATCGATGATACACACGTGCGACATGGTTGTCGCCGTAATTAAGCTGTATATCCTCGGATGGTTCCTGTTGTCCGTTTATTCTCAGCGAAACATCCCTGACTCCTAATTTATCAAATATCATATGGCTGCGTTCTTGACTGCCCAATCGTTCCCTATTCTGTAGCGCTATAAAAATATGACGCGGGGCTGAAACACCCTGTTTTGATGCCAGGTGCCATGTAAACGTATTGGCGACGTTATCCTCTTTAGCATCAGTTGTTACCGCTAGCCAACTCAACAACGATTTTCCTCCCTGTTCCATAAATGCTAACAATCGTGCTTCCGTGGTAACTGATGGAGTCAGCACCGGCATCCACAATGCCATTTTAGTTAAAATGACTTTACCGGCAGCGACGCCAGCAGCATGCCATATTGCATTGTTATCATCGCCCCTTCGCGTCAGCGCGATTGTATGCTTAGCCCCATAGATAACCCTCCTGACATTTCTGCAGAATCCAAATATGTGATGGAGTGGAATCGCGCATGAAAACTGTCGGCGTGGTCTTTGCAACATTGTTACTCGTGCTGCGAATCCCATATTGTAATTATCGTTAAGACTTTTTATAACAGTGAAATTAGCGCCTGGTCTTGCTCTGCGGTCTGGGTTATTTGCTTCAGCCTGTGGGTCAACTGCGGTATCTCTTTCCACCAGCACGTTAACGTATTGAAGATGATCAGCGTTATCGGTGGTGTCCTTCGCAAACATCATAGATGGGCCCGTCGATCTCGTATAATCGTCCGAGTATCTCGCTAACCCAATTATCGTCGTTGCAACATCAACCTCGCGTTCTATTGATTCAATTTCTCGCCCGTCAATAAGATATCTGGCGCTCTCAAATAACGCCATGATACCGTTGTTAACGAAGCCAACTCGAACACGATCGTTATCTGCGTATGGTGCATTATCGGCGGCATTTGTCACGAGTTCTCCCTCAATTTCGATAAACGCTTCACATGGCAGAAAGTATCTACTGGTATCTTGGACTTGAAGTTCAATTCGCGATCGTAGGTCGGGTTGCGCTGCATAATAAGAATAATATTGATAATCACGGACAGAATCATCCCTGCGCACTGGGGCATCCATATCAAACGCGGGATCAGCGGTTCGCGCAAACATTTTATTATTTATCATGTTGATGTTTTCAATTGCGATTTTCTTTGAATTCTGTTTAAGACCACTCCCCCGCTATTGTGTTCATGGGCGCGTTGGTGGATGACTGAGCCATCAACGACTCTAGTTTTTCTTCCACGGCGTTATTTATTACTTTACTGACATTTGCAGGCATCACCGTCGTTGATGGCATCACCGGTGGTTTCTGTTTTTTTCTTGAAAATCTCTTGGATTTCACCAACGACAATTAGTTTGTCCTTTGCTGCAGAAAGCGCTTTTCCGGCAACATCTCCAATAGCACTAATACCCTTATCACGAATAACATCAATAGCCTTCATTCCTAATTGTTTGGCTAACGGCGCTACTTTTGGAGCCATTCTTGTAAATAACCCCGCAATGGTGCTACCGAGACCATCTCCATAGTACGCGCGGTAAACAGGCAATCGCGAGTTTACCACGTAGACGAGTACTGGTTTATCGTGGTTGTAGTGTATGATCATCTTTATTATAAAAACACCGGTTTTTCAATTAGTGATTGTGATCACCAGTGATTGTGATCACCCCTTTCCCCTTTCCCACCGCCGTGTGGAAAACCGGAATAAATTTTATCAAAATTTCCTGGGGTTTTTGCCCTCGATAAAAATCCGGTTTTTTTCCGGTTTTTTCCTGATTTCTAGTCATTTTTGGTCGTTTTTTGTTGCCTATAGTCGTTTTTTTTCGATTTTTCAGCAAAAACATCGATTTTCTCTAAATGATTTCCTGGGGTTTTTGCCCTTGAAAAACGGTCAAAAATGGCCAAAAACAGTCAAAAATGGCCAAAAACAGTCAAAAAATGGCCAAAAATAGTCAAAAACGATAATAATTTTATAATTTTATAATTTTTTTAATCATCCACGAGTTCGTCTATGAGCGTTCGATACGCACTAACGTCCATGATACCACCCGTAAATAACCGCTTGCAAATATCAGCGGCCTCATTGATTATTTCCGGAGAGTTATTTCCGGCTCGTTTTCCTCCGATTAGTACCTCTAGCCGTGATATATCACTGAGAACACTGTTAGGACAGGTAACGCCGTAGGATTCTTTACCAACAGAGTATCCTTTTCCTTTTTTTGGTATTCTACTTTTTACTTTATTGTGGAATGCGTCGTAATCGGGGCCATCACCACGTAGTAATGCATTCTCGTGTTTACTCGCTAAATACACTATTCTTGTCCAATCCTTTAACGACTTTATACTTTTCTTGTAACCGCTATTGATATGCTCCTTATCTCGTATGCTCTTAGCAAAATTGGAGGCAGTAAAATCAATTAATTCTTCCCTCCTGTCCCTGAGGTCTCTAATTTGATCTATTGTGCTCTTCTTAAGTACATTACGGGGTATATTCCTCTCTTTTTCTTCTTCTGGTATTTCTTCTTCCGGTGTTTCTTCCGGTATTTCTTCTTCTGGTTCTCTTGCGGTGGCGCCTAGTTCTTCCTCGTCGGCCATTGTAACATAAGGTTCTTGTGGTTCGGTTATAGCGAGTGGTGGTGGCCTCCGTGTTGCAGCAGCCGCTAGTGTTTCTAAAGACCTTTTTGTTTGTTCGGTCTGAGCCGCTATCTTTTCAAGCGCATCGAGGACGGGTACAGTTGCCGCCGTAACATCTTTGGTCGCTTTAGTTACCGGGGCAAAGAGTTGTTCGCTTCCAACAGTAAAATCGGTTTGTAGTTGCTGCCGCGTTTGAAGTTGCTCTCGGACCCTGTCTCGTAACGGTATGAACTTTTTAAGCGCCGCTAGCCGCTCTCTGGCTAGCCGAGTAGTAAGTGATTCGCCTACCATTATTGCAATTGCGAAGCAATTTCTAATTTCTCGCCGGAGTTTTCGTCTATAATCCTTCTAATGTTTTTGATCTTGCTAGAAATCTCCCGGCGTCGTTCATAAACACGTCCGAGTTTTTTTCGTATTATTTCAACGGCAGTAAATAGTCCAATGAATGCATTTGCGTCATTGTGGTACAAGTTTTCATTAATCGTATGTTGTAATCGTTTTACAAAAAAGTACTCGCGGGCCAGGGTAAAACGCCCCCGTTTTGATTGCTCGTTAATAATTTCATAATCGGATAATATTTTTTCACTGTCGAGACCATCAGATAATTCAATTCCTTGATTTTTTAATTTTGAAATCTCGGCAAATATATTATTGATGTCTTCGATATTCATTATTCCTATAAAACATCTTGTTTTTAAATAAAAAAAAATGAAACCCCCCGCGTATCAATTCCGAAGGTGTTTAATAATTCGTTTTCTTCCGGAATGGACAATTTATTGTCATGGCGACTTCGTTAGCGCCATAGGCGCCGGTGACTTCGTATCTACATATGAAAATCGAATTCTATGCCCGGTCTTTTTTGAGATTGCTGTTTGATATACTCGTTCTGCTACTTTTCGTATTGAGGCGATACAAATGTCAAAGTATCTACTGGCTTCATTCATCGACTGAAATATTTTTTCCTCGTGAGTTGTTGTATCAAATGACTTTACGGGTTTTGCTTTCTTTTGGTATTTACCGGTTTGGCCTTTTTTGGTATTTTGACTCTGCGAGACAGCTTGCAAGTTTATAAGAGAATTATCAGTCTTATTATTATTAATATGATCAATCACAAGTCCATTTTCGATTAATCCGTTGAATACCTCAAATACCGCCCTATGAACATGGTACTTCTTCTTTCCGGCACCAAACACCAGATACCCCTGATTACTTACGGTACCAACCGGCTTCTTCAGTTTGCGGTTTCTAACAATGCCGTCGCGAGATACCTCGTAATTGACGAGCACAGGATGCGGCTGAAATTCTTGGTCCATTTGTATAATAATACTATTTGTCTAATTTATTATTTGGTTTAATTATAAATCTTTCAACGTAGTCTTGGTGAGTTTTGATGACGAAGTCGGCGGTGGGGTCAATGACGGCGTTTTTAATTCGCTTGTCATAATAGCGTTTTAGTTCCCTGTATCGCTTTCCGCCACAATTGATACACAACTGCGATTTTCCTCTTACATCGACGTGGCAAACCAAGCACGGGAGGGGGCCAAGAGAACCATTACGAACGCTTTGTAAATGGTACCCGCAGAATTCACCTCTACATGATTTATTGCACGGGGTTGTCGACCCAATCATCAACCATTTACAGTGATTCATTATACTATATTCTTTCATTTAAATACTTGTTTTAATTATATGGATGAGTTCGAGAGATTAGCAGCAATTAAGCCCTGGAAAAATATTAAGTTCAATCTCGATAGAGTCCTCAAGGACGCACCAAAAGCGTTAATAAACGATAAAACCCTGTTGAGTAAAATACGCGATTGTATCAATGAATTCAAGCGTGATGGTGCATCTCATAGTTGGTCAACATTTCGAATTGATGGTGTTGTTGATGCTACCATGAACGACAACCGCGCAGCAACGATAATATCACAACTTGACGGTAAAAGGTATTTCTTCAGAGTAAAATTCATTGTCCGGGTGGAATCAGGTGATTGGATCATACGTGATAAATTTGAACCAGTTCTCAGCGAAAAGAAAACAGTCATTGTTAGCCGCGACTCCAAGCCGGGGTTGTTAACCGGAATTGACAGACCATACTATGAACGAGCGTATCCTGAAACAGCAGTTGTTTATGGAATATACCCGTTAAATAAGAAACCTGATATCGGAAAACTAGCGCCGATGAAACAGTCAATGGGGATAAATTGTGTAGCAGAACGAGTAACAGAGCATTTTACAAATGCGTGTCGAGGAAACAAGTTGACTGATTTACGACGTAGCAAAATCAACCGGTGGGAGGAGACAGTGCGCGAGCGTGGAGCAACCATCAGCGACATAGCGAGATTAGAAACGTCGTTGAGATTTCCAATAACCGTTACAACGATAACCGGTGAAGTATTATACGAATCAAAGTACAAATCAAATGGAGCCCCAATCAAAATTATTGATCATAACGAACACGCATGGACGCCCGCGATCACAGTGTTTCCACGGGATAGAACGGTAAAGTATATCCCGGGAGAATTCCTGGAAGAGAACGGGTTTCTCGCGGAGAGGAAACTATTTGATGCTATCGCTTATTTGTGTAAAAACGACCCTGTATCAGTGTGGTTACTTCGCAGCGCTGATACCTTTGATCAGTTTGTAAGACCAAACGGCGAATTATATCGCACTGAAGCGTTTCACAACAGGATGAAAAAAACCGCCATAGAATTTGAAGAGCATGATGAACAACTGCTAACAAATTGTTTTACGATTCCATCGGTTGCGGCTCATGTTGCAGCGAGGAAAAATGCGTGGAGTCCAACACGCAAGGAATTTCTACCGGATGTACAATCCAGTTGTTTGGAATACTATCACGGTGGACTATGGAACACTGAATACAACCGCGACGCTATGATTTCCGTTGATATGGTTGCCTGTTATCCAGCGAGTTTTCTCGGGTATGGATCCGCCGCTGAGTATTTCAAACGATTTGGACACCCCAGACATGAAATGACTCGTGTTGCTATTAATGGACCACTGCCTGATTTTGATTTAACCGGATTCGCTCGCATAGTATCATTTGAGTTCGCGGCAGGACTTCATCGCTGTTGCTATATTTGGATCGGTAGACACATGGCTGAAAAGAAGTGGTTGCCAATAGCGCTGCTACGGTACATGATTGATTGTAGCATGCTTGTATCGTTGATTGTCAGTGACGCGATTATATCATACCGGGCGCAGACTGAAGTCTGGTTACCGGAACCAGAGCGTCTAGATAGCATAATTGACGAGTCCAAAAAACACATCGATGCCGACGAGGAATATATCATCGAATGGTCCAGGAGGATATTCAACCAACGAAACCGCGAGGCAAAAGATCTCGGTAGAAGAATAATCGGTAAATTCACACAAGGTGGAAAAAACCACGACTACAAACGATATTGCTCACGGCTGATTATAGATGACGCAGAATATGATTTCGTAATCAAGGACGCAGTGGCGAAAAATAGATACGTGAACTGCGAAACAGCTTTCTTGTCCAATGGAACAAGGTTGGGTACAGTTGTTACCTACAGCGACGGAGACAGCCCGGCATACCCGCATTTGAGGGCGTCTATGCTGGGTTACGCCGCTATCAATTTATTCTCGATGATAAATAGATTCCCCGACACCGCGGTTAGAGTAGCCATTGATTCGTTTTATGTTGACGTAGCGTATAAGGAAAACGTAGCCGAGTTTACTAGTCCGGACGAGAGTTGGGGTACATGGAGAATTAAAAATGAAATACGACGCGATTATTCCCCGTCAGCAGATGTCACCGTTGAAAACAATTACTTACGCGGTGATAAATTATCAGAATGGTCTAATGCACCACCGTGTTCTGATCCAATTTGTAGACACAAAACAGTTTATTTAAGCGGCTGTGGCGGGTCAGGAAAGACGACTCGGGCAATTGAATTATTTCGAACGCGGGCAAGTATAATCGTGCTTACACCGACCCATAGACTAGCGCGAGAGATAAAACAACGAAATGTTGACGCCGTTACTTATCACAGCTTTTTTCGATACAGCGGCGGTGAGTGGACTCCTGATCGAATGGGTGAAAAATTTATTCCTGGGGTTATTATTTGGGATGAGATATGTACTGTTTCGTTAGATGTTTTACAAATGTTTCTTGATTGGTTGCTGCGCGCGAATACAGCGGTGATCATGTGTGGCGACCATGGCCAACCACCACCATTTGTCGGCGAGGGTCCACATGATTGGTTAAAGGGTTTTGTGGACTATTATGAAGAAACCGATACTGATTACCGGGCACTTGATGAACAACTGCGCGGGGTTAAAAAATTAATCAGATTACAGCCGGATAGAATTCAGTGTGAAATAATCCGCGAGGTGATTCCGGAAACGCCGTTAAATGAATTCTGGGAAACATGGAGACCAAACGATTTGATTGTAGCGAGTAGAAAGATAGTCAGGGACACACTTCAGCGGAAGTTGTTTACGTTGCATAAGGAAAAGTTTCCAACGCGTCCAGTGCCGTTATGTTATAGACCCGCGGATACACGGCGGCAGAACATTGAAGTTGAAATCCCGGGCCGGACAGAAAAACAAATTCTCGTGCTGAATGATATTGTGCTCGTTGATATCAGCGTCGTCGAGGACGCGCTACGTGCTGATAAATCCCCGTGGACGCTAGGATACGCAACAACAATACATTCCTCGCAGGGACTAACCATCACGGACACAATTGTTTGGATGGTTGATAATCGCATCGAATGGTCAAATCTAGTCTATCTTGCAGTGTCCAGAGTACGAAGGATAAATCAGCTTCGAAGAATTGTTATTGACGAAGCCAGTGACAAAGCCAGTGACGGAGTCATCGATGCAAGCGTCATTGATAGAAAACTCTCGGGTTACCGCCAACAGGATAAAAAAAAAACAGCGGCGTTTTGATATTGATGCCGAATTAATAATTGCGTTACGACAACAACAGAATAATCACTGCGCAAGTTGTAATTGTGTAATGCGCTGGAGTTATTTGGATAAAGACGCTCGCCAATTTACCGTGGACAGAATCGATAACAGTCTCGGTCATGTTAAAAACAATGTGAGGTTGACCTGTCTTGAGTGCAATAGACGCAACGGCGCTAGTTAAGACCACGCGGGGGTAATTGAGTATCGTCAGGTATCACTTGTAGTTGCTCGCGTGTAAATCCGCGCTGAGGAGCAGTTGAATCCAGTCTATAGATCGGTGGTCTACCAGTTGATCGTGTTATCGTTGATATGTTATGTGTGGTAACACTCCAAATAGGATCAGTAGCTCTTTTTTTACCGCCTTCAAGCTCTCCTGGTTCATATAGATATCTAACAGTGACATCGCCGAGAATCGGCTTGGAAACGCTATCTATTTTTGATCTTCCGGGTATGTACTCGTATTTAATCGCGTCGCTGGGCTTCATGTTGATTGCTCGGGTAATCTCGTTATTTAACGCTCCAATTACGCCTGGTAACCTTTTAACCCATTCACGAGATCGTTTTTCTTGGATGAATTCCTTCGCGTATTGATACCCAAATAACCGTTCAGCAAGAGTCCGATTGAATCGTTCAACAATTGCCTGATCACGATGTAGTGCAGTATGACCTCGTCGTATCGCGACGCTATGATGTTTCAGCGTTGATAAAACAGCGCCGCGAAATTCACTACCAGGATCAACTTGTAATAGATTTGGCCAGCGCAGAGGACCTCTTTGATAAATTCTTTCAAACGCAGCGGCTACTTCAGTTGCTGACTTTGTTTTTAACGGCTCCGCTTGTTTGTATCGACTCGCAACATCAACTACGGTTAGCGCGTATTTGTAACCGTTGTCATGCGGCAGAAATAATATGTCAGCTTGATGAACTTCATTGGGTACGCTGACATCAAAGCGCGAGAAGTTGATTTGTTTAGGTGGTGGTAGATAAATTTGCCATATAGCCTGTTTGGATAACCAATTAGCCGCAGTGGCCTTTGTTACCTTTGCAGCGCTTGCGAGTTTACCAATTGCGGCCTTTCCTTTCCAATATCCTCTCGGAGAATAATAGATGGATTCCATGTTGTTATTATAAACGCTAGCGTTTTGAATTACCAGCGCGAGAAGCTCCGCTTCCAATCATTAATTTACCTTTCATAGCCGATTTTACCAACCATGAGGCCAATTTTTCTTTGACGGATTTATCGGGAATAGCATTTAACGCGTGAATTAATTTTACATCCGCGATATGACGCTGTTGCAGATCACCGCTACGATAAGCTATATCATGTATCCGACATGCTTCGTCGATAGCGTTTATTGGATACTCACCGAGTCGCGGCTGATTTTGATCATCGAGTCTGATATCTAATCGTGTTCCGGGGCCACAGTAGCTATATCCTGGGAGGTGTTTTTCTCCTGGATACTTTGCCCACGGTGTTCCGGGGAGTTTTGATAACTTGGCTGCAATATCACCTCCTCGCTTTTTTTTAAAACATCTCCGGGTCTAATAGAAATAAATCTAAATTTCTTTGCACCGCATTGTGCACACTTGCCAGTAAGCGCCGATCTGTTATTTTTTGTTGTAGCGGTTGTCATATCATTTGTGCCAGTACGCACTCTACACTTTACACAATATAGATCCATAATTTATGTATAGAGACATGAATATAATTGACTTTTCAGCGACTAAAACAAGAGAACCAGTTAAGCATGTTGCAGCGTTACCAAACTCGATCCGGATGATTATCATCGGACCATCTGGATCCGGCAAGACGCAATTGTTACTTAATTTAATAATGAGATGGATGAAGTGGGATAAGTTGTATTTAATCGCCCCTAGCGTAGATGATCAACGATGCTACGAGGTGTTGAAAGATTTCAACGAGAATGCATCAGCGATCGCTAAAAAAAATGTTATTGAGTTTATTACAGATATCAATGATGCACCAGGTATCGATGATATTGATGGCGACGTCAACAATCTAGTCGTGTACGATGATGTTATGTTAGACAATCAAAAAAACCCAGCTAGGATATTTTCCAGAGGCAGGCATAAAAACACCGACGTGATATATGTCACTCAACGATACACTCAGATTCCAAAAGTAATGAGACAACTGTAATATTCTTGCTGTATTCAACGGCGTTGATACACACACGCTACGAAATATTTGGCAGACATGGTGCGGCGGTGACATGGACTTTAATGTTTTTCGAAACTTTTTTAGTCATGCTCAGTCGACCCCACATGGATTTGTAACGATAAATTTACATGACCCTCGGACACGATATCGTATCGGACTTGACCAAATATTCAGTTAGTTGTAAATAATTTTCATTGTAAGCAGCAGGGGGGGCGATGACATCGACGCGGTCGTCGATGTGCTTACCGGACGCTGACGACGCTGGGATCGGCGCGCAGAAGGTATTAATTAAACCAAATGACGTCCGGACGATCCCCTCGACGACGACGTCGTTTTTTTTTTACCAGGCGCTGACGACACCGGATCCGCTGAGTGCAGAAAGTACTAATTAAGCCAAATGACGTTTGGACAAAATGTCGGATTCGCCCCCCCTGCTGCTAGAAGTGGGAAAATACCGCCTGTTTTAATTTAGTCTTTAACTGCACTCGCAGAGAGATTAAGTTTGACGCCTGTCTTTGATTGTTCAGCGCTGTTGAAATGCTTAAGTTGACGTTCTGATCATGATAATTTATTTTGACCGCCCGTGATCTGATCTCGCTTTAATGATAATTTCATTCCGCAGTTTTTTGCTGAATTTGATTGAAGCTTTTTAATCTGACCAGGAGTCAGACTGACACTAACGTGATGATATGGCATTTTATGATAATACTCGTGTTTTTAAATAACGTGATTAAAGATTTTCCACTGGTGCATCAATAACCCTCATTCGACCACTACCACCTTCAAGTAACATTGCTTTGTCACTGAGTATAACAGCGATTGCTCTGTAGAAGGCACCACCACCTGGCGGGTCATTAACACGAGCTCGAAAATGTATATCAACGACAGATTGCTTGGATAAATCAAGATGCTCCAGCGAAAAATAATAAATCGGATATAGATTTGTAAAATCTAACTGTGATATTTACAGCCCAGTATCCACGTTTTGATCACGTCCCATAAATGACATCAAACGATGATATGCACGCGCTACGTGACTTTGACCAAAATTTAACAATATGTCTTCAGCTGGTTCTTGATGTCCATTTATCCGCAAGGAAACTTCATCAACTCCAAGTTTGTCAAATATCATATGTGAACGTTCTTGACTATTCATCCGATCACTATTTTGTAGCGCAATAAAAATATGTCGTGGCGCAGACACACCTTGCTGTGATGCTATATTCCATGTGAATAAACCATTAAAATTATTTTGAGTAGTATCTGTGGTTACTGTTAACCATGATAGCAATGATTTACCACCTTGATCCGTAAAAGAGAGTAATTTTTGTTCTTCAGTAATAGATGGAATCATTACTGGCATCCACAGTGAAAGCTTCTTTATATTTACTTTACCAGCATCAGCAACACCAACATCTCGCCAGATTGCATCATTATCATCACCTTTTCTAAATAACACAACTGTGTGTTTAGCTCCAAAGATGACCTTTCTAACATTTCTGCAAAATCCAAAGATATGGGATAATGGATTAACACATGAAAATCTTCTGTTATCTCCTTTTAACATCGATCGTCGTGTTGCAAATCCAAAGTTGTAAGCTGCATTAACACTTCCTATAATATCAAAAACATCAGCTGGTCTGGCTGCATATTCTGGACCATCAGCAACTGGTTGTGGATCAGATGCAGTATTTCGTGGTGTCCGTATTTTAGTATATTGAACATGATCGGCGTTGTTGCTAATATTCTTGGCAAACATCATTGTTGGACCGGCTGATCTTGTGTAATCATCAGAATATCTCGCTAGACCAATTATTGTTGTAGCAATATCGACATCATTCTGAATTGATTCAATATTTTTTCCATCAATCATGTATGTGGCGCTATCAAACAGCGCCATAATCCCGTTGTTGCCAAAACCAACTCGCAAATTGGCATTATATGGCGTATTAGCCGCAACATTGTTTACAAGTTCACCTTCTACTTCAATAAACGCCTCAGCGGGCAAGAAATATATACTTGTATCCTGAACCTGTAATTCGATTCTCACCCGCTGATTTGGTTGTCTTGCGTCATAGGAATAAAAACTGATAATCATGTACTGATTCATCTTTGATGACCGGTACATCCATGTCAAATGCTGGGTCAGATGTCCGCTTGAACATTTTATTATAATTATGAATTTTCCAAATGGTGATCTAAATTATCGTTGAAGACCACTTCCCGCCATTAAATTTGCAGTTATATTTCTTTCTGCTTCTTCAGATAATTCCGCTAGCTTTTGATTTGCGGCTTGATTTATTATTTTACTGATATTTGCTGGCATAACTTCAGTGCTGGCCAGTTTCATTGGTTGCTGCTGTTTTCTTCGTACTAATCGAGATAGTCTGTCCTTGACAGTCGAGAATGCTTTACTGGCACGATTACCAATAGCGCCAGGAATTTTATCACGAACAGCCTCAATAGCCTTCATCCCTAATTGTTTTGCAATCGGTATTGCTTTTGGAGCCATCCTTCTAAATAGACCCTGAACAACATCACCAAGTCCATCTCCATAAATTGTTTTGTAACTTGGCAGTCGTGAGTTTACTACCCTGACCATGTTCGGTCCACGTTGAGCAGTGTGTAGAATCATTTTTATATATTGATTAATTAATTGTTTAGTCGCTGTGGTAATCATCAGTAATTTTATCAATAAGAGAACGATAAATACTGCTATCCATAATACCGCCTTGAAATAATCTTCGACAAATATCAGATATTTCATTGGTTATTTCTGAAGAATTGTTTCCTGCACATTTTCCTCCAATCAGTATTTCTAGTCGTTCTACGTCAGAAAGAACATTGTTAGGACAAGTAATAAGACCACTTCCCTGAGCAACCAAAGGAAAACCGCTTCCAGTGGAACCTGATTCTTCTGGAGGTTTTGCTATTCTTCTTACATCCTGTAAAAAATCGTTATACTCTGGATGATCAGTATTAATATTTTAATTTTTAGATGCAAAATATAATGTAGGAATCCAAAGTTTAGGAATTATTGATTTAACATACTCAGGTTTCATATATCTTTCTCTGGATTCATAATGAAACGCAGCATTATTAACTAATTTATCTCGGTCAGTAAAAATATTAAGAACTTCATCGGTAAATATATCTACAGGTTCAATTTTTTTTCCTGGCTGTTTTGTCTGTTGCAGAGGTTGATAAAGCTGATAGGAAGGCTCTTGCTGGGGGGATTGCGGTGGAGAAGATTGTTGTTGTCTTTGTCTCAAAAGTCTGGTTACTTCTTCATTACATTCTATATAATTCTGATCTTTTTTTTAGGACTTTTCTTTTGTTGTTTATTATGCGATATATTCACTTAATAATATCACCATCTTTCACATTTTCAAAACCGGGTTTTAAAATTTTGGGTTTATAAAGTATACCAATTACTATTTTATTAATTAAATCATATCCTTCAGCCTTCATAATTTCTTCGATAAATGTTTCATTAAATTTTTTTATTATTTTAATATTTTCCTCTATTAGTTCATATCCATTTCTTTTTCCAGTCGGTAATAAATTCAGTATGAATTTCACCAATACCTTCAAGTATTTTTTCTTCAGATAGAGGCAGAGCTGCAGCTATATCAGTTGGAAGATCTCGTAAAATCTTTTTTGTTTTCTTAGTTCTCGCCGCTATTTTTTCAGTTTGTTTCTGCAGTTTGTTTTAATACTGGAAAAATACCCTTTTTCCTCTCCTCATCCTCCTCAATATCAGCTTTTTCAGTAGCTATAGTGACGGGTTTAAATAACTTTTTAGTGTCTTCTTCGTACTCAGTTTGTGATTGTTGCTGTGCTTGTAGGTTTTCTCTAAATGAATCTCTAACAGGAAGACATTTCTTTATTGCTTCTAATCTTTCTCAAGCTAATCTAGCAGTGTGTGATTCCTTGGCTGGTGGCATTTATTAATATAATAATTTTTAATTGATAGCAGCAGAGGGGGCGGGGACCTCCGGTATGTAAACACAACTCTCGGTCAGGTACGTAGTGACCTTATTTTATTTTATTTCAGAAGAAGCTTATACTTTAAGCAGATTAGGTTTCAGACAAGTGATCTGTTCGCCCCCTCTGCTGCTACTCAATAAATTCATATTGTTTTGCCATTTAAATTTTTTCCTTGATACAAAACAGATTTTTTTTCAATGCAATTTTGTCGTGGATTTGTTGCAAATAAAACATTTTCGATGTGTGTTTCTGTTTCACATTTCTGAGAACGCATATAATCCCATATATGTACTTGTATGTTTGGGAAAGAAGATAATATAGATTTTAATACCAACTTTCTCAACGTTATATTTTTATTTTTTGTGCAAAGAAATGACAAGGAACTTCTTAATATCAAGATGAGCTTAGTTTATATGCATGCAAATGTTGCTACCTCTTCCTTCCATTGAAATTTTTCGCTCGATTCAATCGGATCGGTAAGACATAAAAGTCAGCGATTTTCATTAAGAATGAGTAATGTCGATAGAAAAGCAAATGGAAGTCTCTCAATGCTATTACACGTCCTTAGAAAAATATAACCGTTCTTGCAAAACTAGATCCACATATACATGTTAAATATATTATATTATTGCTCTTCGGTACATCTCTCTCTGTCTGTCTGTCTCTATCTCTCTTTCTCTCTGTCTGTCTGTCTCTCTTCTCTCTTATTCTGTATGAAATTAATATAAGTAGAACACAATTACAGTGCTACCGAGTAAATCTTACTACCGTACTGAGCTCACATACCACTATTTTTGGCTTCCTTTTCCTAAACAGGAACTGTTTAGACAGAGGCTCAAAGTTGATATTGATCTACAGATTCCACAGGAGCCCCGAGTGGTCTAAAGCGCTCTTCGTTACGGATCACTGCCATCTCACCTCTGTCTGCGGCGGTTCGAGTCTAGGATTAAGCCAATGTGGGTATGTGAGAAAGCTTCCCAGTAGCTTCTCGTGGGTCGGTGGTTCTTACCGGGGTTTTTCCGGGTTCTTCCTCCACCATTAATACTGGCCGCCATGTATAGCCTATCGTGTGCTGAAAAATGGCGTTAAACCCCACAACAGATTCCACAAACGGAACGTAAAGTGTCTGTAACGTACACGTAAAGTGTCTGTTACGTACACGTAAAGTGTCTGTTACGTACACGTAAAGTGTCTGTTAGGTACGACACAAATATTTACAACCAAATGAACACAGAATAAACAGCATAATATATGCTTTAGAATAAAACATTGCTAAAAACACCTTAATTAGAATATTATGGAACACGAACAATTTACAAAAATATATTAATTGGAAGGCTATGGAACTAGGACGATTACAATGGTACATTAATTTGATGCCTATGACACTGGAATAGCTAGAAGGATTACAATGGTACATTAATCCGATGCCTATGAGACTGGAATAGCTAGAAGGATTACAATGACACATTAATTCGATACCTATGACACTGGAATAGCTAGAACGATTACAATGGTACATTAATTCGATACCTATGAGAATGGAATAGCTAAAAAATAACACTTTCACTGGAAGGATACAGAACTTTATCAGTTACAAAACTACACCAACTGGAATTCGAACAATTAAAAAAAAAAAAAACATTAATTATGCTTCCTCTTCACTCACATTTTACCCAATATTTTGATCAGCATGTAATTGTAATATACGTACAAATTTTGAACGAAGGATGGAATATTTTTCTAAAATTCGAATTCTTTGGCCTGCTCTGGACCTTTATTCTTTTTGTACATGATTGTGATCGCGCAACATTTTCTGCGCAACTTTTTCTCTAAATGGTTATATTTTCCACAGATGCTGCATATATTCGTTGAGTTTACATCTTACTAACTTTTATATGTAAACACAATTATTTCCTCGGACGACAGT
This sequence comes from Sinohyriopsis cumingii, assembly GCA_028554795.2. Classification (NCBI taxonomy): domain Eukaryota; kingdom Metazoa; phylum Mollusca; class Bivalvia; order Unionida; family Unionidae; genus Sinohyriopsis; species Sinohyriopsis cumingii. The sequence continues at coordinate 6,490,981 of CM068833.1, forward strand.
GTAAAAAAACTTGAACTCTACCCGTATTTCTACAAACAAACGATATATATCTGGTGGCCGAGTAGTCTAAGGAGCTCGCTTTTGTTGATCACTCACAATATCTAGCCACTATCCACATGCGTTCGAGTCACCGCTTGACCAATTTGGGCATTAGAGTTCGAGTAAACATGCCAATAGCTCCCCGTGAGTCGGTGATTCTTCTCGAGGCCTTGTCATGGTCTTCATGAACCAACTAATCTGGCTGCCATGTATATCATAAACCCCACACAAATCCATATTTGCAATCATTAATAATACCAATGGAACAATAATTAACAATTCAACATGTCTTTCTCTATACATGTTGCGGATGCTGGAAAATATTTTTTATTGACCTAGAAATCGATATATCCGGGATATAATTTGCGCTGACATACATTTACATAAAACAGCATATGTCGTTATGGATCATCGATTTCTAGGTTATTACAAATATTTTTCAGTATCTGCAACAATTTGAAATAAACTAGTCTTCCTGCACCAACCAATCTGGATAATTTTCAAGCACATGGTTTCACACTACATTGAAAGGTTTAATTCCTGTAGAAACAGCTATATCAAGTTTTGCAAACACAACGGTTTTTGTATTTTATTTGTTTGTTTTTGTCTATAGTTTATATTTGCCTTTTAAGAATACTCATTAAGACTCGAAATCGCTCAGGCAAGTCAGATGGTAGTTTTGTACTGTTCGTTCTCAGTTTTTTTATGCATTTATTTTATTCAATCCATGACACGTGATCACTTGCTCGATTCAGTGTACTTGAAAGGTCCGTTATTCGCCATATGATTTGTATTCTTTAATATATATGAAACTTGTATATAAATAGAACAAATAGATGAAGCGCGAATATTTTGGAGAAATATACTGTATTCTGAAGAAGAAAAAAGCATCATAATTCTAGTCAAATTAGAGATAAATAGATTTATAGATAGATAGACAGACGGACAAACACACATACATACATACATACATACAGACAGACAGACAGACGGACGGACAGACATACATGCAGACAGACAGAATGACATAGATATATAGATAGATAGATAGATAGATAGATGGAAAGGAAATAGGTAAATTTGTAGATAGACGGATGGATTGATAGATGGATTGACATGCAGGAGAGAGAGAGAGAGAGAGAGAGAGAGAGAGAGAGAGAGAAAGCTATGTAGGTATAGACTGAATATACCTCACTGCTTGCTTGTACACCCTTAAAGATGCACGAAATTTAGTTTATTTATTCATTTATAATTTCAAACCTGTGTATGCCCAGAGTTACCTTAACACCTTATTGTCTGCGCGTTTCATTCCAAATGGAAGTTCTCAGTGTAAAAGGCGACCTTGATCATATATAGTCAGCGAAAGGGTGGATGTACATAGAAAATAAATACTACGTCGTCTGCTCTCGACATTTGCATGTCGAATCAAGCAAATAAAAAGATTGACAGCTATGAATTTGCCTTTCACGTCGATTTAACAAGTGGTGTACTTTCTGTTCATGTGTGCAATGGGATATAACTCTAAACTCTCAACATTATTTTAATTTCGGAATTATCCGGCAGTTACCGAATATGATAAAATACATCACTCTATTGGCTGAGGAAAATAGACTTGTCCATAGTGTACGCAATATGGCGCCGTGCTAGCACCGAAGGTCCGTCAAACATGAAAGGCGCAGAGGAAGCCACTGTTAGTGCCACTCTGATTACAATCAATTTAGAAATTATGTGATTTGATGTGATGTGATTTTGATTTTTAACGTAGCTTTAACAATTTTTCAGTCATATCGCTACGATGTCTGCAATGTGGCAGTTTATAGTGATGTCTAGCACTGGGGCATCATGCCGCAGACATGTAGCATGATGTCCCACCCAATCACATTATCCTGACACCAGGCCGACGAGTCCTAACACTAACCTCTTAATGCTGAACGCCAAAGTTTAGAAATTATAAATCAGTGAATGTATTGGCTAAGTTATGCCCACCTTTTATCACATTAAATATTTGTTTTATTGAAATCGGCGGGGGTAGGGTTACAAACAAAGGGGGATGATATTCAGACAATAGGCAGACAGACAGATGTCCATGTAGACACATCTAAGTTTTTCAGAGAATTGTACATATTGACAACTAACACGTGTGGAAAAAATGTATGTCTCTAATGTTTGTTTTATTTTAAAATCACATAACCTCGGAGAAGGTGTAATAATGACGAACGAATTCTCCACAAGCTTTAGCAACGCTATCGTCCAGGGAATCCTTGGTTACCACTGTCTTTGTGAGAGACCCGATCATTTGAATTAATTTGATCTGAAGAGAGTAGATAAAGTATATATATATATATATATATATATATATATATATATATATATATATATATATATATATATATATATATACATGAACACAGGACAACAACAAAAATCTTCGAATGAAAAAGTCGTGTATAAACAGGAAAGGCCTATTTTCCAACTATTCAGGGCAATTGTGTGTGAATGTTTTGAAGAATTCCTTGGAATGAGTAAACTGTAAGATTACTAAGGTTAATATTAACAATAAATGAACCAGTAATAATAATAATAATAATAATAATAACAAAAACATCAACTGTAAAAACAACAATAACAAGAACAATAAAATTAATATTCATAAAGACATCAACAATAATATTAAAAATATTAATATAAATAAAGACAAAAGCAACAACTGTACCAACAACAATACCAACAACTGTACCAACAACAATGCTACTAATGATAAGTTACCCTCTCAGTTCGATAGTATAATTCCCTTTCCCATATAATCAATATGCTTTGACTCCTAAACATCTTTGCACGTGACTCCATGTATCTCTTTTAACTGCTTAAGCTTTCATTGTAACCGTGTAGAAGTTAGACTATTTGTCCGATTACCTTCGTTTGTTTCTAATATAATTTTTCCCATCTTTCAATATGTGGTATTAGCGAACCATAAGCCGTGCCTAAAGCAGACAGCTGATCAAAATATCTGCTCCAATGTTCAAGAAATAATCTTGAAATAGTTCAAAGTACAAATGTTTACAACAAGTTAACATATTTGTTAAAAAAAACTAAATTTTATCCGCTGGTTTTCGTTCCTCCTATTTACCTCTGAAGTGTAGGAAATGAAGATGACCAATAAATTATCATATTTAGTCTTGTGAAACCCACACTACTATTGCGTAATCTAGTCACATCCACTCTTGCGGAACCCCACACTTTCATTGCGTAATCACGTCACAACCAGTCTTTAGAAACCCTTGTCTAACTGTTGCTTGATCCCGTCATAACCACTTTTGTGGAAGCCGACACAACTGTTGCGAAATCCCATCACAACCACTCTTGTGGAACCTGACAGATATGTTCAGGAATCCAATCACCTTCAGAATCCTACACAACTGTTGCGTAATCCCGTTACATCCAATATTGTAGGGGTGCCCCGAGTGGCCGAGTGGTCTAAAGCGCTCTCCGTTACAGATCCCTCCCATTTCACCTCTGTTTGCATGGGTTCGAGTCTAGGATTCGGCCAATGTGGGTATGTAAGAAAGCTTGCTAGTAGCTTCTCGCGTGTCGGTGGTTCTTCCCCTAGTTTTCCCGGGTTCTTCCTCCACCATTAATACTGGCCGCCATGCATAGCCTATCGTGTGCTGAAAAATGGCGTTAAACCCCACGACAACAACAACAAACAATCTTGTAGGAATTTACACTAATATTGTATAATCCTGTCACGTCCACTCTTGTAGAAATTGACACTGCTATTGCGTAATCCCATCACAACCACTCTTGTAGAAATTGACACCGCTATTGTGTAATCCCGTCACATCCACTCTTGTAGAAATTGATACTGCTATTGCATAATCAAGTCAAATCCACTCTTGTAGAAATTAACACTGCTTTTGCGTAATCCCATCACATCAACTCTTGTAGAAATTGACACTGATATTGCGTAATCCCGTCACATCAACTCTTGTAGAAATTGACACTGATATTGCGTAATCCCGTCACATCCACTCTTGTAGAAATTGACACTGATATTGTGTAATCCCGTCACAGCCACTCTTGTAGAAATTGACGCTGCTTTTGCGTAATCCTATCACATCCACTGTTGTAGAAATTGACACTGCTTTTGCGTAATCGCGTCACATCCACTCTTGTAGAAATTGACACTGCTACTGTATAATCACGTCACATCCACTCTTGTAGAAATTGACACTGCTATTGCGTAATCCCGTCACATCCACTCTTGTAGAAATTGACACTGCTATTGTATTGTGTAATCCCGTCACATCCACTCTTGTAGAAACTGACAATGATATTGCGTAATCCCGTCACAACCACTCTTGTAGAAATTAACAATGGCATTGCGTAATCACATCACAACCACTATTGTAGAAATTGACAATGGTATTGCGTAATCCCGTCACAGCCACTCTTGTAGAAATTGACAATGGTATTGCGTACTCCCGTCACATCCACTCTTGTAGAAATT